>OW121741.1:121240344-121903953 GCA_933228675.1 Stomorhina lunata | reverse complement strand
AATAAAAAAAGTTATCTAAAAAAGATTAAAATCAAAATTTTTTTTAGAAAACAATTCCCAAATAAAGAAAACAATTTTCAATGAAAATTTGTCTTAAAAAATTCTTTTCAATGAAAATTTTCTATAGAAAAAATTAATTTCAATGAAAATTTTCTATAGAAAAATTAGTTTAATGAAAAATTTCCTATAGAAACAATTTCTATAGAAAAGTTTTTCAATGAAAAATTTTTCAAAAAGGTTTATCAAAATTTGGGACATCAAACATTTAATTAAAAAGTTTTACTGTAGTGTATTGCACTAAGAATCCCAATTTATTACAATTATTTATTATTGTAATAAATAGTTTTTTGATAAAACCAAAAAATGTTGGTGGGGAAACCTTTCCTCGACGCGTTTCGATGGTTGGTTAGACCATCTCATCAGAAGGATTATCCCTAATTTTAGACAGAGCGAAAACCTCACATTATGTATAATTTGAGGGACTGAATAAATACGAATTATTATTATTGTGTCCAACAATGAACATTTTTCTATAGAAAATTTTTTTCAATTAAAATATTTCTACATAAAAAATTTTCAATGAAAATTTTTCTATATAATTTTTCAATGAAAATTTTTCTATAGAAAAATTTTTTCAATTAAAATAACTCTACATAAAAAATTTTCGATGAAAACTTTTCTATAGAAAAAAAATTTTTCAATGAAAATTTTTTAATAAAAAAACTCTAAGGAAAATTTTTCTATAGAGAAAATTTTTCAATGAAAATTTTTTTATCAAAAAAACTTTAAAGAAAATTTTTCTATAGAGAAAATTGTTCAATTATAATTTATCTATAGAATTTTTTTTCATGAAATTTTTCATAGAAAATTGTTTTCAATGAAAAATTTTAGAAAAATGTTTCCAATAAAAAATTTTGTATAGAAAATTTTTTCAATGAAATTTTTTCTGTAGAAAATCTTTCTATAGAAAAATTTTTATTGAAAACATTTTTTTTTAATAAAAATTGATCTATAGAAAAAAAAATTTTCTATAGAAAAATTTTCCAATAAAAATTTTTCTATAGAAAATTTTTCGATGAAAATTTTTCCAATGAAAATTTTCCAATAAAAATTTTTCTATAGAAAAATTTTTCAATGAAAATTTGTACATAGAAAAATTTTTCAATGAAAATGTTTCTATAGAAAAATTTTTCAATGTACATTTTTCTATAAAAATTTCAATAAAAATTTTTCAATAAAATCAATTTTTCAATGAAAATTTTTCCATTGAAAAATTTTTCAATGAAAATGTTTCTATAGAAAAATTTTTCAATGTACATTTTTCTATAGAAAAATTTTTCAATGAACATTTTTCTACAGAAAATAGAAAAAATAGAAAAATTTTCATTGAAAAAATTTTCTATAGAAAAACTTTCATTGAAAAAATAAAAATTTTTTTTCAGAAAAAATTTTCTATAAAAAAATTCAATTAAAATTTTTCTATAAAAAATTTTTCAATGAAAATTTGTATATAGAAATATTTTTCAATGAAAATTTGTCTATTGAAAAATGTTTTCATTAAAAGATTTTCTATAGAAAAATATTAACAAGACTTTTTCTATAGAAAATCTTTTAATGAAAAAAATCTTTCAATAGAAAAATTTTCTTCGAAAATTTTTTTCTATAAAAACATATTCTTTGAAAATTTTTTTCTATAGAAACATTTTTATTGCAATTTTTTTTCTGTAGAAAAATCTATAGAAACATTTTCATTGAAAAATTTTTCTATAGAAAAATTTTCTATAGAAAAATTTTCGTTGAAAAAATTTTCAATAAAAAAATTTTCATTGAAAAAATTTGTCTATAGAAAAATTTTCATTAAAAAATTTTTCTATAGAAAAATTTTCATTAAAAAATTTTTCTATAGAAAAATTTTCATTAAAAAATTTTTCTATAGAAAAATTTTCATTAAAAAATTTTTCTATAGAAAAATTTTCATTAAAAAATTTTTCTATAGAAAAATTTTCATTAAAAAATTTTTCTATAGAAAATTTTTCATTAAAAAATTTTTCTATAGAATTTTCATTAAAAAATTTTTCTATAGAAAAATTTTCATTAAAAACTTTTTCTATAAAAAAATTTTCATTAGAAAAATTGTTCTATAGAAAAATTTTCATTAGAAAAATTGTTCTATAGAAAAATTTTCATTAAAAAATTTTTCTATAGAAAAATTTTCATTAAAAAATTTTTCTATAGAAAAATTTTCTATAAAAAATTTTTCTATAGAAAAATTTTCATTAAAAAATTTTTCTATAGAAAAATTTTCATTAATACATTTTTTTATAGAAAAATTTTCATTAAAACATTTTTCTATAGAAAAATTTTCATTAAAAAAATTTTTCTATAGAAAATTTTTCATTAAAAAAATTTTTCTATAGAAAAATTTTCATTAGAAAAATTTTTCTATAGAAAAATTTTCATTAGAAAATTTTTGAATGGAAAATTTTTCATTAAAAAATTTTTGAATGGAAAATTTTTCTTTAGAAAATATAGAAAAAATTTTCTTTATAAAATGCAGAGAAAATTTTCAATGAAAATTTATCTGTAAAAAATATTTTTTTATTAAAGTTTTTACAAGGAAATTTTTTCCGCATAAAGAAATTTTCAATAGAGATATTCCATAAAAAAAAAATATTCAAACAAAATTTTTCTATTTCAAAATTGTTTTCTTTAGGAAAAATTTTTGAGCAAAATTTTTAATAGCGAAAATATTGTAGAGAAATATTGAAAATTTTGTGTATGAGCAAAATTTATTGCGAGGCTTAAGCTTTAATTTTAAACTTCATAATTTTTCAATAGAAGATAAATGATTATTAATAATTTCCTTGTAACAAATATTTTTTTTGAGTTTGTGCCTTAAGACTTTTGTTTTTGTCTGAAGTGATTATTTGTGTTTATTGATTTGATATGAAAAAGTGCATATAAAAGGTTTTCTATAAATTAAGCTCCGTCAAGAAAATTTACTGCATTCATGTGTCTTAAGTCTTTTGTCTTAAAAACCCAATTTTTTTGAAATTTGAATATGTAATATTTTCTTTGCCAAAATTTTCCAAGGCAAATTGTTTCAAAGAAAAAATTTCTAAATTAATTTGTTTCAATAGAAAGATTTGCTGAATGATGTTAGTCTTTGTTTCCTAAGTCTTTAGTTAATATATGAAGTGATTATTAAAATTTATCGTGTTAGTAAGTGAAAGTATAAAAAATGTTTTCAAATGATTTCTATAAGAAAACATAAAGGGTTTTTATATGGGAGATTTTAAGTCGTTTGAATTTTTCCATATCTATTTTATCGTCAAGATTTTTCTATATACAAAGAAGTTCATTGTGAATCTAAAACTTTAATTACAAATTTGATTTCACATGCATATTTCCTTTTATGAGGAGCAAAAACTTAAAAAATGAAATCATTTGCATAAAATAAATGATTTGCCACATTGTGACAGCATTTAGACACTCCCCCTGGGCTTTTCATATATAAATTTAGCTCTTTTCAAAATCTCGTTGTTTTTTGTATTTTGTTCGCTTAAATCTAACATTTTCATATGTAAAACAGTTTTTGTCTTGGCATGAACTTAAAGGAACATTTTTGTAAATATTTGTGAAGGTATTGGTATTTTGTACCGCTTAAAAGTTGTATTTGTTTGAATTTACTAAATGCTCATTTGACTAGAATGACAAATAAAGAAACAACTTAGAGTTAAGAAAAAAACTCCCTGTTAGAAATAGAAACAGCTACAAAATGTGGAAGAAAAAAAAACATCACCAACAAATGTCTCAACTTAAAAATCGTGATCTCATAGAAACAAAGATTTTTTCAAACAATCACAGGATTAGAGCAAAATTCTAAAAAAAAAGTTAAATAAATAAGACTTGGAAGAATTGGGAGGAAATGAAGGTAGTTGGAGACATAGTAGGAACGATACAAAGAATTTAAAAAGGGAGATTTTTACTTAAGAAAAAACTTTTTATAAAAATTTTTCTCTATAAGAATTTTTTCAAAGAAAATTTTTCTATGAAAAAATTTTTTAATTTAAGGTTTTTTATACAAGAAGTTTTCTAATGAAAGTTTATCTATAAAAATCATTTATTACAAAAGATTTTTTATAATGTTCGTAGCGCTCCCTTCAACCACATAAACCCTATAATTTCTATTCATCTGATTTAGAAAAAAATCGGAGACAAAAAAAAACTTCAGCCTCTGTAAACTGTAAACAAAATAAAAAATCTGTTAAGTAAAAAACTTTAACTAATATTAACGAAAAAACAGCCCAATAACAGCTACCTAACAAAATCAACAACAACTTCAACATCCCGAAATTCTGGAAAAAAAAACCTAAAAATCACAAATGAAACAGAATAAAAAGCAAAAAAAACCTTCCAACATCTAACGACGAACAAACATTAAACAGTAGCTAAAAACAAGACAAAAGACAAACTTATCGTTTGAATTATCGACATTCATTTGCATTTTTATGCCAAAGATAAATTTTATATTTTAAACAAAAAAAAAAAAAAGAAAAGACCAGGAAAAAAATCCTCACCGCAAAAAAAAGAGAAAAATATATATAAATAAATAAAATAAACATTTTTGGTTGCCTTTAACACAAATTGAAAATCGAATTGGCCAACAAAAAAAAAAAAAAAATAATTCACAGAAAAAAATATCCTGTGACAAAAAATAACAAAACAGAGCCCAAAAAATTGATTTTTATTTTAAATAAAAAAGCAATTTTTTGTTTTAAAATTTAAACCCAAACTCAAACTCAAAAGGTAGACAACAAATAAAATCAATAGAAAAAAAGTGACTCTCAAAGAAAAAATTCAAATAAAACACCAAAACAATACATTTGGCACTGCATGACCAATCACCGGAAAAATCATACAGTTTTTCGCTAAAAAGTTTTGAAACTTTTTTCTCCTTTAAGGGAGAAAAAATAGGTTTGTGAAATATTTATGTAAAAAGAAACAGGGAAATACGTTAGAAACAAATGATCTTAAAGGGTATAAAAATACATACATAAAATAAAAGGCCCCTAATAGATTTTTGTAACATTTAAATCTTTTATATAAAATTTACTCTTAGAAATTCAAATAATTTTAGCTCTAAAATGACGATATTCTATTTTAGTTTTGTTTCTTAAGTCTTTTGTTTTTGGAACTCAATATCCAAAATTTTCAAATTTTCATTATACATTTTTTTTCTCCAAATTAAGGGTTTACTATAAAAGTGATCGAAAAATTTCCAAAAAATTTTTTTTATACAAAAATTTTCGAAATGATTTTTTTTATAGAAAACTTTCGAAATTAAATTATTTGTGTGGAAAATTTTTCAAAATGAAATTTTTTCGTTAGAAAATTTTCGTAGAAAAATTTTCTATGTGAAATTTTTTCTATAGAAAAATTTTCTAAATGTTATTTTTTTTGATAGAAAAATTTTCTAAATGAAATTTTTCTATAGAAAAATTTTATAAATAAAATTTTTTCTAAAGGAAATTTTTTTAATGAAATTTTTTTTGTTGAAAAATTTTCCAAATGAAATTTTTTCTATAAAAAAATTTTCTAAATTAAATTTTTTTACAGAAAAACTTTCGAATAGAAACTTTTTCTATAAAAAAATTTCCTAAACTAAATTTTTCATATAGAAAAATTTTCTTAATGAAATTTTTTCTTTAGAAAAATGTTCTTAATGAAATTTTTTCTATAGAAAAATTTTCTTAATGAAATTTTTTCTATAGAAAAATTTTCTTAATGAAATTTTTTCTATAGAAAAATTTTCTTAATGAAATTTTTTCTATAGAAAAATTTTCTTAATGAAATTTTTTCTATAGAAAAATTTTCTTAATGAAATTTTTTCTATAGAAAAATTTTCTTAATGTTATTTCTATAAAAAAATTTTCTAAATTTAATTTTTCCCAAAGAAAAATTTTCGAAATTAAATTTTTTCTATAGAAATATTTTCCAACTGAAATTTTTTCTATAGACAAATTTTCTACATGAAGTTTTTTCTATAGAAAAATTTTCTAAATAAAATTGTTTGTATAGAAAAATTTTCTAAACGAAGTTTTTCTATAGACAAATATTGTTAATAAAATTTTTTCAATACACAAATTTTTCGTAGAAAAATTTTCTTAATGAAATTTTTCTATAGAAAAATATTCTCAATGAATTTTTTTCTATAGAAATATTTTATTAATAAAATTTTTTCTATAAACAAATTTTCTTAATAAAATTTTTTCTATAGAAAAATTTTCTTAATAAAATTTTTTCTATAGAAAAATTTTCTTAGTGACATTTTTTCTGTAGAAAAATTTAATGAATTAAATTTTTTCTATAGAAAAATTTTCTTAATGAATTTTTTTTATAGAAAAAATTTCTTAATGAAATCTTTGCTATAGAAGAACTTTATGAATTAAATTTTTTCTACAGAAAAATTTTCTTAATGAAATGTTTTCTATAGAAAAATTTTCTTAATGAAATTTTTTCAATAGAAAAATTATCTTAATGAAATTTTTTCTATAGAAAAATTTTCTAAATGAAATTTTTTCTGTATAAAAAATTTTTAAATGAAGAAAAAATTTCGGAATGAAAATTTTTTTTGGAAATATTTACTTAATGAAATTTTTTCTATAGAAAAATTTTCTTAATGAAATTTTTTCTATAGAAAAATTTTCTTAATGAAATTTTTTCTATAGAAAAATTTTCTTAAAGAAATTTTTTCTATAGAAAAATTTTCTTAATGAAATTCTTTCTATAGAAAAATTTTCTGAATGAATTTCTATGGAAATATTTTCTTAATGAAATTTTTTCTATAGAAAAATGTTCTTAATAAAATTTTTTCTATAGAAAAATGTTTTTAATGAAATTTTTCTATAGAAACATGTTCTTAATGAATTTTTTTCTACAGAGAAATTCTCTTAATGAAATTTTTTCTATAGAGAAATTTTTTTAATGAAATTTTTTCCATATAGAAATTTTTTTAATGAATTTTTTTCTATAGAAAAATATTCTTAATGAAATTTTTTCTATAGAAAAATATTCCTAATGAAATTTTTTCTATAGAAAAATTTTCTTAATGAAATTTTTTCTGTAGAAAAATTTTCTTATTGAAATTTTTTCTGTAGAAAAATTTTCTTATTGAAATTTTTTCTGTAGAAAAATTTTCTTATTGAAATTTTTTCTGTAGAAAAATTTTCTTAATGAATTTTTTTTTGAGAAAAATTTTCTAAATTTAATTTCTATAGAAAATTGTAAAAATTAAATTTATTCTTTAGAAAAAGTTTTAAAATTTATTTTTTCTATTAAAAAATTTTCCAAATTAAATTTTTTCTATAGAAAAATTTTCCATATAATTTTTGTATAGAAATATTTTGCAAATTAAATTTTTCTTTTGAGTTTTTAATTAATTTTTAGTTTAGAAAAATTGTCGTTATCAAATTTTTTCATTAGAAAATTTTTTGTTATAAAATTTTTTTTATATAAAAATTTTTTTTATCAACATTTTTTTTATGGAAAACTTTTGGCTACCAAAATTTTTGTTATAGAAAATTTTTCGCTATCAATTTTCTGTGCTAAATTTTTTCTATAGAATTTTTACTATATATAGTTATCAAAATTTTTCTGTAGAAAAATTTTATTTTTCAAAATGTTTTCTATAGAAAAATTTTCGTTATCAAGATTTTGTCTACAGAAAAATTTTTGCTATCAAAATTTTTCCTACAGAAAAATTTTCGCTATCAAAATTTTTTCTATAGAGAAATATTCTTAATCAAAATTTTTTCTTTAAAAAATTTTTTTTCTATAGAAAAATTTTCATTATCGAAGATTCTTCTATAGAAAAATTTTCGTTATTAATTTTTTTTTATAAAAAATGTTTATAATCAAATTTTTTTCTATAAAAAAATTTTCGTTATCAAAATTTTTTCTATAGAAAAATTTTCGATATCAAAATTTTTTCTATTAAAAAATTTTCCTCAGAAAACATTAGCTTTTATATTGTAAAAGGCCTTAGATTTTCGTTGTTCATTTTGATTCTATCTGCCCTGTGGTTTTCTATGCAATTTTATTTATTTTCCTATTTACTGTTAACTACAATTGAAGTTTTTCCAATATATGTTTTAGTTTCTTTATTCTTATTTCATTCTCTTGTGTATGTTTAAAAGTATCTGTATTTTTTTCGTAAGACTTCTGTTTCGGTATTTAATTCCACAAAAGAAAAAATCGCACCAGAACCTAAGGAACACCGAAATTCATCCTTTAAAGTATTTGACTTAAAAAACGTACTAAAATAAAAACGTGATCATTTTAACATTTTCTTAAATGATTTTAGACGTTTTTTCTTAGATATTTTAATGTTGATGTTTTAACTAAGAATTTGTTAGTTTTTCTTTACTTCGATGTAAGTGAAAATGTTTCTCATAATAATGTCAGTTTGTTTTTTTCCTAGGAAAGGAATACAAAATTCTTTTAATGCGAATTTATGCTAATACAAAAGGAGTTTTTTATATTTAAAATATTTAGGGCAATTTTGATGGATTGTGAAATTTTTTTAACTACAAAGAGAAAATTTAAATATATCAACATATGAAAGTTCGATTTTGTTTTTTTAGTGAAAAGTTCGTGTCTTAAGTCTTTTGCTTTACTACTTAATTTGGTTTAGTTTCGGGTTTTAAGTTTTTGATTAAATATAAAATTATAATTTAAATAGAATTTTTTGGAACATTTCGGTTTTTTTAATATTACTTATGAAAAATCTTTAATTTTATTTAGTTTTGCCCTATTACCTTTTGTTTTCGAGAAACAATGCAAACTCTGAATTTTTGGTGTTAAATATTAAAATATTTGATTGTATGTGTCTTAAGTTGTGTGTTTAATTCTAGAGTTATTTAGTTGAATTGGGTTAGAAGTGTATGTGCCGATTTAAACTTATGCTTTATTGTTAATGTTTTCTCAAAAATATCTTAAATGGCCCCTACTGTTATATAATCAAACTAAATTTTAAAATTTGCTGAAAAAGTTTGATATTATTTGATAATGATTAAGATCTCTATTTTATATGTTACAAGTTGAAAAACTAGGGATTTTTATAAAATTTTAAATTATACAAAATTGTAAACTACAAAACACCCATTTCCTCGTAACCGTTAACGCTGAAGCTGCTATGAAGTCATTTGAAAAAGCTTATAAACAATGAAATGTCGTCGAAAAACTCTGTTTAAGGTAAAAACAATTACAAAAATCATGAAACAACATTTAGAACATTGTTAGAAAACGACATTAACAACTACAACACTAAAACAACATCACCAACATTAAGACAGTTTGGGTTTTTTTTTTAACAAGAACAACAACATTAACATTATGAAAGAAGGAAAATGAATAAATCGCTGAAACAATCACAGTAATGTCTTAACCCCATTAGAACTCTAAGCTTTATTTTGGTATACAATTTTTCCATAAACATTTTTGGTATAAAATTTTCTATAGAAAATTTTTCGTATAAAATTTTTCTATAGAGAATTTTGGGTATAAAATTTTTCTAATGACAATTTATGGTATAAAATTTTTCTATAAAAATTTTTTGGTATTAAATTTTTCTACAGAAAATTTTTGGTATAAAATTTTTTTATAAACAATTTTTGTTTAAAATTTTTCTATTAAAAATTTTTGATACAATAGTTTTGTATAGAAAATTTTTCGTATAAAATTTTTCTGTAGAAAATTTTTGGTATAAAATATTTCTATAGAAAATTTTTGGTATACAATTTTTCTGTAGAAAATTTTTGGTATAAAATTTTTCTGTAGAAAATTTTTGGTATAAAATTTTTCTAAAGAAAAATTTTGGTGTAAAATGTTTTATAAAAAATTTTTGGTATAAAAGTTTTTTTTTTTTAATTTTTTGTTTTAAACTTTTCTATAAAAAAATTTTGTTGTACAATTTTTCTATAAAAAATTTTTGTATAAAATTTTCTAAGAAAATTTTTGCTATAAAAGTTTTATACAGACAATTTTTGGTGTAAAATTTATCTAGAAAAAATTTTTGGTATTAAATTTTTAATATAAATTTTTCTATAGAAACTTTTTGGTATAAAATTTTTCTAAAGAAAATTTTTCCATTAAAACTGTTTAGTATAAAAGTTTCCTATAGAAAATTTTTCGGTATAAATGTTTTTATATACAAAATTTTTGGTATACAATTTTTCTGTAGAAAATTTTTGGTATAAAATTTTTCTATAAAAAATTTCTTGTATAAAAGATTTTTTTTGAAAATTTTCTGTATTAAATTTTTGTACAAAAATTTTGTATAGAAAATTTTATACCAAAAATTTTGTATAGAAAACTTTTATACCAAAATATTTCTATAGAAAATTTTTGGTATAAATGTTTGTATATACAATTTTCGGTATAAAAGTTTTCTATAGGAAATATTTGGCATAAAAGTTTCCTATAGAAAATTGTTGGTTTTTTATCGAAAATTTTTGGTATAAAAGTCTCCTATACAAAATTTTTGGTATAAAAGATTTTTATTGAAAATTTTTGTTATAAAAATTTCCTATGAAAAATTTTGTGGTATAAAAGTTTTCCATAGAAAATTTTTGGTATAAAAGTTTTCTGTAGATAATTTTCTTATTAAACTTTTCTATAAAAGCTTTTTGGTATAAAATTTTATTATAGAAAATTTTTGGTGTACAATTTTTTGTTATAAAATTTTTTTTATTGAAAATTGTTGGTATAAAATCTTTCTATAAAATATTTTTGGAATAAAAGGTTTCTTTTCTATTCAATACAAAAATTTCTTTAATATAATATTTTTCTATAGAAAATGTTTCAATAAAAAAATTCATCTATAGGAAATTTTTCGGTATCAATTTTTTTTATAAAATATTTTTCGTATTTAAATATTTCTACTGAAAATTTTTTAATATTAAAGTCTTTCTATAGAAAATTTTTCAATATAAAGATTTTTCTAAAAGATTTTTTTAATATAAAAATTTTTCAATATAAAAAATTTTCCATATATAAATTTTTCCATGCAAAATTTTTTTTCAACAGAAAATTTTCAGACAGAAAAATTTTTCTATTGAAAATTTTTCGGTATAAAATTTTTTTAGTAGAAAATTTTTCGGTATAACAATTTTTCTATAGACAATTTTTCGGTATAAAAATTTTTCAATAGAAAATTTGTCGGTAGAAAATTTTTCTATAGAAAATTTTTCAATGCAAAAATTTTGCTATAGCAAGTTTTTTGGTGAAAAGAATTTTCTATAGAAAATTTTTCGATAAAAAAATTGTTCTATAAAAAAATTTTTTTGGTATAAAATTTTTTCTATAAAAAATTTTTCGGAATAATAATTTTTCTATAAACAATTTTTCGGTATAAAAATTTTTCTATAGAAAATTTTTCGGTATAAAAATTTTTCTATAGAAAATTTTTCGGTATAAAAATTTTTCTATAGAAAATTTTTCGGTATAAAAATTTTTCTATAGAAAATTTTTCGGTATAAAAATTTTTCTATAGAAAATTTTTCGGTATAAAAATTTTTCTATAGAAAATTTTTCGGTATAAAAATTTTTCTATAGAAAATTTTTCGGTATAAAAATTTTTCGGTATAAAAATTTTTCTATAGAAAATTTTTTGGTATAAAAATTTTTCTATAGAAAATTTTTCGGTATAAAAATTTTTCTATAGAAAATTTTTCGGTATAAAAATTTTTCTATAGAAAATTTTTCGGTATAAAAATTTTTCTATAGAACTAAGAATTTGTTAGTTTTTCTTTACTTCGATGTAAGTGAAAATGTTTCTCATAATAATGTCAGTTTGTTTTTTTCCTAGGAAAGGAATACAAAATTCTTTTAATGCGAATTTATGCTAATACAAAAGGAGTTTTTTATATTTAAAATATTTAGGGCAATTTTGATGGATTGTGAAATTTTTTTAACTACAAAGAGAAAATTTAAATATATCAACATATGAAAGTTCGATTTTGTTTTTTTAGTGAAAAGTTCGTGTCTTAAGTCTTTTGCTTTACTACTTAATTTGGTTTAGTTTCGGGTTTTAAGTTTTTGATTAAATATAAAATTATAATTTAAATAGAATTTTTTGGAACATTTCGGTTTTTTTAATATTACTTATGAAAAATCTTTAATTTTATTTAGTTTTGCCCTATTACCTTTTGTTTTCGAGAAACAATGCAAACTCTGAATTTTTGGTGTTAAATATTAAAATATTTGATTGTATGTGTCTTAAGTTGTGTGTTTAATTCTAGAGTTATTTAGTTGAATTGGGTTAGAAGTGTATGTGCCGATTTAAACTTATGCTTTATTGTTAATGTTTTCTCAAAAATATCTTAAATGGCCCCTACTGTTATATAATCAAACTAAATTTTAAAATTTGCTGAAAAAGTTTGATATTATTTGATAATGATTAAGATCTCTATTTTATATGTTACAAGTTGAAAAACTAGGGATTTTTATAAAATTTTAAATTATACAAAATTGTAAACTACAAAACACCCATTTCCTCGTAACCGTTAACGCTGAAGCTGCTATGAAGTCATTTGAAAAAGCTTATAAACAATGAAATGTCGTCGAAAAACTCTGTTTAAGGTAAAAACAATTACAAAAATCATGAAACAACATTTAGAACATTGTTAGAAAACGACATTAACAACTACAACACTAAAACAACATCACCAACATTAAGACAGTTTGGGTTTTTTTTTTAACAAGAACAACAACATTAACATTATGAAAGAAGGAAAATGAATAAATCGCTGAAACAATCACAGTAATGTCTTAACCCCATTAGAACTCTAAGCTTTATTTTGGTATACAATTTTTCCATAAACATTTTTGGTATAAAATTTTCTATAGAAAATTTTTCGTATAAAATTTTTCTATAGAGAATTTTGGGTATAAAATTTTTCTAATGACAATTTATGGTATAAAATTTTTCTATAAAAATTTTTTGGTATTAAATTTTTCTACAGAAAATTTTTGGTATAAAATTTTTTTATAAACAATTTTTGTTTAAAATTTTTCTATTAAAAATTTTTGATACAATAGTTTTGTATAGAAAATTTTTCGTATAAAATTTTTCTGTAGAAAATTTTTGGTATAAAATATTTCTATAGAAAATTTTTGGTATACAATTTTTCTGTAGAAAATTTTTGGTATAAAATTTTTCTGTAGAAAATTTTTGGTATAAAATTTTTCTAAAGAAAAATTTTGGTGTAAAATGTTTTATAAAAAATTTTTGGTATAAAAGTTTTTTTTTTTTAATTTTTTGTTTTAAACTTTTCTATAAAAAAATTTTGTTGTACAATTTTTCTATAAAAAATTTTTGTATAAAATTTTCTAAGAAAATTTTTGCTATAAAAGTTTTATACAGACAATTTTTGGTGTAAAATTTATCTAGAAAAAATTTTTGGTATTAAATTTTTAATATAAATTTTTCTATAGAAACTTTTTGGTATAAAATTTTTCTAAAGAAAATTTTTCCATTAAAACTGTTTAGTATAAAAGTTTCCTATAGAAAATTTTTCGGTATAAATGTTTTTATATACAAAATTTTTGGTATACAATTTTTCTGTAGAAAATTTTTGGTATAAAATTTTTCTATAAAAAATTTCTTGTATAAAAGATTTTTTTTGAAAATTTTCTGTATTAAATTTTTGTACAAAAATTTTGTATAGAAAATTTTATACCAAAAATTTTGTATAGAAAACTTTTATACCAAAATATTTCTATAGAAAATTTTTGGTATAAATGTTTGTATATACAATTTTCGGTATAAAAGTTTTCTATAGGAAATATTTGGCATAAAAGTTTCCTATAGAAAATTGTTGGTTTTTTATCGAAAATTTTTGGTATAAAAGTCTCCTATACAAAATTTTTGGTATAAAAGATTTTTATTGAAAATTTTTGTTATAAAAATTTCCTATGAAAAATTTTGTGGTATAAAAGTTTTCCATAGAAAATTTTTGGTATAAAAGTTTTCTGTAGATAATTTTCTTATTAAACTTTTCTATAAAAGCTTTTTGGTATAAAATTTTATTATAGAAAATTTTTGGTGTACAATTTTTTGTTATAAAATTTTTTTTATTGAAAATTGTTGGTATAAAATCTTTCTATAAAATATTTTTGGAATAAAAGGTTTCTTTTCTATTCAATACAAAAATTTCTTTAATATAATATTTTTCTATAGAAAATGTTTCAATAAAAAAATTCATCTATAGGAAATTTTTCGGTATCAATTTTTTTTATAAAATATTTTTCGTATTTAAATATTTCTACTGAAAATTTTTTAATATTAAAGTCTTTCTATAGAAAATTTTTCAATATAAAGATTTTTCTAAAAGATTTTTTTAATATAAAAATTTTTCAATATAAAAAATTTTCCATATATAAATTTTTCCATGCAAAATTTTTTTTCAACAGAAAATTTTCAGACAGAAAAATTTTTCTATTGAAAATTTTTCGGTATAAAATTTTTTTAGTAGAAAATTTTTCGGTATAACAATTTTTCTATAGACAATTTTTCGGTATAAAAATTTTTCAATAGAAAATTTGTCGGTAGAAAATTTTTCTATAGAAAATTTTTCAATGCAAAAATTTTGCTATAGCAAGTTTTTTGGTGAAAAGAATTTTCTATAGAAAATTTTTCGATAAAAAAATTGTTCTATAAAAAAATTTTTTTGGTATAAAATTTTTTCTATAAAAAATTTTTCGGAATAATAATTTTTCTATAAACAATTTTTCGGTATAAAAATTTTTCTATAGAAAATTTTTCGGTATAAAAATTTTTCTATAGAAAATTTTTCGGTATAAAAATTTTTCTATAGAAAATTTTTCGGTATAAAAATTTTTCTATAGAAAATTTTTCGGTATAAAAATTTTTCTATAGAAAATTTTTCGGTATAAAAATTTTTCTATAGAAAATTTTTCGGTATAAAAATTTTTCTATAGAAAATTTTTCGGTATAAAAATTTTTCGGTATAAAAATTTTTCTATAGAAAATTTTTTGGTATAAAAATTTTTCTATAGAAAATTTTTCGGTATAAAAATTTTTCTATAGAAAATTTTTCGGTATAAAAATTTTTCTATAGAAAATTTTTCGGTATAAAAATTTTTCTATAGAAAATTTTTCGGTATAAAAATTTTTCTATAGAAAATTTTTCGGTATAAAAATTTTCTATAGAAAATTTTTCGGTATAAAAATTTTTCTATAGAAAATTTTTCGGTATAAAAATTTTTCTATAGAAAATTTTTCGGTATAAAAATTTTTCTATAGAAAATTTTTCGGTATAAAAATTTTTCTATAGAAAATTTTTCGGTATAAAAATTTTTCTATAGAAAATTTTTCGGTATAAAAATTTTTCTATAGAAAATTTTTCGGTATAAAAATTTTTCTATAGAAAATTTTTCGGTATAAAAATTTTTCTATAGAAAATTTTTCGGTATAAAAATTTTTCTATAGAAAATTTTTCGGTATAAAAATTTTTCTATAGAAAATTTTTCGGTATAAAAATTTTTCGATAGAAAATTTTTCGGTATAAAAATTTTTCGATAGAAAATTTTTCGGTATAAAAATTTTTCTATAGAAAATTTTTCGGTATAAAAATTTTTCTATAGAAAATTTTTCGGTATAAAAATTTTTCTATAGAAAATTTTTCGGTATAAAAATTTTTCTATAGAAAATTTTTCGGTATAAAAATTTTTCTATAGAAAATTTTTCGGTATAACAATTTTCTATAGAAAATTGTTCGGTATAGAAATTTTCTATAGAAAATTTTTCGGTATAAAAATTTTCTATAGAAAATTTTTCGGTATAAAAATTTTCTATAGAAAATTTTTCGGTATAAAAATTTTCTATAGAAAATTTTTCGGTAAAAAATTTTCTATAGAAAATTTTTCGGTATAAAAATTTTCTATAGAAAATTTTTCGGTATAAAAATTTTCTATAGAAAATTTTTCGGTATAAAAATTTTCTATAGAAAATTTTTCGGTATAAAAATTTTCTATAGAAAATTTTTCGGTATAAAAATTTTCTATAGAAAATTTTTCGGTATAAAAATTTTTCTATAGAAAATTTTTCGGTATAAAAATTTTTCTATAGAAAATTTTTCGGTATAAAATTTTTTTAGTAGAAAATTTTTCGGTATAACAATTTTTCTATAGACAATTTTTCGGTATAAAAATTTTTCAATAGAAAATTTGTCGGTATAAAAATTTTTATATAGAAAATTTTTCGGTATAAAAATTTTTCTATAGAAAATTTTTCGGTATAAAAATTTTTCTATAGAAAATTTTTCGGTATAAAAATTTTTCTATAGAAAATTTTTCGGTATAAAAATTTTTCTATAGAAAATTTTTCGGTATAAAAATTTTTCGATAGAAAATTTTTCGGTATAAAAATTTTTCGATAGAAAATTTTTCGGTATAAAAATTTTTCGATAGAAAATTTTTCGGTATAAAAATTTTTCGATAGAAAATTTTTCGGTATAAAAATTTTTCTATACAAAATTTTTCGGTATAAAAATTTTTCTATAGAAAATTTTTCGGTATAAAAATTTTTCTATAGAAAATTTTTCGGTATAAAAATTTTTCTATAGAAAATTTTTCGGAATAATAATTTTTTTATAAACAATTTTTCGGTATAAAAATTTGTCTATAGAAAATTTGTCGGTAGAAAATTTTTCTATAGAAAATTTTTCAGTATAAAAATTTTTCTATAGAAAATTTTTCGGTATAAAAATTTTTCTATAGAAAATTTTTAGGTATAAAAATTTTTCTATAGAAAATTTTTAGATATAAAAATTTTTCTATAGAAAATTTTTCGTTATAAAAATTTTTCTATAGAAAATTTTTCGGTATAAAAATTTTTCTATAGAAAATTTTACAATATAAAGATTTTTCTAAAAGATTTTTTTATAATAAAAATTTTTCAATATAAAAAATTTTCCATATATAAATTTTTCCATGCAAATTTTTTTTTCTACAGAAAATGTTCAGACAGAAAAATTTTTCTATAGAAAATTTTTCGGTATAAAATTTTTTTAGTAGAAAATTTTTCGGTATAACAATTTTTCTATAGACAATTTTTCGGTATAAAAATTTTTCAATAGAAAATTTGTCGGTATAAAAATTTTTATATAGAAAATTTTTCGGTATAAAAATTTTTCTATAGAAAATTTTTCGGTATAAAAATTTTTCTATAGAAAATTTTTCGGTATAAAAATTTTTCTATAGAAAATTTTTCGGTATAAAAATTTTTCTATAGAAAATTTTTCGGTATAAAAATTTTTCGATAGAAAATTTTTCGGTATAAAAATTTTTCGATAGAAAATTTTTCGGTATAAAAATTTTTCGATAGAAAATTTTTCGGTATAAAAATTTTTCTATACAAAATTTTTCGGTATAAAAATTTTTCTATAGAAAATTTTTCGGTATAACAATTTTCTATAGAAAATTTTTCGGTATAAAAATTTTCTGTAGAAAATTTTTCGGTATAAAAATTTTCTATAGAAAATTTTTCGGTATAAAAATTTTCTATAGAAAATTTTTCGGTATAAAAATTTTCTATAGAAAATTTTTCGTTATAAAAATTTTCTATAGAAAATTTTTCGGTATAAAAATTTTCTATAGAAAATTTTTCGGTATAAAAATTTTCTATAGAAAATTTTTCGGTATAAAAATTTTCTATAGAAAATTTTTCGGTATAAAAATTTTCTATAGAAAATTTTTCGGTATAAAAATTTTCTATAGAAAATTTTTCGGTATAAAAATTTTTCTATAGAAAATTTTTCGGTTTAAAAATTTGTCTATAGAAAATTTTTCGGTTTAAAAATTTGTCTATAGAAAATATTTCGGTTTAAAAATTTGTCTATAGAAAATTTTTCGGTTTAAAAATTTGTCTATAGAAAATATTTCGGTTTAAAAATTTGTCTATAGAAAATTTTTCGGTTTAAAAATTTGTCTATAGAAAAACTCAATAAAAATTTTTTCTATAGAAAATTTGGTGTTAAATTAATTTGAAAATTTAATAGTCTTTTGATTTGAGTACTTTTCTACTTTGGGCGCTTTTGTTTCCATTGCCTTGAAAGGGTTATTAACAATTGTTGCTGTTGCTATTGTAATGTTATGTCGTTTTGCCGACCCTTGTTCTATTTATGCATTAACATCAACACAAATGAATAGTACAATTTTGAACTACAACAAAAAACTCAGCAACAATAGCAACATCTAACAATTACAAACATACTTACACAGATACTTGTAGCTCAGATACCCAGATTTAACTTTAGACTAAAAAACTAAAAACAGAACCATCCGCAAACCCAAAATTACTGAAAGGCTCATAAAGAGAGGACTGTCTGTCATAATCCACCCACACCCACAATTTAATGTCGGCGTAAATTTATGTCAAATGCTGCCAGTTATAATTTCACCACATCTTACCCTTCGTTCTTTCTTTAACTTCCTCAATATGGAAAGCTTTATTCTTAGGAGAAGCAGAGGCAAAAAGTTTAGCATCAGGCAAAACAATTAAAAAATTGTTAAGAACACGAAATGGAGAAGCGAAAAAGAAAGAAAAAATGCTTGCAACACCAACATAATCAGCAGCAGCAACCTACATAATGCTCTGCCAGCAACATAAAAAATATTTCATAGCCTGGCTTTGGCAATGAATTGCTGCAACAATTTAAAGACATTAAATTGCCAAAGCTAAAAGTACGAGCGCAAAAATCTTATGAAAGCTCTAACTACTTCATTAGAAATGCTCCACGTTCTTTTAATTTTTAGTGGGTAAAGAATAAAAGATCGGGGATTGAAACCGACAAACATGCGTTCTAAATGTCATTTACTAAGTCCATTTCCATATTCATGTGAATATGTTTATTTGTATGAGTGTGTGTCTGTCGGTGTGTGTGTGTGGTAGTTGTTAACAATTTCTGTGATTGTTACGGTTACAGATTTTCTTTCTTTTTTGGGTAATTCATAACATTTAGCCGAAAACAATGTTAAGAAGATACAGTGGGACAATGTATGAAAATTGTGTAGTAAAAATTTATTGCTAAATAATTTGTTACCGAATATTTTCGACAGAAAAATTTTGCAACAAAAATTTTATATCAAAAATTTAGTTAAAATTGTTTACGAAAAATTTTTAAGAACAATTTTATACCTAAAATTTTGCCTAAAAAAAATTTTTTATAGAAAAATTTTACTAAAAAAATTTATATTTAAAATTTTCTACAGATCCTTTTTTTTTTAATAGAAATTCTTTAATACCAACAATTTTCTATAGACATTTTTTAATGCCTAAATTTTTTTATAGAAATTTTTAAATACAGAAAATTTCTATAGTAATTTCTCTAATACCAAAAATTTTCTATAAAAAGTTTTACGCAGAAAATTTTAATTCCAAACTTTCTGTAGATAATTTGATACTAAAAATTTTCGATAGAAAATTTTAATGCCAAAAACTTTCGATAGAAAATTTTAATGCCAAAAACTTTCTATAGAAAATTTTAATACCAAAAATTTTCTATAGAAAATTTTAATACCAGAAATTTTCTATAAAAAATTTTAATACCAAAAATTTTCTATATAAAATTTCAATACCAAAAATTTTCTATATAAAATTTTATATTCATTTTATATACCAAAAATTTTCTCTAGAAAAATTTAATGCCAAAAATTTTCTGTAGAAATTTTTAATACCAAATGTTTCTTTAAAAATTTTTTAATACGAAAAATTTTCTGTAGATAAATTTAATACCAAAAATTTTCTATAGAAAAATTTAATACCAAAAATTTTCTATAAAAAAATTTAATACCAAAAATTTTCTATAGAAAAATTTAATACCAAAAATTTACTATAGATTAATTTTATACCAAAAATTTTCTACAGAAAAATTTAATATCAAAAATTTTTCAATACCAAAAAATTTTTATAGAAATTTTTTTACACCAAAAATTTTATATAGAAAAATTTAATACCAACAATTTTCTATAGAAAAATTTGATACCAAAAATTTTCTATAGAAAACTTTTATACCAAAAATTTTTTATAGAAAACTTTTAAATCAAAAAAAAAAAAAATAATAATAATAAACCAAGAAAACTTTAATACTAAAAACTTTCTATAGAAATATTTAAACCAAAAAATTAATGACATAAATTTTCTTTCAAGATTTTAATACAAAAAATTTTTTTTTAGAAAAATTTAATACAAAAAATGTTTTTATAGAAAAATTTAATACCAAAAATTTTGTATACATAATTTTAATACAAAAAATTTTCTATAGAAAAATTTTATACCGAAAATTTTCTATGGAAAAAATTAGTACAAAAAAATTTCTATATAAAATTTTAATACCAAAAATTTTCTATAGATAAATAGAATACCAAAAAATCTCTATAAAAAAAAATTTAATACCAAAAATTTTATATTAAAATAATATTAAAATTATAATAAAAAATTTGTCTATAGAAAAATCTAATACAAAAAATTTGCTATAGAAAAATTTAACACCAAAAATTTTCTATAGAAAAATTGAATACCAAAAATTTTCTAGAGAAATTTTTGAATACCAAAAATTTTTCATAAAAATTTTTCAATACCAACAATTTTTTATAGAAATGGTTTTATACCTGAAATTTTTTATAGAAATTTTTGAATACCAAAAATTATGATATTTTTAATACTAAGAATTTTTTATAGAAATTTTTTAGTACCAAAAATTTTTAATACAAAATTTTGCTATAAAAAATTTTCTATATTTAATTTAATACCATAATAATTTTGTATATAAAATTTGAATACCAAAAACTTTCTATATAAAATCTTAATACCAAAAATTTCCTATACAAAATCTTAATACCAAAAATATTCGGTATAAAATTTTTATACTAAAAATTTTCTGTAGCAAATTTAAATACCAAAATTTTTTTATAGAAAATTTAATACTAAAAATTTTCTTTTGAAAATTTTAGTACGAAAAATTTTCTATAGAAAATTTTAATACAAAAGATTTTCTATTGAAAATTTTAATACAAAACATTTTCTATAGAAAATTTTAATAAAAAAAATTTTCTATAGAATATTTTAGTACCAAAAATTTTCTAAACCAAATATGTTCTATCTAAAATGTTTATACCAAAAATTTTTTATTGAAAATTTGAATACCAAAACTGTTTTCTTAAAAATGTTAATACCAAAAGTTTTTTATATACCAAATTTCGTATAAAAAATTTTAGTACCAAAAATTTTGTGAAGAAAATTTTAGTGCCTATTATTTCCTATAGAAAATTTCAATACTTAAAATTTTCTATAGAAAATTAGAATACCAAAAGTTTCCTACAGAAAATTTGAATACCAAAAATTTTGTAAAAAAAATTTTACATAGAACAGTTTTGTACCACAAGACTTATTAAATGTTCATATCAAAAATTTTGTATTGAAAACAATAACTTTACATTAAAAATTTTCTACGGAGAAATTTTTGTGTCAAACAAATTTTTCTATAGAAATAATATTATACTGAAAGGTTTTTTTACAGAAAATTCAATCTTTAAAAAATTTCGATAGAAAAATTTGGTATCAAAATTTTTCAAGTTTGTGTCTTAAGTCTTTTGTTAAATCATAGAGAAATTTTGTTTGTTTTCCTCATTTGTAGAAAATTACAACAATTTTCTTTCTTTCAATCCACTGTTCTTATGTAGAACCTAAAAAACACATAACACAGAAAAAATTATACTAACTTTTTATTTTTTCCCAACTATTTTCCCATTTTCATGGGGGTGGCTTTATAGGCTCATAACAATCATTAAGCGCCATGTTAGCATTCGTTCTATTCACTTTAGATGTACTCGACTTATTTCAGACATATCTCATCGTCTTGTTTTTATTGTTGGCGTATTTATATATATGTATATATTTTTTTGTCGTCTCCACATTCGTGGCAGTTAATAATCATGGTAGTCGTCATAGTAGTTTGTGTTACTTGGCTTATTCACCACATACTTAGGCTTTAACAACGGCAACAATAGCTTCAGCAGCAACAACAATCACAAACAATTTTCAACAAAAATTCTAAGATTTTTTCTAAAGTTTGTAGCAAAAACGAAAAAAAAAAAAACAGAAAAAGAACAACATTGCCATTTGTTTTCAAACAATTCTTTGAGCTTAACTTTGAAACGAGGTCTTAGAAAATGAATAAGTTTGTGTAGAAGTATCTAAAAAGTATGAGCGCAAGCAAAAGCATTTGACTTTGATTTATGTATGACGCAAATTTCTCCATTTTTTGCCTTCATTATGTGGCATTATGATTTAAGAATACTTACCACACTCAACTTACAACTACAACTTGTAGCAAAATGATGATGACGACGTTGATTGTCTGAATTCTAGTTACGAGTATTTAATTTTAGAACTTTTTCTTAAGAAAAAAAAGCAGAACTTTTGTGTTCAAATTATGTTCAGTATTTTCAACATTTTGGATCATTTGATTATTGTTCGTTGCCAAGATCTTCTGTTATTTGGTTGCTTTGTTTGTTGTTGTTGTTTTGTTTAAATATTCGTGAGTATGCTATGATAATGATAATGATGATGACGTTTGTTGTTCGTTCTCTTATTGTGCTTTTAGTTAGGCTAGACTTGGCTAGAAGAAGGTGGTTAAATGTTACATACTCGTTTAGTTATTTAAACATTTTGCTTAAGAAACGAAAAAAAAAACAAAATTGTACAAAAAAGGAGTAGAAAAAATGATCGTGACAATTTCTATAGGGGTTTTTCAATTAATTTTATGCTAATTTGTGTTTTTTTCTTTCGAGTTTGACTCTCGTTTTGTGAGAAAAAGATCATACAAAAGATTTAAATTTTATGATTAAATCTAATTGAGAACAAGAGCACATAAATAAAGAATACGAATATAAATCATTTAAATGGGAAATATAGGAATTTCGGCAAATAGGAAAAGTTTTCTTAAATATAGCTCAAAAATTTATAGTATAGGTTTTTTCATCAACAAATTTGTATAGAATATTTGAATAATGTTTTTTCAGTTTATTCAAAGTGATTTATACTGTAATTGCTACGTTTTGGTGCGAATACCATTTCTTCAATATATATATTTAAGCTTTCTCACAGAGTACAGAAGTGGGAAATTTTGCTTATAGCTTACTACAAGATAGTATTCTCAGGATTCATTGGAATATGGCGCAATATAGGATATATCTCACTGTTATTCTGCTACTTTAGTGACATATTCTGTAATAAAAGTAGGGATCTTGTATTTGGTGATAAGAATATTTTTAAGTAATACCTAGATTTCAGTTAAAGCACATTCATTCGTTATCGAGTAGAACAAACAATATTGTATATATATTCCATAATCATATGGTGTGAGGACTTTTTCATTCCTGTGTTAGAAAGGGAAATCGGTTTTAAGCTCCCTGTAATATACTTCAGGTCGATATATTCTCCATAAAAATGGCAACAAAGTGCCTAATATATCACAGAATATACGTCAGAAATATTCGTTTTTGTATTCTACATTCAAGATTTTTTTTATTAAAAATTTTTGTACAGAAATTTTTTTAATAAGACTTTTTATCAAAAATTTTTCCTTAAAATTTTTTTTTTAATTTTTCTATAGAAATTTTTTTTATCTAAAATTTGTCTACAGAAATTTTTTTCATCAAAAATTTTTCTATTGAAAATTTCTATATTGAAAATTTTTCTACATAAAAATATTTTTATGAAAAATTTTTTATAGAAAAATATTTTTATTAAAAATTTTCTATGGAAAAATATTTTTATTTAAATCTTTTCTAAAGATACAAATTTTTATTAAAAATTGTTTATAGAATAAAACTATATCAAAAACTTTTCTTTACAAAATTATTTTGAGAGAAAATTTTTCTATAGAAAAATATTTTTTATCGAAAATTTTTCTATAGAAAAATATTTTCATCAAAAATTGTTATCGAAAGTTATTGTTATTGTTATGAAAAGAAAAAAATTTTTTATAGAAAAATTTTTCTTTAGAAAAAATTTCATCGAAAATTTTTCTATCGAAAAATATTTTTGTCAAAGGCTTTTCTATAGAAAAATATTTTTGTCGATTATTTTTCTATTGAAAAAAATATGGAGAAATATTTTTCTCAAAGATTTTTCCATAAAAAAATGTTTTATCGAAGAAAAATATTTTTATCGAAAATTTTTCTTTATATCTATCTTTTTTTTTGCAGAAAAATATTTTTATAAAAAATTTTTTTACCAAAAATTTTCTATTGCAATTTTTTTTATCAAAAATTTTTCTATTGAAATTTTTTTTATCAAAAATTTTTCTTTTGAAATTTTTTTTTATCAAAAATTTTTCTATTGAAAATTTTTTTAACAAAAACTTTTGTATTGAAAATTTTTTTATCAAAAATTTTTCTATTAAAAATTTTTTTATCAAAAATTTTTCTATTAAAAATTTTTTTATCAAAAAATTTTCTATAGAAAATTTTTTTAAGTTTTAGGAATAAATGAGCTCGAGGTCAAGGTTTTTTTATAAATGTATTTATTTATTTATGTCCAATATTTCGACATCCTTTGGATATCATCTTCAGGGACCAGCGAGTTACAATACACACATTACTGAGAACATCTATTATTGCAAACCTAGACCTCGAGCTCATTTATTCCTAAAACTTGTTAAGAAAAAGGTCGAATAAGAATCATCCAAATAATTGAAAATTTTTTTATCAAAAATAAATTTTATTATTAAAATTTTTCTATTGAATGTGTTTTTATCTAAATTTTTTTATCAAAGTTTTTCTATATAAAATTTTTTTTTCAAAAAATTGTTTCATTAAGAATTTATCTATAAAGAATTTTTTTATCAAATTTTTTTCTATAGAAAAATTCTTTATTGAAAATTTTTCTACTGAAAAATATTTCTATCAAAAATTCTTATATAAAAAACATATTTTTATGAAAAAAAAATGTCTGTAGAAAAATGTTTTTATCGAAATCTTTTCTATTGAAAAGATTTTAACGAAAAATGTTCTTTAGAAAAATAGTTTTCCGGATGGTTTTTCTATAGAATAATTTTTTGTTGCAAACTTTTCTATAGAAAAATATTTTTACCGAAAAATTTTCTATTGAAATCAATTTTATTCGAAATTTTTTTTTTTACAGAAAATTTTTCTATAGAAATTTTTTTTTATCAAAATTTTTTTATTGAAAATTTTTTTATCAAAAATTTTTTATTAAAATTTTTCTATAGAAAATTTTTTTAACAAAAAATTTTTTTATTAAAAATTTGTCTATAGAAAATTTTTTTATCAAAATTTTTTCTACAAAAAATTTCAATAAAGAAATTTCTACAGAAAAATATTACTATAAAAAAATGTTCTTTAGAAAAATATTGTATCAACAAATTTCTACAAATTTTTATAGAAAACTGTTGGAAATACATTAATAATGGAAACTCTTTTATTGCAATGTGAACGCCGTTCTAAATATGATCAACTTCGATCTATAAATTACTTTGTCCTTTTTGTATTCATTCGCTTTTTAAACTCGCTAACGTTCAGATCTTTTTCTAATAAATAAAACTTTACTTTTAATTAATCTTAAATAAACTCTGAATCAAATTCTATTAAAACAGGTTATGGGCCCAGACCCAAGTTCTGGATCTTGTGAAGATAATTAAAAGTGTTAAATTCAAAGAATTTGTAGAAAAATAAAAAGACTTTTGTTTAAACGTAATGGCGTCTTTGTATCAAATAGAGAAACTGGACGACACCAACTACGATAGCTGGTGTATCCATATGCGAAGTGTTCTAATACATAGCGGCTGGTGGAAAATAGTTAATGGTTGTGCCAAGAAAGAAGATGCTAAGGCAGACGTAGAGCGTGCTGCATGGGAGGCAGAAGATGAAAAGGCTCTTGCCACGATCACGTTGTGTGTAAAGCCATCGCAATTGAACATCATCAAAAACTGCAAAACATCGAGCGAAGCCTGGTTGCGTCTGGAGGAATCCTACAAGCCAAGAGGTCCACTTCAAAAAATATCCCTATACAAGCGTTTGGTGAATTTGACAATGGGTGAAGGGGGAAACATAAATCAGCATATAAATAATTTCGAAAAGCTGGCGGAGACGGGAATAGTCATCAAAGATGAACTTTTAGTTATAATGCTTCTTTCAAGTTTACCATCTGAATACGAACATTTCGTTGTCGCCATAGAAACTCGTGATGAATTGCCGAATTTATCAACCGTTAAATTGAAAATTCTAGAAGAAGGAGATAGACATAGACAAAAAAGCGATAAAGAAGAAGCAACAACAAGTGTACAAAAAGCATTTGCAATGAAGAATGCTCAGAAAAACAACAAAGTGAAAATAGAGAATAAGCAGAACAAAGTCAAAGGCAAATGTTTTAATTGTGGTGAGTTCGGTCACTATGCCAACAAGTGTGAGAAACCAAAGAAAAAGCAACAACAACAACAAAACCTTTTACATGCTATGAAAAGGAAAGAAACGCAAAAAGTAAAAAACACGCAATGGTGCGTCGACAGCGGCGCGACTTCGCACATGTGCTGTGTAAAGGAAATGTTTTCTAATTTTGTTAAGCACTCAGAAGAAATTCATTTTGAAGCCGATAAATTTATTTTATCAGAAGGTAAAGGTGATGTGGAAATTGTTATTGGTGGAGTTGATTTAAAATTTCAGAATGTTTTATATTCGCCCGAATTAAACATGAATTTTATTTCCGTTGGTCGTGTTGTGGAAAATGGTCATACTGTTGCATTTAATTCAACTTCAGCAATTATAAAAAATTCAGAAGGAGATGTTTTATTGAAGGCCAATAAACAAAGTAATCTTTTCATTGTTGAGCACAAAGTGGAAAAGTTGTTTGCGGCTAGTAATATGAACCAGTTGTGGCATAACAGACTTGGTCATCTAAATTATAACTCCTTGTGCGATATGTCTAAAAAAGAAATGGTGAAGGGTATGAACGTGAAGGATAGTACTAGAACAGCCTCTTGCAAGACCTGTATGAACAGTAAAATACACGTTAGTCCATTCCCTCAAGAGTCATCCACGAGAACAACAGATTTGCTTGAAGTAATACATAGTGATGTATGCGGCCCTTTTAGTGTGAATTCCTTTGGTTGCGCTCGATATTTCGTTACTTTTATCGACGACTATTCGAGACGTATCTTCGTATATTTTCTCAAAGCGAAAAGTGAAGTGTTTGGTACGTTTAAAATATTTAAACAACATGTTGAAAAACAAACTGGTCGCCAAATAAAGGCATTGCGTAGCGACAATGGTCGCGAATACATCAATAAAGAATTTGATCAGTTTTTGCAAAATGAGGGTATAGCCCGACAACTTACAGTGCCCCACACACCGCAGCAAAATGGCATAGCTGAACGTGCCAATCGTACATTGGTGGAAATGGCTCGTTCTATGATGGTGCATAGCGGGGTTACACAAAGCCTATGGGCAGAGGCGATTAATACTGCCGTGTATTTGCGGAACAGATGTCCTACAAAGATCCTTGAAGATAAGACACCATATGAGGTCTGGTTTAACCGAAAACCAAATTTGCAGCATTTAAGAACGTTCGGTTCTTATGTAGTGGCTTTAAATAAAGATGGCAAAAGTGGTAGCAAATTCGAAGCAAAAGGCGAATCTTATATTATGGTCGGTTACTCTCAGGTGGCAAAGGCATATAGGCTTTACAACAAAAGTAAGCGTTGCGTTGTGGAGCGTCGTGATGTCATGTTTGAAGAAAACGATTTCAATATCAACAAAGTAGATGAAGCAACACCAAAGAAAGCGGAAGATTATTTGACATTTATTATTGAAAATCATAAGCCGCAAGATGAATTCAGTCCAGTAAGTACAACAGAGTCAGATACTCCTGAAACTGATTCCGACAAATCCGATGATGATGACGAGTTTATGGGTTTCGAAAATGCCGATGAAGATGAAGTAACAGTGGAGAATGAGAATCAGGAGGCTGCTGGTCCTTCCAGAGGTAGGCCGCAAATTGTCAGAACAGGTAAGCCCGGCAGACCACGCAAAGAAAAGTTAAACAACTTGGTGCATGAACCCGTACCCACTACTGTAAAAGAAGCTATGAGCAGTCGTAATCGTAATAACTGGTATGATGCCATGAAATCCGAAATAGCATCCTTGAAGAAGAATGGTACTTGGTCTTTGGTGAATGTACCCAATGGAGCTAAGGTTATTGATTCGAAATGGGTTTTTGCTTTGAAGAGAGATGAGAATGGTAATATAGAGCGTTACAAAGCGCGTCTAGTAGCAAAAGGTTGCAGCCAACGCCACGGTCTTGACTACAATGAGACATTCTCACCGGTTGCAAGATATTCAACAATCCGCTTGATGATGGCGCTAGCGGTACAATGGGGGATGCATCTACATCAAATAGACATCAGTTCAGCTTATTTAAATAGTGACATTAAGCATGAAATTTATATTCGTCAGCCAGATCAATTTGTTGATCATGAAAATCCCAACAAGGTCCTAAAATTGCACAAAGCAATTTACGGTTTAAAGCAATCCGGTAAAGAGTGGAATGAGAGGTTAAATCTCGCTCTTGTACAAATTGGTTTTAAGCAATCCGTAAACGAACCTTGCTTGTATATTGGAAAAATCAAAGGTGAGTTGATTTTAATTACCGTTTATGTAGATGACCTTATGATTGCCTGTAAAAATAAAAATATGGTTTTGGAGATAAAGCGTTTATTGGCAATTGAGTTTCCAATAACTGACAAAGGTCAACTACATCATTATCTTGGTATAGAGGTGGAACGAGAAGGTGAAACTGGCTCGATTTCAATTTGCCAATCGCAATACATTAAAGATTTGCTTAAAGAGTATGGAATGCAAGATTGTAAGGCTGTTGCAACTCCACTCGAACCAAATTACCAAGTAGTATGTTCAGAAAACAATTGTGAAGAAATACCTCAACGTGATTACCAGTCCATAATCGGTGCCTTGATGTATCTGGCCATTACAACGAGACCTGATATTCTACACTCAGTGGCTAAGCTCGCACAAAGAAACTCCAATCCTCATGCTGAACATATGCAAGCCACAAAACGAATCTTGCGATATCTTCGTGGTACAGTTGATATGAAAATGATTTACAAAGCTGGTGAAAATTGTGTCAATGGTTTTGTAGACGCAGATTGGGGTGGTGATGCTCACGATCGAAAGTCATTCACTGGTTTCATTTTTTATGTTGGAAATTGCCCCATCTCATGGCAATCCAAAAAGCAATCTTGTGTGGCCCTCAGCAGCACAGAGGCCGAGTATATGGCATTGTCAGAAGCGGCAAAAGAGGCCATATTCCTAAAACGAATTCTGGGAGAAATTGGTTATTCCTCAGACGAAGCAGTCATTCTCAATGTTGACAACCAAGGTGCGGAGAAGTTGGCTTCTAATCCGGTGTACCACAAGAGGACAAAACATATCGATATTCGGTTTCACCATGTCCGAGAAGTTGTGAAGAATAAAGATGTCGTCCTCAAATATTGTCCATCAGACCAGATGATTGCAGATTTGCTAACCAAGAATTTAGCAAAGACAAAACATAATTATTTTAGAGAATCAATGAATTTTAATTGAAAATAATTTTTGAAATGTAAAACGACATTCACATTGAGAAGGAGTGTTGGAAATACATTAATAATGGAAACTCTTTTATTGCAATGTGAACGCCGTTCTAAATATGATCAACTTCGATCTATAAATTACTTTGTCCTTTTTGTATTCATTCGCTTTTTAAACTCGCTAACGTTCAGATCTTTTTCTAATAAATAAAACTTTACTTTTAATTAATCTTAAATAAACTCTGAATCAAATTCTATTAAAACAAAAACAATTTTTAGTGAAAATTTTTTTATTGAAAATTTTTCTATAGAAAAAATTTTTTATCGGAAATTTTTCTATAGAAAAAATTTTTTGTTGCAAATTTTTCTATAGAAAAAATTTTTTATCGAAAATTTTTCTATTGAAAAAATTTGTTATCGAAAATTTTTCTATAGAAAAAATTTTTTTATAGAAAAAATTTTTTATCGAAAATTTTTCTATAGAAAAAATTTTTTATCGACAATTTTTTCTATAGAAAAAATTTTTTATCAAATATTTTTCTATAGAAAAAATTTTTTATCGAAAATTTTTCTATAGAAAAAATTTTCTATCGAAAATTTTTCTATAGAAAAAATTTTTTATCGATAATTTTTCTATAGAAAAAAATTTTTATCGAAAATTTTTCTAAAGAAAAAATTTTTTATCGAAATTTTTTGTATAGAAGAAATTTTTTCTCGAAAATTTTTCTATAGAAGAAATTTTTTATCAAAAATTTTTCTATAGAAAAAATTTTTTATCAAAAATTTTTGTATAGAAAAAATTTTTTATCGAAAATTTTTGTATAGAAAAAATTTTTTATCGAAAATTTTTGTATAGAAAATTTTTTTTTCGAAAATTTTTGTATAGAAAAAATTTTTTATCGAAAATTTTTCTATAGAAAAATTTTTTTAACGAAATTTGTTCTATAGAAAAAAAAAATTTATCGAAATTTTTTTCTATAGAAAAAATTTTTTATTGAAAATTTTTCTATAAAAAAAATTTTGTCTAAAAATTTTCTATAGAAACAAATTTTGTCGAAAATTTTTCTTTAGAAAAATTTTTTATCGAAAAATTTTCTATTGAAAAATTTTTTATCGAAAATTTTTCTATTGAAAAATATTTATCTATAAAAAAAATCTACAGAAAAATATTTTTATCGAAAATTTTTTTTAGAAGAAAAATTTTATCAAAAATTTTTCTATAGAAGAAAATTTTTATATAAAAAAATTCTACATAAAAATATTTTTATCAAAAATTTTCTTTATAGAAAACTATTGAACATTTTTCTGTAGAATTTTTTTTTTGTTACAAATATTTTATATAAAATTTTTTTTTTGAAATTTTAAAAGAAAAATATATTTTTGGAAAAATTTTCTAAAAAAAATAATTTTTATCGAAAAAATTTTTTAAAGCTCAAAAAAAAAAACAGAACATTTTGATTGTATTCTTTAACTTTGGCTTAATTGCTTGAAATCTTACAGTTTTTAGAACTCTAGTACATATTATCACGTTTCTAAAACATTTGCTTTGGATTTAATTCAATTAAGATTAAATGCCAATTAAAATTTGGAAATAAACAAAATCTCCTAAGAAATAAACACAAATTTATCAAAAAACAATAGACCTTCAAAATATCTTTAAGAATAATTTATTTTTGTAAATGGAAAACGGAAAATAAAATTGAAAATCGAAATAAAATAAATTTACAATATATAAACCGCAAACACCTTGTTAAAGTTTTGGGTTAAATACAAAAAGTTGAATGTTTTTTTTTAAATCGATTTCTACAATTTTGGCAATAAACATGAGAAATATGAGCTGTGATAAAAATCTTCCTATTAAAACAGAACAAAACTGAACAATTATTTTTAAAAGTTTTTCTTTAACATTTAACTCTGTTTGTAGTTGAGACTAGAATTTATGGTGAATATATTCAGATTGGTCACCCAGACACATTTACAAGCAGTTTAGGATTATAGCGGGCCAAGCAATAGAAAATGAATGAATTACTTGAATTTACGAACTCGATCGTTAGCTTATTCTAAACTACATTATGACCAAGTTTTATAATATTTTTACGATTACAACAACTCTTAAATCGAATCGCAGTTAGTGTTCAATGCAGGTGTTTTTTTCTCACGTCTTCTGTCTTGTAATTATGTTTCATTGGACTACTAATATTTTACTACTTACTGGCTGAATGACTTTAGAATATCGTATTTAAGACGGACTTCCAAACTGTTGGCTGGTTGCTGGCCGAAGATTTTTCCTAGACTCTGTAGATATGTTTTGTTGTTGTTTTAGAAAAAAAACTAAATACTAAAATATTTAAGATACATATATGATATATATTTGTGTCTAATATCTTATTAAATACAATAATAAAAATCAATTTTTTCTTATATGAAAAAGCTGCATAAGCCATAAAATCAATAAATCGCCTTTAAAAACCAGCATTTTATGTTAAAATATTGCTGTCTAGTATTTTTTTCTTCTAAACTAAAACTATTAATGTCCAAACTATAATCTCAATTATAAGACTAAGACGGACAGATAGACAGACGAACAAAAATAAATAAATATCTTTTAAATAAAATTTTAATAGTTTCCTAACATACGACCGTTTTAAATTAAAGTGTAATTTTAATGTTTGATTTTTTTTTAAATAAAATCTTTATTAAAAAATAAACCAAAAACATAAAAAATGTGGTAGCTTTATTGCGATAAAACTTTAATTTATTTAACTTTTGATTTTAATTATTTTTAATTTTATAGTGAATTTTTTTTTTCGTTTAACTCATGTTTTTGTTGTTTAAATATTGATATAAATAAAAGGTTAAGAATTTTTATTTAACAATGTCGATTTATTTAAAAATTTACAAAGATTTTTGCAAAGAAACAAAATTTGTTTAACTTTTAAAAAAATCTTATATTAAAGTTTGTGTCTTAAGTCTTTTGTTTTGTGCCAACGTTTATTGCCAAGAACTTTTAAAGAATTTGAAAATATGTTAAAAAAAGTGATTAGACTAATATATATTATTCTATGATAAATATTTAGTTGTTTAAAATATTTTTTAAATATTTTAAAGAAATATGTGGACAAGTTAAACTCAGGTTATGAAAGTATGAAGGCCACTCTATAAATAGAGACATTTAAGTATTGAGGAAATTTGATGCATTGCAAACTATTGAAAAAAATATCCAAACTAACAGCTTTTTGGAGTTATATCTCAGTTGAAAGGTTCATATTTAAAAAATAAGACCCCTTATTCATAAAAAAAATTTCCATACAAAATTCCTTATAATTCGTTTTTGAACTAGAGGTAAATTTTTACAAAATATTGTTATTTTTAAAAATATTTCAGTTAAAAAATGTATCTACATAAACCCCTTAATAAAGGAATTTTTCTTTAGAATTAGTATTTTACAATGAAGACATAAAAGTATCAAAATTTAATTTGGCCATAAAAAATCTTTTACTCGTTGTTAACATATTGAAATAAATAAAAGGCTTAGAATTTTTATATAACAATGTCGTTTTATTTAAAAAGTTTACAAAGATTTTATCAAAAACAATTTTTTTTAACATTTGCAAAATCTCATTTTAAAGTTCGTGTCTTAAGTCTTTTGTTTTGTGTAAGCGTTTATTGCAGATAACTTTAAAAGAATTTGAAAATATGTTTAAAAAAGTGATTAGACTAATATTTGTTTAAAACATTTGTTAAATGTTTGAAATAAATAAATGAAATAATACGTGGATATGCTAGAACTTTATGAAAGTATGAAGGTCACTTTTAAACAAAGATATTGCCTTATTGGGGATACTTGTGACATTGAGTACTATCGACTCGGAAAACTAATAGCTTTTTTAAATTTTCTTAGTTGGAAGTTTTTCACAGCAAATTGTTTATTTAAACGTTGTACAGAAAAATTTCTTCATTTAGGGGATTATATAAAAACATTTTTTAACTGAAATATTTTTTTAAAATTAAAAGTTTTTGTAAAATTTTACCCCTAATTCACAAACGAGTTATAATTTTATCAAAGGCCTTTTGTTGGTATTTTCTTTGGAAAATTCATACAAAAAATGTATGAAAAACTTATATCATACATTTTGTATTTTTGGATAAAATTTTCCAAAAAATTTTAATTTAAAAAAATATGGAATTTTTCTGTTGAAACGTTTTGGTCAATTTTTTACAATGAAGAAAATGTTGATACTTAATTTGATAACTTGAATTTTGAATAACAAGGTTATGCATTTTTATTAAACAATGACGTTTTATTTAAAAATTTACAAAGAACAGAAAAATTAAAGGTTTCTCCACCAAATTTTTTGGTTTTATCAAAAAACTATTTATTACAATAATAAATAATTATAATAAATTGGGATCTTAGTGCAAAACACTATAGTAAAACTTTTTAACTAAATGTTTAATGTTCCAAAATTTTTGATAAACCTTTTCAAAAAAAATTTGTTTAACTTTTAAAAAATCTCATTTTAAAGTTTGTGTCTTAAGTCTTTTGTTTTGTGCTAACATTTATTGCAAAGAACTTATAAAGAATTTGAAAATATTAAAATAAAATAAAATAAATTTATTTAAAATATTTGTAAAATATTTTAAAGAAATATGTGGACAAGTCAAACTCAGGTTATAAAAGTATAAAGGTCACTCTATTTATAAAGATATTAATGTTTTGAATTATATCTCATTTGGAAGGATTATATTTAAAAAATAAGACCCCCTTATTCATAAACAAAGAAGAATTAATTTAAAATTTTCCATACAAAATTCCTTATAAGTCGTTTTTGAACTAGAGGTAAAATTTTACAAAATATTGTAATTTTCAAAAATATTTCAGTTAAAAACTGTATCTATATAAACCCCTAAATAAAGGAATTTCTCAGAAGAAACATTTCAGTCAACATTTCACAATGAAGAAATTTTTGATACTTAATTTGGTCATAGAAAATCTTTTACTCGTTGTTAAAATATTCAAATAAATAAAAGGTTAAGAAGTTTTATTTAACAATGTCGATTTATTTAAAAATTTACAAAGATTTTTGCAAACAAAAAAAAAATGTGTTTTACTTTTGCAAAATCTTATTTTAAAGTTTGTATCTTAAGTCTTTTGTTTTGTACAAACATTTATTGTCAAGAACTTTTAAAGAGTTTAAGATTATGTGCAAAAAAGTGATTAGACTAATATTTATTTAAACATTTGTAAAATATTTGAAATAAATAAATAAATATGTAGACATGTCGAACTCAATTAATGAAAGTATGAAGGTCACTCTATAAGAAAAATATTGTGTCATTGAGGATACTTGAGACATTAGATACTATTGAAGAGGTAAACTTATGATTTTTTGGAATTTTCTAAATTGGAAGGTTTACACTCATGAATTTCTTTACTTTCAAATATTTATAAAAATGTTTTTAAGAAAAATACCTTAATTTAGGGGTTTATATTAAAATATTTTTAACCGAAATATTTTTGTAAAATTAAAAATTTCGTGAAATTTAATCCCTAATTTTTTTTTTGAAAAATTTGATTAATAAGTTTTTCATACTTTTTTTGTTTATGGGTAAAATTTTTCAAGAATTTTTAATTTTTAAAAAATATTTCAGTTTTAAAATGTTTCTATAAAAAGGCATAGCCCCACAAAAAAAGTCTAAAGGTGTCAAACCGCATGATCTTGGTGGCCACTTGATATCGCTACGACGAGAAGTTAAGAGACCAGGAAATATCTCTTGCAATAAAGTCATATTCGCTCGAGTTGTGTGGCATGTAGCATCGTCTAAAACCACATGTTCTCCAAGTCGTATTCTTCAATAATGTGCATTAAGACAGTCCTAATTCCTGAAAAAGACGAAGAATCGACACATTCAAGTCTCCAACAACACTTTCACTTACAGGAGCGATATTTTCAGCGGCACAAGCGAAACGACGATGCATAGGCCTTACAATATTTGTAACCGCTCCATTCTTTTCAAAGTTTTTCACAATGTCGCCAATTGCTTGCGTAGTTGGACGATTATATAAATCATAATCTCCTCTTAAAGCACGATATGTGGCTGTTGCAGAATCACCATTTTTGTAGTATGTTTTGATAAATTTTTATGCGATCCATTTTCGTCAATGTCAGACTTTCAACTGAAAAGAAAAAAATTGGTTTAAAAACTTAGTTGGACAGATGTCGAATTCCAGTCCTATACTTTTGAGATCACGAAATTAATAACCCGATATAATTTAATGAAAAATTTGAAAATATTATTGCAAAAACTAGCTTCGCAAGTCTTTTATGTGACTAAGAACACACAGTTATTTCTACAATTACCTATGCCTTTATATCAAAGCATTTATTCTAAGGTGTGAAAAATTAGCTAATTTTATAACAATTAATTCTTAATAAAAACCAAACAATTTGTTTATTATTTTATTTTTTCCCGATAAAAGAAAACCTTTAAAAAACGAAAAAAGAAATCGCAAGAAATTACAATATAGATAAATACTTATGATCATACAATAAGGGGATACATTTATTACACCTCAAAAGAAGGCGGCTTAATGCTTTTTTCTATGTGCCACAACAAACAAATAAACTTCATTTAAAAATCATATTGAATGCTAATTTTTGCTGAAGTTAAATATAACCCCGTTATAAGTTTCTAAATAGAAGATATAATAGAAAAAAAATAGCACGAATTATAATTCAAGAAAAAAACTCAGCATTTATTTATTCACATACAAATAGAAAAAAGGCATTAGAGCACTATTAATAATCTAAGTTTTCTTTTCCTCATACAACTGATTGAAGGAGTGTTGTAAAATGCTTTGATTTTAGACTTCATCTACTTTTTTTCTTCTTTTTTTTGCTTTCCTCAACTACAAATTGTCTTGATTGTTTGGTTTTTTTTTTCAACTCAAATTCATGTGAATAGAAGGAGAACCCTTTTATTAGGAAATAATAAATAATAAAATGTTGACACGACAACGTCATAACCTTTGAACGTGAAAATAACATTAACAAATATGGCAACAGCAAAGATGTAATTCCAAATAAAAAAACTCTCCTAATGCCTCAACCTATGTCTATATGTTGCTTACGAGTATTTACAGACATCAACTTCAATTGGAGTTTAAGCATAAAAATTGCGTTGGCAATGAATAATGAATTCAATTAGTTGCTTATTTTATATTTGGTTTGTTTTGCATGGCTTAGAAGTTTACTTTTCTATTGTTTAGTATTAAAGGCTTTTTAATGGCGGCTATTGAGGAAATTATTAGATGTTTATTTCTTCATTTTATTGAAAATGAGGAAAACATGTTGCAAAAAAGGTGTTGAAGTAGATTTGTTGTTTTAATATAACAAAAGCTAATAAAGTTTAATGTTTTTCTTTATAATTCGTATTAGTAGGCTATTAAAACAAAAGACTTAGAAAACAAATTTTTTTCTAAGAAAATTTTCAGCGGATATTGTTATATATGGCATTTATTTAAATTAATATTTAAAACATTAGAGCAATAATTTAACATTATAAATCATCAAGATATAAGTCAATTTAAATAATTATGATTTGATTTGGAAATGGTTTTTTTTTATTTTTAAAATAAAAAATTTTCTTAAAGAAATTTGTTATATTAAATATTTTCAATAAGGAAATTTTTATTATAAAAAATTTCTTAAACAACTTTTTTTTATAAAAAAAAAGTTAAAAAAGAAAATTTTGATAATGAAAAATTTTTATAACGAAAAATTTTCTAAAAGAAATTTTTTATAATTAAAAATTTTTTATAAAAAAATTGTTATAAAAAAGTTTCTCTATGAAATTTTTTTTACAGAAATCTTTGAAAAGAAAATTTTGATAATGCAAAATTTTAAGAAAATTTTTTTAACGAAAAACTTTATTTATTTAACGAAAAATTTTCTATAAGAAAATTTTTTTAACGAAAAATTTTCTATGAGAAATTTTTTAACGAAAAGTTTTATATAAGAAAATTTTTTTAATGGAAAATTTTGTACGAGAAAATATTTTTAACGACAATTTTTTTAGAAGAAATTTTTTTTAACGAATTATTTTCCATAAGAAAATTTTTATAGAATAAAAAACTTTTCATAAGAAAATTTTTGCAAAACCAGAAATTTTTATAGAATAAAAAATTTTGTATAAGAAAATTTTTATGGAAATTTTCTTTTTTCATAAGAAAAATTTTCTATAAGAAAATTTTTCTAATGAAAAATTTTCTATAAGAAAATTTTTCTAATGAAAAATTTTCTATAAGAAAATTTTTCTAATGAAAAATTTTCTATAAGAAAATTTTTCTAATGAAAAATTTTCTATAAGAAAATTTTTCTAATGAAAAATTTTCTATAAGAAAATTTTTCTAATGAAAAATTTTCTATAAGAAAATTTTTCTAATGAAAAATTTTCTATAAGAAAATTTTTCTAATGAAAAATTTTCTATAAGAAAATTTTTCTAATGAAAAATTTTCTATAAGAAAATTTTTCTAATGAAAAATTTTCTATAAGAAAATTTTTCTAATGAAAAATTTTCTATAAGAAAATTTTTCTAATGAAAAATTTTCTATAAGAAAATTTTTCTAATGAAAAATTTTCTATAAGAAAATTTTTCTAATGAAAAATTTTCTATAAGAAAATTTTTCTAATGAAAAATTTTCTATAAGAAAATTTTTCTAATGAAAAATTTTCTATAAGAAAATTTTTCTAATGAAAAATTTTCTATAAGAAAATTTTTCTAATGAAAAATTTTCTATAAGAAAATTTTTCTAATGAAAAATTTTCTATAAGAAAATTTTTCTAATGAAAAATTTTCTATAAGAAAATTTTTCTAATGAAAAATTTTCTATAAGAAAATTTTTCTAATGAAAAATTTTCTATAAGAAAATTTTTCTAATGAAAAATTTTCTATAAGAAAATTTTTCTAATGAAAAATTTTCTATAAGAAAATTTTTCTAATGAAAAATTTTCTATAAGAAAATTTTTCTAATGAAAAATTTTCTATAAGAAAATTTTTCTAATGAAAAATTTTCTATAAGAAAATTTTTCTAATGAAAAATTTTCTATAAGAAAATTTTTCTAATGAAAAATTTTCTATAAGAAAATTTTTCTAATGAAAAATTTTCTATAAGAAAATTTTTCTAATGAAAAATTTTCTATAAGAAAATTTTTCTAATGAAAAATTTTCTATAAGAAAATTTTTCTAATGAAAAATTTTCTATAAGAAAATTTTTCTAATGAAAAATTTTCTATAAGAAAATTTTTCTAATGAAAAATTTTCTATAAGAAAATTTTTCTAATGAAAAATTTTCTATAAGAAAATTTTTCTAATGAAAAATTTTCTATAAGAAAATTTTTCTAATGAAAAATTTTCTATAAGAAAATTTTTCTAATGAAAAATTTTCTATAAGAAAATTTTTCTAATGAAAAATTTTCTATAAGAAAATTTTTCTAATGAAAAATTTTCTATAAGAAAATTTTTCTAATGAAAAATTTTCTATAAGAAAATTTTTCTAATGAAAAATTTTCTATAAGAAAATTTTTCTAATGAAAAATTTTCTATAAGAAAATTTTTCTAATGAAAAATTTTCTATAAGAAAATTTTTCTAATGAAAAATTTTCTATAAGAAAATTTTTCTAATGAAAAATTTTCTATAAGAAAATTTTTCTAATGAAAAATTTTCTATAAGAAAATTTTTCAAATAAAAAATTTTCTATAAGAAAATTTTTCAAATGAAAAATTTTCTATAAGAAAATTTTTCTAATGAAAAATTTTCTATAAGAAAATTTTTCTAATGAAAAATTTTCTATAAGAAAATTTTTCTAATGAAAAATTTTCTATAAGAAAATTTTTCTAATGAAAAATTTTCTATAAGAAAATTTTTCTAATGAAAAATTTTCTATAAGAAAATTTTTCTAATGAAAAATTTTCTATAAGAAAATTTTTCTAATGAAAAATTTTCTATAAGAAAATTTTTCTAATGAAAAATTTTCTATAAGAAAATTTTCTATAAGAAAATTTTTCTAATTAAAAATTTTCTATAAGAAAATTTTTCTAATTAAAAATTTTCTATAAGAAAATTTTTCTAATGCAAAATTTTCTATAAGAAAATTTTTCTAATGCATAATTTTCTATAAGAAAATTTTTCTAATGAAGGATTTTTTAAAAGAAAATTTTTCTAATGAAAAATTTTCTATACGAAAATTTATATAATAAAAAATTTTCTATACGAAATTTTTGATTTTGACAAATTTTGTATATTTTTATATTGAAAAATTTTCTATAAGAATGTTGTTATATTGAAAATTTTTCTATTAGAAAATTTTTATATTGAACATTTTTGTATTGAAAAATTTTCTAAAGGAAAATTTTACAATAAAATCTATATGTCAAACATCCTAATGCACTTCCTAAAGATAATCGTCTAATAATAAAATTATTATAAATTTAAACATTAATCTACATTTTTGACTGTTTATCTATGCTAATTCATGTTAAAAATCTTGCACCTTACCCAGACGTATGGCGCAGAACATCCTACAGCTGTTAAAATTTTTGGAGTATAAACCAGAAAAAATAAAAAATTACTCATAATGTGGCATGTTGAATGTACTATATTGTACTTGCAACATGTTCTAGAAAAACAGGCATTTAACGAATGTTTACACTTACATCTACATTCATACAAATGCATGTAGGTGTGTATATAATTAGTTTTTTTTTTTGGTTGCGTTTTTCTGGGGCTCCCATTTACTTGGTCGTGGCACCATGTGTGTGGGCTTATTTTTGGAGCTATAATCGGTAATACAATACAAGGCAATAACATTCTAGCCAAAAGCATTTTTAAATGCTTAAGAAAATTCATAAGAAAACTTAGTTGCATTTTTTGGTTGTTTTTGTTTTTTTTTTTTTTTGGGGAAAATTTTAAAATATTCACAAAATACATGAACAGAAAAAAAAATCGAAACGAAACCAAAAATATCATAAAATAATGGAAAACAAAGAATCGATTCCAGACAATATTTGCAAATGGTGGCATTTAACAAATTCATTTTTAACCAAATATGGTGACGAGGGAATATTTCGTGTGCGAGTGTGTCTAAAACTATTTGCGCACAAGATTCTAGAAACTTAACTCGCTTACATACATACACACATAAGCACATACGTGAGGAAAACTGAAATTGCATAAATAAACCTAGAAACGAAATAAAACAAATATTAAAAGAAAAATAGAATCAAATGACAAACTTTAAGTGACAAGTGGCTGATTTGAGGAGTTACTTAAAAAAAATGATTTTAGTTTTATTTTAATAGGCAATTTTTTACCGAGCGCTGATTTTTTGTTTATATAGCCAATAAATATCATGATCTTGAATTTCTTATATGAAAAATTATCTCTTATCCCACTCCACACGATGAAACTTTCTGCGTTACAATTGACCATCACTGTATTTTTATACCCTTCACCACCATAGCTATGGTGGAAAGGGTATTATAAGTTTGTGCTGATGTATGCAATGCATTATGAGTTGTTTTAGAGATGTCAGTCCTTCCGTCCATCCGTCTGGCTGGACCGCCATGTAATCAAAGTACAGGTCGCAATTCTAAAGATGATCTGATGAAATTTGGTACAGATAATTTTTTTGATTGTGGGACCACGACTATTATTCGTCAAAATCGGTCCATTATTTATGATAGCTCCCATAGGTCCCACTTCCCGGAATTGATATTTTGGCTACAAATGTTAATATTTTTTCATGAAACTAAAAAAAATACTGCCTATGTAAATCAAAATCACTGTACCAAATTTCGTTGAAATCGGTCCACATTTGACGATAGCTCCCATACAAACTCTTCTATCAAAAAATGAGATCAAAATCACTAAAACGCTCGTAAATCTGAAGATAATGAGAATTTGGAGTTTATATTTTACACACATAAATTTTGTCAAAACTGTAATCGATTTGCCAAATTCCGGGAAAATCGGTCCATATTTGACGATAGCTCCCATACAAACTCTTCTATCAAAAAATGAGATCAAAATCACTAAAACGCTCGTAAATCTAAAGATAATGAGAATTTGGAGTTTATATTTTACACACATAAATTTTGTCAAAACTGTAATCAATTTGCCAAATTCCGTTAAAATCGGTCCACATTTGACATTATCTTCAGATTTAAGTCTAAATGACAGAAACAGCTTAAATATATAAGTTTTGAGAAAATGTTTGTGTGATGGCAAAATTTAGCAAATATTTGTCTTTCCACAGGAAAAAGAACACCTTTGCCTTAGTGGTGAAGGCTGTCGTATAGTCGGGCTTGAACGACTATAGCATTTTCTTACTTATTTTTAAAATTTCAAAATTTTTCATATAAAAAATGTTTGCTAAGTTATTAATTTTTTGTTAATAAAATCACTTCTAATAAATGGATTTTCATTATATTAAGCTTATATTGTTGAGAACTTTCATAGTTTTACGATTGTCGAGTTAAGATGGAAAGATTTTGACTTTTTCGAATTTTTATGAATTTTTTAAAAAAAATTTTCGATTTTGCAAAAAAAAAAAAAAAAAAATCACTTTTTTATGTGAAAAACTTCACAATCGTTAAACATATGAAAAAATTGTCTTATCAAGGCTTAAAGAAAAATTTTTGATATACAAATTTCTATACAAATTTTTAGTATGAAATATTTTCTATAGAAATTTTTTATATGAAAAATTTTCTATAGAAATTCTTTATATGAACAATTTTCTATAGAAATTTTTTATATGAAAAATTTTCTAAAAAATTTTTTATATGAAAAATTTTCTATAGAAATTTTTTATACGAAAAACTTTCTATGGAAATCTTTTATATGAAAAAATTTCTATGGAAATTTTTTTTTATGAAAAATTTTCTATAGAAATTTATATGAAAAATTTTTGATATAGAAATTTTTTTTTAAGAATTTTCTATAGAAATTTTTAATATGAAATATTTTCTATATAAATTTTTTATATGAAAAATTAAAAATTTTTGAGAGAAATTTTTTATATGAAAAATTTTCCATAGAAATTTTTTAAATGAAAAATTGTATATGGAAATTTTTTATATGAAAAATATTCTATAAAAAATTTTTATATGATAAATTTTCTATGGAAATTTTTTATAAGAAATTTTTTATAAGATAGTTCCATTTTCTTATGAAAAATTTCTTATAAAAAATTTCCATAGAAAATTTTGCATATAAAAATTTTTTATAGAAAATTTTTCATATAAAAAATTTCTATATAAAATTTTTCATTTAAAAAATTTCTATGGAAAATTTTTCATATAAAAAATTTCTTTAAAAAATCTTTAATATAAAAAATTTCTATCGAAAATTTTTTATTTAAAAAATTTCTTTAAAAAATCTTTAATATAAAAAATTTCTATCGAAAATTTTTTATTTAAAAATTTTATATAGAAAATATTTCATATTAAAAATTTCTATAGAAAATTCTTAAAAAAAAAATTCTATATCAAAAATTTTTTATATAAATTTCTATAGAAAATTTTTCATATAAATTTCTATAGAAAATTTTTCATATAAATTTCAATAGAAAATTTTTCATATAAAAAAATTTCCATAGAAAATTTTTCATATAAAAAATTTCCATAGAAAGTTTTTCGTATAAAAAATTTCTATAGAAAATTTTTCATATAACAAATTTTTATAGAAAATTTTTCATATAAAAAATTTCCGTATAAAATTTTTCATTTAAAAAATTTCTATGGAAAATTTTTCATATAAAAAATTTCTTTAAAAAATCTTTAATATAAAAAATTTCTATCGAAAATTTTCTATTTAAAAATTTTATATAGAAAATATTTCATATTAAAAATTTCTATAGAAAATTCTTTAAAAAAAAATTCTATATCAAAAATTTTTCATATACATTTCTATAGAAAATTTTTCATATAAATTTCTATAGAAAATTTTTCATATAAGTTTCTATAGAAAATTTTTCATATAAATTTCTATAGAAAATTTTTCATATAAAAAAATTTCCATAGAAAATTTTTCATATAAAAAATTTCCATAGAAAGTTTTTCGTATAAAAAATTTCTATAGAAAATTTTTCATATAACAAATTTTTATAGAAAATTTTTCATATAAAAAATTTCCATATAAAATTTTTCATTTAAAAAATTTCTTTAAAAAATCTTTAATATAAAAAATTTCTATCGAAAATTTTTTATTTAAAAATTTTATATAGAAAATATTTCATATTAAAAATTTCTATAGAAAATTCTTAAAAAAAAATTCTATATCAAAAATTTTTTATATAAATTTCTATAGAAAATTTTTCATATAAAAAATTTCCATAGAAAATTTTTCATAAAAAAAATTTCCATAGAAAGTTTTTCGTATAAAAAATTTCTATAGAAAATTTTTCATATAACAAAATTTTATAGAAAATTTTTCATATAAAAAATTTCTATAGAAAATTATTCGTATAAAAAATTGCTATAGAAAATTTTTCTGTGAAAATCCGTAATTTAGAAAAAAATTGAACCAAAATCATATCCATAGAATTATACATTTTAGGTGTTTTTGTACTTAGGGGCCAAATACATCGAAAGTAAATTGATAGGCTTAAAAGTAATTTATTTTGTTGACCAGTGTTATCACTATATGAATCGTTAATATAAAGTGGATAAATATTTTCTCAATTATCGATCCCTTAGATGATTATGATTAAGGATTTTTGATAGGATAAGTTTATTCTTAATCGTAGATCTCTTTTATGATCATGATTGTAGATGTCTGATAGGGCTTTCCTTAATCGTGTTATAAGATCATGGTTCTCTTATGATTGTGGATCTATTGTACTATTATGATCGCCAAACATTTAAGTAATCATGTTTGTAGATCCCCAAAACAAAAAATAAGGTGCTTCATCAATCAATGAACTTATATGATCATGATCATGGTTCCCTTATGATTGTGGATCTATTATCCTATTACGATCACCACACACTATCATAGATAACTTAGACAAATAATAAGATACTTCATCAATTAAGGAACTTATATGATCATGGTTTTCTTACGATTGTGAATCTATTGTACTATTATGATCGCCAAATACTTAAGTGATCATAATCGTAGATCTGTTGGACAAATAATAAAACTTCAAGCTTATTTCCTGATCGGGTTGTGTTATTTGATCATGATATTGGATCTCTGTGACGAATAATTTTTTTTTCAATCGTGGAACACTTTCATGATTTTAATAACAATGGATCTTTCATATTATAAGATTTTTATTGCTGTCTTATATGACCACAGCTGTTGGTCTCTGATATGACAGGTTCACTTCAATAGTGAAACTCTTATATAATAACGATCATGGATCTTTTATAGGATAAGTTTTTGATTAACCGTGTATTATGATAGTAGATCTTTTATGATTGTGGATATATTTCTCTATTATGATCATAAAGCATTTAGGTGATCAAAATTGTAGATCCCTTAAATATATAATCAGATACTTTTTCCATTAGAGATATTATATCGTGATCGTTGTTGTCTTATATTATTATGATCGTAGACTTGTGATATGATAAGTCTTTTATTAATAGTGATCTTTTATGATCATAATCGTTATAGTCTAACATTATCATGATTTTCGATCTTTGATATTGTTAGTCTTTTCTCAATCGAAAATCAGTTAAAGGTTCATTATTGTTGTTGTCTTATATGAATATAGTCGCGAATCTCTTACATAATCATAGATCTCTGTTACAATATATTTTTAATAAATTATATATTTTTATATACAGAATGATCTCCTTTATGTCTCTTCTATTCCAAAATACCTGATCAATTGCTCTACTTTAAAAAAAACTATTCTTATGCACCCCAAATTTACCAAATATCAACACTATCTCCTCTTATATGCGAATATTTGCTCGACGACATAGTAATATTGCCTACTGTAACAATGTTTTTTTTTTGTAGCTGATCATTGCCGAAGGTTTGTTGGTTTTTGCGCAACTTTATTTACACTTTTGTTTTTCATAAAATGAAAAATCATGATCATACACCAAGAATTCAATATGAAAATTTTAGTTTTTTTCGGCTGTTTATTTTTTCTACTCTTAGAGTTTTTTCGTTTTTTTTTGCCCAAGTTAAAGGCAGGCATTATTGTCTTTTTTAGTTAATAAAGTCTAAACAATGCAACTTGTTGAACAAACAAAAAATATTGTTATTGTTGATGCTGTTGCTGTTGCAGCAGTTTGTTGCTGTGTGTTGCATTTGTTTACTACCAATAATAAACTTTTGTTATGCAAATCAACAAATTTTTAGCACTGTCGTTTTTTCTCTTAATTTTTTTTTGCTATTTTTTGTCTTTAATATGCAAATATCGTTATTTTTAAAGTTTGCTTTAGAAAAATGAAAAAAATAAATAAAAAAATTGCTTGAAAACGAAAACGTTTTAATACTTTTTCGTTTGCCTTAAAGTTTCTTCTTAATATTTTTGAAAAGTTTTTTGTTTTTTTTGCTTATAAGGTGTTTATTTGTGTTAAATAACCCAAAAAATTACATGTCATAATATTATTATGCAAATTTCGCTTAAAGTTAACATTTTGAAATATTTTATCCATATTTCGATTTTTTGTTAAATATTAAACATTTTTTTTTTGGTTTTTGAAGCTTAAGACACCTTAGACATTTATCACTTTTGCTTAAAATTGATTTTATTTTTGGCAAAAAACGTAATTATCTGTTAGTGCGTGTTTAAATAATTGCTTTAATTTCGTTTTTTTTTTCTATGCTGGAAATTTGTCTTAGATTTAACTTTTTTTTTATCATTTAAATGTCTCAGTTTTTAAATTATTTTTTTAGCGATTTGTGTAATTTATAACATTTTCTTTGCCACATGGCACAGCATGTTATTCAAGAGTTTGGATTTTAAAAACTTTTAAATTTTCTTTAAGATTTAGAAAAAGTGGTTTTATTTTATCAGTTATTAAAAACAAATATTTCATGTACTCTACACTGAATTTGTTGTATGATCAATTAGTGTTCGGTCATTCATATGCTCAAGTTTTATTAATTTGAAAAATTAAAATTTTTCAAAAACTATTTTATAAAAATAAGAAATTTTTGAAAAATTTCCTATATAAATATGAAATTTTTGAAAAATTTCTTTTAAAAATAAGTAATTTTTCAAAAAATGTCCAATAAAAATAGGAAATTTTTGAAAAATTTCCTGCAAAAAATTGAGGTTTTTGAAAATTTTCCTATAAAAATAAGACATTTTTGAAAAATTACCTTTAAAAACAAGAAATTTAAAAAAAAAAATCATTTAAAAAAATAATTTTTTTTTTAAATAGGAAATTTTTGAAAAATTTCCTAAAAAAATAGGAAATTTTTGAAAAATTTCCTAAAAAAATAGGAAATTTTTGAAAAATTTCCTAAAAAAATAGGAAATTTTTGAAAAATATCCTAAAAAAATAAGAAATTTTTGAAAAATTTCCTAAAAAAATAGGAAATTTTTGAAAAAATAGGAAATTTTTGAAAAATTTCCTAAAAAAATAGGAAATTTTTGAAAAATTTCCTAAAAAAATAGGAAATTTTTGAAAATTTTCCTAAAAAAATAGGAAATTTTTAAAAAATTTCCTAAAAAAATAGGAAATTTTTGAAAAATTTCCTAAAAAATAGGAAATTTTTGAAAAATTTCCTATTTTTATAGGAAATTTTTGAAAAATTTCCTATTTTTTAGGAAATTTTTGAAAAATTTCCTAAAAAAAATAGGAAATTTTTAAAAATTTCCTAAAAAAATAGGAAATTTTAGAAAAATTTCCTAAAAAAATAGGAAATTTTAGAAAAATTTCCTAAAAAAATAGGAAATTTTTGAAAAATTTCCTAAAAAAATAGGAAATTTTTGAAAAATTTCCTATAAAAATAGGAAATTTTTGAAAAATTTCCTATAAAAATAAAAAAATTTTGAAAAATTTCCTATAAAAATAGGAAATTTTTGAAAAATTTCCTATAAAAATAGGAAATTTTTGAAAAATTTCCTATAAAAATAGGAAATTTTTGAAAAATTTCCTATAAAAATAGGAAATTTTTGAAAAATTTCCTATAAAAATAGGAAATTTTTGAAAAATTTCCTATAAAAATAGGAAATTTTTGAAAAATTTCCTATAAAAATAGGAAATTTTTGAAAAATTTCCTATAAAAATAGGAAATTTTTGAAAAATTTCCTATAAAAATAGGAAATTTTTGAAAAATTTCCTATAAAAATAGGAAATTTTTGAAAAATTTCCTATAAAAATAGGAAATTTTTGAAAAATTTCCTATAAAAATAGGAAATTTTTGAAAAATTTCCTATAAAAATAGGAAATTTTTGAAAAATTTCCTATAAAAATAGGAAATTTTTGAAAAATTTCCTATAAAAATAGGAAATTTTTGAAAAATTTCCTATAAAAATAGGAAATTTTTGAAAAATTTCCTATAAAAATAGGAAGTTTTTGAAAAATTTCCTATAAAAATAGGAAATTTTTGAAAAATTTCCTATAAAAATAGGAAATTTTTGAAAAATTTCCTATAAAAATAGGAAATTTTTGAAAAATTTCCTATAAAAATAGAAAATTTTTGAAAATTTCCTATAAATATAGGAAATTTTTGAAAAATTTCCTATAAAAATAGGAAATTTTTGAAAAATTTCCTATAAAAATAGGAATTTTTTGAAAAATTTCCTATAAAAATAGGAAATTTTTGAAAAATTTCCTATAAAAAAAGGAAATTTTTGAAAAATTTCCTATAAAAATAGGAAATTTTTGAAAAATTTCCTATAAAAATAGGAAATTTTTGAAAAATTTCCTATAAAAATAGGAAATTTTTGAAAAATTTCCTATAAAAATAGGAAATTTTTGAAAAATTTCCTATAAAAATAGGAAATTTTTGAAAAATTTCCTATAAAAATAGGAAATTTTTGAAAAATTTCCTATAAAAATAGGAAATTTTTGAAAAATTTCCTATAAAAATAGGAACTTTTTGAAAAATTTCCTATAAAAATAGGAAATTTTTGAAAAATTTCCTATAAAAATAGGAAATTTTTGAAAAATTACCTATAAAAATAGGAAATTTTTGAAAAATTTCCTATAAAAATAGGAAATTTTTGAAAAATTTCCTATAAAAATAGGAAATTTTTGAAAAATTTCCTATAAAAATAGGAAATTTTTGAAAAATTTCCTATAAAAATAGGAAATTTTTGAAAAATTTCCTATAAAAATAGGAAATTTTTGAAAAATTTCCTATAAAAATAGGAAATTTTTGAAAAATTTCCTATAAAAATAGGAAATTTTTGAAAAATTTCCTATAAAAATAGGAAATTTTTGAAAAATTTCCTATAAAAATAGGAAATTTTTGAAAAATTTCCTATAAAAATAGGAAATTTTTGAAAAATTTCCTATAAAAATAGGAAATTTTTGAAAAATTTCCTATAAAAATAGGAAATTTTTGAAAAATTTCCTATAAAAATAGGAAATTTTTGAAAAATTTCCTATAAAAATAGGAAATTTTTGAAAAATTTCCTATAAAAATAGGAAATTTTTGAAAAATTTCCTATAAAAATAGGAAATTTTTGAAAAATTTCCTATAAAAATAGGAAATTTTTGAAAAATTTCCTATAAAAATAGGAAATTTTTGAAAAATTTCCTATAAAAATAGGAAATTTTTGAAAAATTTCCTATAAAAATAGGAAATTTTTGAAAAATTTCCTATAAAAATAGGAAATTTTTGAAAAATTTCCTATAAAAATAGGAAATTTTTGAAAAATTTCCTATAAAAATAGGAAATTTTTGAAAAATTTCCTATAAAAATAGGAAATTTTTGAAAAATTTCCTATAAAAATAGGAAATTTTTGAAAAATTTCCTATAAAAATAGGAAATTTTTGAAAAATTTCCTATAAAAATAGGAAATTTTTGAAAAATTTCCTATAAGAATAGGAAATTTTTGAAAAATTTCCTATTAGAATAGGAAATTTTTGAAAAATTTCCTATAAAAAAAGGAAATTTTTGAAAAATTCCCTATGACCATCGTTATCTCTTATACATATACCCATTTTTGGATATATTGATCAAAGCTTTTTTAGGGTACTATAAAAATTCCCACAACACCAATCACTAATTGCTCTTATTGTTGTTTTTAGCATATAAATTTATTAAGTTTTTTTATCATGTTTAAATAATATTTTTCATAAAAATATTTGGCGTGTGTATGTTTTTTTTTTAACAAATTTTACCTCCAACAAATTGACAAATCGCACGTTTTATGCTCTTAGCGACAGCTGACTGTAGACATGTCCTAATGCAGCAACTACCAACAATTCCACTGTAACTGCCACTGGGGCAAGTAATTTTTTTAATATGGTGGAGCGTGTATTTAATAGAGTTTTTTTTTTGTTAACATTATGTTTGTTTTTTATATTTTTTATATAGTTAATAACATTTATAAGTAATTTTGTCAAGAAGCTGACAATTCTATGGAAATATGAAAAAAACTACAAATGGAAATAGTCATGGAAATAGCATATTTTACTGGCTGGGAAATAAATAAATTTAGTTGAAATTGTTATTTAAAATTACAGTTAAGAACACACAAGGTGTTTAAGGAAAAGTTTTTACGTTATAATTTTTTGGGTTTAATAGAATTTTTGAAAGTTATTTAAAAGTTTCAATTTATGAAGTATTGTATTTTTTAAAAATAGTTTTTCTTTTATAAACCCTTGTTTGTATTCCCAATTTAAAAATTTTTCTTAAATTATCTTACCTTCATATTTATGTAGATTTTTTTTTTCAAATATCAGAATGTTTTCATTTCTGTTGCCATTTGCTTATTAAAATATCTGTCAAAAGAATCTAGATTTTATTAGAACTTAACACTGTAGTTTTTTTGTTGTTAGTTTGTTATTTTTCAAAATGTTTCTGTTGTCTCTGGTCATATTATAATCTCAGCATAAATATCTGAAATGTAACTCACCATTTAAATGCAGGTGCTCAGCAAAAAATCGGAAAACCTTGCCACACCAAAATTATGGAAAAAAATTATACAATATTTAACAATTTTAACAAAGTGTTAAAGCGTAAAAATGACACGTTATGAATGTTTTACCAAATTGCCGTTTCAACCATTATAAAATCTGAAATACCCTACAGTTGGTTGTGTAGTGGGAGGAAGGTATTATAGGTTTAAAAGACTTGTATGAAACTGGCTCAAGCACTTAAATCGGTTCACCCATTCTATTTTTATAGAACTTTTTATAATAGTATTACGTTACAAGTGAACCTAAACGGTCCTTGGAATCTTTAAAATCGATTTTCTTAAAATTCTGACGTGCTACAGCAAAACTCCGAGACACGTATTTCTTTATTTTTAGCCTATTTTCATATTCTGTTAACATTATTCATGTGTACTCAAAAAAATTTTATTTTGTCGTACTGTGTAATATAATGGTCTTAATTTTATTTGAGTTAATTGGAATATAATAATGAATATATTTATATCCTGACCATATATCTCTTCTTATATCAATTTTTGATATAATAGAAAATTTTTCACACTATTATGGTGAGTCACTTTTATGACGATCGCTTACATAGCTTTTACAATATTTGATGCAATCATAAATCTTTTACGGTTATATGAAAATTTTAAATAATGATCGCACGTCACTTATATAACGATCCTGGATTCGTATATGATCTCATCCAATAAGAGTTTTATGTATTTTATATGTATGTATATGTAACACATCATATTTTTGTTAAATGGCGATCTTTTAATCTTTTAATTTTCCCATTACAGTTGGTCTGTGATGAGTAATTTCATTAAGTATGATCCTCGATTTCTTATGATTTTGAATATTTTGATAGATTTAGATTAGATATTATTTGATAGTAAATTTAGTATATTTTGATAGTAAATTTCTTATTTATAAGACAAAATTTGAGCATGATCGTGGATGTGTTGTACTTTAAAATTTAAATATCATCGTGTACATATAATTTTGTAGTGAATTTCTTATTTATATGACAAAATGCGAGCATGATCGTGCTGCACATCAAAATTTAAATATCATCGTGTTCTTATCTTATATCTTTAAACGAGCAATAATTATATATATATATATATATATATATATATATATATATATATATATATATATATATATATATATATATATATATATGTATATATATATATATATATATATATATATATTTATATATATATATATATACATATATATATATATATATATATATATATATATGTGTATATATATATATATATATATCTATATATGTATATATTATATAGAATGGCTATCTCGAAATCGGCTCTAACGATTTTGACAAAATTTAGACACCGGGTACCTTTTTTGCTATATAGATCGAATATGAAGGGACTTTTGGAAGTTTTACCGCTAAGGGAGTAAATACGGGGAAAAAGGGAAAAAAATCGAAAACGCTCTGAAAATAAGCGGACAGGTGTTTGATACTTTTTTGAAACTTTGTCCGATAGGGGGTAAAATAGGGTGAAAATAGTTTTTTTTATACTTTTTCAATCCACTCTTATTTTTGAAACCAAAGAATGTAGAAAGGAACTTTGTACTGCATTCAATAGATATAAAATAAATATTGAACACGTATTTTGTACTTTTTTGATTTTGGGGCTAAAATGGGTAAAAAAGGGATAAAATGTTAACTTAACATCTCAAAAGGTAATATGAATAGGAATATTATGTTAACTCAATTGGTGCCAAAGAAGTACCAAATATGCATATGAATTTTTTTTTTAAATTAGGGGATAAAATGGGTAAAAGTAGTAACGTTATAACTTTTAAACAAATTAATGTTTGCCTGTATGTATGTTTTTTATAGCATAGTAAACTATGCATTTGATCATGTTATGCTCTTTAGCAAATATGTTGCGGATAAGCCGGCAAAGGTTTTTAAGTTGGTAAGACTAATTTCCGAAAGGTGGCGCCACTGAAAATTACTAAAAATTAATTAAATCGTAAACTGTGCATATGATCATGCTATGCTTTTTAGCAAAGTTGTAGCTCATGAGCCGGCGAAGGTTTCTTAGTTGGTGTGAACAATTTTCGATAGGTGGCGCAACTGAAAATTACTCAAAGTGAGTTAAATCGTAAAGTGTGCATTTTATTACGCTATGATCTTTTACAAAGTTGTTGCACATGAGCCGACGAATTTTTCATAGTTGGTGTCAAGAAATATTGACAGGTGGCGCCACTGAAAATTACTGAAAGTCAATTAAATCGTAAGCTGTACATTTAATCATGTTATGATCATTAGCATAGTTGTTACTCATAAGCAGACGAAGGTTTCTTAGTTGGTATGAACAACAGGTGGAGTCACTGAAAACTACTAAAAATGAATTAAATCGCAAAATGTACATTTGATAATCTTTGGCAAACTTGTTGCACATGAGCCGACGGAGGTTTTTGTTGGTTTGACCAATTTCCAAAATTATTCAAAATCAGTTAAACTGTAAACTACGTAAACTATGTGTGGATCGGACAAAAAAAAAACAAAAAATTAAAAAAATATTTGTGTAATGTCTTTCCTCTAAATTTATTTTAGTACTTAATAAATATAATATGAAAACTTTAAAATTTGCCTCAAAATGCTTATCATAAAGCTCCGAGCAAGGTCAACCATGTGCTATATACTTATATATTATCGATTTAGGAATGATCATATTTCTGTTGTGTGGCAACGGAGGATCACTTATGCGACCCAGTTTTTGCACCAGTTGATCACTTAATTTCAGTATGATCATCGAGGACTCAAAATCGTAAAAACTGTACATTATCCAAATTCTTCTCTTATAGACACAATTATCCATTTTAGTGAAATCTAAAGATCAATATTGAAAAACTTATCGACTTTTTCTTGAAGTCCAAATTTTACAGGAAATAAATATATATGTTCAAAAAACTCATAGCTTTGCCACAACTGCAAATTGCTTGCCAAACAGGATTTTTCTTAGGGTTTTTTTCTTTTTCTGGTATTCTTCCTAAATTTTACCCCCAGGTTCTCCAAAACCTTGGCCAGTAGTTCTTTGCCAAATTGAGATCTGAAACTTTCTACACTTTATACGGCTTCAGTCCAACATGAGCTTGACACTATGTACAGAAGTATAAGAGCGTTTAACGGCAAGAGTTGCTATTCCAATAGAAGTGCTTGACGATTTTCGAAAGAGTTGATATATTCTTTGCTACACCATAATCTTTTGAACTCTTTTCCTAATTGACCTAGAAGATCGTTGATATCTATAAGACTAATTGGGGATATAGTTATGAACACCAATCGTGGATCTTGAATATGAATATATGACTTTTTTGATAATTGTCTCTTGTATCGTAACTCTTATACTATAAACTTGAATTACTTAATATATTTTATATGTTGATGAAGGGGATGTTGGATGCCAATCAACGGTTCTGATTGGTCTTAGTTTGGTAAGGCCAGTCCTACCTTGGTATATCAATTATCTCAACTGCAGACACTGACCACCTCATGGTATCACTTGGTTAGCTACCTTAACACCCGTTAAAGTGGTTAGGACGTCGGGCTAGTAACCCACTCCTGGGAAGAACAATTACTATGAAAAAGATTAAATTAGAATAAAAACGGACACGATAGAAAGACCCAGTAGAAGAAAATCTTTCAAATCTTGGCCTACAAAATTGGAGAATAGCGCAGAAGATCAAACGCATGGAATTCTAAAAGAGCTTTTTTTTGAAAATTTTATTTTTTTAACTGGGTCTGGCCAGAGATCGAACTTGGGACCTCTGGTATGCTAGGCAGATGACAAACCTGCTATACCATGGCGATTTATTTTCTTATTGTTTTTAAAATTCACGGATTTTAATATAAAGTTAGATCTGACATTGTTTGTATGTTATGAAACCAATTGTAGGTATCGTACATTTTCAGATCAATTATATGGTTCATAAATAAGGTATTTCGAGTGCTATAGTGAACATTTTTCAATAAAATTTTATAGCGCTCTAATATATCTTAAGATCATCATTGATCTCTTATATGACCATTTTCGGAAATATATGAGAATATTTAGGAATTAGAATTAGGAATTTCTTATAATTTAAATTTCTGAACGGTACGATCGTTGATCTCTTGTGTGATTATCAATTTCTTGTCTGCAATCTCAAATACAAAAGAAACCAATATTTGAAATGTTTGTTTATTTTTGTCACCTACGAAAGGGTGTAACAGATTCGCCCACAACTCAAGATACCACCCTCTTCTACTCATATGCTTGCTTTTTGCTTAAGTCTAGAAGTACCATTAAATATTTGAAGTCTCAAAAAACAAAATAAAAAAAATCTATGACTGTTCCATGTAACTCCTAACTATTATGTAGATATTCATATGTTTCTTATGCTTTTTTTTTTCTAAATGATTTTTCGTTTTTGAAAACAATACTTTATTTCATAACAGAACTCAACTAAACATATGCAGAGTTCATTTGAAAAATTATAAAAAAAAATCTCAAAAATATAGAAAAAAAATCCAAAACATTTTTACAAGTATAAATGTTATAAAAAGGCGAGTCTGTCACAATGATAAGATCAAATGCTGGTTGGTTTATTAACTAGAAAAAAATACTTTTTTAACATTTGACAAATTTATTAAAATTAACAACTGTATAAGGAAAAAAAAAACAACAAATACAAAACTACTAACATTATTAAAAATTTAGAAAAATAGAAATAATAAACATATAAATAACTAAAAGTTGGAAAAACAAAAAATATTAAGTAACTGCTAATTGATGAAGGTTTTCCAGATTGTTTGTAATTATTTTATAAAATCATATATGTTATTATTATTTTATTTTCATAGTGGCATAAATTAATTTGTTTAAGAGACATGCGAATTTTTCATAATTTTTTATAACGAAAATTTAATAGGCTTTAGATTTCGATAGCTCTAAAGAGGGGGGTAGCAGGTTAATTTATGCAGGATGAGCTTTCTTTTTTAAGTAACTCTTTAATTTCTTAAATATATTTTTCTAGGAAATTTTTCAAAAATTTCTATTTTTCTAGGAAATTTTTCAAAAATTTACTATTTTTATAGGAAATTTTTCAAAAAATTTTCAAAAATTTTCTATTGCTAAAGGCATTTTTTTTAAATTTCCTATTTTTATAGAAAATTTTTCAAAAATTTACTATTTTTATAGGATTTTTTTTTTTTCAAAAATTTCCTATTATTATAGGAAATTTTTCAAAAATTTCTTATTTTTATAGGAAATTTTTCAAAAATTTCCTATTTTTATAGGAAATTTTTCAAAAATTTCCAATTTTTATAGGAAATTTTTCAAAAATTTACTATTTTTATAGGAAATTTTTCAAAAATTTACTAGTTTTATAGGAAATTTTTCAAAAATTTACTATTTTTATAGGAAATTTTTCAAAAATTTACTATTTTTATAGGAAATTTTTCAAAAATTTCCTACTTTTATAGGAAATTTTTCAAAAATTTCCTATTTTTATAGGAAATTTTTCAAAAATTTCCTATTTTTATAGGAAATTTTTCAAAAATTTCCTATTTTTATAGGAAATTTTTCAAAAATTTTCTATTTTTATAGGAAATTTTTCAAAAATTTTCTATTTTTATAGGAAATTTTTCAAAAATTTCCTATTTTTATAGGAAATTTTTCAAAAATTTCCTATTTTTATAGGAAATTTTTCAAAAATTTCCTATTTTTATAGGAAATTTTTCAAAAATTTCCTATTTTTATAGGAAATTTTTCAAAAATTTCCTATTTTTATAGGAAATTTTTCAAAAATTTCCTATTTTTATATGAATTTTTTCAAAAATTTCCTATTTTTATAGGAAATTTTTCAAAAATTTCCTATTTTTATAGGAAATTTTTCAAAAATTTCCTATTTTTATAGGAAATTTTTCAAAAATTTCCTATTTTGTAGGAAATTTTTCAAAAATTTCCTATTTTTATAGGAAATTTTTCAAAAATTTCCTATTTTTATAGGAAATTTTTCAAAAATTTCCTAATTTTATAGGAAATTTTTCAAAAATTCCCTATTTTTATATGAAATTTTTCAAAAATTCCCTACTTTTATAGGAAATTTTTCAAAAATTTCCTATTTTTATAGGAAATTTTTCAAAAATTTCCTATTTTTATAGGAAATTTTTCAAAAATTTCCTATTTTTATAGGAAATTTTTCAAAAATTTCCTATTTTTATAGGAAATTTTTCAAAAATTTCCTATTTTTATAGGAAATTTTTCAAAAATTTCCTATTTTTATAGGAAATTTTTCAAAAATTTCCTATTTTTATAGGAAATTTTTCAAAAATTTCCTGATTTTATAGGAATTTTTTCAGAAATTTCCTATTTTTATAGGAAATTTTTCAAAAATTTTCTATTTTTATAGGAAATTTTTCAAAAATTTTCTATTTTTATAGGAAATTTTTCAAAAATTTCCTATAATTTCCTAAATTTTTCAAAAATTTCCTATTTTTATAGGAAATTTTTCAAAAATGTCCTTTTTTTATAGGAAATTTTTCAAAAATTTGTATTTTTATAAGAAATTTTTCAAAAATTCGTATTTTTATAAGAAATTTTTCAAAAATTTCCTATTTTTATAGGAAAATTTTCAAGAATTTTCTATTTTTATAGGAAAATTTTCAAAAATTTTCTATTTTAATATGAAATTTTTCAAAAATTTTCTATTTTAATAGGAAATTTTTCAAAAATTTTCTATTTTAATAGGAAATTTTTCAAAAATTTTCTATTTTAATAGGAAATTTTTCAAAATTTTTTTTTAATTTTTTCAAAAATTTTCTACTTTTATAGGAAATTTTTCAAAAATTTTCTATTTTTATAGGAAATTTTTCAAAAATTTTCTATTTTTATAGGAAATTTTTCAAAAATTTTCTATTTTTATAGGAAATTTTTCAAAAATTTTCTATTTTTATAGGAAATTTTTCAAAAATTTTCTATTTTTATAGGAAATTTTTCAAAAATTTTCTATTTTTATAGGAAATTTTTCAAAAATTTTCTATTTTTATAGGAAATTTTTCAAAAATTTTCTATTTTTATAGGAAATTTTTCAAAAATTTAAATTTTTATAGGAATTTTTTTTTAAAATTTTCTCGTTTTATAGGAAATTTTTCAAAAATTTTCTATTTTTAAAGGAAAATTTTCCAAAATTTTCTTTTTTAATAGGAAATTTTTCAAAAATTTACTATTTTTATAGTAAATTTTTCAAAAATTTACTATTTTATGTTGCAATTCATCAAAAATTTAGTAATTTAATAGGAAATTTTTCTTTTTTTATAAAATTTCAGGCAAAGCCGAATATAACACTCTTACTTGCTTCAATTAATCTTATATCTCAGTAATGATCGATCCTCATCTCAATCGCTTTTGCTGACTAATTTTCTCTTCTAAGTTTTTCAATCAAATTATCCAACTATTATGTTTCTCAAATTCCAACAATTTGTCTATAAAATTTAATCAAAATCTCTATTACCTTTAATTCCCAAACACCTAATCGTAAGCACTTCCTCTACTCTACACTCAATAGATCAATAGAGGTCACTGGGTTAATTTTATCTTCTCATAATAAATATTATTAATTTTCAAAGTTGTTTACGATATTGGCCAGAGATTCATAAAAATAAATTACTTTATTGTCGGTTAAACTGTATAGAGTTTTGAGCTCCACCTCTGTGTTCTATTTTTTGAAATATTGTATAAAACGGCTTTCAAATACATTGTTTTTGTAGCTGCATTCGATGGTGTTGATGGTAATGTTTATCCTTAGTATTAAATCTTTAGCATTTATTATAGTAAATCATAATTGAGATCAATGAGAAGAGTTTGAATTTGAAATAGGAAAACCAAGTAAAATGTTTCAGGAGTTGTTAGATAAAAGTGGTAAGTTATATAAGTAAGGAATAGGAAGTGTTCCGAATAAAGTAGACATTTTCTTTTTCATCTCTTCTATCAACACTTCGGAAAGAACTATGAAGCGAAAAAATTTTAATCAAATTTTATATTTTTTGTATGGCAAGCAATTATTACAAAAAAAGCCAAGCATTTGTAATATCAGACATTATAAACACAGAAATTGATATAACGGAGTGCCTAAAAAATAACTTATAACGTTTCTAAGACAGAGTGCCATCATATTTTTGGTCCCAATTGTTATGTTAAAAAGGAATTCGGGTGTTGTTTATATGAATATGTAATTTTTGTAAAACGAGAGGCAAATTCACTCAACCAAGCAGAACTTTGGCTTATAAAAAAGGTATTGGGCTCTGATATAAACGGAATTGAACAACACATTAATTGTGTGCGAGAAAAAGCGATCTTAAGCGTAAGTAATCTACCTTCTTTAATTGAGTAACAAAATCAACTAAAACTAGTAAGAAAAGCAATATTCGGTCAAACCTGACTATATGATATCCTTCTCTACTATGGTAAAATATGGACCAACAATTTAACTAGTTTTCCTTAATTCTTAGAGACATACATACACGATTTAAGTAGATTTATGTCATATCCGGCAAGGGCCTGATATGTGAGCTAGGGTCAATTGTAGATTGATTGTTACCAAATTTCGATTATTAGTTTATATTTACAAAATATTTATCTGTGCAAAGTTTTAGTAAAAAAATGCATTTATCTTTAGATTAATAAGCGTTTTGGTACTGGGTATTTAAACTACTTTTGAGAATGTGTTGTGTATGGGAGGTATGGTCAGATATAGGCTGATTCCTACAAAGTTAGGTACACTGATTAAGGCTGAATATTATTATTAAAATACAACCAAATTTGTGTCTGTAAAGGACCAAAAGCTCTATTCCGGGACGAAACTTTTATGGGAGGTACCTGAAATAGTAATCCGATATTGCTCATAAATTATAAGAATGGTTCTTGAACCAAACATATAAACATTTTGAACATATAAACAATATCGATATGATTTCATCCATAAAAGAGAACCTTGATCATATAAATGATCAATGTAGGAGATCATCGATTGCAGTGAAAATTTACCATATAAATGATCCATATAAGATCTTAAATTGAATTGGATGTTTACGATATAAAAGATTTTTATAAGATAGATTAACGAGTCGAATCATATAAACGATAACTGTAAAAGATCTTTGATTGAAGTGACTCAAATGACTCCCTCAATTGATCATATAAATTAATTTTATGAGGGAGATTAAAGATCTTCAATTTTAATAGACGTTGATCATATAAATGATTCCCATAAGAGATTAAAGTGAAAATTGATCATATAAATAATTCATATAAGAGATCTTCATACAAATTATTTTTATGAGAAAAATTAAAAATTTTCTATTAAAGTAGACATTGATTATATAAATGATCTCCTTGACTAAAGTGAATATTGATCATTTATATCCCTTGTATTGAAGTGGACCTTGATCATATAAATAATACCTATAGGAGATAAAAGGTCATCGATTAAGGTGGACATTGATTTTATATATGACTCCTTAAAGAGTAAAGATCTTCTATTAGAAAGTGCTTATTGATCATAAAAATGATTCCCATGGGAGTTAAAATATCTTTGATTGAAGTGCAAATCATATAAATGATCCCAAATAAGAAATCATCGATTGAAATGCATAGTAATCATATAAACGATCCTTATAGGATATATTCGATAGAAGTGGAAGTTAAACATATAAATAATCCCTATAGGAGAACTTCGATTAAAGTAGAAATTTATCATATACATGATTTTTATGAGAGAGATGAAAGATCTTCAGTTAAAGCAGATTTGATCAAATATATAACCCCCTTAAAAGATCTTCGATTAAAGGTGATATATTATCATATAAACGATCTCTATAAGAAATCTTCGACAGGTCCACTACCTTGATCATATAAATGATCGCCATAAGAGATCATCATTGAGATTAAAGATTTTCGATTGAAGTAGATATTGATCATATAAATGATCCCGTTAAGAGATATTCGATTAAAGTTAATATTGATTATATTTATGAATGATTCATATAAGATGACTTTGATAGAAGTGGAATTTGATCAAAAAATTATCCTAATAAGAAAGGATCATTTTTTGATAATTTCGTTTGAATTGTTTGAATTGGACTTTGAACATATAGATAAGAGCTGTACCAAATACATTTTTGATTAAAGTGGTTATTGATCATAAAAATTATTTTTATAAGAGATAAAATATATTCGATTACAATTGATAATATAAATGAACCAAGACTGAAGTGATTTAGTTACAAGTATATAAGACATCAACTATTGTTGTGGAAATTAATCATATAAAAGATCCACGATTGTTGTCACAAATTGTAAGTTCACAATTGTATACGGAAATGGTTACATAAAAGATTGAAAAATAATTGTATTACGAAATCCACGATTGTAATAAAAATTGATCATATAAGAGTTTTTCTTTTTCGTTATTACAGGCACTGTTGCCAACTATTTCCCGAAAAATATAGCTACGAGTAAATATTGTTGGAAAATCGCTAGAAAATAGCTAAATTTAAAAACAAGTAAAAAATTTAGCTATAAATCGCTAACAAAAAAATTTTGATTCAAATAAACTGAAAAATGTATGAAAAAATGGTTTATTTTTTTAGAGTTTTTAATTTATATTAAAACTTGTATAATTTTTTGTTGAAAATATGAAAAATATATATGTATTTAACTAACACGGAAAATATTTTGTAACTGATTGGAAATTTTTCTTGACATTTTAGTATACCAATAGAATCACTTCCTGAGTCGATTTAACGATGTCAATCCGTCTGCAATTCTAAAGATAATTTGATGAAATTTGGCACAAATAGCTTTTTTTTGGTATTGGGACCATGGCTATTGAAATTCTGCTGATATAAACGGAAATCACTATACCAAATTTTGTTGAAATTGGTCCATATTTGATCATAGCTCCCATACAAACTCTTCAACTAAAACTCAGTAAATGAAAAGAAAATCACTTAAATGCTCATAAATCCGAAGATAGTGAGAATTTTATGTTTATTTGCTGTATATCGAGATCTTAGATTAAAATGATCGCAAGCGACAGGAAAAATATTGATCGTTAGCGACAAAAAATCTTAATTAAACAAAAACGGGGAATGTTTTGGTGCATAACAAATTTGTTCTTTGTTAGTTTGTTACTTTCGACAAACTAATTAATTTTTTTCCAAATGGTTTTACTTCAATAATTTAATTTAAGCTACTGGGCGTATTGCGGCGTAATATGCGGAAATCGGCCAATGGGTAGTTGGAGTTTTATACCAATTTTTAAAAACTTGTGTATTTTTAGCACAGTGGCCTCTACACTAAGCCAAAGATGAGCCCCATTGTATGTAAAACCTATTGATCCGTATAGTTTTCGAAATTAGAAAACTATCAAAAAGATTTTTACACATTTGAAAACTACTTAAGAAAGAAAGAAAAATATGCTTACAGTACAACGCTATCTCTTATAGTTCAAGAGATATTAAACAGAATGTCGCTTACGAGTATTTAAATCTAAGGGCTCGATATGTAAAAACTAATCAAATGAATCAGATGAATTTCTAGACAATATGTCCATTAGGGGTATAACCAAAAAAATACCTATCACTATGGGGTGGCTACTGATGTTTATATCAAGAAAACAGTTTTTTGAGATCAATTTCGATTAAAAACCTCCCCCAAAAACCGTTTTTTCTAAAAGCTTCCAAAAAATAATAATATTTGAATTTTTATTTTTTAAATATAAATTAACTTCAGATACTACATAATATCATTCAGATACTACATAATATCATTTAATATCATTTAAGAAAGCATTCCCGAGCATGTGCAAATTGTTCCAGTGTTTGCTTTAAAGATTCAAAATCTGTTTCATTAAAGTAGTGGTTAAAAAACCAAACATCATACCACGCTCCACATATGAATTCGCATACTCTGAATAACTTTTCTCGATATTTCGGTATGAGAATAAATGCTAGAATTGCAAGTATTGCTCTTGAATTCCATCTTGCATTACTAAGCGGCGGTATTGTCTTAAAATTTATATATGGGAATTTTTTCTTCTTAATGAAGTATCTAAAAGCTTTACCTAATTCATACAAATATTGCATGTCGTCTCGCCACTTTATATTTTCTATTTTTAATCGTTCCTCATTTTGTTGGTATATTTGTTTCAACTGGTCATAGTTGTTTACCAATTCGTCAACGAAATCGTAAGCAATATTTGGAGAGGTACTTCTTCCATCTATCGAAGCATCCATAACATGTCTTAGAACAAGATCCAGAACATGGTGCTGACATCCAATGTACTGAGGTGGAGGCAAACCTATTGCTTCAAAATGGTTCTGCAGTAGCTTAACAACACCGTTTCTTTTACCTGTATTGACACTGGTTGTATCACAAATTATCATTTTTATACACTTCAGTACCTCAAATTTTTCTAGAGTTTTTATGATGCCATTAAAAATATTACACGCTTTTCCATTCTCCAGTACTAAAACGCCTAACTTTATTTCCCGAAATTGGTTTTTAAGCATAATAACCTGTATTTCTTTTTTTCCAATTTTCTTTCCATCGAAATGAAGACACCAGTTTTCGTTTTTTAAAGTTTCTTTTAGAATCTCTATCTTTTGTTCCGCAGATTTAATTACTGCCTTATAAATTGCTGGTTGGGATGGAGTTGAGATGTTGACCCCTGATTCAGCTAGTTCCTTGCATATTTTAGCTGCTTTTTTGGTACTTACTTTAGCATTGTTTACTAAAGTAATAGCTGGTTTTATTGACCGCTTATTTGCTTTAAGCCTTGAAGGTGGCGTGTAATCGGCATCATCATCATATGAATCTTCGCCATCATTGTCGTACATCGATACTGAATCTGAGTCGGAGAGATTTCGTTGTGAGCTAGTTTCGGATATTGGCTTAAAAGTTTGCTTGGAAATATCAAAATCATTTTTAAAATTATTGACCTTTGGATGCTTTTGACTTTTTTGATGCACAAAAATCAACTGTTTTACTTTTCTATATATAGAAGACATAGCCATTTTGGGAATATTTAACTTAATCCACAAATCGGAAAGTTCTTGAGATATAATTTCACATCTATTTATTTTTGATTTTTCTAATTGGAGCAACGCATTAAATCTTCCAATAACTATTTTCTGTTTGGGCACTTGGTTTAATTCATATAGTGGGTATTCTATATTCTGAACTTCTCGAATCTTTTGAAATTTATTAAAGTTTTTGGTCCAGATTTCCGAATTTTTCCGGTTACAAATTAGAGCACTTCTATGAAACATTTTATAAACTTAAATATCACTACGCACTGACACAAAAATCAACGAGTAAATGGAATAGAGAACTTCTCTGTCTAAACTGTAAAAAAAATCTAAATACTAAACTTCAAAATGATTTGGGGGGGAACTTTTTTAACGCCCGCGAAAAAGTGACCCTACTTTTTATCATAGATTTTCATGGTCTATATGGCATTGATAGGTATTTTTTGATAATGTAAAAAATTGTTCAAAAGTTATACCCCTAATGTCCATATTTCACCAGAAATAGCGTAAATATATACGTTTTGATAAAATCTTTGTATAATTACAAAATTTAGAAAATATTTGTCTTTACACACGAAAAAAAATTCAATGGTGAAGGGTATCATATGGTTGGGCTTGACCGACTATAGCACTTTCTTGCTTGTTTTTAATTTCAAGCCGTATCTATAAATATGTGTTAACAATTAATAATAAAATGTAGTAAATATTTACAATTCAGAATATTTTACCTTACTTATTTATAACAACCTATTTCAAAGATTTACCTGTTCATTACAAATCGCTGGATTTCCCGCTAATAGTTAAATCAAGTTTTTTCTAGCTAAACGTGAATAAAAATCGTTAGATTTGACGAGAAAATAGCTAAAATGGCAACAGTGATCACAAGGGAGAGTTACTGTTTTTATGTAAAAAATATTACGCTGGGTTACTTCTTCTTTTACCCTCACTTCACTAATTCAAGCACTTACTATTTCATACTTTTGAAATTTTAAGTTTTTTATACCCCTCACCAGCATAGGTGGAAAGGGTATTATAAGTTTGTGCTGATGTTTGTAACGCATAGAAATATTTGTCTTAGACCCACCTTTTAGTATACCAATAGACTTAGAATCACTTTCTGAGTCGATTTAGCGATGTCCGTCCGTCCGTCCGTCCGTCCGGCTGGACGGCTGGCTGGACCCCCATGTAAACTTTGTAATCAAACTACAGGTCGCAATTCTAAAGATAATCTGATGAAATTTGGCACAGATAATTTTTTTGATAATGGGACCATGGCTATTGAAATTGGTCAAAATCGGTTCATTATTTATGGTACCTCCCATAGGTCCCATTTCCCGGAATTGCTATATTGGCCACAAATATTAATATTTTTTCATGAAATTTAAAACAGATACTGCTTATGTTAACTTAAATCACTGTACCAAATTTCGTTGAAATCGGTCCACATTTGACCATAGCTTCCATACAAACTCTTCTTCAAAAACTAAATGAGACAAAAAATCACTAAAACGCTCGTATTTTATGCATACATAATTTTTGTTACAACTGTAATCAATTTGCCAAATTTCGAGATAATCGGTCCACATTTGACCCTAGCTCTCATATAAGTCCAAATGACGGAAACAGGTTGAATATATACGTTTTGAGAAAATGTTTGTATGATGGCAAAATTAAGAAAATATTTGTCTTTATACAGGAAAAATAACACCTTTGACCTTAGTGGTGAAGGGTATCATATGGTCGGCTTGACCGACTATAGCGCTTTCTTACTTGTGTTTTTTTATATTCAAGCGCTAACTAATCCCAAAGTGTTTTAGATTAAGTATTCTGCATAATCTTGTCTCTAAATTACTTCAAGTGTTACTTGTATTTGTCCATAAATTTATTTTGAAAAAGTCTCAAAAAATAAAACACACAAGATCACCACCACCACCAGCTTTGTCGAAGAGGAATTTGGTTTAGAGCAAATCGTTTTTATTCATTCATTCATTCGCCCTCTTTTAGTCGTAAGTATAATCAATAAACAAACCAGTAGTTATTGTATAATAAATATTTTAAACCAAAGTTACTACGATCGTGTACAACCTGTCGATCGAACGATCGATCGGAGTGCAAAACTAACAGCAAAAATAAAGACAAAATACTTTGACGCTGCTGTTGCTGGTGGTGGTTGCTTGGAAGCTTGAGAATTGGCTGCAGTTGCTCTCGATATTGTTCCTGTTTATGATTGTTTATTATGTAGAGTAATGCCAAATAATCCCCAAGGCACTTGTTTCGCACCTTAACGCAGTATTAACGGTGGCAATCGTAAGAATTAAATATTAAAAACCATAATTGAGATTCCATGATATTACTTTGTTTTAGTTAGTTATTGTTGTTTTACTTCCAAAAAGGCGAAAGAGACAATAAGTTTGCGATTTATGGTGTGTGAGAGCGAGATGATGTTAAAATATTAAGTAAATGTTTGAAATTGGAAAGTGTATTCAAGTCTGATAACAATTTATGGTCAGACAAGGGGCACTGAGAGAAATTAAACTTACCTATGTATAACATCCACACGATCGATTTAATAAATTAATTGAAAAAGTTTCAAGAAATTCTCGAATGATCAAAAAACTGGAGCATACATACAAATTTTTTTCATAAAAAATTTAAAAAAAAATTTTCCATAAAAACTATAGAATTTTTTTTCCTTTGAAATAAAAAAAAAAAAATTTAAGAAAAATTTTCTATAGAGATTTTTCCATAAAAAATTTTCTTTTATAAATATTTTACAGAAATTTCTTTATAGAAATTTTTTCCATAAAATTTTCTATAGAAATTTTTTGCATCAAAAATTTTAAATTTTCCATTTTTTCCATAAAATTTGTCGATAGAAATTTTATTAAAAAGTATTGCACTAAGATCCCAATTCATTACAATTATTTATTATTGTAATAAAAAGTTTTTAGATAAAACCAAAAAATGTTGGTGGGCAAACCTTTTCTCGACGCGTTTCGATTATTGGTTAGGCCATCTCATCAAGAGGATTATCCCTAATTCTAGACAGAGCGAAAACCATACATTATATCTTATTTAAAGACATAAAATAAATACGAATTATTATTCTGTCCAATAAATAACAACATAAAGCGAAGATTATCATCTGAACAGAAACACACAAACATTTTTCAGTTTAATCATTTCTTTATTTCCCACACTTTTCAAAAATTTTGGGACATCAAATATTAAAAATATTACAATAATAAATAATTGTAATGAATTGGGATCTTAGTGCAATACACTCCAGTAAAACTTTTTAATTAAATATTTGATGTCCCAAAATTTTTGATTAACCTTTTTAATAAATTGTATCCTTTATAAATTGTCGATAGAACTTTTATCTACAAAAATTTTTTTTTTTTGTTAAAAAATTTTTTCGATCAAAAATTAATTTTTTCCTAAAAAAATTTTCTATAGAAATTTTTTTCAAAAAAATACTTCTTTTTGAAATTATTTATTGTATAAAAAATTGTTTTTTTAGAAATTTTTTTAATAAAAATTTTCTATTGAAATTTTTTTTATTAAAAATTTTCTATAGTACTTTCATTATTAAAAATTTTCTATTGAAGTTTTTTCCATTAAAAATTTTCTATACAAATTTTTTCCATAAAAAATTTTGTATAGAAATTTTTTCCATAAATAATTTTCTATAGAAATTTTACCACCAAATATTTTCTATAAAAAATTTTTCTTTAAAAATTGTTCTACAGAATTTTTTCCACAAAAAGTTTTCTATAGAAATTTTTTCCATAAAAAATTTTCGATAGAAATTTTTTCTATAGAAATTTTTTCGATAAAAAATTTTCGATGAAAATTTTTTCATTTAAACATTTCTGTAGAAATTTGTTCATTAAAAATTTGCTATAAAAATTTAAAATTTTTTTTTTAATTTTCTAAGAAATTTTGTCATTAAAAATTTTCTATATTAATTTTTTCATTAAAAATTTTCTGTATAAATTTTTTCAGTAAAAATTTTCTATTGAAATTTTTTCATCAAAAATTTTCTATTGATATTTTTTCTGTAAAAAATTTCTCTAGATATTTTTTCATAAAAAAATTTTTTTCTATAGAAATTTTTTCATTAAAAATTTCTATAATATTTTTTCATACACAATTTTATATAGAAATTTTTCCTTAAAACATTTTTTATAGAAATTTTTTTGATATAAAATTTTCTATAGAAATTTTTTCAATAAAAAATTTTCCAAGGAAATTTTCTATAGAATTTTTTCCCATAAATACTTTTTCAATTAAAAAATTTTCTATAGAATTTTTTTTCATAAAAAATTTTCAATAGAAATTTTATTTGATAAAAAATTTTTTGTAGAATTTATGGAAAAAATTTCTCTACAAAATTTTGTCCATAAAAAATTTTCTATAGAAATTTTTTCAATAAAAAATTTTTTGTGAAAATTTTTTCCATAAAAAAATTTTCTATAGAATATTTTTTCCATAAAAAATTTTTTATAAAATTTTTTATAGAAATAATTTTCTATAGAAATTTTTTCCATAAACAATTTCTATAGAAATTTTTTCAATAAAAAATTTTCTCTAGAATTTTTTTGTATAAAAAAATTTGCAATGGCAATTTTTTCATTAAAAATTTTCTATAGAGATTTTTTTCTATAAAAAATTTTCTATAGAAAATTTTCATTAAATGTTTTCCATAAAATTTTTTTAATGGAAATTTTTTTATTAAAATTTTTTTATAAAAATATGTATAAAAAATTTGTATTGAAATGATTTCTATAAAAAATTTTTAATAAAAAATTTCTTTAGAAAATAAAGAAATTAATGAAAAAAATTCTAATATTTATTAAATGAAAAATATCTATAAAAAATTTTGTACGAAAAAAAATTTTATAGCAAATTTTTACTGAAAAATTTTCTATAGAAAACTATTAATGAAAAAATCTGTATGGAAAATTTTTTCCATAGAAAATTTTTAATGAAAAAATTCCTATAGAAAATTTTTAATGGAAAAATTTCTATAGAAAGTTTTTGATAGAAAAATTTTTCGATACAAGTTTTTCCAGAGAATATATAATTTTTTCCATTAAAAACTTTTTTTAATATATTGTTCGGTAAAAAAATTTCTGTAAATATTTTTTCCATAAAATTTCCTGTTATAAAAATTTTTATGAAAAAATTTTCTATAGAAATTTTTCCACAAAATATTGTTTGATTAATTTGTTTCAGAGAAAATATTTCGATGAAAAATTTTCTACAGAAATTTTTCAAAAAATTGTCTTTTTCGATGGGACTATTTTCTGTGGTTAGCCCTTAAGGATAAGTGCTAAAACAAAAAACCAGAATGGTCAACATTCGGTCCGATCGAAAGATGTAACCGAAAAATAAACTTCAAGCCATTCTTGTTGGATGTGTCAATTGGTCCTATGGCTAAAAAAGGCATATGAAACTTATAGCATAAGAGATATATATGTCTTACTTTATAGATATGTCTTGGAACTCCAATTTTTTCTCCGCGTATTTCGAAATTCAATTGTATGTTCCTTAAAACAACTACAACAATTCCAATAATGCCACCAATCATCAGTTAACGGTTTTTGCTACTATAAAATGTTTTCAACTATTTCTATGATCAACTCTAGCAATTCCTCAAACCAATGATCGCGTGTAATTGGGAATACATCGATGTTTTTTCTTTTCTTTTGTATTTATTATTTTTTCACACTTCACATTCTTTTTGGCGTTAGCGTTTAAAAGAGTCTAAAGGGTAGAAGTAGTAGAAGACGTCAATGCGATGGATGATGTTTTATGTTATTTTGTGTGAAAAAAATCATAAAAATTATTGATTGTCATCAAGGCGCTTTGAAATGGATTGTTTAACTGGCATTGATGCGAATGGAACAAAACTGGCAAGCCGTAGGCTTTGTGAACTGATTAGATGTGATAATGATAATATTTAATAAATTTTTTGAAAGAAAAATATATGGTATAAACTAAATATTTTTAAAGCTTTTACAAGACTTCGTTTGTTTACTTGTCATGCCCTGGAAAGAAAAAATGAAGGAGTGACTTTTAATAAAGTTTTACAAGCTTCATGATAACAATGGCCATAATTAAGTTGATGATCTTGTTTTCTTCTCTTTCAAAAATTAAGAATCTCTTAAAGAAAATTAAATAATAAAAATTTAACAATATTATGCAGATTAAGATTTAATTGATAAACAAACATTATTGTGTTCCTTTTACGCTTGATGTTAAAAAATTAAATTTAAGACATGAAATCATTAATGATTTGCGATCGCTTTCGAACTGCTGCAGGTTGTTCTTGGGGCTTTTTTTGTTGGTGAGTTGTCTGCGAAGAACTTTTACATTTTAAAGGTGTGAAATGGATGAAGGATCTTTTTGTTAAACAAGAATGTTCTCATAATCAACTTCAATTAGCCCAACAGTTGACACCTTGTTTTATCTCGTTAAGATTTTTGCAGCAACTTCTTCTTTTTTTACATTTGTTACTTTAATTTTTCTTATAAATTTTTTCTGAGGAGTTTTTTGTGAAAATTTTTTTTTGGTGGGTTTCAACCTGTCACTTGTTGGCCAACAACATGTTGGAGTTTGATTTGGTTGCTATTGCAAGGGGAAGAGTTTTTAATAATTTTTTGTTATAGGTAAGGGCAAAGTTATTTTCATTACGGGTACCCTACAGGAATTTTTGTGTGATAAGCTTAAAAATTATATATAATAAATATATTAAAAATCCACAATTGAACTGAAAAATGATTATATAAAACATCACGAATTGAGTTACAAAATTCATATAAGAAATTTTATACAGAAATTTTTTCATTAAAAGTTTTCGATAAAATTTTTTTTTATTAAAACTATTTATAGAATTTTTTTTTATTAAAAATTTTCTATAGAAATTGTTTCATTAAAAAATTTTTATAGACATTTTTTTATTAAAAATTGTCTATAGAATTTTTTTCATTAAAAATTTTCATTAGAAATTTTCTTTAGGAAATTTTTCATTAAAAATTTTCTTTAGGAAATTTTTCATTAAAAATTTTCTTTAGGAAATTTTTCATTAAAAATTTTCTATAGAAATTTTTTCATTAAAAATGTTCTATAGAAATTTTTTCATTCAAAATTTTTTATAGAAATTTTTTCATTAAAAATTTTCTATAGAAATTATTTCATTAAAATTTTTTTTAAGAAATTTTTTCATAAAAATTCTTTTATAGAAATTTTTTAATTTTTCATTAAACATTTCTATAAAAATTTTTTCATTTAAAATTTTCTATAGAAATTTTTCATTAAAGATTTTAAATAGAAATTTGTTTAATAAAAATTTTTGGTGGAAATTTTTTATTAAAAACTTTCCATAGAAATTTTTTTATTAAAAATTTTCCATAGAAATTTTTTTATTAAAAATTTTCTATAAAAATTTTTTTATTTAAAATTTCTATAGAAATTTTTTCATTGAAAACTTTTTATAGAAGTTTTTTTTTTTAAAATTTTCATTAGAAATTTTTTTATTAAAAATTTTCTATAGAAATTTTTTCATTAAATATTTTCTATAGAAATTTGTTCATTAAAAATTTTCTACAGAAATTCGTTCATTAAAAATTTTCTATAGCAATTTTCTATAGAAATTTTTCATTAACAACTTTCTATAGAAATTTTTTCATTAACAACTTTCTATAGAAATTTTTTCATTAAAAATTTTTTATAGAAGTTTTTTGTTTAAAAATTTTCTATAGAAATTTTTTCATTAAAAATTTTTTATTAAAAATTTTCTATAGAAATTTTTTTATTAAAAATCTTTTATCGAAATTTTTTCATTAAAGATTTTCTATAAAAAGTTTTTCATTAAAAATTTTTTATAGAAATTTTTTTATCAAAAATTTTCTATAGAAATTTTTTATAAAATCTCTTATAGAAATTTTTTCATTAAAGATTTTCTATAGAAATTTTTTCACGCAAAATTTTCTATAGAAATTTCTTAATTAAACATTTTCTATAGAAATTTGCTTAATAAATATTTTCTGTAAACATTTTTTTACTAAAAATTTTCCATAGAAACTTTTTTAATTAAAAAGTTTCTATAGAAATTTTTTCAATAAAATTTGCTATAGAAATTTTTTCATTAAAAATTTTCTATAGAAATTTTTTCATTAAAAATTATCTACAGAAATTTTTTCATTAAAAATTTTCTATAGAAATTTTTTCATTAAAAATTTTCATAGACAAATTTTCAATCAAAATTTTCATAGACAAATTCTCATTAAAAATTTTCATAGACAAATTTTCATTAAAAATTTTCTAAATAAATTTTTTTTATTAAAAATTTTTTATAGAAATTTTTTTATTAGAAATTTTCTATAAATACTTTTTCATTAAAAATTTTCTTAGGAATTTTTTCATTAAAAATTTTCTATAGAAATTTTTTCATTTAAATTTTTCAATAGAAATTTTTTCATTAAAAATCTCTAGAAATTTTTTCATTAAAAATTTTCTATAGAAATTTTTTCAATAAAAATTTTCATAGACAAATTTTCATTAAAAATTTTTTTTAAGAAATATTTTCGTTTAAAATTTTCTATAGAAATTTTTTCATTAAAAATGTTCTGTAGAATTTTTTTCATTAAAAATTTTCTTTATATATTTTTTCATTAAAAATTTTCTAAATAATTTTCTTTATTAAAAATTTTTCATAGAAATTTTTTTATTAAAGATTTTCTATCGATATTTTTTCATTAAAAATTTTCTATAAAAATTTTTCCATTAAAATTTTTCTATAGAAATTTTTTCATTAAAATTTTCTATAGAAATTTTTTCATTAAAAACTTCCTATATAAATTTTTTCCATAGAAATTTTTTCAATAGAAATTTTTTTTATTAAAATTTTCTTTAGAAATTCTTTCATTAAAAAATTTCTATAGAAATTTGTTCATCAAAAAATTTCTTTACAAAGGAAAATCACGATTGACGCGGAAAATGGATACATGAGAGACATACGATTGATATGAATAATTTATATATATGAGATCCATGATTGAACTAGAAAATAGATATGTTAGAGATCAATGACTCAACTAGAAAAAAAAAAATAATTAGAAAATGGACATATAAGATTCAAGATTGAGCTACAAAATTGAAATACAGAAATTAGAAATATATTGAAATAGATATATATAGATTCACAGTTGAGCTGGAAAATGGATAAAATTTGTAATTGGGCTAAAAAATGGATCGTATTAGAATAAGGAAAATCAAAAATTTGATTTAAAATTGATCAAATATAAGAACCACAAATAAATTTAGAATTTTCATAACTATTTCCTTTAAAAGTACTGACATTACTTATTTTTGTCATCACATTAAAAAAATATCTAATGACCAATAAAAAAAATCACCTTAACGATCCCCCCTAAAACTATTTATTATTTCTGTAACGGTATATCGACGGTCTGTCTTGACCGGCCCTATTCAAACTTAATTGTTTTTCAAGCAATTGTTGTGAACAAATAATTTTTTTGCTCTCGAACTATGTTGCGTTTTTTCCCCTTTAAATTTTTTTGTTCTTTTCCCGTATCATTTGATTTTAACGTATTGATTTCTTGTCATCCAAAAACTTTTCACATTTTTCTTAACATTTCACCTCATTAATCAAACAAAAAACGGCAAAACAGCGGATGACCAAAAACAAAAAATTTGAGTGTATTTCAAAAATTGCATTCGTTACCTTTTGTTTGAACTAACTGGCCACAACTGTCAAGCGTTTTTTCGTTGCTGCACATGCGCCTTAACAGAGCAAGGCTAACTTTTGTTTCAAACTTTTATAATAATCGGGTGGGGAAAAGAAAGAGTTAGGAAACAAGCGAAACTTTTTTGTTTAAGATGCAGCCCCAAAAAGGAGCGGTCGATGACTTTTTAATTGATTAAAATGAGAAATCGTTACGATCTTGAAAGTAAGATTACCAGGATCTGATTTCAAATAAATTTAGCTATATTCAGTTTTTTTTTGTGTTTTATGAATTTTTTTATTGTTTTGAGTTTGCAGCAGTTGCTAAAGTTGATGGTTTTGTTCTTTTAGATCTTTTGGAATAAGAGGAACAATATTTTTTATTGGACTACACTAACTAACTAAATTATTAAAAAAAAAAAAACTAAAAAGTTTTTGAGTAATTTCAAAAACAGTGGAACTTCACAAGAATTTATAATTCTTGACTGCAAAGTGGTTATATAGCAGGTCCACTATTGGGATAAAAATGATTTATATAAGAGCTTCACGATTTGTTTACAAATTCGTTATATAAGAGATTGACGTCTAGTCTTTAAATTGGTTATATAAGTCTACAAATTGGTTATATATTTAAACTGGAAATTGGATATATAAGAGACCCACATTTGGGCTAAAAATTGAATATATAAGAGATCCACGATTGGGCTGGAAATTGGATATATAAGAGATCCACATTTGGGCTAAAAATTGAATATATAAGTGATCCACGATTGGGCTGGAAATTGTATATATAAGAGATAAACGATTGGGCTGGAAATTGGATATATAAGGGATCCACGTTTGGGCTGGGAATTGGACATTAAAGTGGTTCAAAAATGGTCTGAGAGTGTACATACAAGAGATCCACGATTGGGCTAGAAATTGGATATATAAGAGATCCACGATAAAACTGGAAATTTGATATATAACAGATCCACTATTGGGCAGGAAATTGTATATATAAGAGATCCATGATTGGGCTGGAATTTGGATACATAACAGATCCACGATTGGGCAGGAAATTGTATATATAAGAGATCCACGATTGAGCTGGAAATTGGATATATAAGAGATCCATTATTGAGCTGGAAATTGGATATATAAGAGATACACGATTTTGCTGGAAATTGGACATATAAGAGATCCACGATTTTGCTGGAAATTAGACATGTAAGAGGTCCACGATTGGGCTGGAAATTGGATACATAAGAGATCCACAATTGGGCTTGAAATCGGATATACAAGAGATCCACGATTGAGCTTGAAATTGGATATATATGAGATTCACGATTGAGCTGGAAATTATATATATAAGAGATCAACGATTGGGCTGTAAATTGTATATATAAGAGATCAATGATTGGGCTGGAAATTGGATATATAATAGATCTACGATTGGACTGGAAATCGGATAAATAACAGATCCACAATTGGGCCGGAAATTGGATATATAACAGATCTACGATTGGGCTGGATATTGGATATATAACAGATCCACGATTGGGCTGGAAATTGGATATATAATAGATCTACGATTGGACTGAAAATTGGATATATAACAGATTCACGATTGGACCGGAAATTAGATATGTAAGAGTTTCACTATTAGGCTGGAAATTGGATATATAAGAGATCCACGATTGGGCTGAAAATTTGATATATTATAGATCCACGATTGAGCTGGAAATTGGATATATAACAGATCCACGATTGGGCTGGAAATTGGATATATAAGAGATCCACGGTTGGGCTTGAAATTAGATATATAAGAGATCCATGATTGGACTTTAAATTGGTTATAAGGAGATCTACTATTGGGCCAAAAATATAAGAGATTCACGCTTAGTCTATAAATTGGTTACTTATGAGATCCACGATTGGTCTATGAATTGGTTATATAAGAGATTCACGATTAATCTATGACTTGGTTATATAAGAGATCTAAGATTAGTCTAGGAATTGGTTATATAAGAGATCCACGATTGGTCTATGAATTGGTTATATAAGAGATTCACGATTAATCTATGACTTGGTTATATAAGAGATCTAAGATTAGTCTAGGAATTGGTTATATAAGAGATCCACGATTGGTCTATGAATTGGTTATATAAAAGTTCCACAATTAGTATACAAATTGGTTATATAAGAGATCCACGATTAGTCTGTCAATTGGTTATATAAGAGATCTAAGATTGGTCTAGAAATTGGTTATATAAGAGGTCCATGATATCTCAAGAAATTGGGCATATAAGAGATCCACGATTAGTCTACAAATTGGTTACATAAGAGATCCATTATTTCTCTGGAAATTGGTTATATAAAAGATTACTGATTAAACTAAAAACTGTTTGCTCAAGAAAACTATTCTTTTGTTCCACTGTCCGTAATTTATTCTCCCTACCAAAAACCAACCAATATTTTCCTTACTTTATGACAAAATCTGCACAAGTTTTTTACTTTCGCAAATTATTAAGCTTTCGTAAACTTTGAGCTCTTTTTATGTTTTTTCAGTTTTTTCACATAACCATCTTGAAGATTTCTGTGTAAATTTGTCATTATTAAAAATCATAATCATGAGTACATGGCTACGCTTCAATACTAAGTAAATATATAAAATAGTCCTCCAAAAAAGTCCTCACAAACAAAATCTGCAAAAAAATAATATTTAAATAACAGGAAATGTAATATGACACTTTTTGTCCACAAAAAAAGCCAAAGGCAACGACGACAAACTGTTGCTGGGCCTCCTCCCTCTTCTTAAATCACATCGTTTTTTTGGAATTAATAAATACAAACCAAAAAAAAAGCAAAAAATTAAGAAAACTTGTGAAATAATAAACGTTTGTCTTTATTTGCAAAACATTAATAATTTTCAAAATATTTTCTTATGAAAGCGTAAATTTGCGCATAATTAATTTTACAATTTGGCCTGAATTGCAAGATTTATTGCCGGATTAAATTTTGTTAAATTTTTGATACTTTTTTTTTTGGGAATTTTTAAAATAGCAATAATTTCTTTGAAATTTTTATAAAAATTCCTGGGAATTTAATGGAGGCAATTTTCTTCTTTGAAAACAAAAGATATAGCATATTTTTTAAGGTATTTAAAGGGAAAATATTAGCTGAAAAAATTACAATTTTATTGTTTTTCCCTTTAATTTAAGATCCTATTGTTTAAAGTGTAAAGTGGTTTAAGAGGTCAAAGAACGAGGGTCGTTAGGAAAGAAAAAACTATTTCAACTGCTTAGCTTACGACTAACTATTGTAAAGAAAACTCTTGGCCCGCCATAAACTTTTCTATAGAAAACTCTTACCTACCATCAACTTTTCTATAAAAACTCTAGACCACTATCATCTTGTCGATGTAACTAACCACTTAAATTTGTTTTTACAAAAACTAATACAAACCGATAACTGCTTTATAAAAAATATCACAATTTTCATTATAAATTATCTAAAGAATAACGTCACGGATCCAAGAAAATTCTGAAATTTTTTACCAAAAAAAGTACCAGACGTTATCTTATCATTTTCTGTTGAAAATTACATTTAAAAAAAAAATAAATCTTAGATTAATTGCATTTATCAATTTCTTTTAAAAATATCACAGATATAAATATCACAGATATAAATATAATATAAATATATAAAAATTTTCTTATATGCAGCAAAATATTAAATTCGATGATTATGAGATTTATGTCAAGAAAATAAGTGATATATATTTATTTTGAAAATCATTTGATAAGTTATCTTTTCAGATGAAAAGTATCACATACTAATGTCCAATTACTAATTTTACGTATTAGTTACTTCAAGAATGTCTAAGTCAAAAAATATCACTGATCATAACAAAAAAGAAAATAAAATAAAGCAAATTTCATAAAAAAAATATCTGTGATTATTTTTCTTTTTATACAAAAACATCACAAATACATCAGAGAATAAATCACAGATCGATTGTTTTAGAAAATGATCATTTAAATACTTTTTGGGACTATTACACATTTGACTTGCAAAAAAAAGTTATCACAAATCTATGAGGTGACAATTTTTTAAGGAAAAAAATATAAAAATATCACAGATTAATAATTTTGATAGTTTTTATAAAGAAAAGTATCACAGTTTTTAATGAAAATTCTTGCAAGTAATATTATTAAATGTAAATTACTATGAAAATTTTCCTCATAAAAATTAACAAAAAAATCACTGATTAATGCCAGTGACGTTTTTCTTAAAAAAACTCAAGATCGGTGAACGTGAAAGAATATTATAGATCAACGACTTTAAAAATTACTCCGCATAAATTCTAGAGAACTTTAAAAAATATCACATATCGGCTAATGTCAAAACTTTGCTTCATTTGTGTTGAGAAACTTATCTTAAGATCGAAAAAAACATTAATTTATTTAGGGTAAATATCACACATCGATTCCTATGATATGTTTTTTGCGTTCTCTGATAAAAGTTATCAAATACCTTTAAGAACTTTGTAAAATATCACAGAACGATGACTGTGACATCGTGTTTAAACTGAAAGAGTCTTTTCTATAGAGAAATGTCACAGATTGATGCCATTGATGAATTTTTTTTTGTTAAAAAAACATACGTTCTTTCGAAAATATCACAGGCATGTAGTACAGATTGTCAAATATCACAGATAGATTTAGTTTTGGAAATATCACACATCGATGTCTACCTTAACTTTCGTATATTAAGAATGAGGAATTTCATAAAAGCTGTTTTATTAGTAAATATCACAGATTGATAGAATTTTGGAAAATATCACAGATCGATGATTATGAAAGTTTTATGACATAAAATTTAAAGAACGACATAAAATTTAAAGAAGAAAATATCACATAACGATGACTGTGACATCATGTCTAGAGTAAATGTGTTGATGTTAAAATATCACAGATTGGTTTAAGCAAAATTTTTCTTGTTCAAAAAGTATTCGTTCTTTAAAAAATATTACAGACAAGTATCACAGAATGACAAATATCACTAATGGATACAATGTTGGAAAATATCACAGATTTCGTCTATTTAAATTCTATTTTAACTTTACTACATTTATATCAAGGAATTTTTTGAAAACTTTACTATAGGCAAATATCACTGATATATTAAAGTTTGGAGAATATCACAGATTTAAATAATTTTTCAAAATATCACAGATAAATAGAATTTTTATCACAGATAATTTTAAAAATTATTACACTATTATTATGGAATTATGGAATCTTTAGGTAAATATCACAGATTAATAAAATTTTTCAATGTATCACCAGTTGATAACTGTCAAAACTTTACATTATTAAGATTGATGAATATTTTGTAAACGTTTATGTATATAAATATCAAATATAGATAGATAGAGTTTTGATGAATATCACAGATCGAAGACTGTTTTAACATTAACACAATAATTTCAAAAATATTTTTGAAAAATATCACAGGTCGATAACTGTTTTAACTTTATTACTTTAAGATTAAGAAAATTTGTTGAAAACTTTTTTATACGTAAATATCACAGATAGAAAGAGTTTTGGAAATTATCACAGATCTATACTATTTAAACTTTATTACATTAATATAAAGGAATTTGTTGAAGCGTTTTCTATACATATTGAAGACTGTTTGAGCTTTACTACACTAAGATTAATTTATTAAAAACCTTTATTTAGATATATATCACAGATATATAGAAGTTTGCAAAATATCATAGATCGATGACAGTTTTAACTTTACTATAATAATATCTGGGAATTTGTTAAAAAAAAATTTCTATAGGTATCACAGATAGATTTTGATAAAATTGATTCATTCTGATTAAGAATATATCACTGAACGACTCTAATGAAAATATCACATATCGACAGTATTGACAATTTTGTATATATTAAAAGAACTAAAAGAATTCGGAGTGTTTTTATACATATAAGTTTTCGGACTGAGTAAAATAAAAAAAAATGTCTGTATGTTATTATCACAGATCGATGCTTGTGTAATTTTTTTTACCCTCCACCACCATAGGTGGACAGGGCATTATAAATTTGTGCTGATGTATGCAACGCATAGAAATATTTGTCTTGTATACCAATAGGTTTATAATCACTTTCTGAGTCGATTTAGCGATGTCAGTCAGTCCGTCTGGCTGAACGGCTATTGTAAACACGTATGAAGTTTATGTAACTTATAGTATATCAATACTTCGAAATGGTTATATGCAAGTCCTTAGACTAAATATAATAATAGAATTCAAAAAAATTTCAAAATTTTCTTCAACCCTCGCTAAACCTAAAATAACTTGTCGGGATTTTTAACTGTACTAATGACTTTTTGATTATTGCCAAGAATCCTTTTGTAAAAATATCATCTTAAGCTTAAGAAATTTAGAATTATAAGAAAGGCTCAGGCTTATTTAACACAAACACAAAAATAAGGAAGAAAAAAGGCCAAAATTACAAATAACAAAACCAGCAAAAAAAATATAAAAGAAATTGACATTAAACATTTTCCGTAAATGTTTCTTGTTGAAGCCATAGCTGTAGCTTTTGTTGTTGCTGTATTTCGGGGGCTTTAAAGTTTACAATTCTGTTGGGAGTTTTTTCTTTCTCCCAATATTTTACTTATTTTTTTCTTTTCATTTTTATTGTAGCTGTTGTTCTTTTAGTTTATTTGACAAAAAATTACATTCTGACCTTTTTTTTCTGTAGAGCGATTTGATTCTTAAGAAGTCAGATGAAAAAAAAATAAACAAAAAATTAAGAAAAATATATAAGAAATCCTTTATTATTCTTACTTATTATTTGTCTTGAATATTCTAGAAGTTTTAACTCTTTCATTGTCATTGTCGTCTTCGTTGTATTTGTTGCTGGTTGTTGTTGCTGTTGTTTGTTTGGTGTTGCTGTACTGTTTGATATTGTTGTACTTTACATTTGTCATTTGGTTTTGTATATGTTTTGTTGCTGATCTTTCTCTTGTTGTTGTTTTTGTTTTTGTTGTTATTTTAAGAAGAGCAAATGTCAAATTCCTTGTTTTTATAGTCGTTGGCTGTCATTGTCATTTGGCGGTATATATTTGCTGTTATTGTTGCCTTTGTTGTGTTTTTGTCATTGGCATTAAATGCATCGTGTAAGTTGCCTTTTTAAATTTGTTGCATGCTTCATCATTATTTTTAGCGCTTTAGTCGCAAACATTCTGGCGATAAGCTGTGAATTACCAAAAACTCTACAAATTTTTGCTCTTCAGAAAAAAGCTTAATTTTAGTGAAAAATAAAACAAAACAAAAAGTTTTAAGCAAAGTATCAAAAAAAAATATATATTCTGTATTTCTGATGAAATGGGTGGAAATATTTGTAACAGGCAGAGATTCTTAAATGAGAATCGCTAGATTCTAATTTTCTTATTGATAAACAAAAAACAGTTATGACATGTTTGTAAATAAACCGCCTAATTCATAAAGAAATAATAACATTATCAAAGCTTTATAGTAGGAAATTTGCATTGAAAATTTAAATAATTAGCTTGTCATATCATTATTTTTCGTTTATGTATTAGAAGTAAATTTTTTTACAAAATTCCTATAACATTGTTCAACAAAAGAAGGTTTAATTTCGATGTATTATGGCCCCCTAAGAACAAAAACACCCAAAATTTAAAATTTTATGGATGCGACTTTTTTTTAATATTTTTCTAAAATAACGGATTTTAACAAATGTCGTTCCATTGATTTTATCATATCTTGGGTATGACTTATCTAAATTCATTGAAGGAAACACCAGCGGATTTTCTTTAAGCCTTGATGAGACAATTTTTTCATATTGTTAACGGTTGTGGAGTTTTACACATAAAAATATATAAAAAAGTTTACTTATAAAATAATTTTTATAGAAAATTTTGCATACAAAAAGTTTTTATAGAACATTTGTCTTATAAAAAATGTCTATATAAAGTTTTTTATTAAAAAAATTTCTATCGAAAATTTTTCATACAAAAAATTTCTTTAAAAAATTTTTAATATAAAAAATTTCTATCGAAAATTTTTTATTAACAAAATTTCTGTAGAAAATTTTTTATTTAAAAAATGTCTATCAAAAATTTTCCATATAAAGAATTTCTTTAAAAAATTTTTAATATAAAAATTTCTATCGAATTTTTCATATAATAAATTCTATAGAAAAAATTTATGATATAGAAGTTTCTATACATATTTTTAATATGAAATATTTTCTATAGAAATTTTTAATATGAAAAATATTCTATAGAAATGTTTTATATTTTTCATACAAAAAATTTCTTTAAAAAATTTTTAATATAAAAAATTTCTATCGAAAATTTTTCATTAACAACATTTCTGTAGAAAATTTTTCATTTAAAAAATGTCTATCAAAAATTTTCCATATAAAGAATTTCTTTAAAAAATTTTTAATATAAAAATTTCTATCGAAAATTTTTCATATAAAAAATTCTATAGAAGTTTCTATACATATTTTTAATATGAAATATTTTCTATAGAAATTTTTAATATGAAAAATATTCTATAGAAATTTTTTATATGAAAAATTTTCTATAGAAATTTTTTATATGAAAAATTTTCTATTGAAATTTTTCATATGAAAAATTTTCTATAGAAATTTTTTATATGAAAAAATTTCTAAAGAAATTTTTTATATGAAAAATTTTTCATAGAAATTTTATACGAAAAATTTTTGATATAGAAATTCTCTTTATATATAGATTTCTATAGACTTTTTTAGTATAAAATATTTTCAATAGAAATTTTTTACATAAAAAATTTTCTATAGAAATTTTTTATATTAAAAATTTTTAAAAAAAATTTTATATGTGAGAAATTTTCTGTAGAAAATTTTTCATATAAAAATTTCAATATTAAATTTTTCATTTAAAAAATTTGTATCGAAAAAAATTTCTGTTAAAAATAAAAAAATTAAAAATAAAACATTTGTATCGAAAAATTTTTCATATAAAAAATTTGTATCGAAAATTTTTCATATAAAAAATTTCTGTAGGAAACTTTTTGCATAAAAAATTTCTATAGAAAATATTTTGTATTCAAAATTTGTATAGAAAGTTTTATATTAAAAATTTTTCTTTACAACAGTTGTGGAGTTTTTCATATAAAAATGTAAAAGAAAAGACATTTTTTTTATAAAAAATTTCTTAGAAAATAATTCTTATAAAAAATTTCTGTCAGAAATGTTTCATATAAAAAATTTCTATAAAAAAATTTTCATATAAAGAATTTCTATAGAAAATATTTCATATTAAAAAGTTGTATAGAAATTTCTATATCAATATTTTTTCATATAAAAATTTATATTTTTCATATAAAAAATTTCTATAGAAAATTTTTCATTTAAAAAATTTGTATAGAAAATTTTTCCTATAAAAAATTTCTATGGAAAATATTTCATATTAAAAATTTCTAAAGATATTTCTATATCAAAAATATTTTATATAAAAATTTCTATAGAAAATTTTTCATATAAAAAATTTCTGTAGAAAATATTTCATATTAAAAATTTCTATATAAAAAAAATTTCTATATCAAAAATTTTTCATATAAAAATTTCTATTGAAAATTTTTCATATAAAAAATTTCTATAGAAAATTTTTCATATAAAAAAAAGAAAGGAATTTGGTTCCTCCGCAAACATTTTTTGACTTTTTATCAATAAATTGGTCTGTTACATTAATATATAAATGTAACAGATTTGGGATCAAATGCGAATACTCTTCTTTTTGAATAATATTTACATCCCGACTATTTTGTTATTTTTTGATGAAAATATTTTAAATAAAAAAATTTTTATCGAAATTTCTATATCAAAAATTTTTTTTAAGCCTTGAAAGACGATTTTTTCATATAGTCACATAAAAATGAAAAACAAAATTTTCTTATAAAAAATTTCTTAGAAAATATTTCTTATAAAAAATTTCTATATAAAAAAAATTTCTATAGAAAATTTTTCATATAAAAAATTTCTATATAAAATTTTTCATTTAAAAAATTTCTATCAAAAATTTTTCATATAAAAAATTTCTTTCAAAAATTTTAAATATAAAAAATTTCTATCGAAAATATTTTATATAATAAATTTTTATAGAAAATTTTTCATATAAAAAATAGCTTTAGAAAATTTTTTGTATAAAAAATTTCTAAATATTTTGCTATATAAAAAATTTTTAATATAAAAATTTCTATAGAAAATTTTCTTATGAAAATTTCCAAAGAAAATTTTTCATATAAAAAGAAATTTCCTTAAAAAATTTCCATAGAAAATTTTAAATATTTAAAATTTCCGTAGAAAAGTTTTAATATGTATACAAATTTCTATATACAAATTTTTATTTTTCATATAAAAAATTTCTATAGAAAAACTTTCATTTAAAAAATTTCTATAGAATATTTTTGGTATGAAAAATTTCTGTAGAAAATATTTCATATTAAATATTTCTATAGAAATTTCTATATAAAAAAAAATGTCTATATCAAAAATCTTTCATATAAAAATTTCTATAGAACATAATTCTTAATAGTTATATTTGTAAATTTAGTAATAATGCGAGGTTTTCGATCTGTCTAAATTGGGGATAATCCTCCTGAAGAGATGGCTTAACCAACCATCGAAACGCGTCGAGGAATTTGGTTTCTCCGCAAACCATTTTTGGCTTTTTATCAATAAATTGGTCTGTTACATTAATAAATAAATGTAACAGGTTTGGGATCAAATGCAAATACACTTCTTTTTGAAGAAAATTTTTCATATAAAAAATTTCTGTAGAAAATATTTCATATTAAAAATTTCTATATAAAAAAATTTCTATATCAAAAAGTTTTCATATAAAAATTTTTATAGAAAGTTTTTCATATAAAAGATCCCTATAGAAAATTTTTCATATAAAAATTTCTTCAGAAAATGTTTCATATTAAAAATTTCTATAGAAGTTTCCATACAAAAAAAAGTTTCTATATCAAAAATGTTCCATATAGAAATTTCTATAGAAAATTTGTCATATAAAAAATTTCTACAGAAAATATTTCATATTAAAAATTTCTATAGAAGTTTCTATACAAAAAAAATTTCTGTATCAAAAATTTTTCATATAGAAATTTCTATAGAAAATTTTTCATATAAAAAATTTCTAAAAAATAATTTTTATATGGAAATGTTATGTTAAAAATTTCTATAGAAAATTTTTCATATAAAAAATTCCTGTAGACAATTTTTCATATAAAGTATTTCTATAGAATATATTTCATATTAAAAATTTTTATAAAAATTAAAAAAAATAATGTATCCATAGAATTTTAAATTTTGACCGTTTTTGTAATATGTAGACCACAACAGTTAAAAAAAAAAATATAGTTGTGGTCAATTGCTTAATTTGGTTTTGAAGTGTAATAAACCTTAGATAATTTTATTAATAATTTATGTATATGGTGGCATATATTTAAAAAATTTATTATAAAACTTTTATTTTTTTTCCAAACCTAAAGTTTCCAGAAGTACTTTGCAGTTTTTCCTTGAAACAGTTTTAGCTCCTCTGTCTTTATTTTCTTAAAATTAATGCAATTTCTTAATCCTGCCTTGATCATCAATTGAAGGTGTCATCGTGAAATGCAAAGAGTTTTTCGCTTCTTTTTTCATTTCACTTTTTTTTAGTTTTGCCTCAAATTCGACACGAAGAGGGAATCAAAATAACTCAAAATAAAAAACGACTGAAAAACACCCTAATTTTTTCAGATAAGGAAAAGCTCTTGAATATAAACGATAAACAAAAGAGCTTGTGATAACTTTTCTGTAGCCTAATATCACAAATATAAGTAAATAATTATCATAGATAGAAGATTTTAAAATTGTTTATATATAAAATTATCACAACTGAAAAATATCACTGATTCATTAATTTAGAAATATTTAAGTGAAAAAAATTTCAATCGATTATTCAATAGAAAAGTATCACAGATCGATGTCTCATAACTGTTTTCATACAAAAATATAAAGATTTTTCCTGAAAAATATAAACATTTTTCTATAAATATTTATCTTAAAGAAAAATGCATCTAAGCTAGTACTTATTATAATAACTTTTCACTAGCCAAATATCACAGATACAAGTAAACAAATTATCATAGATCGATAATAATGATTCAAACAGTAGCGTACTTCCTTCGAGACAAGAAAATAATTATTTAAAAATTTCTTTAACAATTTAAGATTCTTTCTTAACAGTTTTATTCTTCCTAACTTTTACTCGTATTTTATTTTCAAGTTAAAGACGTTTATTTGATTGCACGAAAACTTGGGCAGAAAAAAACGATTTCAAAAATATAAAGAATTTTACTAAAAACCCACTTCAAAATATATTCGAGCAAAATGAGGCTGAAAAAAAAACAATATAGTTTTTATCTTTAATTTTTGTTAAGAAATATTTTTTGGCCAAAAAAAAGTTAAGAAATATTCTTTAAATACACGTATTGTTATGTAGAAAGTTTTGCAATTAGAGGGTAGGGGAAAAAGTGAGTTTCCTTCCAAGCAATAAATTTTTTCTATAGGAAATTTTTACGCACTATCAACTTTTCAATATTAAACTGTTGCAACCTTTTACTTTTCTATTTAAAAAAAACAAAAAAATTGGAAAATCTTCTATCTAAAATTTCTTATACAAAAAATTTTTATAGAAAATTTTCATATATAAAATTTTTTAAGAAAGTTTTTCATATAAAAATGTCTATAGAAAATTTTTCATATAAAAAATTTCTATAGAAAATTTTTTATATAATAGATTTCTAGAGAAAATTTTTCATATCAAAAATTTTTATAGAAAATTTTCCAAAAAAAATTTCTGTAGTAAATTTTGTATATAAGAAATTTCGATAGAAAATTTTTCATATAAAAAATTTCTTTAAAAAATTTTTCATATAAAGATTTTTTTTGGAAATTTTTTATATTAAAAATTTCTTAAGAAAATTTTTCATACAAAATATTTCTAAAAAAATTTTTCATATAAAAAATTTCTATTAAAAATTTTACAACTAAAAAATTTCAATAGAAAAATTTTTATCTACAAAATTTCTATAGAAAATTTTTCGTATAAAAATTATTATGGAAAATTTTTCGTATAAAATTTTCTAAAGAAAAATATGTTTATAACAAGTTTCTATAGAAAACTTTTTATATTAAAAATGTCTATACAGAATTTTTCACATATAAAATTTCTATAGAAAATTTTTAATATAAAAAATTTTCATAGAAAATTTTTCAAAATTTTATAAAGAAATATTTTTTTATTAAAAAGTTCTATAGCATATTCTACATATAAAAATTTCTTTACAAATTTTTTTTATAAAACTTTCTATACAAATTTTTGATGTAAATAATTTCTATAGAAAACTTAAAGAATGTTTAATATAATTTTTTATACTAAAAATTTCTGTACAAAATTTTTTACATAAACAATTTTTATTTAAAAAATTTCTATAGAAAATTTTTCATTTAAAAAATTTCTATAGAAAGTTTTTTTTAGAAAAAATTTCTATAGAAATTTTTTTAAAAAAATTAATTTAAAAAAAAAAAAAATAAATTCATATAAATAAATTCTTTGGAAAATTGTTCATTTAAAAATTTTTAAAGAAAATTTTTCATTTCAAAATTCCTATAGAAAATGAAAAATTTCTATAGAAAATTTGTTATATAAAAAATTGTTCATATAAAAAATTTCAATAGAAAATTTTTGATAAAAGAAATTGCTATTAAAATTTTTTTATATTTTTCATTAAAAAAATTCTTTATAGGATATTTTTCATAAAAACAATTTTTAAAGAAAATTTTTGATATATGAAATTGCTACAAAAACTTTCTATAGAAAATATTTCATATAAAAAATTTTTCTATAGAAAATTTTTCATATAAAAAAATTCAATTCAAAATTTTTTATATAAAAAATTTTTCTAGAAAATTTTTCATATAAAAAAATTTCTGAAGAAATTTTTCGTATAAAAAATTTCTATAAAAAATATTTCATACTAAAATTTCTGTAGAAATTTTTTTTATAAAAATGTTTATAGAAAATTTTTCAGTTCAAAATTTTCTATAGACAATTTTTCACATAAAAAATCTATAGGAAATCTTTATTTGAAAAATTTCTATAGAAAATTTTAATGTAAAAAATTAGAAAATTATCGAAAATTTTTCATATAAAAAATTTCTATAGAAAATTTTTCATACAAACAATTTTTATAAAAAATTTCTTTAGAAATGTTTTCGTATTTAAAATTTCTATAAAACATTTTTCATATGAAAAATTTCTAAAGAAAATTTTTCATATAAAAAATGTCTAGAGAAAATTTTTTATATAAACAATTTCTACTGAAAAATTTTCATCTAAAAAATTTCAACTGAAAAATTTTCATATGAAAATGTTTTAACGAAAATTTATCATATGAAAAATTTTACAGAAATTTTTTCGTGTAAAAATTTCTATAGAAAATTTTTTATATAAAAATTTCTATACAAAAATTTTTCACACAAAAATTTCTGTAGAAAATTTTTTATATACAAATTCCGATAGTAAATTTTTTTTATAAAAGTTTCTTTAGAAAATTTTTCATATAAAAAATTTCTATAGAAAATTTTTCATATAAAAAATTTCAATAGAAAATTTTTCATATAAAAAATTTCTATAGAAAATTTTTCATATAAAAAATTTCTATAGAAAATTTTTCATATAAAAAATTTCTGTAGAAAATTTTTCATATAAAAAATTTCTATAGAAAATTTTTCAGATAAAAAATTTCTGTAGAAAATTTTTCATATAAAAAATTTCTATAGAAAATTTTTCATATAAAAAATTTCTATAGAAAATTTTTCATATAAAAAATTTCCATAGAAAATTTTTCATATAAAAAATTTCTGTAGAAAATTTTTCATATAAAAAATTTTTCATATAAAAAATTTCTATAGAAAATTTTTCATATAAAAAATTTCTATAAAAAATTTTTCATATAAAAAACTTCTATAGAAAATTTTTCATATTTAAAAATTTCTTGAGAAATTTTTTCATAGAAAGTTTTTTGTATAAAACTTTTTTCAAAAATTTGAATAGAAAAATTTTCGTTCGAAAATTGTTTGTATCAAAAATTTCCTTAGAAATTCCTTCTGTATTTTTTTTAACAGAAATTACTTTCCTTCCCCCCAATACTCCTCATTATAACGCAAGACCCTTAAAGGGGAGTGGGAGCTTGGAAAGGGAAGACAATATCCAATTTTTTTTTGTGGGTTTTCGAAAATTTTGGTATGAGGTCTAAAGAAATATCACACGAATATAATTGAGTTTGACACAATAAATTGCTCATCATGTTTATGTTGTGTTTGTTGTCGTCGTAGTCCCCATCATCAGCTTCCTTCATCAACCAACGGCGGCAGCAGCAGCCAAAGCCTCTACATCTTGGTTGAGTTAAAAGCTGATACTGTTTGCCTGTTTCAATTGGTTTATTTGGTATTGCTAAATATTTTGTGGCTTTCTTTTTTGGAGTTCAAACATTTGGGTCTCCTACAAAGAAGTTTATGAAATATTTTATTTGTAATTTTTGGTCTTGCCAAAATTTTGAAACTGCTGCTGAGGCTGCTCCTGCTTTATTTGCCAGCCATTCGTACCACCAAAAGACCAATTGCAACAACAACAACAACAAGAACAACAAAAAAGTTTATGGTGTTGATATTGTTGACCTTAAAGCGTTTGTTGCTTAAGTTTTTTGTTTTAATTCATTTTGTTTTATTTCTTATTGTTCTTGTTGTTGCTATTGTACATTTCTGATGTAGTTTTTGTTGTTGGCTGGTGCTGTTGAGCTGATTTATAAATTGATTTGGATAAGTTTGGCACAGCAGGCGGAAATGTTACTGATGTCTTATGATGCTTCTGTTAAAATGCATGTTTTTCTTAGGTTTATATTCTTTTTTGTTTGCTTCTCTGATTTTTTGGATTAAAGCTCAAACTTTTTGTATTTGTGTGGCTTGAAACACAAGGAGTTTTTTTCTGGATTGTTTTAGTAGAATTTTATTTTGGGTTTTCAAATTTTGGCTTAAATTTTGTCCAAATTTTTGTTGGTAACATAATTGTGTGTTGTTAAGTTGGGTGTATATCATTCAATATGTTGTAAGATTTTGTTGTGAACATATTAACTAAACAACATATTTTATTGTTTGATTGTTACGAGGATTTCGTTTCCCAATAAATTAAATTAACAATTTAAAAGGAAAATATTTGAAATATTTGTAAAGAAGGATTAAAGTAAAGGTTATTTGGAAAATGTTCCCAAAGATTTAAAAATAGAAGCATTAAGAAAAGCTTTGTTAAATCTGACAATATGCTTTCCTTAATCATTTTAAGAAGAAGTGGAAACTTTTTTTGTTTTTAACGAAAATTAAATTTTTGTAATTTAACAAAAGTCAAATTTTTTGAAAAAACTTTATGTCTTTTTGCTAGAAATATTCATTTTTATATTCAACATTTTCCCACTGAAATTTTTATGTTGCATTATGCAAAATTATGAATTATGCAAATATATATTGTTACATCAGCATAATCGCAAAAAGATGGCATTTGTGCATAATTTTTATTTTGGTAAATGTATTTGAAGTCTTGGTTATACAGAAAAAAAAAACAAAAATACTTTATAAAATTTGGTAATTTGATACTGTTGTTAGTTTTAGGCTAAAGCCGAATTAAGCTTTTGAATAAATACACTATGGGGCAGAGCAATAAAACCTAAGAAATTAAATTAATACTTATTTAGGTCTGGTCTGATTAAGAAAAAAAATTTTATCGAAAATTTTTTTGATCAAAAATATTTGCATATAAAAACTTTTTATCTAATAAAAATTTTTTTAAGAAAATTTTTCGTATAAAAAAACTCTAGAGAAATTTTTTTATCAAAAATTTTTCAATGGAAATTTTTTATATGAAAATTTTTCAATGGAAATTTTTTATATGAAAAATTTTCTATAAAAATTTTTTATATGAACAATTTTCTATAGAAATTTTTTATATGAAAAATTTTATATAGAATTTTTTTTTTTTATGAAAAATTTTATATAGAATTTTTTTTTTACGAAAAATTTTCTATAGAAATTTTTTTTACGAAAAATTTTCTATAGAAATTTTTTTTACGAAAAATTTTCTATAAAAATTTTTTATATAAAAAATTTTCTACAGAAAATTTTTTATATAAAAAATTTTCTATAGAAATTTTTTATATGAAAAATTTTCTATAGAAATTTTTTATATGAAAAATTTTCTATAGAAATTTTTTTACGAAAAATTTTCCATAGAAATTTTCTTTACGAAAAAATTTCAATCGAAATTTTTTTATGAAAAATTTTCTATACAATTTTTTATATGAAAAATTTTCTGTAGAATTTTTTATATGAAAAAGTATAGAAATGATTTATGTGCAAAAATTTTCTTTAGAAATTTTTTATATGAAAAATTTTCTAAAGAAATTTTTTATATGAAATATTTTCTATAGAAATTTTTTATATGAAACATTTTCTATTGAAATATTTTATATGAAACATTTTCGATAGAAATATTTTATATGAAAAATTTTCTAATTTTTTACATGAAAAATTTTATATACAAATTTTTTATATGAAAAATTTTCTATAGAAATTTTTTATATGAAAAATTTTCTTTAGAAATTTTTTATATGAAAAATTTTCTACAGAAATTTTTTATATGAAACATTTTCTATAGAAATATTTTATATGAAACATTTTCTATAGAAATATTTTATATGAAAAATTTTCTAATTTTTTACATGAAAAATTTTTTATGTGAAAAATCTTCTATGGAAATTTTTTATATGAAAACTTTGCTATGGAAATTTTTTATATGAAAAAGTGAAGGTAGATGAAAACTGAAAAATGTTTGTTTTTGTTCAGTCGATAATCTACGCTTTTACTTTTGGTTTATGAACATAATTCTTAATAGTTATGTTTGTAAATTTAGTAATAATGCGAGGTTTTCGATCTGTCTAAATTGGGGATAATCCTCCTGAAGAGATGGCTTAACCAACCATCGAAACGCGTCGAGGAATTTGGTTTCTCCGCAAACATTTTTTGGCTTTTTATCAATAAATTGATCTGTTACATTAATAAATAAATGTAACAGGTTTGGGATCAAATGCAAATACACTTCTTTTTGAATGAAAAATTTTCTATACTAATTTTTTATATGAAAAATTTTCTATAGAATTTTTTATATGAAAAATTTTCTGTAGAATTTTTTATATGAAAATGTTTCTATAGAAATGTTTTATGTGCAAAAATTTTCTTTAGAAATTTTTATATGAAAAAGTTTCTATAAAAATTTTTTATATTAAAAATTTTGTATAGAAATTTTTTATATGAAAAATTTTCTATAAAAATTTTGTATTTGAAAAATTTTCTATAGAAATTTTTTAGATGAAAAGTTTTCTATAGAAATTTTTTAAATGAAAAATTTTCTATAGAAATTTTTAAAATGAAAAATTGTCTATAGAAATTTTTAATATGAAAAATTTTTTATAGAATTTTTTATATGAAAAATTTTCTGTAGAATTTTTTATATAAAAAAGTTTCTATAGAAATGATTTATGTGCAAAAATTTTCTTTAGAAATTTTTTATATGAAACATTTTCTAAAGAAATTTTTTATATGAAAAATTTTCTATAGAAATTTTTTAAATGAAACATTTTCTATAGAAATATTTTATATGAAAAATTTTCTAATTTTTTACGTGAAAAATGTTCTATACAAATTTTTTATATGAAAAATTTTCTATCGAAATTTTTTATATGAAAAATTTTCTTTAGAAAATTTTCTGTACACATTTTTGATATGAAAAATTTTCTAAACAAATTTTTTGTATGAAAAATTTTCTAAAGAAATTTTTTATATGAAAAATTTTCTATAGAAATTTTTTAAAGAAATTTTTTATATGAAAAATTTTCTATAGAAATTTTTTATATAAAAAATTTTCTATAGAAATTTTTATATGCAAAATTTTCTATAGAAATTTTCATATGAAAAATTTTCTAAAGAAATTTTTTATATGAAAAATTTTCTATAGAAATTTTTTGTATGAAAAATTTTCTATAGAAATTTTTTGTATGAAAAATTTTCTATAGAAAGTTTTTATATGAAAAATTTTATATAGAAAGTTTTTATATGAAAAATTTTCTATAGAAATTTTTTATATGAAAAATTTTCTATAGAAATTTTTTATATGAAAAATTGTCTATAGAAATTTTTTATATGAAAAATTGTTTATAGAATTTGGTTGTATGAAAAATTGCATATAGAAATGTTTATATGAAAAATTTTCTATAGAAATTTTTTATATGGAAAATTTTCTATAGAATTTTCTTATATGAAAAATTTTCTATAAAAATATTTTAAATACAATTTTCTACATGAAAAATTTTCTATAGAAATTTTTTAAATGAATTATTTTCTACAAAAATTGTTTAAACGAAAAATTTTCTATAAAAATTTTTTAACGAAATTTTTTCTACACAAAATTTTTTTATCAAAACATTTCAATCAGTGAAATTTTAGATCTACTCTCAAAAATTTTTTGTTTTTTCCCATGGTGCAATACTTTAAATTCCCCATTTTTTTTTGGTTAAATGAGTTTTCGCAAAACATTAGAGTACATCAGTCAAAATTTGTGAAAATTAAACGAAAAAAAGTTGAACATGATTAGGCAATTTTAAAAGTTTAATTTGATATAATAAAGGATAACATGAAGTCATTATAATAATTAAAAAAATTGTTAAAGGAAAATAGCGATCAGTTTACAGATGACGATATTAAAGATAATTTTTTCAAGTTTCATTAAAAGAAATAGAAAAAGTTAATTTCCAAGTGGACAGTGAAATCTGAAATCTCGCCTCATTCAAAATCGAAATGTAAAATATTTCAGAAACTTTTGTGTAGCATACTTTTGGGTTAATAAAAATAATATATAACTTGTAAGGCAGATAACGTTTTAACTTATTTGTCAAAAGTTCCTGATAGTAAAAGATTTGAAGCTAAATTTTATGACAAACAAATGGATATTTTGTGAATTTTTTGTTCACAATAATTCATTTTGAAAGTCTGTAAGGTATGTTACACATTATTTGCTGGAGAGTTTTCGATCGATATCGAATGCAGCGAATTTGGCCCTACTAATTTATGATTTTTTTATTTGGACTTTATGTTGATACTACTTTTTAGGTTGATGCCACTCAATGTAAAATTTGTTCTGAATAATGAATTTAAATTTTTAATAATATTTTATTAGCTAATAAGTTATAAATTTTGTTACCTTGATCAAGGAATTAAAAGAAATTATTCTAAATTCCCACAAACGGGTTAATTGTCTAACAAGTTCATTGGTTAATAATAAATTGCAAACACATGTTTCATGTTAAACTGATTTGTAAAATTAATTAGAAGACACTACCATTAAATGAAGGTATATTTAGTTCAAATAAAATAATGCAACTAATAACTGAATCAATACCAGAACTCGCTTAAGTCAACTTTAAATCCGTAATTCTTACAAAAAAAATTTGAGTCGAAAATTTTGGTTAAAAAGATTTGATAGACAAAATTTTGTCTCGAAATATTTTCTAACAAAAATTGAGTGGAAAAGTGTATAACGAAAAATTGCTATTTAAAAATTTCTGTTTAAAATTTTATATCGAAAACCTTCTAGAAAAATTATATATCAAAAATTGTTTATCAAAAAAAAAAAAAATGATATCGAAAATTAAGTAATTGAAAATTTTCTATACAAAATTTTATATCGAAAAAAATTTCGAAAATTTTCCATAAAATATTTTATTTTGAAAATTTTCTCTATTAAAGATTTAATTTCGAAAATTTTATAAAATAAAATTTATATCGAAAATTTTCCATTAAAAATTTGATATCGAAAATTTTTCATAAAAATTTTATATCGAAAATTTTCCACAAAAAAAAATTAAATATCGAAAATTTTCCATTAAAAAATTTTATATCGAAAATTTTCCATAAAAAATTTTATATCGAGAATTTTCGATAAAAACTTTTATTGTGAAAATTTTCTGTAAACAATTTTATTTTGAAAATTTTCTATAAACAATTTTATAGAAAACATTTTCTTTGAAAACTTCTAAAGCTAAATTTTCTATAAAATTTTATAACGAAAATTTTCTATAAAAAATTTTATAGCGAAAATTTTTATAAAAAATTTTATAGCGATAATTTTCTGTATAAACTTTTATAAAAAAAATTTTAATTTAAAAAAAAAAAAATTTTCGCGAAAATTTTCTATCAACAATTTTATATCGAAAGTTTCTATAATAAATTTTATATTAAAAATTTGTTATTCAAACTTTTCTATTGAAAATTTTTAATAAAAAAATTGTATATCGAAATTTTCTATAAATAACAAAATTTTTGTTAAAAAAATTTTACATCAAAATTTTATAGAAGTTTTTTTTATGAAAAACTTTATAGTGAACATTTTCTATAAAAAATTTTTTATCGAAAATTTTCTATAAAAAATTTTATGTCGGTAATTTTTTTATAAAAAATTTTATACGGATAATTTTCTAATAAAAATTATTTCAAAAATTTTCTATAAAGAATATTATAAAAATTATATCAAAAATTTTCTATAAAGAATATTATATTAAAATTTCATATCAGAAATTTTCGATAAAAAAATGTTTATCGAATTTTTTCGATAAAAAATTTTATGTTGAAGTTTTTCTATTAAAATATTTTCTTTCCAGAATTTTGTAAAAATATTTCATATCAAAAATTTTCTTCAAAATACTTTATTTATTATAGAAATTTTATACTGACATTTTTCTGCAAAAATATTTGGTAGCAAAAATTTTCTATAAAAGATTTTTTATCGAAATTTTTCTATAAAAATATTTGATATCAAAAATATTTTAGAAAAAACTTTCTATGAAAAATTTCTGAAAAGAAATTTTCTGCAAAAACATATTTTATATAGAATTTTTTATATAAAAATTGTATATCAAAAATTTTTTGAAAAAAAATGTATATCAAAAGTTTTATATTGAAAACTTGTCACAAGACTTCTCACTTCACTTACTTTATTATAGCCATTTTTTTTAAATATTATCTTATCCGCAATATCTATTTGTATATAGTAGAATAAAAAAAATAGTTTTCTAGGTCGTCGTTAATTAAAACGTAGCTCTATTCTAGATAAGTTTTACAAAAATTTAGCAGTTTTCTTGATTCGTTCTTCACCTTTGTCCCACAAATGATATATTCCAAGAAAACATGTTTTATTTCATGATTGCATATAATTATGATAAATATAATTGCTCATATTTTCTAAATTAAATTAAAATTTCAACACGTTCCATTTTGTAACTACGGCCACTCCATGAGATACCCAGAGACAGAAAGACATTTACATAAATCTTAAGGTGTGAAATGTTTCATTACGCAGCATTTAAAGAAACTTAACACAAAAAACCAACTAACAAACAACAAAAACTCGATTTCAATGTAACTTTAATAGATAAGAAATCGAATAGTTATGGTACAATAAAAAAAAAAAAATTGTAGAAAAAGATACGAAATAAACATGAAATCGTTAAAAAAAATAATCTGAACCAAGTTTAAATGTCAATTTGCATTTGAAATAATAAAATCATCAGACAATAATTTTTGCAATTCACACGTTTCAATACCAGACAATAAAATTAAAAATGAATATGGAAAAAAATAATCTCAAATGACCACAAATGTTGTTGGTAATAATTTTTCAAATTGCAGATTTTTTTCAGGTGAATTAAATTCAAGATTTAATTCAATAAATTAATAGAATTATAAAAGTGTGTTGGTATTAACTTAAAGTAGTTTTTATCACCAATTTATTATTGAATATGCAACTACAAGATTTTAGTTCTGCCTGTTTAATATTGGATATATTTAAAACAACTTTTCCCCCTGTTACCATCAACTTTTCTAAAGGAAACTCTGATCACCATCAACATTTGTATAGAAAACTCTCAACTTTTCTATAGAAAACTCTTCCCACCATCAACTTTTCTATTGAATACTTTTCCTGCCATCAACTTATCTAAAGTAAACTCTTCCCACCATCAACTTTTCTAAAGAAAACTCTTCCCACTGTCAACTTTTCTATAGAAAACTCTTCCCACTGTCAACTTTTCTATAGAAAACTCTTCCCACTGTCAACTTTTCTATAGAAAAATCTTCCCACTGTCAACTTTTCTATAGAAAAATATTCCCACTGTCAACTTTTCTATAAAAAACTCTTCCCATTGTCAACTTTTCTATAGAAAACTCTTCCCACCATCAACTTTTCTATAGAAAACTCTTCCTACTGTCAACTTTTCTATAGAAAACTCTTCCCACCATCAACTTTTCTATAGAAAACTCTTCCCACTGTCAACTTTTCTAAAGAAAACTCTTCCCACTGTCAACTTTTCTAAAGAAAACTCTTCCCACCATCAACTTTTCTATAGAAAACTCTTCCCACCATCAACTTTTCTATAGAAAACTCTTCCCACCATCAACTTTTCTATAGAAAACTCTTCCCACCTTCAACTTTTCTATAGAAAACTCTTCCCACCATCAACTTTTCTATAGAAAACTCTTCCCACCATCAACTTTTCTATAGAAAACTCTTCCCACCATCAACTTTTCTATAGAAAACTCTTCCCACCATCAACTTTTCTATAGAAAACTCTTCCCACCATCAACTTTTCTATAGAAAACTCTTCCCACCATCAACTTTTCTATAGAAAACTCTTCCCACCATCAACTTTTCTATAGAAAACTCTTCCCACCATCAACTTTTCTATAGAAAATTCTTCCCACCATCAACTTTTCTATAGAAAACTCTTCCCACCATCAACTTTTCTATAGAAAACTCTTCCCACCATCAACTTTTCTATAGAAAACTCTTCCCACCATCAACTTTTCTATAAAAAACTCATCCCACTGTCAATTTTTCTATAGAAAATTCTTCCCACTGTCAACTTTTCTATAGAAAACTCTGGGCCCACTATCAACTTTTCTATAGAAAACTCTCGGCCCACCATTAACTTTTCTATAGAGAACTCTAAGCCCACCATCATCTTTTCTATAAAAAACTCTAGGCCCACCACCACCTTTCCTATAGAAAACTTTTTTCTATGAAAACTAAACTATTTTGTTTTATTGAATTAAAATTTTTTGAAAAAATTTTCAAACTCTGGCAATACTTTTGTAATAAAATTAAAACAATTATTGAACATTTTTAAACTTTAACATAACAATTCATAGCTCTCAGACAAATGTCTACTGTCAGTTTTTTTGCTTTAATTGTTACGTTTTATATATTTTTTGTTTAATTAAAGCTTTAATTTAGTTAACAATTGAATTCAATAATTTTTATATGATTTTGTTGTGTTTTTCAATAATTTTACAGAATTGGAAATTTTTTCAAAATTAATTGCAAATAAATGAGGGGAGAAAATGAGGGTGCAACAAAATTTAATGAAACTACAGCAACAGGTAACAACAAGTATTTTAATGACAGCTGTCAATATGTCATTTAAGGTGAATTGTTTGTCAGCTGGTGTTGTTGTGGCAGTTTTCTGTTATTGTTGTTTTAATAATTTAATGAAAATACAATGAGAAAATATATGTATGTGGACATGCTTTAAGACATATTTGCATATTTTACTTGGCGGCATTTAAAAATTTTTACTTACTCGTCGAGTAATAAATAATGATTTGAACAAAGATCGATAAGTTAAGCTGCATACAACAGAAATAAAAAAAAAAATAAGTACAAAATAAGATAAAATAATGAACAAGTTTCTCGCTTTTAAGGGGTGGAGACTATAAATCATTTTAATTAAAAAGGAAATAAAAAACAAAATTATGTCGTATTAAAAATATATTAATTTAAAACAAATCGTAGATACTAATCAAGCTAATGTCAATTGAAATAAGATTATTTATTATATAAAATAATAACTAATAACATTATAGTAAAATAGAAATAAATTGGTTTTATTTTTTCAATGTAACAATTCGCTCATTTAACTTATTCTTTAAATAACTTGAATTTTTTGCTATGATCTTTTTTGTTACTTTAGTTAAGTCGTTCCGCTAACAATAGAATTCCATTACGGCGATCGGCCAGAAAATGATTAAGAAATATTTGCTATTGCTAATACAATGTTGCAGTTGCAGCCGCAAGTTGCCGCTTTTTGTTATAGTTGCTGCTGGAATACATTAGCATCATCATCAAAAACTCTACTTAAACTAATCTTCATCAACATTTTTGCTTGTCGCCATTTATTTTGAGCCACAAAAAAAGAAGGTTGGACAAAAAACTACTAAACAATCAAAAAACTCAAAAACTTAAAGAAACTCATCATCATTCTCCACCAACAACTACAACAAAAGAATTACTTTAAAACAACAACAACAAATTTTTTGCGGCAACATTTTGTAGTGAAATAAAGAATGGATAAGATCCAAAAATCCATTCATATTAACTAAGACGCAGCGTTGTAGTCAGAAAAGGGGAAAATGCTATCATTAGGATATTTGGGGACAAGAAAAAGGTCCAATTTTTATTAAAGATAAGTAAAATTTTTGGTGAAAAATTTAATTTTTACTAAAAATTTGAATTTTTAGTATAAATTTGAAGTTTAAGTAAAAATTTTAATTTTTAGTATAAATTTGAATTTTTAGTGAAAACTTGAGTTTTTTGTGAAAACTGGAATTTTTTAGTAAAAAATTAATTTTAAAAGAAACTTTTAGTTTTATATTATAATTTTAAATGAAAATCTAAATTTGTAGTTAAAATTTGAATTCAAGTAAAAATTTTCGTTTTGAGTGAAAAATTGGATTTTTAGAAAATAATTAAATTTTTAGTAAATTTTAAAGTTTAAGTAACAATTTTAAATTTTTGTGAAAAATTTTAATTGTGTGAAAAAATAAATTTATAGTAAAAATTAGAATTTTTAATGAGAACTTCAATTTTTGGTGAAGATTGATTTTTAAGCGAAAATTTAAATTTGTAGTGAAAAACTTAATTTTTAGTAAAAATTTGTATTTTAAGTGAAAATTTGAATTTCTAATAAAAATTTAAATTTTTACAAAAAATTTGGATTTTTAGAAAAGATTTGTATTTTTAGTGAATTTCTGAGTTTCAAGTAAAAATTTAATTTTTAGAGAAAATTAGAATTTTTGAAAAAAATTTGAATTTTTGAATAAAATTTGAATTTTAGTAAAAAATTAAATTATTATAAAAAATTCGAGTTTTGTCTAAAACTTTTAATTTTTAGCGAAAATTTGAATTTTAGTAAAAAAATTTATTTGTAGTGACAAATTTGAGTTTTTTTGTAAAAATTGAATTCTTAGTAAAAATGTGAATGTTTAGGTAAAATTTAAATTTTAAAAAATTTTTGAACTTTTGATGAAAATTAAAATTTTTAATAAAAATTTGAATTTTTAGCGAAAAACATAATTTTTGGTGAAAAAATTTAATTTTTAGTCATACTAGAATTTCAGTGAAATTTGAATTTTTAGTAAAAATTTTGTATTTTTGGTGAAAATCAACATTTTTAGTTAAAATTAGAAATTTTAGCGAAAATTCTTGTGGTAATATAAATTTTTAGTGAAAACATAAATTTTTAGTAAAAATTTGAATTTATAGTAAAAATTTGAATTTTTAGTAAAAATTTGAATTTTTGGTAAAAATTTAAATTTTTAGTAAAAATTTGAATTTTTAGTAAAAATTTGAATTTTTAGTAAAAATTTGAATTTTTAGTAAAAATTTGAATTTTTAATAAAAAATTTAATTTTAAGCAAAAATTTTACTTTTAATGAAAATTAAAATTGTCGGTTTTTGGTGAAAAATTTAAATTTTAGTGAAAAATTTTAATTTTAGTGAAAAATTAAATTCTTTATAAAAATTTAAATTTTCTCTAAAAATATAAATTTTTAATGAAAATTTAAATTTCTAATAAAAAATTAATTTTTAATGAAAATTTAAATTTTTAATGAAAATATAAATTTTTACTGAAAACTTAGCTTTTTAGAAAAGAATTAAATTTTCAGTAAATTTTTAAGTTTTTAGTAAAAATTTAAATTTTTTGTGAAAATTTTAACATTTAGTCAAAATTTGAACTTTAAGACAAAATTTGAATTTCGAGACAAAATTTGAATTTAAAGACAAAATTTGAATTTTAAGACAAAATTTGAATTTTAAGACAAAATTTGAATTTTAAAACAAAGTTTGAATTTTAGTGAAAATTTTAACTTTTAGTCAAAATTTAATGAAAAATTTAAATTTTTAATAATAATTAAAATTTTTAATAAAAATCAGATTTTTCTCAAAAAATTAAAATTTCACTTTAAACTTATTTTTTCAATAAAAATTTTAATTTTCATTCAAAATTTAAATTTTACTAAAAACTCAAGTTTTTAGTCAAAAAATCAAATTTTTCATTAAATTTTCACTAAAAATTCAAATTTGCAATTAAAAAAAAATTAAAATTTTTTCTAAAAATTTAATTTGAATTTTTAGTGAAAATTTAATGAAAAATTTGATTTTTTGACTAAAAACTTGAGTTTTTAGTAAAATTTAAATTTTGAATGAAAATTAAAATTTTTATTGAAAAAATAAGTTTAAAGTGAAATTTTAATTTTTAGCGAAAAATTTGATTTTTATTTAAAATTTTAATTATTATTAAAAATTTTAATTTTAATAAAAATTAAATTTTAAGTGAAAAGTTTGATTTTTAGTGAAAATTAAAATTTCAGTAGAAATTAAAATTTTTAATAAAAATTTTAATTTTTGTTGAAAATTTAATTTTTAATGAAAATATAAATTTTTTGTGAAAATTTAAATTTTTAGTGAAAAACTTAATTTTTAGTGAAAAATTTTATTTTTAGTACAAATTTGTATTTTTAGTGAAAATTTGAATTTATTATTTAACTTTGAATTTTTAGTAAAAAAAATCAATTTTGACTAAAAATTTAAATTTTTAGCGAAAAACCTTATTTTAGGACAAAATTTGAATTTTTAATGAAAATTTTAACTTTAGTAAAATATTTAATTTTTAGTGAAAAATTCAATTTTTAGAAAATTTTGAATTTTTACGAAAAATTAAAATTTTTAGTGAAAATTTTAATATTAAGTAAAAATGTTAATTTTTATTACAAAATTTAATTTTCATCTTTTGATAAAAAAAATTTCAATTTTTAGTAAAAAAATAAATTTTAGGAAGATATTTAATATTTAGTGAGAAATTAAAAATTTAAGAGTTTTCTATAGAAAAGTTGATAGTGGGCCTAGAGTTTTCTATAGAAAAGTTGATAGTGGGCCTAGAGTTTTCTATAGAAAAGTTGATGCTGGGTCCAGAGTTTTCTATAGAAAAGTTGATGGTGGGCTTTGAGTTTTCTATAGAAAAGTTATTGGTGGGCAATGAGTTTCCTATACAAAAGTTGATAGTGGTCCTAGAGTTTTCTATAGAAAAGTTGATGGTGGGAAGAGTTTTCTATAGAAAAGTTGATGGTGGAAAGAGTTTTCTATAGAAAAGTTGATGGTGGGAAGAGTTTTCTATAGAAAAGTTGATGGTGGGAAGAGTTTTCTATAGAAAAGTTGATGGTGGGAAGAGTTTTCTATAGAAAAGTTGATGGTGGGAAGAGTTTTCTATAGAAAAGTTGATGGTAGGAAGAGTTTTCTATAGAAAAGTTGATGGTGGGAAGAGTTTTCTATAGAAAAGTTGATGGTGGGAAGAGTTTTCTATAGAAAAGTTGATGGAGGGAAGAGTTTTCTATAGAAAAGTTGATGGTGGGAAGAGTTTTCTATAGAAAAGTTAATGGTGGGAAGAGTTTTCTATAGAAAAGTTGATGGTGGGAAGAGTTTTCTATAGAAAAGTTGATGGTGGGAAGAGTTTTCTATTGAAAAGTTGATGGTGGGAAGAGTTTTCTATAGAAAAGTTGATGGTGGGAAGAGTTTTCTATAGAAAAGTTGATGGTGGGAAGAGTTTTCTATAGAAAAGTTGATGGTGGGAAGAGTTTTCTATAGAAAAGTTGATGGTGGGAAGAGTTTTCTATAGAAAAGTTGATGGTGGGAAGAGTTTTCTATAGAAAAGTTGATGGTGGGAAGAGTTTTCTATAGAAAAGTTGATGGTGGGAAGAGTTTTCTATAGAAAAGTTGATGGTGGGAAGAGTTTTCTATAGAAAAGTTGATGGTGGGAAGAGTTTTCTATAGAAAAGTTGATGGTGGGAAGAGTTTTCTATAGAAAAGTTGATGGTGGGAAGAGTTTTCTATAGAAAAGTTGATGGTGGGAAGAGTTTTCTATAGAAAAGTTGATGGTGGGAAGAGTTTTCTATAGAAAAGTTGATGGTGGGAAGAGTTTTTTATAGAAAAGTTGATGGTGGGAAGAGTTTTCTATAGAAAAGTTGATGGTGGGAAGAGTTTTCTAGAGAAAGTTGATGGTTGGAGGAGTTTTCTAGAGAAAAGTTGATGGTGGGAAGAGTTTTCTATAGAAAAGTTGATGATGGGAAGAGTTTTCTATAGAAAAGTTGTTGTTGGGAAGAGTTTTTTATAGAAAAGTTGATGGTGAGAAGAGTTTTCTATACAAAGTTGATGGTGAGAAGGCTTTTCTATAGAAAAGTTGTTGGTGTGAAGAGTTTTTTATAGAAAAGTTGATGGTGAGAAGGGTTTTCTATAGAAAAGTTATTTGTGTGAAGAGTTTTCTATAGAAAAGTTGATGGTGAGAAGAGTTTTCTATACAAAAGTTGATGGTGAGAAGGGTTTTCTATAGAAAAATTGATAGTGAGAAGAGTTTTCTATAGAAAAGTTGACAGTGGGGAAAGTTTTCTATGGAAAAGTTGATATTGGCAACTTTTTTTTATATTAAAGAAACAGACATCTAAAAATACCAAGTTATTAAGATGATCACTTGTTTTTGTTTGAGACCTAACATATGATTTTGTTGTTGCCTACAAATCCTTTATTTTTTAGGAATTGTTGTTGTTGTTATTATAAAATGTGGCTTTGTGTTGCTGCTGCCTTGGACATGGCAGAAGTTGTGTGGTTTTCGTGTTTTATTGTGTGATTTTATTTGAGCAAAATTGTATTTTGTTTAGGACCATGAAGTTATTGTTGCGTCTGGGATTATGATGAGATTCCATCATCGTAGACCAAAGATGACAATCATCAAGATGATGATGATGATGATCTTCATCACCGAACAATCTTAACACATAAACTTTTTATTCTTTTGGTAAGATGTAACTATGCCGATGTTTTAAGCCCAGTAACTCTTTCCATGCTGGTACGAAATGATTTTTAGGCTTTATGGTAGAAATAAAAAAGTCCAGCCTAGATCAGTTCAAGAACTATTGTTTCTTTTTAGTAGACTGCGGTTGTTTGTCGTCATTTCAAAATGTTTCCTTTTTTATAGTTAATGTTTTTCTTGGCTTTTATGATTTTTTCGCGGTTGTTGTTAAAATTGTAGATGTTGTTTTGCTGTTGTTATGTTGTTGCGGCTGCCGTTTTTTTTTTTATGATTCGTGTGGCTTTTGTCAGGATGAGAAAAAAAGAAGTAGTAGCATATTTTTTGCTCTATTCATTTGTACCTTTTTCAAATGTTCTAAACTGCCGCTGATGCTAATGTAGTTCATGTTCTTTTTTAAAGCTTTATTTTTGTATCTGCTGCTGTTTTGTTCTTGTGTTTCCTTTATTCTACTTTTTTACTGTTTTTGTTTATTTTTTTTTTGTTTGCGAACTACTAGCAATTTTATTTGAGCTTGGATTATGGCTTGTTTTATTTCAATTTTTTTTTTATTATTTTATATATTCGATTAGTTTTTGAGCTAATGTTTGGTTTTGTCTTTCTTTTTATTAGTTTTTGGTCTATTAATATTTTTTAATGTCGTTTTTGTCTTTCTTTTTAACTGCCACTGTATACAATTTTATGAATGTTTATGTTGAGGTTTTTGTGTGAAATTGGTGTAAAATTGGACGGGATAAGAAAAATTAAAAATTTTAAAAGTTGATTTTATTTGTAAAAAATTTACCCCTAATTCATAAACGAAAAATGTAGCTATGACAAGCTTGTAATTCAATTTTTTTATACAAAGTTCCTACTCTAAGACTTTGATTTTATAATTCTTTAATAAATTAGGTTGTGAATTTATAATGAACTATTTTATTTTTAGTAAAAAATTAAATTTTCAGTGAAATATTTAGTTTGTGTGAATAAATATGTCTGCTTAAATAAATGTATAAATTACACAGGTCAACATGATAAAAACTGCATGGTGTCACTTAATGTTTCCTTATAGATTTTGACCTTCTTAAAACAAAAAAAGTATTCAAAACATTCTATCACCTCCGCATCCACCCACAAAGTGTTAACATTTTTTGTATGGGAAAAATGGGAGTACTTTTCGTATTGCCAAGATTTTAACCACACAGAATATAATTATTTAAAGAAACTTAATGAAATATAAAAGAGAACTAAATTAGCTTTAGTTTAAGTAATTAAAATAAAAATTCATGAATCAGTTTTGGAGTTATTGCAATTTTCCCCAAAAATTCATGTTCTTGAAAAAATGTAGTTAAGAATAAATAAACTTCAAAGTACGAAATGATATACAATTCTATGGCATGTAAGTACTAAGTAGTGGAACTATTTTCAAATTATAATAGAATTTGCTAAGTTTTTCATATAAGAATGTTATACTCATTAATCATGTCAGTTTAAAAAATCACTGTTAAATATTTTGAATATTTTGTTAAACAAATTTTTAAAATTATAAATTGTCTTTTGTCCCTTAACCGGGAATAGTTTTACATTAATAAACTGCTAAATACTTTTCGTTGCGCTTAATATATAGTTAAGATAAACATGTTAACAGTAATAGGGCTGGTCCATATATTCCTAGTGCATCTACCGTATATAAAGTCTGGACTTAACAATAATAGATACCCAGCAAAACTTTCCAGTAACAAATAATGAGTTAAATAGCTAAACTGCTGAGCACGAACTACTTACTCATTCGCTGTTTAAGTCATTACAATAACATGGGGATGTCATTAAAGACAATTACTTACCAATTGCAGTAAAGTAATGACTTGGTAAAGCAATTGGGCAACAACAAAAACATTTTTGTTGTTGTTTTATTACAAAAATATATTTTTAAACGAAATACAAAATTTTTTTTATGACCCAGTGGGGGCTTGAACCGAGACCCCTACGACTGCTAGGCGGAGACTCTTCCACTTAACTACTTCATATGTTGAAAACTCAGCAGCTTATAATTTACTCGTATATATACAATTTTTATTTTTAGATCCAAAATCATGTGAAAATAATTTTGTTTTTCCCTGCTTATTTGGCTTTGTTGTAATATTTGGAAAAAATATTTCTATACGAGTTTTTGTAAATGTTTTATGCATGAAATAAACAATAAAGAAAATTTTTTTTTAATTATTTTTAAATTTAAACAATTTAAATCTTCTTTTTATATAACATTGTCTCTTACTTACTTAAATGGGCTATGGTGTTTTTATATGAAAGCAATGTTCAAATACGGACCTACAAAATTATATATACTGACCAAAAGTTGCATAAAACTTCTTTATTCTAAATTTAGTCGTCATAGCTTTAATAATTGCATTCAATTTATCTGCATTAATGTGATTCCCGGGGCGAGGTTACATGGGAGCTCTAACTAAATGTAAACCGATTTCGCCCATTTTGAGTGCACAACTTTTTCAAGATATCGAAAACACTTTTGCAAAATTTTGTCCCTGTAGCACTTTTTTTTATCGTCATTTAATGGACAGACGGACACAAGCCCCTTATCTTCTGGATATTTTTGTGTTTCCGTAGGTTTTTATATGGGAGAAATGATCAAATGGCAACCGATTGCAACAAAATTTTGCACACTGGCTATCACTATATATGAGACTTTATTGTTCTAAATTTAGTGACCATAGCTAGTATAGTTTATCATTTATTCGCTTTTAAGTATATCTAAGGTGCAATTTACTAAGTACTAAGTGTATTGTATGGGAGCTTTGGTTAAATGTGAACCGATTTTGATTCTACGCTGAATATCGATTATGTAAAACTTCTCTTTGCTAAATTTTATCATTATATCTCTTATAGTTTGTCATTTGTTAGCGAATAACCAATTGGCCAATGCGAGGTTATACCAAAATTTTCGAAGAAATTTCAGTGACCTACAACCCTTCGTTAAGGTTTTATCGTGCCGACAACAGACAGATACACATGCGGACAGACAGACAAACTGACAGACTGACTGACTGACTGATAGACAGACTGACTGACAGACTGACTGACTGACTGATTGACTGATTGACGGACGGACGGACGGACAGACAGACAGATAGACAGATAGACAGATAGGCAGACAGACAGACAGACAGACAGACAGACAGACAGACAGACAGACAGACAGACAGGCAGGCAGGCAGACAGACAGACAGACAGACAGACAGACAGACAGACAGACAGACAGACAGACAGACAGATAGATAGACAGACAGACAGACAGACAGACAGACAGACAGACAGACAGACAGACAGACAGACAGACAGACAGACAGACAGACAGACAGACAGACAGACAGACAGACAGACAGACAGACAGACAGACAGACATACAGACAGACAGACAGACAGACAGACAGACAGACAGACAGACAGACAGACAAACAGACAGACAGACAGACAGACAGACAGACAGACAGACAGACAGACAGACAGACAGACAGACAGACAGACAGACAGACAGACAGACATACATACAGACAGACAGACAGACAGACAGACAGACAGACAGACAAACAGACAGACAGACAGACAGACAGACAGACAGACAGACAGACAGACAGACAGACGGGCAAACAGACAGACAGACAAACAGACAGGCAAACAGGCAAACAGCCAGACAGACAGACAGACAGACAGGCAAACAGACAGACAGACAGACAGACAGACAGACAGACAGACAGACAGACAAACAGACAGGCAAACAGGCAAACAGGCAAACAGACAGACAGACAGACAGGCAAACAGACAGACAGACAGACAGACAAACAGACAGGCAAACAGACAGACAGACAGGCAAACAGACAGACAGAGAGACAGACAGACAGACAGACAGACAGACAGACAGACAGACAGACAGACAGACAGACAGACAGACAGACAGACAGACAGACAGACAGACAGACAGACAGACAGACAGACATAAGGATTCAGAATATGTATTAATTATGTATTAATTAATTAAGGAAATTAGAAAAGAAATGACAATAGTAGTTATATAACTCCTATAACCGGAAACCCTTAAAAGGGTTGCAAAGAAAATCAGTTACTAACAGTGTTGAATTTGTATCCCAATTTGTCCAATTTGTTACCCTAGCTCTTTAACATAAGATTCAATACAATCAAATCCTTCTGGATCTAATGTTGGATTCACTTCCGGAATTAAACAGATACAAATCTTAAATAGACAAAAGTTTCTCAGTAAAAACATAGACCACAGCTTAAGTAATAAATTCGAATGTTTTTTAGTGAATATATTCTTAAGGTTTGAGAACGGTAAAATGCCGATGGATAAAGATTTGTATTATTTTCATTGACTTGTATAACAAGCTCTTAATACACAATGTTGTAGTCGAAGTTAAAACCTTTTTCGATTTCAAGATAGTCGATGAATTGTACACCAGCATAACCTTGTCAGACGACTGTCTGTTCTTTCCATATTTAAAAGTGGGTTCATCATTCGGATGACTGTTGAGGGACTTCATTGTGAAATTATTTGTCACAAACGACGGAAAATGGTCCAGTTTATTACGAAAACAACAGCTCTAAACACAGCTCAGATTAATTATTTGTTGTTTTTGTTTTTAAAATAATTTCAAACTAGACATCTATGTCTCAGATAAACTGTTATCTAAAAGTTTCATGACTATCGGTTCAAGTTTGCCTCCTAAGTCTTTTGTTTGCCTGATATCAAGTTTGACAGAAACTTTTATTATTTTATCCAACAAATTAGAATAAATATAAGAAAATTTCTGGATACTCTTTTGTTCACTTTTGCATCGAAGAGTATTTATATGATTGATTCTGATTAACTTAAGATGTGTAAAAGGAGTAACATGTGATCAGAAAAGAATTTTTAAACAATTTGTCTGTATTTTATATAACAACTTTAGACTAAAATCCTGATTTTTGATCTGTTTATAATCCTCTTTTCGACAATCAAAAAACATCGAGGAAAAGACTATAATATAAAGATATTGCATTCCATTATTTTTTCCTGTCAAATATAAAATTAAAGTTATATACTATATAAAATAAATAAACATACATTTCATGAGCACATGTGTGTGTCTTAGCTTTCTCTCATTGAATAATCGTCTAAATTAGTTGTTTCCAAATTAGAGCAAAAGCGGTATATTCTATATTTTATGGTATTTTTCAAAACGACCATACGCAAGTATTTATATTATAGTTTTTGATCGAGGAAAATTGATCCTCACCAAATGTTTCCAAATATATTACAATATTTAAAACAATTATAAACATAGTGATAGATTTGGATCCTAGTACAGAACATTTATAAAACTTTTCAACTTTACCCTATTATGGACACTTTTATTTTTATTCTAGAAAACACTTTCTCATAATTTCTAAGTCCCCGTAAGAAACGACCCCATAAAAATGTATCTTTGATTACCAATATAAGCTACAAATACTTCCATAAATATATTAAAGTCTAGAAGTATTGGATTGGAAGTATAAAAAAAGAAACAAAAGATAAATTTGATTTTCTAAAAATATGTCTATATGTACCTTAATATAAAAGTAACACTTCGCAATCTTACAACAAATGCCAGCTAACCGACCGATCAGCCAGTCAGTCTTCAAAAACATCAATCCATTGCAACGCCTTAATAACAATTTCATTAACGTTAATGTCTTCATTATGGCCAGTGTCAGTTTTATTTCATTTTATATTTTATATACATAAATACGAATATTACACATGTATGTATGTATATATTTATGTTGTTAACATTTTTCTCTCGATGTTGCAGCAACAGCATTTATTGTTCTTAATTCTTTTGTTTGTAGCCAAAAAGGAAGGACTGTTTTGTGATATGAGCAACCCCATTATTCAAGTAAAATGTCTAGAACTCAACTCTAAATAAATATATAAAAGAGTAAATGAGCTAAAGTTAATGTAGGAATAATCTACAGTCGCTACAATAAAGCCAAAGAAAAAAAAAAGCTAAAGCAGGTGGCAGCGGAACTTTTGCTGCCATACAGTCAGTCCGTCACTCGGTTTAGGCATTTAACTTAGACAATATGTCAGTCAGTCTTTTGCTTCGTTACTTTATTCTTTTATTTTAAACACTAAATATGTTGTTCATAATATAAACAGCTTATAATAATAGAATTCGAGTAAATCTCTTACTGCTGTTACGAATGCTGGCATGTCAGTTTCACACTTCGAAAATATTTTAATCCCTCAACCAAAATGTTTAATGTTTAAATGTGTAAGGAAATATGAAAAATACTGTATGGCCATTGGTAAAGGATCTTCTTTATATATAATCGTTTGCTGTTCTTTAATTTTAGATTTCTTCTGCAGCTAAAGCTTAGAACTCAACAAATTTTCTTAAAGCTTTTGGTATTAAATTTATATTTTTTAAAATTTTTGTTTTAGTTGATTACCCTTTAAATGGATGTATACAAAGCCTTAACTATTATCTTAGACTAGTGATGAATTTATAGTTACGGTCAGTCTGTTTAAGGAATGAAATCGTTGTTATTCTGCGTTGATCAGAAACTTGTAAAAGTTTTAAAGGAGCATTTAGGTTTTTTTTAAGAAAATTTCGGTTTTTACAAGAAAATTAAGTAAATCTTATAAAAAATTAAAATAAAATAATTAGAAAAGTAGTATTTGAAGTTTTCCTTTTACCAAAAAATTTATTAAATTGTCATGTATGTTTCCTAGGTCTTTTGTTTGTACTAATCAAAAGTATACTTTCATTATAAGTTCGAACCACAAAAATTTCCTGTAAAACTAGAAAATTTTTTAAAAATTGAAAAAAAAAATTGAAAATTTTTGAAAAATTTCCTGAAGAAATAGAAAATTTTTGAAAAATTTCCTATAAAAATAAAAAAAAATTTAAAATTTTTTGAAAAATTTTCTATAAAATTTTTGAAAAAGTTTCTATAAAAATAGAAAATTTTTGTAAAATTTCCTATAAAAATAGAAAATTTTTGTAAAATTTCATATAAACATAGATATTTTTTGTAAAATTTCATATAAAAATAGAAAAAATTTGAAAAATGTTCTATAAAAATAGAAAAAATTTTGAAAAATTTTCTATAAAAATAGAAAAAATTTTGAAAAATTTTCTATAAAAATAGAAAATTTTTGAAAAATTTTCTATAAAAAAAGAAAATTTTTGAAAAATTTTCTATAAAAATAGAAAATTTTTGAAAAATTTTCTATAAAAATAGAAAATTTTTGAAAAATTTTCTATAAAAATAGAAAATTTTTGAAAAATTTTCTATAAAAATAGAAAATTTTTGTAAAATTTCCTATAAAAATAGAAAATTTTTGTAAAATTTCATATAAACATAGATATTTTTTGTAAAATTTCATATAAAAATAGAAAAAATTTGAAAAATGTTCTATAAAAATAGAAAAAAATTTTGAAAAATTTTCTATAAAAATAGAAAATTTTTGAAAAATTTTCTATAAAAATAGAAAATTTTTGAAAAATTTTCTATAAAAATAGAAAATTTTTGAAAAATTTTCTATAAAAATAGAAAATTTTTGAAAAATTTTCTATAAAAATAGAAAATTTTTGAAAAATTTTCTATAAAAATAGAAAATTTTTGAAAAATTTTCTATAAAAATAGAAAATTTTTGAAAAATTTTCTATAAAAATAGAAAATTTTTGAAAAATTTTCTATAAAAATAGAAAATTTTTGAAAAATTTTCTATAAATATAGAAAATTTTTGAAAAATTTTCAATAAAAATAGAAAATTTTTGAAAAATTTTCTATAAAAATAGAAAATTTTTGAAAAATTTTCTATAAAAATAGAAAATTTTTGAAAAATTTTCTGTAAAAATAGAAAATTTTTGAAAAATTTTCGATAGAAATAGAAAATTTTTGAAAAATTTTCTATAAAAATAAAAAATTTTTGAAAAATTGCATATAAAAATAGGAAATTTTTGAAAAATTTCCTATAAAAATAGGAAATTTTTGAAAAATTTCCTATAAAAATAGGAAATTTTTGAAAAATTTCCTATAAAAATAATTATATATATATATATATATATATAAAATATAAAAATTTTTCAAAAATTTCCAATTTTTGAAAAATTTTCTATAAACAAAGTAAATTTTTGAAAAAATTCCTATAACAATAGTAATTTTTTGAAAAATTTCCTATAAAAATAGGAAATTTTTGAAAAATTTCCTATAAAAATAGGAATTTTTTGAAAAATTTTCTATAAACAAAGTAAATTTTTGAAAAATTTCCTATAACAATAGTAAATTTTTGAAAAATTTCTTATAAAAATAGTAAATTTTTGCAAAATTTTCTATAAAAATAGGAAATTTTTGAAAAATTTTCTATAAAATTAGGAAATTTTTGAAAAAATTTCTATAAAAATAGGAAATTTTTGAAAAATTTTCTATAAAACTAGGAAATTTTTGAAAAATTTCCTATAAAAATAGTAAATTTTTGAAAATTTTCCTATAAAAATAGCAAATTTTTGAAAAATTTCCTATGAAAATAAAAAATGTTTGAACAATTTCCTATAAAAATAGTAAATTTTGAAAAATTTCCTATAAAAATAGTAAATTTTTTAAAAATTTCCTATAAAAATAGTAAATTTTTGAAACGTTTCATATAAAAATAGTAAATTTTTGAAAAAATTGCTATAAAAATAGGAAACTTTTAAAAAATTTCCTATAAAAATAGTAAATTTTTGAAAAATTTCCTATAAACAAAGTAAATTTTTGAAAAATTTTTTATAACAATAGTAAATTTTTGAAAAATTTCTTATAAAAATAGTAAATTTTTGCAAAATTTTCTATAAAAATAGGAAATTTTTGAAAAATTTTCTATAAAAATAGGAAATTTTTAAAAAATTTTCTATAAAATATGAAATTTTTGAAAAAATTCCTGTGAAAATAGGAAATTTTTGAAAAATTTCCTATAAAAATAGTAAATTTTCTTAAAAATTTCCTATAAAAATAGTAAATTTTCTTAAAAATTTCCTATAAAAATAGCAAATTTTTAAAAAATTTCCTATGAAAATAGGAAATTTTTGAAAAATTTTCTATAAAAATAGGAAATTTTTGAAAAAATTTCTATAAAAATAGGAAATTTTTGAAAAATTTCCTAAAAAAATAGGAAATTTTTGAAAAAGTTCATATAAATAAAGAAAATTTTTAAAAAATTTTCAAAAAGAATAGAAAACTAAAAAAAAATCCTATAAAAATAGAAAATTTTTTAAATTAAAATAGGAAATTTTTGAAAAATTTCTTACAAAAATAGGAAATTTAAAAAAAAAATTCCTATAAAAATAGTAAATTTTTGAGAATTTTCGTATAAAAATAGTAAGGCTTTAAAAAATTTTCTTTAAAAATAGTAAATTTTTAAAAAATTTACTATAAGGGATTCTATAAATTTAAAAGTTATCAAATATAGTATTAAAACTTTCCTAAAGTTTCAAGGTATTCTTATAATTTTTGCCTGCAGTATAAGAGGATGTATAATTGTCTTGATATATAAAGTTGTTGCAAATACTAATAAGCTTTTCAAGAATTAACTTTAAAGTTCTTTCTTTATTTTTTTTGTGTGTTAGCTTTGGCTTTTTTGCATTTTAACTTGAAGCCAAATGCGAAAATAATTGTTGCAACAAATGCGTTTTTATATTTTTCATCCTTTTGGAAAGAAAATTGTTGTTGTTTTGAAAAAAAAATATATATATCTTTTTGTTTCTTAGCAGTTGAGTTCTTAATCATACAAATACATAAGCAGACATTTAAAAATTTGTATAAAACAACATGTACAAATGGACTAACTACAAATTTCTACACATACCTACAAATATGTTTTAGTACCCGATAGTTATCAAAGATTTTGCCATCTTAGAAATTAGAGAAAATGTAGTTTTTGGAATTGTATTTAAAAAACTTACTTGTCATTTACGATGACAAACACATTTTAAAAATTTTATTTTTGGTAACTCATCCATCCTTCAAACTGTTGGGTATGTGTCTCTGACTAAGTACTTTATTAATACGTATATGTCTGTATACATGCATTTAGTTGATTGGCCATCTTGATGTTTTCTTTTCCATCACAGAGTTTATAAATAATGGCGGTTTCTACGTATTTTTTACATCTATATTTTTCCTTTTTATTGTTGTTATTTGATTGTTCATATATATCTTTATTTCTGGCTACAAAATTTTCAGTTTCTTTAATTTTTTTTCTTGAGAATTGTTGTTATTCATAATAAAGAAATTTAATACGAATTATTGTTATTAGTATTTTATTATGACCATGATTGTTATTCTCATTATTATTAGTTTTATTTTATATATTTTTTTTCGCTGAAACTTCAGTTTTGTGTTGAGGAGTGAAAAGATATTAGTGGCAAATTGCATTTGTTGTCGGTCATATTATAGCTGGATCATTAAAATTGGCCTCAAATGCCGACAGTACAACGGCAGCAGCCGTTTATGACAGCTAATCTATTGTATTAGAGCTTATAAAGAATTCTAATTATTGTTTAAATTGAAGGTGAAATAAATCGGCTGTAAAAGTAATAACTATCTAAGGAAGTAAATATAGAAGTAGCGGTTAGGGAAAGGAGAAAATTTGAGGTTTTAAATTTTTTTATGGTAATTATGTATGTTTTTTAAGTTTTTTGTTCTTATTGAAGTAAAAGATACAGATTTTTGTATAAAACGGTGATATTTTTCTAATATTAAGCTTAAGGTAGTTATATTTATTTAGGATGATTTACAAACATAAGCCAATAGAGTATAGACGGATATCATTTTAATATCATTATGATTTCAAAAATACTTTTATATATTTATTATTTTATAAATATATTTATTTATATAAGAATTTAACAAATATGGTTTAAAATTTAAAAAAAATTAAAGTTCTTAAGCTTTAAAACGGTTTATTCGAAATAATGTTCATTTCCTAAGTCTTTTGATTTCAATAAGAAAAAGCTGAGACAACTTTTTCTTATACAAAAAAATCAATCGCAAAATTTACTTTCCTCAGCCGTCGGCTTTCTTTTCATCATAAATATTAGGACGCAGACTAAAGCATAAACTAACTCAAAAACTAGAATAGAGCAAATGACAGATTAAGACATAGACTAAGATATAATTAAAGAGGAAAACTAAGATATAGACTAAACCACAGACTAAGACATAGACTAAGATATAGATTAAGGCATAGACTAAGACATAGACTAAGACATAGAATAAGACATAGAATAAGACATCGGCTTAGACATAGGCTTAGACATAGACTTAGACATAGACTAAGACAAAGACTAAGACATAGACTAAGACATAGACTAACACATAGATTAAGACATAGACTAAGACATTGACTAAGACATAGACTAAGACACAGACTAAGACATAGACTAAGACATAGACCAAGACATAGACTAAGACATAGACTAAGACATAGACTAAGACATAGACTAAGACATAGACTTAAAGTAAGACATAGACTTAGAGTAAGACATAGACTAAGACATAGACTAAGACATAGCCTAAGACATAGACTAAGACATAGACTAAGACATAGACTAAGATATAGACTAAGACATAGACTAAGACATAGACTAAGACATAGACATAGACTAAGACATAGACTAAGACATAGACTAAGACATAGACTAAGACATAGACTAAGACATAGACTAAGACATAGACTAAGACATAGACTAAGACATAGACTAAGACATAGACTAAGACATAGACTAAGACATAGACTAAGACATAGACTAAGACATAGACTAAGACATAGACTAAGACATAGACTAAGACATAGACTAAGACATAGACTAAAACATAGACTAAGACATAGACTAAGACATAGACTAAGACATATACTAAGACATAGACTAAGACATAGACTAAGATATAGACTAAGACATAGACTAAGACATAGACTAAGACATAGACTAAGACATAGACTAAGACATAGACTAAGACATAGACTAAGACATAGACTAAGACATAGACTAAGACATAGACTAAGACATAGACTAAGACATAGACTAAGACATAGACTAAGACATAGACTAAGACATAGACTAAGACATAGACTAAGACATAGACTAAGACATAGACTAAGACATAGACTAAGACATAGACTAAGACATAGACTAAGACATAGACTAAGACATAGACTAAGACATAGACTAAGACATAGACTAAGACATAGACTAAGACATAGACTTAGAGTAAGACATAGACTAAGACATAGACTAAGACATAGACTAAGACATAGACTAAGACATAGACTAAGACATAGACTAAGACATAGCCTAAGACATAGACTAAGACATAGACTAAGACATAGACTAAGATATAGACTAAGACATAGACTAAGACATAGACTAGGACATAGACTAAGACATATACTAAGACAGAGACTAAGACATAGACTAAGACATAGACTAAGACATAGACTAAGACATAGACTAAGACATAGACTAAGACATAGACTAAGACATAGACTAAGACATAGACTAAGACATAGACTAAGACATAGACTAAGACATAGACTAAGACATAGACTAAGACATAGACTAAGACATAGACTAAGACATAGACTAAGACATAGACTAAGACATAGACTAAGACATAGACTAAGACATCGACTAAGACATAGACTAAGACATAGACTAAGACATAGACTAAGACATAGACTAAAACATAGACTAAGACATAGACTAGCACATAGACTAAGACATAGACTAAGACATAGACTAAGACATAGACTAAGACATAGACTAAGACATAGACTAAGACATAGACTAAGACATAGACTAAGACATAGACTAAGACATAGACTAAGACATAGACTAAGACATAGACTAAGACATAGACTAAGACATAGACTAAGACATAGACTAAGACATAGACTAAGACATAGACTAAGACATAGACTAAGACATAGACTAAGACATAGACTAAGACATAGACTAAGACATAGACTAAGACATAGACTAAGACATAGACTAAGACATAGACTAAGACATAGACTAAGACATAGACTAAGACATAGACTAAGACATAGACTAAGACATAGACTAAGACATAGACTAAGACATAGACTAAGACATAGACTAAGACATAGACTAAGACATAGACTAAGACATAGACTAAGACATAGACTAAGACATAGACTAAGACATAGACTAAGACATAGACTAAGACATAGACTAAGACATAGACTAAGACATAGACTAAGACATAGACTAAGACATAGACTAAGACATAGACTAAGACATAGACTAAGACATAGACTAAGACATAGACTAAGACATAGACTAAGACATAGACTAAGACATAGACTAAGACATAGACTAAGACATAGACTAAGACATAGACTAAGACATAGACTAAGACATAGACTAAGACATAGACTAAGACATAGACTAAGACATAGACTAAGACATAGACTAAGACATAGACTAAGACATAGACTAAGACATAGACTAAGACATAGACTAAGACATAGACTAAGACATAGACTAAGACATAGACTAAGACATAGACTAAGAAAAATTATAACAAAAGCTAGGTTATGAAGACTAATGAGACGAAGTTATAGGAACTAGATATTGCCAGCTTTAAATTGTTTTACAGAAATAAAGTTTGTTTCTTGAGTCTTTTTACTTAGTTGGAAAAATTGAAGATATATTTATGGCAATATAAAAAATGCTGTAATTTTTTTCATATATCTTTTTTAAAATCATCGGCTTGTTAAGAAATTAAGCATGAAAGTTAATCTATTGTGTTAAATTTAGATAATGACAAATTTAAAAGCAGAAGTCCACAAGTATTCAAGATTTCTTTAAAATGTGATCAAGGCTTTGCTGATGCTTAGTTTATCTGTAAAACTTTAGTTAAACTAATTTGTCAATTCTCTGAACTCTTCACACAAGAACCGCATATATCAGCTTAACAAAAAAATACTAAATAAATTATTTTTAACTTTTTTTTGCTTAATTTAATTAAAGTTTTATAACAACAAGAGAATAAAAAGCAAAAAGTTACAAGCTCATATATAAGGGGATTTACTTAACATTGTATTTTAATCTTTACAATCTTTTATTGAAGCACAAAAGTCCACAGAAAATATATTTATATCGGCAGCCAGAAAAAATAAACATATGAATATGTTACTGTAGGATTTTCCGTTTTTTTATTATTTTTCATTTAAAAAGAAGACAAACATAAATTAACGCAAAAGAGGCACAATTCTGTTTCTTTTCATTTTTTTGTGCAAACATTTCGAAAATGTACAACCCATTCAGATACACAAAATATTCTGGTGCAAACACTTGAAAGAAACAAAAAAAGGCTGAAATCTTAAGGAAAAAAACGAAATATGCCAAAAGGTTTTGAACGTCTAAATGGAACGGAAAGAAGGAAACAAAAAACAATCAACCTTATGTCGAGGGTAAAAGAGGGGCCTGGCTTTAAGATGTCATGGTATGGCTAAGAACTGTCGAAACTATTTGACATTGAAATAAAATATGATTTTAAAACTAAATCGAATGGGAAAGAAAAATAAAATTGAAGATGAGGAAAAAAGAGGCACGTTTAACAGAAAAATAAACATAGAGTACCAGCAGTTAAATCCTAAATGAAATAGCCAACAAGAGGATGACTTAAAAAGAATAGTTAAAAGGACTTCCAATCTTTATATCTAGGATATTGAAAAATTGAGTCAGAGATTCCCTAAAATTTTTCATAGAAAATGTTTTTTTTGGTTCTCCGAAAGGCAGAAAATATTAAATATAGAATCTCTGTTTGTATTTGTAGATAATTTTAGGGCTGTCTGTTTTTTATGTATTGTCTTACAAATTAAACCTTTTCACTTTTTCTTGGTAAGCGTTTTTTAACATACTCACTTCTCACTGTCTAACTTCATATGGTCACTACCACCACTCATGTAATTTTCAGTCACTTACTATCGCCCTGGTGTACACCCCAATTTTAAATATTTTACCTTTCGATTGGTTTTTTCTTACTTGTTTTTTTATCGAAAGAAAGACGGACATAGAGTAAAATAGACGCTAAATATTTTTAGAGCCTTAATTCTTGTTGTAGTTCATAAATAGCATTAAAAAGACATTTAAATGATGTTTTGATATTGTATACCCTACACTAACTAGGAAGTCAGTTTTTTAACATAGATATAGGATAAGATGTAGACTAGACCTACACATAGTCTAAGACATAGACAAAGACGTAGACGAAGATATAGATTAAGACATAGACTAAGACATTGACTAAGACATAGACTAAGACATAGAGTAAGACATAGACTAAGACATAGACTAAGACATAGACTAAGACATAGACTAAGACATAGACTAAGACATAGACTAAGACATAGACTAAGACATAGACTAAGACATAGACTAAGACATAGACTAAGACATAGACTAAGACATAGACTAAGACATAGACTAAGACATAGACTAAGACATAGACTAAGACATAGATTAAGGCATAGACTAAGACATAGACTAAGACGTAGACTAAGGCATAGACTAAGACATAGACTAAGACATAGACTAAGACATAGACTAAGACATAGACTAAGACATAGACTAAGACATAGACTAAGACATAGACTAAGACATAGACTAAGACATAGACTAAGACATAGATTAAGGCATATACTAAGACATAGACTAAGACATAGACTAAGGCATAGACTAAGACATAGACTAAGACATAGACTAAGACATAGACTAAGACATAGACTAAGACATAGACTAAGACCTAGACTAAGACATAGACTAAGACATAGACTAAGATATAGACTAAGACATAGACTAAGACATAGACTAAGACATAGACTAAGACATAGACTAAGACATAGACTAAGACATAGATTAAGGCATAGACTAAGGCATAGACTAAGGCATAGACTAAGACATAGACTAAGACATAGACTAAGACATAGACTAAGACATAGACTAAGACATAGACTAAGACATAGACTAAGACATAGACTAAGACATAGACTAAGACATAGACTAAGACATAGACTAAGACATAGACTAAGACATAGACTCAGACATAGACTAAGACATAGACTAAGACATAGACTAAGACATAGACTAAGACATAGACTAAGACATAGACTAAGACATAGACTAAGACATAGACTAAGACATAGACTAAGACATAGACTAAGACATAGACTAAGACATAGACTAAGACATAGACTAAGACATAGACTAAGAGAGACAGATACTAAGGTAGAGATTAAGACATAGACCTAAACAAATTTAGTATTTGTTTAGGTTTATGACATATACTTAGACATAGACAAAGACAGAGATTAAGAGATAGGTCCTAGTCTATCCAAGACATAGACTTAAATATAGACTAAGACATATGCTAAGATATAGGGTAAGCCGTAGTCTAAAATATAAACTAAGATTTATGTTTGTTTGAAATTAGGTTTGTTTCTTAAGTCTTTTGATTTGGTTAGATAAATTTAAAAACATAGAGACATAGACTAAGATAAAATCAAAGGCTAAGACATAGAATAAGATTGAAATATAAATTTTAATAAGGTATATGAATTAGCATCGTTTTAGAAGCGGATATATATAGATATCATTATAGATGTCCATCATCAGAGATATATCCTTAGAAAAATGTGGACATAATATTAAGTTTTTAATAGTTCGAGTTCATAAAGGAAATGAAACTTTCATAGTAATTTTTTATGATTCATTTAAAAATAACCTTTCTGCTGCAAATTTCAAAAGGGGTCAATTTTATTGTAGAGTGAATGAAATTCAATAATGACCTATTATAAAAAGTTATATTTAATTTCCTTTTATTATTTGATTTAAGTTGAAAAATTTTAAAAATAAAACCAATGAAATTTTTTTAGATACATTCAGACAAAGATTAGGCATTACACAGTTTCAATTAAAAAAGGTAAAACACACTGACATTAAAAATAAAATTTAAAATTAATTTTTAATAATTAAGCACTTGAAAATGCCCTTCTTATAAAGCTTAGCAATAAAAGTCTTGTTGAAAATAAATTATTTGAATTTTGTAAACTGTTTGGAATAAATCTTTCTTTTTAGATTTCTAATGGAAACACTTTAACCCAATCTACAAATAAAAAGCTTCATATTTATTCCAGCCTTAATACCTAACCTATAATCAAGTGGCAAAAATCGACATCATCGTAGTTTATAGACAAAAACATAAAATAAACGTCAAACTGCATCATTTGTTATGAACGGAATTTTTTTATTTTTTTTTTTGATTTTCCTTTCGTACGATTTCATACGATTTGCTATTATTTGTTATTTTAGCTGTTTTCAGCTATAAAATATTTTGTAGTCTATAATAAACCAGGTGAGTATGTAATGGGTCTATTCCATATGTGGAGTAAAAATAAAGTAAATGTAGCGTCTACATGGTAGACATGTTTGATGATGATGTGGGATTTTCTTAGTTTTTTTTCTGTTGCCACATCACAATGTGCAACACAATATAAATTACTTTAAAATCATTTTCATTTTATTTAGAAATATTTTTTTTCGTTGACGTAAGTATGTAGTGATTCAAAAATGGCCAAAGAGGAAGTTGCTGTTAAAATGTTTCAAGTAATTGAAATTTTAATTTTGTGTTTAAAAATTTAAAAAAGTATATTGAAATAAAGGCATACAGCTTAAGGCGCCAGACAAATATTAGGGTAAAATCCTAAATAAAAGAGTAAAGAGGCCAAAAAGTATTGGTGTGGTGTAAAATCTTTAAGTAAATTTATCAAAGCCACAAATAATACCATGTATTAGAAACGAAAAACTTTATCTTACATTACTGCACATGTTTGTATTTAAGTAAGTCTACGTCTTAGTCTTTGTCTAAGTCTATGCTTTATTTTATGTCTAAGTTTATATCTTAGTCTATGTCTTAGTCTATATCTGAGTCTATATCGTAGCCTATGTCCTAACCTATATCTTAGTCTATATCTTAGTCTATATCTTAGTCTATGTCTTAGTATATGTCTATATATTATTGTATGTCTTAGTTTATGTTTTAGTCTATGTCTTAGTCTATGTCTTAGTCTATGTCTTAGTCTATGTCTTAGTCTATGTCTTAGTCTATGTCTTAGTCTATGTCTTAGTCTATGTCTTAGTCTATGTCTTAGTCTATGTCTTAGTCTATGTCTTAGTCTATGTCTTAGTCTATGTCTTAGTCTATGTCTTAGTCTATGTCTTAGTCTATATCTTAGTCTATGTCTTAGTCTATGTCTTAGTCTATGTCTTAGTCTATGTTTTAGTCTATGTCTTAGTCTATATCTTAGTCTATATCTTAGTCTATATCTTAGTCTATGTCTTAGTGTATGTCTTAGTCTATGTCTTAGTCTATGTCTTAGTCTATGTCTTAGTCTATGTCTTAGTCTATGTCTTAGTCTATGTCTTAGTCTATGTCTTAGTCTATGTCTTAGTCTATGTCTTAGTCTATGTCTTAGTCTATGTCTTAGTCTATGTCTTAGTCTATGTCTTAGTCTATGTCTTAGTCTATGTCTTAGTCTATGTCTTAGTCTATGTCTTAGTCTATGTCTTAGTCTATGTTTTAGTCTATGTCTTAGTCTATATCTTAGTCTATATCTTAGTCTATATCTTAGTCTATGTCTTAGTGTATGTCTTAGTCTATGTCTTAGTCTATGTCTTAGTCTATGTCTTAGTCTATGTCTTAGTCTATGTCTTAGTCTATGTCTTAGTCTATGTCTTAGTCTATGTCTTAGTCTATGTCTTAGTCCATGTCTTAGTCTATGTCTTAGTCTATGTCTTAGTCTATGTCTTAGTCTATGTCTTAGTATATGTCTTAGTCTATGTCTTAGTCTATGTCTTAGTCTATGTCTTAGTCTATCTCTTAGTCTATGTCTTAGTCTATGTCTTAGTCTATGTCTTAGTCTATATCTTAGTCTATGTTTTAGTCTATGTCTTAGTCTATGTTTTAGTCTATGTCTTAGTCTATGTCTTAGTCTATGTCTTAGTCTATCTCTTAGTCTATGTCTTAGTCTATGTCTTAGTCTATGTCTTAGCCTATATCTTAGTCTATGTTTTAGTCTATGTCTTAGTCTATGTTTTAGTCTATGTCTTAGTCTATGTCTTAGTCTATGTCTTAGTCTATGTCTAAGTCTAAGTCTTTGTCTTAGTCTATGTCTTATTCTATCTCTTAGTCTAAGTCTTAGTCTATGTCTGAGTCTTTGGCGTAGTCTATGGCTTAGCCTATGTCTTAGTCTATGTCTTAGTCTATGTCTTAGTCTATGTCTTAGTTTATGTCTATGTCTTAGTCTATGTCTTAGTCTATGTCTTAGTCTATGTCTTAGTCTATGTCTTAGTCTATGTCTTAGTCTATGTCTTAGTCTATGTCTTAGTCTATGTCTTAGTCTATGTCTTAGTCTATGTCTTAGTCTATGTCTTAGTCTATGTCTTAGTCTATGTCTTAGTCTATGTCTTAGTCTATGTCTTAGTCTATGTCTTAGTCTATGTCTTAGTCTATGTCTTAGTCTATGTCTTAGTCTATGTCTTAGTCTATGTCCTAGTCTGTGTCTTAGTCTATGTCTTAGTCTATGTCTTAGTCTATGTCTTAGTCTATGTCTTAGTCTATGTCTTAGTCTATGTCTTAGTCTATGTCTTAGTCTATGTCTTAGTCTATGTCTTAGTCTATGTCTTAGTCTATGTCTTAGTCTATGTCTTAGTCTATGTCTTAGTCTATGTCTTAGTCTATGTCTTAGTCTATGTCTTAGTCTATGTCTTAGTCTATGTCTTAGAATACGTCTTAGTTTATGTCTTAGTCTATGTCTTAGTCTATATCTTAGTCTATGTCTTAGTCTATGGCTTAGTTTATGTCTTAGTCTATGTCTTAGTCTATGTCTTAGTCTATGTCTTAGTCTATGTCTTAGTCTATGTCTTAGTCTATGTCTTAGTCTATGTCTTAGTCTATGTCTTAGTCTATGTCTTAGTCTATGTCTTAGTCTATGTCTTAGTCTATGTCTTAGTCTATGTCTTAGTCTATGTCTTAGTCTATGTCTTAGTCTATGTCTTAGTCTATGTCTTAGTCTATGTCTTAGTCTATGTCTTAGTCTATGTCTTAGTCTATATCTTAGTCTATGTCTTAGTCTATGTCTTAGTCTATGTCTTAGTCTATGTCTTAGTCTATGTCTTAGTCTATGTCTTAGTCTATGTCTTAATCTATGTCCTAGTCTATGTCTTAGTCTATGTCTTAGTCTATGTCTTAGTCTATGTCTTAGTGTATGTCTTAGTCTATGTCTTAGTCTGTGTCTTAATCTATGTCGTAGTCTATGTCTTAGTCTACATCTTACTCTATGTCTTAGTCATTAATATTAACAAGTGTCGTCATTATTTTCAATATCCAAATTACTTCAAGTTTCTGTATTGTTTAGTTTATAGTACCTGGTGGGCCGAGCCTTGCTCAAAGATTTATGTTAAGTATTTCTAGGCAAATTTTGAACTTTTCATATATTTTATTTTTTTTTATTCGTTGCTGCGCCGCTAGCTAAAATAAATTTAGAGGAAAGACATAACACAAATTTTTAATTTATTTTGAATTATTTTTTTCGTTTTGACCAATCAACACATGATCAAATGCATAGTTTGCAGTTCAATTAATTTTAAATAATTTTGAAAATCGGTCATACCAACTTAGAAACCTCGACTTATGCCGAACAACTTTCTTAAGATCATAGAATGATGAAATACACAGTTTAGATTAATTTATTTTATATAATTTGCAGTGACGCCACCTATCGGAAATTGTTATACCAGGTAAGAAACCTTCGTTGGCTCATGTGCAATAACTTTGCTTAAGATCATAGCAAGATTAAATGCATAGTTTAATATTAAATTCACTTTGAGTAATTACCAGTTTCGTCACCTGTCGATAATTCTTCATACCAACTAAGAGACCTTCGCCGGCTCATGCATAACAACTTTGATAAAGATTATAGCATGATCCAATGAAGAGTTAACAATTTAATAAATTTTGAGTAATTGTAATTGGCTCCCACTGTCGGAGAATAGTCATACTTAGAAACCTTCGTTGGCTCATGCGCAACGACTTTGCTTAAGAGCATAAAATGATCAAATAAAAAGTTTTCTACTCTATAAAGGACATATATATAGAAGATATACCTCTTACTTTAAAAGTTATAAAGTTACCAATTTCTTCCTATTTTTATCCCCTAATTTCAAAAAAGTTCCATTAGTATATTTAGTACTTCTTTGGTACCAATTGAATTCGGTCTATTTTTTTAAAACTCGGTTAACATATTGTTCCTATTCGTATTACTATATGAGATATTAAGTTATAATTTTTACCCATTTTGGCCCCGAAATCCAAAAAAGTACCAAATGCATGTTCAATTTTTATTTCACATTTATTGATTTCTATATTCATTGGTTCAAAAGATAAGAGCGGATTAAAAATAATACCAAACAACTATTTTTAACCTTTTTTACCCCCTATTGGTCATAGTTTGAAAAAAGTACCAAGCACCTGGCCACTTTTTTTATAGCGATTTTTTCCCCTTTTTACCTCGTTCAGTCCCTTAGTGGCTGAATCAAGTCGCTTTTTACTTGACCTATACCTCTAAAAATGTACCCATCGCCCAAATTTTATCAAAATCATTAGAGCCGTTTTCGAGATAGCCATTCTATATATATATATATATATATACATATATATATATATATATATATATATATATATATATATATATATATATATATATATATATGATTTTAATGTTTTTCTTATTTTTATCGATTTTTCCAACTTAATTTTGCACGTTTTTATGGGTTAACTTATTCTACACTATTTTAGGTACCAGAATTCACTCTTAGGTCCAAATACGTTTTTTGACGCACCAGGTTTCCTTTCTCGGAGAAGGTCACATATATACATACAATTATTACTAGTTAAAAGAAATTAGATATTACGGTCAGTATTAGTAACTGTATCAGTATTTGTTAGACTTCGCCTTATCAATATCTCAGTGTAAGTGTAAATTAACTTACCCCAATCAAAGTTTGGGTCTGTGTATGAACTATTTTAAGTACTTCGTTTTTATTTGTTTAAATAACATATCTTGTGCAAATTTTATGATTCTTAACTTTTTTCATTTTAAATAATAAATTACATGTCTGATTTACTTTTTGTGGTAGTTATTTTCTGTCTTTTTGTCAGATCCGGTAAAAACGCTTTCGGTTTCTGTTTTTTTATTTTGATGCATTTTGTATTGTTGGTCCCTAAATAAAAATCAGTAAAATGTTTCTTACACTTCTCGATAAATGTTGCAATGAACCTTTAGTTTTTGCTCGATTCTTCATTCTTTATTTATTCAAACATACAATTACAATTGTTGTATTGCAGTTGCAGAAAGAAGTTGTAGATGTTGTTAGCATTTCAGTGTTTGTTGCTCTTGTTGCTGATATTTGTTGCTATAGCTTTTTTTGTTTTTTTTTTCTTATTTTGGCTGCCACAATGTAATAACCAGGCGTTTAATTTTATGGCTTTCAGTTATTTTAATACACGATCACAAATTAATCATGTTACAACTTAAAGAACAAGATATAACTTTGGGTAAAGAGTTAGGGTTAGAAAGAGAAGACCAGGGGAAAAAAAGCATGATTAAATGTTTGCAAATGTTTCGTTATTTTCTTTTTACAACTGATTATTCATTTTAAAATTAACATGGATTTTCAAAAAAGAAAAACAAGGTTTATATATAATTTAAAAAGAAAAATTCGTGGAATTGTGTTTTGTTCCTTGAACTAAAGTGTATTTTTGGCCTATAAGCAATCAAGGTTGCTGTTATAATGCAACGCGACATGGCCGCTATCGATCACAAATAAAAATATAAAATGGCCTTGCTTTAAATTTAAGTCTCTGAAATGTTAAAGTATGAACTTTATAATCCTTTAATTTCCTTCCGGGTGATATCAAAATTTTCGAGCTAAGAATACAAATTTTGAACCCTACCATACAGATTCTCCTAGCTCAAACAATTTTTAGACTTCTTGAAAATTATACTCATAATTTTCCCTTAAACATTTTTTCTATAGTTAATTTCTCGGTTAAAAAACTTTTCTATAGAAAATTTTTCGGTTAACAAATTTTTTTTATAGAAAACTTATCGGTTAAAAATTTTTTCTATAGATAATTTTTGGGTTACAAAATTTTTCTATAGAAAATTTTTCGGTTAAACAATTTTTCTGTACAAAATTTTTCGGTTAAAAAATTTTTTTATAGAAAATTTTTTGGTTACAAGTTTTCTTTTAGAAATTTTTTCTTATAAAAATTTTTTAAAAAGGTTTATCATAATTTTGGGATATCAAACATTTAATTAAAAAGTTTTACTGTAGTGTATTGCACTAAGATCCTAATTCATTATAATTATTTATTATTGTAATGAATAGTTTTTTGATAAAACCAAAAACTGTTGTTGGGGAAACCTTTGCGCGACGCGTTTCGATAAAAAATTGTTTCTATAGATAATTTTTATGTTACAAAAATTTTTCTATAGAAAATTTTTCAATTAACAAATTTTTCTATAGAATATTTTTCGGTTAAAAATTTTCTAAAATGTTTGTGTAGAAAATTTTTGTTTAACAAATTTTTCATAGAAAAATATTCGGTAAAAAAATTTTTCTGTTAAATTAATTTCTGTAGAAAATTTTTCGGTTTAACAAATTTCTATTGGAAATTTTTCGGTTACAAAAATTTTTCTATAGAAAATTTTTAAATTCAAAAATTTTTCTATAGAAAATTTTTCGTTTTAAAAATTTTCATATGGAAATTTTTTGTAAAAAAAAATGTTTCTGTAGAAATATATACAGAAATTTTTTGGTTAAAACTTTTTTAAAGAAAATTTTTCGGATACAAAATTTTTCCATAGAAAATTTTTGTTAAAAATTTTCTATAATTTTTCTATAAAAATTTTTCCGCTAAAGAATTTTTCTATAGAAAATTTGTCGGTTTAAAATATTTCTATAGAATATTTTTCGGTTAAAAATTTTATAAAATTTTTCTATAGAAATTTTTTTTGAACAAATTTTTCTATAAAACATTTTTCAGTTAAAAAATTTTTGTATAGAAATTTTTTTCTGTTAAACAAAATTTGTTTCTGTTACACAAAATTTTTTTCTGTTAAACAATTGTTTTCGGTTAAAAAATTTTTCTATAGGAAATTTTTCGGTTAAAGAATTTTTCTATTGAAAATTTTTCGCTTTAAAAATTTTTCTATGGTTAATTTTTCGGTTAAAAAATTTTCTATAGAAAATTTTTCGGTAAAAAAATTTTTCTATAGAAAATTTTTCGGTAAAAAAATTTTTCTATAGAAAATTTTTCGGTTAAAAAAATTTTCTATAAAAAACTTTTCGGTTAAAAAATGTTCCTAGAGAAAATTTTTCGGTTAAAAAATTGTGCTATAGAAAATTTTCTTGTAAAAAATTTTTCGGTTAAAAAATTTTTCAATAGAAAATTTTTCGGTTAAAAATTTTTCTATAGTATATTTATCGGGTAAATATTTCCTAAATTTTTGTATAGAAAATTTATGTTTAACAAATTTTTCTATAGACAATTTTTCGGTTAAAAATTTTTCTATAAATAAATTTCTATAGAAAATTTTTCGGTTTAACAAATTTCTATTGGAAATTTTTCGGTTAAAAAATTTTTCTATTGAAAATTTTTCGGTCAAATAAAATTTGTCTATGGTAAATTTATGGTTCAATAGAAAATTTTTCGGATCAAAAATTTTTCTATAGAAAATTTTTCGATTAAAAAATTTTCATATGGACATTTTTTGTAAAAAAATGTTTCTGTAGAAATGTATAGGAAATTTTTTGGTTAAAACTTTTTTAAAGAAAATTTTTCGGATAAAAAATTTTTCCATAGAAAATTTTTGTTAAAAATTTTCTATAATTTTTCTATAAAAATTTTTCTGCTAAAGAATTTTTCTATAGAATATTTTTCGGTTAAAAATTTTATAAAATTTTTCTATAGAAATTTTTTTTGAACAAATTTTTCTATAAAAAATTTTTCAGTTAAAAAATTTTTGTATAGAAATTTTTTTCTGGTAAACAAAATTTTTTTCTGTTACACAACATTTTTTTCTGTTAAACAATTTTTTTCGATTAAAAAATTTTTCTATAGGAAATTTTTCGGTTAAAGAATTTTTCTATTGAAAATTTTTCGCTTTAAAAATTTTTCTATGGTTAATTTTTCGGTTAAAAAATTTTTCTATAGAAAATTTTTCGGTTAAAAAATGTTTATATAGAAAATTTTTCGGTTAAAAAATTTTTATATAGAAAATTTTTTGGTTAAAAAATTTTTCGGTTCAAAAATTTTTCTATAGAAAATTTTTCGCTTCAAAAATTTTTCTATAGAAAATTTTTCGCTTCAAAAATTTTTCTATAGAAAATTTTTCGCTTCAAAAATTTTTCTATAGAAAATTTTTCGGTTAAAAAATGTTTCTATAGAAAATTTTTCGGTTAAAAAATGTTTCTATAGAAAATCTTTCGGTTAAAAAATTTTTCTATAGAAAATTTTTTGGTTAAAAAATTTTTCTATAGAAAATTTTTTGGTTAAAAAATTTTTCTATAGAAAATTTTTCGGTTAAAAAATTTTTGTATAGAAAATTTTTCGGTTAAAAAATTTTTCTATAGAAAATTTTTCAGTTAAAAAAATTTTTCTATAGAAAATTTTTCGGTTAAAAAAATTTTTCTATAGAAAATTTTTCGGTTAAAAAATTTTTCAATAGAAAATTTTTCGGTTAAAAAATTTTTCTATAGAAAATTTTTCGGTTAAAAAATGTTTCTATAGAAAATTTTTCGGTTAAAAAATTTTTCTAAAGAAAATTTTTCGGTTTAAAAATTTTTCTAAAGAAAATTTTTCGGTTAAAAAATTTTTCGGTTAAAAAATTTTTCTATAGAAAATTTTTCGGTTAAAAATTTTTTCTCTAGAAAATTTTTCGGTTAAAAATTTTTTCTCTAGAAAATTTTTCGGTTAAAAAATTTTTCTATAGAAAGTTTTTCGGTAAAAAAAATTTTCTTTAGAAAATTTTTCGGTTAAAAAATTTTTCTATAGAAAATTTTTCGGTTAAAAATTTTTTGCTTTAAAAATTTTTCTAAAGACAATTTTTTGGTTAAAAATTTTTTTATAGAAATTTTTTCGGTTAAAAAATTTTTCAGTAGAGATTTTTTTCAATTATAAAAATTTTCTATAGAAATTTTTCGGTTAAAAAATTTTTCTGTTTGATAAAATTTTTTTGGTTAAAAAATTTTTCTTTAGAAATTTTTTTGGTTAAAAATTTTTTGTTAAAAAATGTTTCTAAAGAAAATTTTTTTGTTAAAGAATTTTTCGATTAAAAATTTTATATATAGAAAGTTTTTAAGTTAAAAATTTTTCGATAGAAAATTTTTCAGTTAAAAATTTTTCTATAGACAATTTTTTGGTTTAAACATTTTTTATAGAAATTTTTTCGGTTAAAAATTTTTCTATAGAAATTTTTCGATTAAAAATTTTTCTATAGAAAATTTTTGGGTTTAAATATTATTTTTATCAAAAATTTTTCAGTAGAAAAAATTTTTAATAGCATTTTTTTTTTTGAGAAATTTTTTTGGTTAAGAAATTTATCTATAGAAATTTTTTCGGTTAAAAATTTTTTCCATGGAAAATTTCTTGTTTAAAAAATTGTTTTATAGATAATAATTAGGTGAAAAAATGTAAAAATATATTTTCTAAAGAAAATTTTTCGGTTAAAAAATTTTTTTATAGCAAACTTTTTAGTTAGAAGAAAAAGATTTTTTAATAATTCTCTAGTTCCAAATGGCTTATAGTTATTTTAGTGAATAATACTTGAGTTTTGTACTTACTTTTTTTTTTCAAAATCATTTCAGATAAATTAGTACTCATATTTTTTTTTCAATATTTTCATGCATTTTCTTGCAAAAAATCAAAACAATTTGTTTCCTTTATTTTTACGATTATTATTTTTATAGAATTAAGTTTAACTTAAAACAAAAACATTTACAAATTGGTTCTTACTTAATTATTTTGATCATAAACTAAAAACTAAAAAAATTAAATAATTAATTTACAACAAATACTTAAACACTTTTACAAAAAGTGCAACTAACTCTGGCTTTTTTCATTAAATTTAATACAAGATTAAGGTTAGACATTTAGAATCAAAGTTCAAATTGTTCTATTAACAATTTTTTTGTTCAATAAAATTAAATTTAATAAAAAATGTACAAAATTTTGTTATAAATGTTAGATTTTTTTTAGAAAATAAATTTACTAATAACAATTGTACAAGAGAGTTTTCTATGTATTAGTGATTACTTGGCTACACTTAAAGAAATTATTGTGTTGTGTTGGATGAGGGGGATGTTTTAAATTTGTACAAAATTGTTTAAACTTAAATAAATTTAATTCTAAATTAATGGAAGATTTTCTTGTTTTGATGTGATGAGGAATGTTTTTGCATTTAAAGCTTAGACTTAAAGAATTAATAAAACAAATAAATATATTTTTAAAAATAATTTATAGCTTAAATTAAAATTCTTAATTTTTAAATGCTTACTTTTAAATGCTTAGAATGTATGGCTTGTTTTTCCTTAATTTATATTCAAATGAATTTTATATGTTTTTCTTTTATATTTAGTTAAAAGTAAATTTGTGTTTTTTAAGAATTTAAGTTTTATATCTATTAACATAAGAAGAGTCTTTATTGGCTTGTGGTTTAGTCTTGTTTTTAACAAAAATTAAATTTATATTTACAAAAATTTGTTAAATTTGAAATAAAATACAGCTGCTTAAAACTATTAAAAAATTGGCAAGTTTTCTTTTCGTTTTAATTAGAGAAACATTAAAATTCTTTAAAGGAAATTTTCTAGAAATATATTCCTTTTCCACAAAAAATTGAGTATTTCAAAGGTAAATTTCGTTTTTATTTCTCATGAATTTATTTTTAAAACTAATGGCATATTAAATAAAATTTTTATAATTATAGGGCTCTACTGTGATTATTTTCAGATGAAAATTTTTCTCAAATGAAAATATACGAAATTGTAAAATTTTCGATATATTTCTATAAAATAGTAAAATTTTCGAAATTTTTTTTATAAAATTTTCGAAAATTTTTGTATTAAATAGTAAAATTTTACAAAATTTTTCTATAAAATATTAAAATTTAAGAATTTTTCTTTTATAAAATATTAAAATTTTCTAAAATTTTCCTATAAAATGGTAAAATTTTCGAAAATTTTTCTATAAAATAATAAAAATTTTTTATATAATAGTAAAATTTTCGAAAATCTTTCTATTAAATAGTAAAATTTTCGAAAATTTTCCTATAAAATAGTAAGATTTTCGAAAATTTTCCTATAAAATAGTAAAATATTCGAATATTTTTCTATCAAATAGTAAAATTTTTGAAAATTTTTTTATAAAATTGAAATATTTTCGAAAATTTTTCTATGAAAAAAATTTTTTTTCTATAGAAAATTTTTCGGTTAAAAATTTTTTCTAAAGGAAATTTTTCGGTTAAAAAGTTTTTCTACATAAAATCTTTCGGCTAAAAAAATTTTCATTTAAAAATTTTTTCAGTTAAAAAATTTTTCTATAGAAAATTTTTCGGTTAAAAAAATTTTCTATAGAAAATTTTTCGGTTAAAAAATTTTTCTATAGAAAATTTTTCGGTTAAAAAATTTTTCTATTGAAAATTTTTCGGTTAAAAAATTTTTCGGTAAAAAATTTTTCTATAGAAAATTTTTCGGTTAAAAAATTTTTCTATAGAAAATTTTTCGGTAAAAAAATTTTTCTATAGAAAATTTTTCGGTTAAAAAATTTTTCTATAGAAAATTTTTCGGTTAAAAAATTTTTCTATAGAAAATTTTTCGGTTAAAAAATTTTTCTATAGAAAATTTTTCGGTTAAAAAATTTTTCTATAGAAAATTTTTCGGTTAAAAAATTTTTCTATAGAAAATTTTTCGGTTAAAAAATTTTTCTATAGAAAATTTTTCGGTTAAAAAATTTTTCTATAGAAAATTTTTCGGTTAAAAAAATTTTCTATAGAAAATTTTTCGGTTAAAAAATTTTTCTATAGAAAATTTTTCGGTTAAAAAATTTTTCTATAGAAAATTTTTCGGTTAAAAAATTTTTCTATAGAAAATTTTTCGGTTAAAAAATTTTTCTATAGAAAATTTTTCGGTTAAAAAATTTTTCTATAGAAAATTTTTCGGTTAAAAAATTTTTCTATAGAAAATTTTTCGGTTAAAAAATTTTTCTATAGAAAATTTTTCGGTTAAAAAATTTTTCTATAGAAAATTTTTCGGTTAAAAAATTTTTCTATAGAAAATTTTTCGGTTAAAAAATTCTTCTATAGAAAATTTTTCGGTTAAAAAATTTTTCTATAGAAAATTTTTCGGTTAAAAAATTTTTCTATAGAAAATTTTTCGGTTAAAAAATTTTTCTATAGAAAATTTTTCGGTTAAAAAATTTTTCTATAGAAAATTTTTCGGTTAAAAAATTTTTCTATAGAAAATTTTTCGGTTAAAAAATTTTTCTATAGAAAATTTTTCGGTTAAAAGATTTTTCTATAGAAAATTTTTCGGTTAAAAAATTTTTCTATAGAAAATTTTTCGTTTAAAATATTTTTCTATAGAAAATTTTTCGGTTAAAAAATTTGTCTATTGAAAATTTTTCGGTTAGAAAATTTTTCTATAGAAAATTTTTCGGTTAAAAAATTTTTCTATAGAAAATTTTTCGGTTAAAAAATTTTTTAAAAGAAAATTTTTCGGTTAAAAAATTTTTCAAAAGAAAATTTTTCGGTTAAAAAATTTTTCAATAGAAAATTTTTCGGTTAAAAAATTTTTCAAAAGAAAATTTTTCGGTTAAAATAGTTTTCGTTTAAAAAATTTTTCAAAAGAAAATTTTTCGGTTTAAACATTTTTCTATAGAAAATTTATCGGTTAAAAAATTTTTCTATTGAAAATTTTTCGGTTTAGAGATTTTTCTGTAGGAAATTTTATGATAATTTTTTTTTTTTAGGTTAAAAAATTTTCTGTAGAAAATTTTTCGGTTAAAAGTTGTTTCTATAGAAAATTTTTCGGTTAAAAAATTTTACTATAGAAAATTTTTCTTTTAAAAAATTTTCTATAGAATATGTTTCGGTTAAGAAATTTTTCTGAAGAAAATTTTTCTAAAGAAAATTTTTCTGATAAAAATTTTTCTAAAAAAATTTTGTCTATAGAAACAAATTTTACATATAAGACCAAAAGGCGGACAGACAAATATAAATCCTAAGTTGATTGTTATACCCAGCTACGGTTCTATTAGGTTTTGTAATATATTTATTTTTGACCTTAGTTTTCACCTGAAATATAACACAGTAGAGCCCTAAAAGCTTAACTAAAAACTAACACTGTACAGTGCCCCATAAAGTTATAAGGGGACTTCATTTCGTATTATACATTTATGATTTTCTTTTAACACAGCCGAGAGTATCTAGATTATGATTTGATTCCCGCACTCTCTAAACTTATCCCAAAAAAATAAAATTGTTATTTTTTTTTAAATCTAAAATCCTTAAACTAAATCACTTGTTGTTGCTGTTGTTCTTGTTGTGGATTTGTTTATATATATATAAAATATTACATTCTTACTTGATCTATTACCATATTCTTGGCTCTTTGTGAGGCTTGTGGTTGATGTCTGGGCATGTTGACCATATGATGACCCGTGGAAACTCCTCCTAAAGGTGATATTGAAGGTGATCTTGTGGCTAAGGGAGAAAGAGAGGGTGAAAATGAAGGTGACATGGCTGAGGAGGTGGAAAAACCTCCGGCAGCATCATGACTAATGGGTGAACGTGGTAGCATATATTGATTGCCTGCACCCAGTTGTGTAGTGGCAGTGCCATGATGTGAGCTGGAGGGAGGCATTCTCATGTTTACCCCAGGACCCGAAAGCACCGGCAGGTTAATGGCTCTAGGAGCCACATTTGTTAGTAAGGGAGGCGGTATATGTGGCTTTACCACACTCGCTATGGAGTGAGCCAGACTTTGTTTACTTTTGTTGCTGGAGGAAGCACCACTAGTGCCACTATTCACCGATATATTATCATCTTTCAGTCTTGCTATCTCGGAGAAGACATGAGCCAAAGGTTGATATTGGGGTCCCCAATCTAGGAGATAATCCCAATTGTAGCTACCCGTTAGCTCTTCTTCACTGTGTACTATAGAGCTCAATGACCCTGTCATAGAGGGTCCCACATTAGCAGCACTTACCACAGGATGATTGCTATAGCCCATAACATGGTCTACTGCAGTACCTATACTTCCAGCCGTGGTAGCTGCCTCATCTGCACTGCTGGCCCTATCCGAGGCTCCACCATTGACATCATTTAATTTGGCATATATTAGGTTTGTTATATCTGTTTCATTGGCCGGATCTTCGCTAAACATATGTAAAGAGTCCACCATGGGCAAGGGATGATGCATGTGTTGTTCCTTATTAGAGCCAGCCATGCTGGTGCTTGAGGCAGCTCCTGTGGGATTATTATCACGATCTACTATACCCAAACGTGCTAAATATTCTTGGGTATTTTGCACAGAAATCTCGGACAAACGACCATCTTCCGGATTGGCTCCCGCTCTTAGAGGACCCTCATTGATCATTCTAATTTCCTCATCTTCACCATCATCCTCGGCTGATCCCCTTCCGCTGGATCCAGATTGCTCGGACCCCGAAAGTTCTGAAGTGGTAGCTGCTCCTGAGTTAGAACTCCCCGCATGATTCCCATATGGAGGTATTTCATCATATTTAGGAGGAGCAAATTGGGCGGTGGCCATGGCTCCCGAGGGTCCCGGATTGTTATTGGTACTACTCATGGCAGTAGCTCTTATGGGTATCGTATCAAAGGCACTGGGATCTACATAGCTATTAGAATTTCCCACAGGTTCCTGATTTAAATGAGGCTTGATCACATTTCGTGGCTTACGGCGGCGCATGCGTATGAACAGGAATATTCCCGCGGCTGCACATATAAGTAACATAACAGCTATAATCAAACCTAAAATCCAATCCGCCAAACCTCCTCCTGAAGAACCTGTTCCTATACCAACACTACTGGCCAAATTGGTGCCTGGATCAGCCAAGGGATCTAATGAAATTTCCACCACAGTCATATTGGTTAGAGAGCCTTGACGACCTGAACTGGCTGAAATCACCAGACTTATATCACGACCATCATCAAAGTTATCATCCAGCTTCTTTTTTAAGACCACTGTGCCCGTGGTACGGTTGACCTTGAAATAGGCATGCTGTGAGCTCAATTGATAGACCACTCTGCCATCAGGACCCTTATCACGATCTGAAGCCGAGACCTGACCCACCACATAGCCCAAAGGTAGGTAACCACTGGAAGGAGAAGGCATTACAAAACGATATGTTCTCTCGGTAAATTGGGGAGCATATTCATCTCTTGAATCTATTTGGATGCGAACTTTAACCTTGGAAGATTTGCCTCCCGTATCCATGGCTCTTAGTATGAAATCATAACGATTGCGTTGCTCAAAATCGAAAACCGAGTTGGTGGTTATTATACCAGTTTCTGTATCTACCCTAAACAATTTCCAGGCCACATCATCCATACCCGAGGCCTCATGCTCAATGGAGTAGTTGAGCAAACCATAAGAACCACGATCCAAATCTGTGGCTCTGGCACGAAAAACACTGGTACCTACGGGTTCATTTTCTGCCACAAATTCAATGTATTCTGCCACCGGAAAGGTGGGGTTATTATCGTTTTCATCACGCAAGGACAGGCGAAAGGGTTTGAGGGAACACAAGGGCTGGGGAGCACTATCACAAGCTCTGATTATCAGTTCATAGCACATGGACCCGGTATCGTAGTCTAGCTTGTTGTTGACAAATAATACACCCTTGACCAGATCTATGGTAAACATGCCCTCATCATTACCCGACATGATCTCATAGACCACCTCCGAGTTGGGTGTATTGTCGGCATCCAAATCTTTGGCTACAATTTCTGCTATGGAATATCTCAAGGGAGCTAGTTCGCTGACTTCAGCCTCATATTTGATATTAGAGGAAAACTGAGGAGCATTGTCATTGAAGTCCTCTATGGAGACAAAAACATTTATGGCCGAGGTGGAATTTTCGGCAGCCTGGGATATAAGTTGCTGAGGGGAGGCAGCGGGATCACTGATTACCAAACGCAGTGTATACAAATCCATTTGTTCGCGATCTAAGGTCTTGACTAATATAATAGCTTTGGATTGATAGACCTCAAATTTACCCTCCTCATTTCCGGATACTATGCTAAACATAAGATTGGCATCATTGAAGTCGGTATTGGCATCTAGAATCTCCTGGCTGAGTTTTAGGACCACCGAGCCCAAGGCAGCATCTTCTGCTATATGGGCTCTGTAGTGGGATTGCAAAAATTGAGCTCTTGCTGAATTGTGACCTTGAACCTGAACTCTTAAAGTAGCTGTAGATTTCAAAGAAGGTGAACCTTTATCGCTGGCCTCTATAGTAACAAATAAATCCTCCAAAAGTCCCTCACCATCCGAACCAGCCAAACGACTGATATTAACATAAACCGCTCCTGTTAGCTCATTAACTGTGAAACCTTTCACCAAGGGATTAATGCTAAACACAATCTTGGAATTATTATTATCTTCGGCATCTAGATCAGTGGCATTAACGCGCAACAATTCTATGTCCGTGGTCAAAGATGACGTTGATGTTAGTTGCATATCCGGCAACATGGCAAAATAAGTAGGCTGCTCAAATTCAGGCACATTATCATTTTCATCTCCTACACGTACAGTCAAGGTACAGCGGGCTTCATGCGCCGCATCAGAGGCTATTATCTCCAAAGTGTATTCCTGTCGCTGCTCATAATCCAAATGATGTTTGAGCACTATTTTGCCGCTGTAACGATCAATGGCAAATATGGATTTAACATCAAATTCAGCTAAATCCATGTGACTATTACTGATGACGCTGCCAGTGCTGCTGCTGCTGCGAAGACTTCGCCTGCTGGCTTGTTGGTCTGGCATATCAGAGCCAAAGCGATAGGTTAAAGCTGGATAAGTGTCAACGTCATTGGCGGAGATGGTGGTTATGACCGTACCCAATTCAGTGCCTAAAGCGCGAGCAATTACAAATGCAGAAAAAAGAATAGAAAAAGGAAAAATACATATTAAATTGCGAAATGTTTAGTAAATCTCGGAGGATTAATTAAAATAGAAAAACTTGCATAGACTTCACTAGAAGACCACTTGGCAAAGCCAGTGAGTGTGTGTTTTAATTTCTAAATCTAGTTACAAAAGAATTTAATAACTTGTCAAGGAGAGAATGAAAATGATTTGATGATAGCTTTTGCAAACTCTCCCCAGAGCTTTGAATAAAACAAATCAAAATTCTTTTAAAAAGGCATTGTTTGCAAAAACAACTTGCCTCTTTTATTAAACCTCTAAAAGACCGAATGATTTATGCATTAAACACATAGACAACAGCAGGCTACACAATACCGACTACAAAAGTCGTTGGCTGCAATTGTTGCCTCTTAGTCAGCTACTTAATTATTTTGGGGACGGCACACAGTGCTACCATCTGTCGAAGGATACGCCTACCGCCCACGTATTTTTCAATAAAAAATTTTTCTAGATCAAATTTTTTTATTACAAATTTTTCTTAGAAAATTATTTTATTGAAAATTTTTGTATAGAAAATTTTTTTATCAAAAATTTTTCTATAGAAAATTTTATCAAAAATTTTTCTATACAAAATTTTTTTTGATCAAAACTTTTTCTATAAAAAATTTTTTTATCAAAAATTTTACTATGGAAATATTTTTTTTCTATGGAAAATTTTTTATCAAAAATTTTTCTATGAAAAATTTTTTTATCAAAAATTTTTCAATAAAAATTTTTTTTATCAACAATTTATCTATAGAAAATTTTTCTTTCGTTTTGAAGAAATTTTCTTTTATCAAAAATTTTTCTATAGAAAATTTTTTATCAAAAATTTTACTATGGCAAATTTTTTTTTATCAAAAATTTTTCTATAGAAAATTTTTTTAAGAAAAATTTTTCTTTTTTTTATCAAAAATTTTTTTATGGATAATTTTTTTATCAAAAATTTTTCTATGGAAAATAGAAAATTTTTCTTTCGTTTTGAAGAAATTTTCTTTTATCAAAAATTTTTCTATAGAAAATTTTTTTATCAAAAATTTGCCATAGTAAAATTTTTGATCAAAAATTTTTCAATAGAAAATTTTTTCATCAAAAATTTTTCTATATAAAATTTTTTCATTAAAAATTTTTCTATCGAAAATTTTTTATCCAAAATATTTTTATCTTAAATTTTTCTATAGAAAATTTTTTATCAAAAATGTTTCTATAGAAAATTTTTCAATCAAAAATTTTTCTGTCAAAAATTTTTCTACATAAAATTTTTTTTATCAAAAATTTTTCTATAGAAGTCTTTCTCGAAAAATTTTCTACAGAAAATTTTTTATCAAAAATTTTTTTATGGAAAATTTTTTTATCAGACATTTTTTTTATTAAAGATTTTTCTATACAAAATTTCTTTTATCAAAAGTTATTCTATAGAATGTTTTTTTGCCAAAAATGTTTTTATAGAAAATTTTTTTAGCAATAATTTTTCTATAGAAAATATTTTTGACAAAAATTTTTTTATCAAAAATTTTTCTATGGAAAACTTTTTGATCAAAAATTTTGTATACAAATTTTTAAGAAAAAATTTTTTTATCACACATTTTTCTGTAGAAAATTTTGTTATCAACAATTTTTATATAGAAAATTTTTTTTTATTAACAATTTTTTCATCAAAAATTTTTCTATGGAAATTTTTTTCATCAAAAATTTTTCTATAGAAAATTTTTTCATCAGAAATTTTTCTATAGAAAATTTTTTATCCAAAATATTTTTATCTTAAATTTTTCTATAGAAAATTTTTTATCAAAAATTTTTCTATTGAAAATTTTTTTATCAAAAATTTTTCTATAGAAAATTTTTTTATCAAAAATTTTTCAATAGAAGACTTTCTCAAAAAATTTTGTATAGAAAAATTTTTTTTCAAAAATTTTTTTATGGAAAATTTTTTTATTCAAATTTTTCTATAGAAAATTTTTTTATCAAAAGTTTTTCTGCAGAAAGTTTTTTTGGCAAAAATTTTCTTATAGAAAATTTTTTATCAATTATATTTCTATAGAAAATATTTTTGACAAAATTTTTTTTTAATTTTTCCTATAGAAAGTTTTTTGATCAAAAATTTTTCAATAGAAAATATTTTTTTTTCAAAAATTTTTCTACGGAATTTTTTATCAAAAATAGAAAATTTTTTTTTATCAAAAAATTTTCTATAGAAAATTTGTTTATCAACAATTTTTTATCAAAAATTTTTCTTTGGAAGATTTGTTTTATTAAAAATAGAAAATTTTATATAGAAATTTTTTGTTATCAAACATTTTTCTGTAGAAAATATTTTTATCAAAAATTTTTCTATAGAAAATTGTTTAATTTAAAATTTTTTTATAGAAAAGTTTTTTATGGAAAATTTTTCTATAGAAATTTTTTTTATCAGAAATTTTTCTATTTAAAATTTTTTTTATCAAAAATTTTTCTATAAAAATTTTTTTCTACAATTTTTCTATAAAAAATTTTTATCAAAAATTTGTCTATAGAAATTTTTAATCAAAAATTTTTTTATAAAATTTTTTTTTATAAAAAATGGAATTTTTTTATCAAAAATTTTCCTATAGAAAATTTTTTTATTCAAAATTTTTCTATAGAGATTTGTATTTGATTAGTATATAAATTATTTATATAAGATTTCTTCTTCGTATTTATGGTAAATAAAGTTAAGCGGTTTAAATCGCTCATTTATCTCAAACATCATGGGATTGTTGACAGCACTAGAAATCTGTTTATGTCGCCAACAAAAATATAAATTTATTTAATTTTATCTACAGCTACAACATTGGTCGGTAGTCGTGTGGCTGTGTCGACACTAAAATAATCATTCCCATCTGTTGTAGCCCGTAGCCTGCTGTTGTCTATGTGTTTAATGCACTAAACTTTGAATTGTATTAAAGAAAAACTTGCAGTCCTGAAAGGGTTAATTTACAAAACTAGCAAACTTGTTTCTTTCTAGGCTTTCAGCACAAATATCTACCAAAAACAATGCCTAAGAAAAGTTAGCAAAAACTTACCTTCACTAACGTTGATCACACTATGCGGTGGAAATGTGGGTTGATTATCATTCACATCTACAATATGGACACGTATCGTTGCTGTGCCTGTCATCTGTGGCACCCCCTCATCAGTGGCGATCACTTTTAGCTTGTACATGTCGCGTATTTCACGATCCAGCACAATGTTCGTCTTAACAATGCCGCTAAAGGCCGGCTCAATGACAAATGCATTATCATGATTACCATCAACAATGTGATAGAGTATGCGCGAATTTGCTGCAGCATCTAGATCGAATGCACTAACCTGCACCACAAACGTGCCTTTATTATTGCCCTCCCACACTGTGGCCGCATACTGGGACTGTGTGAACTGTGGACTATTGTCGTTGACATCTTCCAGCTCTACAATGAGTTCAGCGTAGGCATATAGAGGAGCTGAGCCAGCATGTGATTCACTTTGTGCCACCAGCATTAATCTCAATTCATGGGGTTGTATGGCTGAGGCCAACAAAACAGGTAAATCATCCATTTCACGTCTACGTAAGGCTCTATGTATTCTGGAGCCACTGCCTTCTTCATAATTTGTCGCAGTCAAATTATCTCCCTCCTCTATCAAATCATACATCAAAGCTCTTCCCCGATAGCCAAAAGGTTTATTATTCATTTGTATTTCCTCCATACCATCAGCATATTTTTCATAGTCCAAGGCTTCTGAATTGGCTACCTTAATCTCTCCTGTACTGGGATCTATACTAAAGGCTCCGTCCTCATTTCCCGTGCCAAAGGAATACGTTAACTTGGTTCTTCTACCATCCGAACGTATGGCATTTACTTGCATTAATCTAAAACCCTCGGGAGAGTTTTCCTCTATCTTAATTCGATATGAATCATTCTGAAAGCGCAAAGACGCCGCTCCTGGAGGAAATTCTCCTATTAGCAATTCTATCAGACCATCAGCATATAACGGCGGCTGTCCCTTATCTCTAGCCACCACCTCTAGGTGCAGCAATCTTCCCGATTCACTGGCTAAACTTTGACTAGCACTCACCACTCCCGTATTGGGATTAATGCGAAATTTTCCTCTGGTCGAGGGATCATCTTGTTCTTTGAGTGAATAGAGTATTTCGCCATTTAACCCCAAATCTTTATCGGAGGCTGAGACTTGAACGAGTATTTGTCCGGGCTGTATGAGTGCGGGGACTTGGGCACGAAATGGATAACGTTCGAAGAGGGGTTTATTATCATTAACATCATCGATCATAATTTGTACGGGAACACGGGCGGAACGCGAATCATAACGACCGCCATCTGTGGCCACCACCATGAAGTTGTAGACATGCTGACGTTCACGATCCAAGAGACTAAAAAGAAAAGATTTTGAAAAGTAAGGATTAGATCAAATTAAAATAAAATTAAGTTAAAACAAATAAGAAAGTGCTATAGTAGGTCAAGCCCGACCATACGATACCCTTCACCACTAAGGTCAAAGGTGTCATTTTTCCTGTATAAAGACAAATATTTGCTAAATTTCGCTGTCATACAAACATTTTCTCAAAACTTATTATTTAAGCTGTAAACATCATTTGGACTTATGGGTTAAATGTGGATCGATTATTTCGAAATTTGACAAGTTGATTACAGTTGTTATGCATGCAAAAAAAAACTTAAAATTCTGATTATCATAAGATTTACGAGCGTTTTAGTGATTAGGAGCTATGGTCAAATAGGAGCTATGGTCAAATGTGGACCGATTTCAACTAAATTTGAATTTAATTTAAATTTCATGAAAAAATATTTATATTTGTGGCCAATATATCAATTCAGGGAAGTGGGACCTATGAGAGGTACCACAAATAATATACCGATTTTGACAAATTTCAATAGCCACGGTCCCATTACCAAAGAAATGAACTGTGCCAAATTTCATCAAATTATCTTTAGAATTGAAAAATTTCCTATAAAAATAGTCAATTTTTGAAAAATTTCCTAAAAAACTAGTAAATTTTTGAAAATTTTCCTTTTTTTTTGAAAAATTTCCTATAAAAATAGTAATTTTTTGAAAAATTTCCTATAAAAATAGTAAATTTTTGAAAAATTTCCTATACAAATAGTAAATTTTTGAAAAATTTCCTAAGAAAAAGGAAATTTTTGAAAAATTTCCTAAAAAAAGGAAATTTTTGAAAAATTTCCTATAAAAGTATGAAATTTTTGAAAAATTTCCTATAAAAATAGGAAATTTTTGAAAAATTTTCTATAAAAATGGGAAATTTTTGAAAAATTTCATATTAAAATAGGAAATTTTTGAAAAATTTCCTATAAAAATAGGAAATTTTTGAAAAATTTCCTATAAAAATAGGTAATTTTTGAAAAATTTCCTATAAAAATAGGAAATTTTTGAAAAATTTCCTATAAAAATAGGAAATTTTTGAAAAATTTCCTATAAAAATAGGAAATTTTTGAAAAATTTCCTATAAAAATAGGAAATTTTTGAAAAATTTCCTATAAAAATAGGAAATTTTTGAAAAATTTCCTATAAAAATAGGAAATTTTTGAAAAATTTCCTATAAAAATAGGAAATTTTTGAAAAATTTCCTATAAAAATAGGAAATTTTTGAAAAATTTCCTATAAAAATAGGAAATTTTTGAAAAATTTCCTATAAAAATAGGAAATTTTTGAAAATTTTCTATAAAAATAGGAAATTTTTGAAAAATTTCCAATAAAACTAGGAAATTTTTGAAAAATTTCCTATAAAAATAGGAATTTTTTGAAAAATTTCCTATAAAAATGGGAAATTTTTGAAAAATTTCATATTAAAAAAGGAAAGTTTCGAAAAATTTCCTATAAAAATAGTAAATTTTTGAAAAATTTCCTATAAAAATAGGAAATTTTTGAAAAATTTCCTATAAAAATAGGAAATTTTTGAAAAATTTCCTATAAAAATAGTAAATTTTTGAAAAATTTCCTATAAAAATAGTAAATTTTTGAAAAATTTCCTATAAAAATAGGAAATTTTTGAAAAATTTCCTATAAAAATAGGAAATTTTTGAAAAATTTCCTATAAAAATAGGAATTTTTTGAAAAATTTCCTATAAAAATGGGAAATTTTTGAAAAATTTCATATTAAAAAAGGAAAGTTTTGAAAAATTTCCTATAAAAATAGTAAATTTTTGAAAAATTTATTATAAAAATAGGAAATTTTTGAAAAATTTCCTATAAAAAGAGTAAATTTTTGAAAAATTTCCTATAAAAATAGTAAATTTTTGAAAAATTTCCTATAAAAATAGTAATTTTTTGAAAAATTCGCTATAAAAATAGTAAATTTTTGAAAAATTTCCTATAAAAATAATAAATTTTTGAAAAATTTCCTATAAAAATAGTAAATTTTTGAAAAATTTCCTATAAAAATAGTAAATTTTTGAAAAATTTCCTATAAAAGTAGTAAATTTTTGAAAAATTTCCTATAAAAGTAGTAAATTTTTGAAAAATTTCCTATAAAAATAGTAAATTTTTGAAAAATTTCCTATAAAAATAGTAAATTTTTGAAAAATTTCCTATAAAAATAGAAAATTTTTGAAAAATTTTCTATAAAAAGAGTAAAATTTTGAAAAATTTCCTATAAAAATAGTAAATTTTTGAAAAATTTCCTATAAAAATAGTAATTTTTTGAAAAATTTGCTATAAAAATAGTAAATTTTTGAAAAATTTTCTACAAAAATAGTAAATTTTTGAAAAATTTCCTATAAAAATAGGAAATTTTTGAAAAATTTCCTATAAAAATAGGAAAATTTTGAAAAATTTCCTATAAAAATAGGAAATTTTTGAAAAGTTTCCTATAAAATAAGGAAATTTTTGAAAAATTTCCTATAAAAATAGGAAATTTTTTAATAATTTCAAATAAAAATAGTAAATTTTTGAAAAAATTCCTATAAAAGTAGTAAATTTTTTAAATATTTTTAATAAATAGTAAATTTTTAAAAAATTTCCTATAAAATAGTAAATTTTCTCTTCAAATTCTCATTTACTTTTTGAATAACTAATTCTTCAAAAAATCTTTTCACAATTTCTATTTCTTAAAATAAATGTTGAAAAAATTTTTTTTATGTATCTCATCATTTTTAACATGATGAACACGAAATCAACAGAATAAAAAAAAAAAACTCAAATCCGAGATCTATGTAGTTCACTTATTCTTTCCTGATCATTATTTTAAATGATCATCACATCTTAAACACTTAAAGAATCCTAGAAAACCTAGAATAGGCATAAAAAACGTCCATTATATTTTGCTCCCCCTCCAACATTTAACCAAATGTCAAGGCTAAAATATGTTGCGAGTGTTGGAATAAAATGCAACAATTGTGTTGTATCATTTGAGCTAGAACAATTTTTTTCTTTTTTGTTCTTTTGAAGATTTTTTTGCATTTTCTCTATCTGTTGCAAGTTGTGTTATTGCTGCTGTATTTAAGTTTTTTGTTTTTTTTTTGCTTGTTTCAGCTGTTGCTGTTGTTCTGTTGCTGTTATTTTGATGTTGTTATTCTCTTGCTGTTGATGTTTTGTTGTTGTTGTTTGTGTTGCTTTCGTTGTTATTGTGTAGTGATCTTGTTGTTTTCGACATACAACATCACGAATTGTTTGTTATTCGTCAGTTGCAATTCAATGGTATGTATTTAAGTGATTTAATCATTGTCCAAAAAAACATAAAAAGAAATCTCTTGCCACAAAAACCAAAAAAAAAGACGTTCTAAAGTAACAAGATCAACACTAAACAGCAACTTTTTTAAATTAACTATTTTTATTTACAGTTGTGTTTTTCTTTTTTGGGGAAAAATAATGATTTAATGGGGTTAAAAGCAAAAGATTTAAGTATTTTTGGATTTAGAATATTCCGGACCTTTTCAAATTGTCTGAGAAACTTACTAAAGATCAACGATCTTTCAACTTTTATATTAGGAGGAATTTGGGATTTTTCTAAAAAGAGACTTTTTCAAATTTTTATTGTATGTTTTTATAGAAAATCTATTCTATATCAAACTCATAATTTTTCTCTATGGGAAATTTTTCGATACAAATATTTTTCTATAGAAAAATTTTCGACACAAATTATTTTCTATAGAAAAATTTTTTTCTATAGAAAAATTTTTGTTAAAAATAGTTTTCTATAGAAAAATTTTTGTTAAAAATATTTTTCTATAGAAAAATTTTTGTTAAAAATATTTTTCTATAGAAAAATTTTTGTTAAAAATATTTTTCTATAGAAAAATTTTTGTTAAAAATATTTTTCTATAGAAAAATTTTTGTTAAAAATATTTTTCTATAGAAAAATTTTTGTTAAAAATATTTTTCTATAGAAAAATTTTTGTTAAAAATATTTTTCTATAGAAAAATTTTTGTTAAAAATATTTTTCTATAGAAAAATTTTTGTTAAAAATATTTTTCTATAGAAAAATTTTTGTTAAAAATATTTTTCTATAGAAAAATTTTTGTTAAAAATATTTTTCTATACAAAAATTTTTGTTAAAAATATTTTTCTATAGAAAAATTTTTGTTAAAAATATTTTTCTATAGAAAAATTTTTGTTAAAAATATTTTTCTATAGAAAAATTTTTGTTAAAAATATTTTTCTATAGAAAAATTTTTGTTAAAAATATTTTTCTATAGAAAAATTTTTGTTAAAAATATTTTTCTATAGAAAAATTTTTGTTAAAAATATTTTTCTATAGAAAAATTTTTGTTAAAAATATTTTTCTATAGAAAAATTTTTGTTAAAAATATTTTTCTATAGAAAAATTTTTGTTAAAAATATTTTTCTATAGAAAAATTTTTGTTAAAAATATTTTTCTAAAGAAAAATTTTTGTTAAAAATATTTTTCTATAGAAAAATTTTTGTTAAAAATATTTTTCTATAGAAAAATTTTTGTTAAAAATATTTTTCTATAGAAAAATTTTTGTTAAAAATATTTTTCTATAGAAAAATTTTTGTTAAAAATATTTTTCTATAGAAAAATTTTTGTTAAAAATATTTTTCTATAGAAAGATTTTTGTTAAAAATATTTTTCTATAGAAAAATTTTTGTTAAAAATATTTTTCTATAGAAAAATTTTTGTTAAAAATATTTTTCTATGGAAAAATTTTTGTTAAAAATATTTTTCTATAGAAACATTTTTGTTAAAAATATTTTTCTATAGAAACATTTTTGTTAAAAATATTTTTCTATAGAAACATTTTTGTTAAAAATATTTTTCTATAGAAACATTTTTGTTAAAAATATTTTTCTATAGAAACATTTTTGTTAAAAATATTTTTCTATAGAAAAATTTTTGTTAAAAATATTTTTCTATAGAAAAATTTTTGTTAAAAATATTTTTCTATAAAAATGTAGAAACTTGTTGGGAACCTTTAACTTAAAAACATTTTTGTTGGAAAATTTTAATCTAAAAACTTTTTATATGTTGTTAATCACTTTCGTTTTTTACTGCATATCATGTTATATATGAACTAAGAAGTGTATGAGTAGGACTAGCTATCATTACATCAACTTTAATAAAAACTGAATTTTATCTAAAAATACCACAATTTCACAAACCATTTTTTTTGGCTTAAAAGATCTTGATCTGTTTTTAGTTTATGTTGTGTTACAATTCCATATTAAAACATTTACAAATCAAAGCAACTAAAAAATTTATTTATATGGAAAGTATGTATGAAAAAACTACAGACTTCAACAAGTTGCAACAACATAGTAGTTTGTAATAAATCATCATTTTTTAATCAGCAACTGTCACATGTTAGTCCAAAACATTTTGCCACAAATTAAGCACTTCTTGATAAAAATGCCGCTTTTGAGAAGGAAAAAACAGAGAAATGATTTTGTTTTGTGGCTGAGGCTTTAGGTATGGAAAAGGCAAAAAAACAGATTTTAAATGAAAACCAATGTGTGACTACAAAAACTGAAGGGATGAGAAATAAATATATATGTATATAAAAGTAGAGTTTTTATATTTTGGATCGACAGGCTGATCTCTAAAACAAGTGTGTAGTGTTTAATATAAAAAATTTTATGTAGTTAAAAGTATGAAAGTGTATCTTTTTTTTTGTGAAGAAAAAGATGTCTTCTTCATTTTATGTTAAATAAATTTATGTATTGTTTTTCTACCTTTTGATCGAGGACTCAAGTTTGTGTCTTAAGTCTTTCGTTTTTTTGCTTCAATACAAAGGCTTTATGTTGGTGTATCAGGCTGATTAACCCCAGTTGCCACAGCAAAAAAAAAAACATAACTATGAAAATTGTTAACGAAACTTCAATTTTAACATACACTCAATATATTTCTTATTACAATTTTTTTCTGCTTTAGCAAAGTTAAAGAAAAAATTATGAATAAGACACAGAATCTTGAAGAACAATTTATTTTTGCAATTGTTGTCATCATTGATTGTCCATATGAATAAATTTGCACCAGAGGGGGTCTGCAACAGAAATCTACAATTTATTTATATAGTTATACATATTTTTTTCATACTTTTCATTCCTCAAAATGTTGTTGTTAAAAGGTTTTTCAAGTTTATTTTTAGAAAAAAATTGGTTAAAAAATAAAGCAAAAACTACAATATATTTGTACAACCTAAAAGAAAAGAAACTACAAGTATTGATTTAATTTCAGTTTTGTTGGATTTTTTTTTCTTAATTTTTTTCTTGCCTCAAAAACGACCTTTAAGTTATGTACAATCTGCAATAAACTAAACTTGCCACAAACTACAGAAACAAAAAAAAAAAAAAAACTTGACATCGTTATTGTTGTTTCTTGTAAGAAATAATTTCAGTTTGTTGTTATTTTTTTTTTCGTTTTTTCTTTATTTAGTATAAAGATAAAACAATTTGTTGTAGGTAAAATTGAAGGTTTTTCCTTATGCCCAAACCCAAAGCAACAAAAAAAAACCAACAACAACAACAAATAAGACAACCACCAATTTCAGCAATTCAACAAAACATGTGCCTCAATTGCTAAACAGTCTCTGTTACTCAAATCTCCAAAACCTTAAATAAAATATGAAAAACAAAAAAATCTTAAAAATACCTAAAATCTCTATAAAAATTGCGTAGGTTGTGTATTAATAAAATTATACGTTTTTCGTTTCGTTTTTTGTAGGTTTTTTTTCGCTTGTTTTCATAAACCACCACCAGCCTTAATAAATATATATATATAAATAAAGAAAATTTGTTGAAAGATTTTTTTTCTGCTGCTTCGTCATACATTTAGTTGTATATTTATTTTATTTTTTTTTTCGTTAAAGGAGTTTATCTGATAAATAAAGCCGAAGGCAACAACTTCACCTTTAATGATGTAAAACATACAAGTCAGTGTATTTTTCTGTTTGCAACTTCAAATCTCTACTCGCGCCCTCCCCAATTGAAATTGTAAGATCACTAAAACAAAAGCAAAAAAAAAGTGTACAATCCTTAAAAAGGAATTCGTATATTGTGTCATGTCACTGGCGGAGATGACAAAAATATATGTTTTAGCTATTAGATATTTGGAGTGGTACACTCTGAGCTTTTATTTCTTTGGTAACTATACAAATGTCTGGTTAAGTGGCTTTTAAGATCTAAACATAATTGTTGTTAAAAGCTTTTGATAACCTTCTCTAATAGCAAAGAAAATAAAATAGAACATTCTTGTTACATATCAGATATTTTTTATTTATCTGGTGCAATACTATTTTCTTGATTATCCTTGGATCAATTTAAACCAATTTTGGTTTTTAAACCCAAAATCGTTTCCATTAATTATAAGATATGAAAGTGAAATTTTAATTAAGTTTTTTTTTTGCAAACGAGACCAAATGGGAGCCAGTAATGACCGTCTGTCGAAAACGATCGTCTGTCTGTCTGTCTGTCTTCCTGTTTGTTTGTTTGTTTGTTTGTTTGTTTGTTTGTTTGTTTGTTTGTTTGTTTGTTTGTCTGTCTGTCTGCCTGTCTGTCTGTCTGTCTGTCTGTCTGTCTGTCTGTCTGTCTGTCTGTCTGTCTGTCTGTCTGTCTGTCTGTCTGTCTGTCTGTCTGTCTTTCTTTCTGTCTTTCTGTCTTTCTGTCTTTCTGTCTGTCTGTCTGTCTGTCTGTCTGTCTGTCTGTATGTCTGTCTGTCTGTCTGTCTGTCTGTCTGTATGTCTGTCTGTCTGTCTGTCTGTCTGTCTGTCTGTCTGTCTGTCTGTCTGTCTGTCTGTCTGTCTGTCTGTCTGTCTGTCTGTCTGTCTGTCTGTCTGTCTGTCTGTCTGTCTGTCTATCTGTCTGTCTGTCTGTCTGTCTGTCTGTCTGTCTGTCTGTCTGTCTGTCTGTCTGTCTGTCTGTCTATCTGTCTGTCTGGCTGTCTGTTTGTCTGCCTGTCTGTATATCTGCCTGTCCAAAAAATTTAATGATAAAATAAAATTTTTTTTATTTCTATCAAAAATTTTTCGATAAGAATAATTTAATAAAAATATTTTTCTACAGAAAAATTTACAATAAAAATATTTTTCTACAGAAAAATTTTCAATAAAAATTTATTTCAATAGAAAACTTTTCGATAAAAATATTAAAAAAAAAAAAAATAACAAAATTGTCGGGATGTAAATATTATTCAAAAAGAATGACTATTCGCATTTGATCCCAAATCTGTTACCTTTATTTATTAATGCAAGAATGTGGGAAGTGAAGGAAGATGAAAACTGAAAATTGTTTGTGTTTTTGTTTAGTCGATGATCTACGCTTTTACTTATGGTTTATGAACATAATTCTAAAAAGTTTTGTTTGTAAATAAGTATTAATGCGAGGTTTTCGATCTGTCTGAATTGGGGATAATCCTCCTGAAGAGATGGCCTAACCAACCATCGAAACGCGTCGAGCAATTTTGGTTTCTCCGCAAACAATTTTTGGCTTTTTATCAATAAATTGGTCTGTTACATTAATAAATAAATGTAACCGATTTGGGATCAAATGCGAATAATCATTCTTTTGGAATAAAAATATTTTTCTATTGAAAATTTTTCGATAGAAATATTTTTCTATAGAAAAATTTACAATAAAATTATTTTTAATTTCACATCATTAGAATTTTTGGGGAAAAAAATTCTATACAAAATTTTTCATTTGAGGAAAAAATTTTATAGAAAAACAGAAAAAATTTTAAAGAAAATGACCCACGACCATCAAAATGTTTCGTTTTAGGAAAAACTTCCTTGAGAAAATTTTTCGTTTTAGAAAAAAAATTTCTAAGGAAAATTTATTGTTTTAGGAAAAAAAATTTTAAAGAACATTTATCGTTTTAATAATAAATTTCTATAGAAAGTTTCCTCCCATAGGTCTTGTTTCTCGGAATTGAGATTTTGAACTCAAATTTCAGTAAATTTTCATCAAGTTTAAACTTAATACTGTTTTTATAAAACAGTATTAAGTATTAATGCTGTACCAAGTTTTGTTGAAATTAGTCCATATTTGACCATAGCTCCCATACAAAGTCTTCTGTCAAACGGCACTTAAATGCTCGTAATTCTTAAGATAATGGCAATTTTATGTTTATTTATTTATAATCTTTGTACAAGCTTTAAGTGGCTGTTCACATATTAAGTAACGCTATTTTCGATTTTTGCCTCCTCTCCCCTGTGTAACACATTTTAATAGAAATACTCGTATAAAATTCATCCACAGTAACAAAGGTCAAACCCCTTCCTTCCAAATAACGTTACGTAATATGTAGTCACCAAATTTTGAGACAATCGATCCACATTTGATCCAAACTATCGTTTAAGGTCTAATGATAGAAAAAGCTTAAATATATAAGTATTAAGGAAATGTTTGTATGAAGAAAAAATTTAGCACATATGCCAAAAAAAGAAAATATATTCGACCTAAGTAGTTGGGCTTGACCGACTATAGAACTTCCTTATTTGTTTTGATATTTATATATTTTATTTTTTTAATTCCAATTTCACCTTTATCGCTTTAGTGCTAAACATTTAAATTCACAAAGAAAATTTTTCGTTTTAGAAAAAAAATTTCTAAGGAAAATTTATTGTTTTAGGAAAAAAAATTTTAAAGAACATTTATCGTTTTAATAATAAATTTCTATAGAAAGTTTCCTCCCATAGGTCTTGTTTCTCGGAATTGAGATTTTGAACTCAAATTTCAGTAAATTTTCATCAAGTTTAAACTTAATACTGTTTTTATAAAACAGTATTAAGTATTAATGCTGTACCAAGTTTTGTTGAAATTAGTCCATATTTGACCATAGCTCCCATACAAAGTCTTCTGTCAAACGGCACTTAAATGCTCGTAATTCTTAAGATAATGGCAATTTTATGTTTATTTATTTATAATCTTTGTACAAGCTTTAAGTGGCTGTTCACATATTAAGTAACGCTATTTTCGATTTTTGCCTCCTCTCCCCTGTGTAACACATTTTAATAGAAATACTCGTATAAAATTCATCCACAGTAACAAAGGTCAAACCCCTTCCTTCCAAATAACGTTACGTAATATGTAGTCACCAAATTTTGAGACAATCGATCCACATTTGATCCAAACTATCGTTTAAGGTCTAATGATAGAAAAAGCTTAAATATATAAGTATTAAGGAAATGTTTGTATGAAGAAAAAATTTAGCACATATGCCAAAAAAAGAAAATATATTCGACCTAAGTAGTTGGGCTTGACCGACTATAGAACTTCCTTATTTGTTTTGATATTTATATATTTTATTTTTTTAATTCCAATTTCACCTTTATCGCTTTAGTGCTAAACATTTAAATTCACAAAACTATTCTACTTACCCCACTGTGCTGATGACACCACTTTTATTATCGATAGCAAAAACCCACTGCGTTTCATTGGCCAACGTATACAAAAGTCTAGCATTAACACCCAAATCATCATCCATGGCCTTGATGCGCATGACACTTGAGCCCACGGGCACATTTTCCGCCACATTGGCAACATATTTGGCCTGTTCGAAGTGGGGATCATTATCATTTTGATCCTCCACAATTACGGTAATATTACAATGGCCCTGATAGCTAATTGGAGAACCACGATCGGTGGCCTGAATCTGTAAAACATAACGCGACTGTTGTTCACGATCCAAAGGGCGAGCGGTAAGTTCGCCGGAATGAATGTCCAGGCTGAATTTGTTGCCAGTGTTGCCGCCTTAAGAAAAGGGGATAGAGTAAATAAAGAAATTTCATTAATTTCAAGTTTTTTATTTTAAGAGTTAATTAAATTTTTCTTTGTTATTAAATAATAAAAGAACTTACCTATTATGGTATACATAATTTCTCCATTGACACCTTCATCTAAATCTGTTGCCACTATCGTGTGTATTACCGCCAAATCACTGTTTTCCGGTACTGAGAGAGCATAGCAAGAGCCTGGTCTGAATTCCGGTGCATGATCATTAATGTCAGTTATGGTTATATATAAAATGGCTACATCAAATTGTCCATTTTGTGCAGCAGCCGCTTCATTTACCGAAGATCTTTGCCTACGTGCCATTGCCAGCAAAGCATTATTATTGCTGCCACTGCCAGCAGACGCTGCTGCTGCTGCAGCCGATGCTGTTGAACGTTTAGCATCATATACATAAATTGGCACCGTATATGAGGCTTTTGTTTCACGATCAAATTGACCGCGTGTGGTGACAATGCCACGTTGGGTGTCAACATGAAAATGATTATCGGCGACACCTGTTGGTATCTCATAGGTGAGATTAGCTGTAATAAGGCATAAGAAGTAGAAAAGAAATATTTATAAGAATGTGAAGAGTTTGCATTATAGGAATAAACATAGAAAAAGGGGGAAAAGTAAACAAAACCGTTAATTGTTTTAGGTTTTTTGCATATGCTGCCGGTTAATGTTAAGTTAGTGAATTTGCGACTCCAGTGAGTGAGTGAGTGAATGAATGAGTGAACGGTGGAGTCAGTGAATAAATGTCTAACTGAGTGAGTGGTTGGCTGTTTTGGCTTGTGACTGGAGATGGATGAAAATTGTATGATTTAGACAGATTGATGGACATCTCGTGATTTTCTATTTGCTTGTTTCTTAGGTTTTTTTTTTTAAAGATTTTTTAGGAAATTTTAATAAGGCAAAATAAAGAAAATCATGTTTTAAAATCTGGGAATGCTAAGAAGAATAAAAAAACTGGGATTTACTAAGAACAATGTGATATATAAAAAAACTAAGGAATTTTAGTTAAACAAGCTATTGGATTTTGAGGTTTTAAATAATTTCCGGGGTGAAATTGAATATACCGAAGAGGATTCATTCCCTGATTTATAAACGCCAAAAAGAGTTATTACAAACTTATAGTCTAACATGACAGATCAGATTTTTTACAAACGGTTCTCGTACTGCCTAATTTTCTACAGAAAATTTTAATACCAAAAATTTTCTATAGAAAATTTTAGCAACCAGCAAAAATTTTTTATGGAAAATTTTACCAGCAAAAATTTTTTAAAGATAATTTAAAGAGAAAAAATTTTCTAAAGAAAATTTAGCACCAAATATTTTCTAGAGAAAACTTTAACAACAAAAATTTTCTATAGAAAACTTTAACACCAAAAATTTTCTATAGAAAACTTTAACACCAAAAATTTTCTATACAAAACTTTAACACCAAAAAGTTTCTATAGAAAACTTTAACACCAAAAATTTTCTATAGAAAACTTTAACACCAAAAATTTGTTATAAAAAATTTTAACACCAAAAATTTTCTATAAAACAATTTTAGCACCAAAAATTTTCTATACAAAATTGTAACACCAAAAATTTTCTATAGAAAACTTTAACACCAAAAATTTTCTATAGAAAATTTTAACACCAAAAATTTTCTATAGAAAATTTTAACACCAAAAATTTTCTATAGAAAATTTTAACACCAAAAATTTTCTATAGAAAATTTTAACACCAAAAATTTTCTATAGAAAATTTTAACACCAAAAATTTTCTATAGAAAATTTTAACACCAAAAATTTTCTATAGAAAATTTTAACACCAAAAATTTTCTATAGAAAATTTTAACACCAAAAATTTTCTATAGAAAATTTTAACACCAAAAATTTTCTATAGAAAATTTTAACACCAAAAATTTTCTATAGAAAATTTTAACACCAAAAATTTTCTATAGAAAATTTTAACACCAAAAATTTTCTATAGAAAATTTTAACACCAAAAATTTTCTATAGAAAATTTTAACACCAAAAATTTTCTATAAAAAATTTTTAGAGAACTCAGTCGGGGTATCATAAATTTTCTACTCACCATTCTCTCCGCCATTAAAAGACTTCGCTGCCACCTGCAAAACAAAACTTCCCGCCGAAGCACTTTCCGAGATATTGGCATAATACATTGACTCCATAAATCGGGGAGGATTGCTCTTTGTACCTCTCACCAAAATTTCCAACCGCATAATAGAGCTTAATTTCTCTTTTAAACCATTATCTTCAGCCTTAATCAAAAGCTCAAATTTATTGCGATTTAAAGTAGTTAACGTCGCCATACGATCGGCAGAATTATGATTTATAGGCGGCAAAGGTTTGGCCAGTTCCAGAAAACCATTTTCTCCATTTAAACGAAAGTAGCCCAGTTCATTGCCATTAATCAAGGAATAAGAAATGCGTCCATTATTACCCATATCCTGATCTATGGCCACAATATGCATCAACAAATCACCCACTCTTTTGTTGTCCGAGATAAAAACCGTGGCAGTGGGTGTTTCATTTTTATTGACCAGACCATATTTATTCTTAGACTCCCGATTTATTGGGGGTATAACAAATTCTGGCTTATTATCATTTTCATCTAGAATCTTAACCACAGCCGTTACCGAGGAAAACAAGCGCTCACTTTTATTTTCAGCCAAATCAAAAGCTTGTACTATCAAAATATATTCCTTAATTGATTCATAATCCAAAGAACCCATGAGTGTTAGGCCTCCAGTGAGAATATCCACTGCAAATAGATCTCTTTCTTCTTCGTCTTTTTGCAATTTTTCCACATTCCAATTTTTGGGACTATATTTCAATAGCTTATATTGTACTTGACCATTGAGCCCAGTATCAATATCTGAGGCTGAAAAGTTATAGATCACAGAACCTTCCGATGCCAATTCACTGACTTGTATGCTAATGGGATCCTCATGCCACATGGGAGCATTATCATTAACATCAAGTATTTCGATTTTAACCGCTACAGCACTACTTTGTGGATTATTGCTGGCACTGGTGTCTAGGGCTCTTATTTCTAAACGAAATTCGGATTGTAGTTCACGATCTAGTTGGCGCGCTACTACTAGAGAGCCTGTGTGGCGATCAATATCGAAAGCTCCCTCAACTAGATCTTTGGAGAGGGGCGTTAGTGTATAGGTTATGTAGAGATTGTCTTCGTTGAAGATCATGTTTTGTTTACTGTGATCCGAAGCGTCTACCGAGCCCACCACATGACCAATGGCAATGTTTTCGGGAACCTGTAAGAGAAAAAAAGGTGAATTTGTTAAACTTTATTTCATCATAAAAATTTAATATTGAAATTTATCATCAGAGGAGTTTGATAATACAAATTTAATTACAAAAGCTTTTTTATCAACAAGACTGTTAGAGCAAAGACTCCATACATCTTCTTTATGTCAAATGTGAAATTAAAGTGGATAGACAACAATGAAAAACATATAAACACACAAACACGTGTGTGTGCCTTGGCTTTCTCTCATTGAATAATCGTCTTCATTAGATGTTTTTTATGGGATTTTTCAAAACGACCATGAGGCAAGTTAATGTATGGAAGTGCAACATCTTTATATTATAGAATCTTTGGTTACAGATAAAGCGTTTTATCAAAAAAGCTTTAATTTCAAAAGCTTTTCTTTTATATACGTGGAATTGCTATGAAAACTCCTTTATAAAATCGAACTCGTATGAGTAGAAAGCTCTTCATATAAATTATTGTTTGAGCAGGTACATAAGACTCGACTCACTAAAAAAGCTCTGTATTTGAGATCTTTTACGATAGATGAAACTTTATAGAAAATGTAAAGTGCAAAATCATTATTTATTGACTTTCCGAAATATAATTCAATCATAAAAGCTTTTTTCATAATTAAATGTCATACGTAAAAACTATATCGCAAAAGCTCTAAAAAACATTTTTTTTCGTGAACTTAGAACTTAATACATTAGCTTTGTAATAAATATATCATTATTCAGAAAAGTGTTTTGTACAAAGTCTAAATTTGATTTTCTAATAAAAGCTTTTTAAGAATAAAATTACATAAAATGGCATGAATATAAAATTAATTACACGAGCTTAATAATATATTGACCTTTATTGAAAATATCGTTTCATAGCCCTTTGTCATAAAACTTTTACAAATAAATTTCATTTAGTACAAAAGCTTTTTTGTAAACACTATTTATAGAAAAAGATTTTGTTGTGAAAACTTTTTTAAGTGAGAGCTTTTGGTATAAGCTATTATTTATTATAAGCTTTAACTTTAACCATAAGCTTTTTATATAAACCTTATATGTGCGAAAACTTTTCATATCAAACCTTTATACTTTAAAAACTTATTTATTAATATATAAATAATAAAAGCTTTTACAGTTGGTGGGACTGTTCCCTATAAAACATTAGGTTTTGGTAAAACCCCTACATAAACTAAAAAAATATTAAAACATTTTGCTAAAAAAGCTTTTGTAACAAAATCCTTTAATATATTCTCAAAAGTTTTTGCATTGAAATAATTTTGAAAGCAATTTTTTCTCAGAAACAATTGAATTGAGTAAAGCTTGTTAAGAGCTTTAAGCCATAATTGTCATAAAAGCTTTCTTCAGAAATAGGCAGGTAATAATAATTTTGTGATGAAATAGATCTTGTTTCATAAAAACTTCACATTCTTTCACATTTAAATATTTTTTTTTAGGGAAGGAAACTCTTTTTGTCATAAAAACATTTCTAAAAAGGATTAAAAGCTTTATTTAAGAGAGTTATCTTTCTTATAAAATTATTTTCTTTTTAAAATGAAATGAATGAAAATAGATTTCGTAAAAACTGTTTGCTAAAAACGATTTTTGTCATTTATAACGTAAAAGCTCTTTTTTTGAAAAGCTGTTCCATTTGTAATAAAAAAGTTTTAATCTTGAATATTAAAGCTCTTTCTGTAAAAGATTTTTATATGAAAGCTTTTATTAAAAAACTCTTAGTATAAGGACTTTTAAATTAAAAGCTCTTTCACATTATGATTTCATCATTTCTTTTTCAGTTTTTATCTCTATTTGAAAGTTTTTATGTTTATGTAAATTCAATTTGATAAGATATCATACATTTTTTTCAAAAATTATTTTTTTGTAAAAGCTTTTTTAGAATAATAGTTTTTTCCGAAAACTTAATTTATAAAAAAAAAGAAATTTAAATCTAATTATTATTCAAAAAGCTTCTTTAAAGCTCCTTAAAGAAATCCTATTTAAATTCCTTACACAAATTAACACTTTCAAAAGTTTAATTTTTTCTCATAAAACCTTTTATCAAGATTTTCTTACAAAAAAAAAATATGTAAATTTTTTCTTCATAAAACTCTTACGCCATTTGTTTATTGTCATATTAAATGGACAATTTATTAATCCCTATAAATTGTATTATGTTGTTTTTTTCTTTTCTTATTCTTTTTGTATTAAATAAATATTTCTTAATTTAACACGTTTCAGTTTTGTTTTGTTGCATGTGTGAATTTCTGCACATTAATATTCAAATAAATCTCATTAAAATCAAACATAAATCTTAAGAATTTTGGCAGTTTAACATGCCTTTAAAAATGATTTCCTTAACAAAAGTTTTACTACGTGATTTTTTTTTTGAAAAGCTTAAGAACTGGAAATTTGGTGCTGAATTCCAGTGAAAGCAAGATTGCGACAGACAGACAAAGAAGCCAACGGAGGACAGTTGTAAGAAGACAATTTGCAAATGTAATAATTCGTGAAGATGAGAAATAAAATGAGTTAATATTTTATATTTTATGGCTGCTGTTTAAATGGTAAGATTCATGTTTTTGGAAGATTTCAGATTAAAGCTTTTCTGTAGATTTTTTTTTAAATATTAACAAGTTTTGTGAAAGAGCTTTTAATTTAAAAGTCCTATACCAAGAGTTTTTAAGTAAAAGCTTTTATATAAAAAGCTTTTAAAGACAAAGCTTTTTTGTAAAATTTTAAACTTTTTTGTATTTAAATAAAAAAGTTAAAAAAAAGAGCTTTTACATTATAAATTCTAAAAAGCTTTAATGAAATATTTAAAAATTCTTTTAGTATAAAAATTAGTTTATTTTTTAAATAAAAAAAATGTAAGTGATCTTTGATGATAAGTGTAAATAAAAAAAACCTTTAATGGCAAATAAAATTCACAATAAAAGCTTTTCTATGAAAGTTTTATTATACTGAGAGTTTCCTTCATAGAATAAATAAATACCTAGAAAGTCAACGAAATGTCAAAGTACACTTGGGACATGTCAAAAGTACGGATTAGTAATATGGTATCGGTAAGCTTAAAAAGAGCTTTTACTTTTCTTAATGAATACAAACAGTTGATATGATGGGACGCAAATTTTTTTCAAGATTTTTTCAGTAATTTTAGGATATATTCTTAAGAAATTCATCTTTTAAGGTATAGAATGAGTTTTACTTGATTTTAGGATAATTAAAATGTATAAACAATCTTTTATTTTAAATTTCATTCATTTTTTTAATACCAAAAATTGCAGCCCTACTTGCTCAATATAAATTAAGCAAAACAAAAAATAGAATGTCGAAAGAAAACAAAATAAAAAAATTTTCAGTTTGTAAAAAATAAAAAGTGTTTCTACATTAAAATAATGTTAAAATATTTAAAAAAAATAACATTTTATGTATGCAATTTACAACAGTGCGTTTCATTCAAAATTTCGCGGAATTATTCAAACAAAATTTTGAGTGCAAAAAGCTTTTCTGTTTGTTAAAAACAGAGACCGAATATTAATACTTTTAAAACAATATTTTCATTTTTTAATCCATACAAAAACAATCATTGAAGTTTAAAAAATAATAAATATCCCTAAAGATTTTTAATTGTTCGAAAAATTTTGTATCGTTTTTCAATCCGATGAAAATAAAAAATAAAAAAATCGTTTGGGATATTTATCAGTTCAAAATTATTTTCATCTTTTTTCATCCGATGAAAAAAAAATTGATAGGAAATATTCAAATTTTATTTCTGTATTTGTCCTGGTTTCATTCATCATAATGTTCTTGCATAGATTAGGAAACTCCAAAATCCTTGCGCCAACTGCCGTAGAGGGGCATTTCTCGCATGATTACCCCTTGGAGTAGTATATTCTATAATAATGTTTCTTTCCATGCTTAAAACATCGTGAGCGCTAAGTCGATGGGTCCAAAGACACAAGCCACGTTTGTATAGCGAGCCGTTCGATCCGAGACTTAGGCCCGCTTGCAGCCGCAACTAACATGTTAAGCAGACGCTGCATTTTCGTACTTTACGAAGTACAATTATCTTAGACCCTTAGACCATATACGTTGGAATGGCTCTAAGATAACTCCCACACGGGTTGTTTACCGCATATAAAACTAGGTTGCTAAGGTTTCCGGGATGTACCACGAGAAGTTTAGAGTGGGAATTGGATACAGTTCTCAGCTGTTAGCTAGAGACGCCAGGCAATTCTGCATCCTTCCATTCCCTATGCTCCACTGGGAGTCAAGAATGACAGAAGAAGAAGATTTGTCCTGGTATAAAAAGTCTTTTGGACGTTTAAATAACAACAAATTCAATTATTGTTGCAAATTTTATGTTGAAATGGTTTTGTGAGTCAAAGAAACCACCAATAGTTCCATTAGGACTATTAGGTTTAACTTCGATGTCCTAAAACATTGCAATTAATTGGAAACATATTCATACATTCATTGTTAAAAGTTTTATAATTTCAAAAATATTTTATTTTTCAAAGTCAAAACAGAAGTTCAAAAATAAAACAATCAATAAAATATTTTTCTGTTCGGATATTTATCGTTCAAGATATTTAAAATTTTCATCATGAGGGATATTTATATTTCAAATATAAATCCCTCATTTTTATTCATCGATCGAAATGAAAATAAATTGTCATCGGCAATGATATTTATACTTGATTGATTTAAAAAATAAAACAATATTCGGTCTCTGGTTAAAAAAGCTTTTATTTCGTGTACGTGTGATTTAGTAGAATACTAAATTTTAGTGGATCAGCTGACGACCTTCTATATATTCTTCTATGGTTTCCTTATGCAAAATTTATTATATCAAAAGGTTGTATAATAAAAATTTATACAATCAAATATTTTTATTAGCAAGCTTTCATAATATAGAACTTTGTATCAATGCAAAATTTGAACAATGGGGGTCTTTCTGTCAACAATCTTTGAAATGACAGTCATTTTTTAGAATTAGAGTTTTTAAATTTTATTATTTTCTGAAAATTAAAGAGCTTTTATAAAAAGTGTATTTTAAAGATTATTAAATTAATTCTTTCTAATTAATTTTTATTTACAATAAAAGTATTTTTATGAAAGAGCTTTTATAATAAAAGTATTTTTTAGAGAGCTTTTATATTCAATATTTTCTAAGAAAAGCTTTTATACAAAAAGACAGTAATAGAAAACTCGTTTTCTATTACTTTTTATCAAGAGAAAACTTAACAATTAAAGTTCATATATTACTCGTAAACTGCTTTTAAAATATTAGTCTCTTTACGAAAAAGCTTTGCAATAAAATTTTTTTATGGAATTGCTTTAATGTATATTGTCTTTCTATTAATAAATTTAAAAATTAGCATTTTTTTTTAATATAAAATATATCTATAAAATAGTTTTGTTTTAAAAATCTCTTTTTGTAGCTTTTTAACATAAAATCTTTGATTATAATAGCCCTTTTATGTAAGAGCTTTTAAAATGAAAGCCTTTATATAAAAAACTTTATAATTAAAAGTTTTTTATGAATAACTTTTAAATCAAATTTAGTCAATAAGATGTTCTTTTAATAAAAAAGAGCTTTAATAACAAAAGCCTATATATAAAAAATATTTTCTGGTAAAATAACTTATAAAAAAGAGGGGTTTCTATGTAAGTGTTTTTTTATTGTTTCAAGTCTTAGTTTAAAAGCTTATCTGAGAATGTAAATAAAACTTCTATGCAAGAGCTCTTAAAATGAAAGCTTGTATGTAAAAGCTTTTATAAATAAATAGTTTTTATGAATAAGTTTTAAATCAAATTTATTTCATAAGATGTTTTTAAAACGAAAGCTTTTAGAAGAAAGAGCTTTAATAACAAAAGTCTTTGTATGACTTAATAACTTAATGTTTTAAGTTTTAGATGAAAAGCTTATATGAGAATGTAAATAAAGCTTTTATGAAACAGCTTTTAAAACAAAGGCTTTTATAATTAAATATTTTATAAGAATAACTTTTAAACTAAATTTATTCCATACATGTTTTTATAACGAAAGCTTTTATAAAAAAGAGCTTCAAAAGTCTTTGTATAAAAAAGCTTGTACTGTAAAAAAAACTTACACCAAATGGGGGTTTCTATGTAAGTGATTTTTTATTGTTTCATGTTTTAGATGAAAAGCTTATCTGAAAAAGTATATAAAGCATCTATGCAAGAGCTTTTTATGAATAACTTTTAAATCAAATTTATTCCATATGATGTTTTCATAAAGAAAGTTTCTATACGAAAAAGCTTTAATGACAAATGCCTATGTATAAAAGAGCTTTTGTAGTAAAATAATTTATACGCAAGAGTGGTTTTTATGTAAGTGACATTTTATTGTTTCAGGTTTTAGAAGAAAAGCATATCTGCAAATGTATTTTAATTGTATTGCTGAAGCTTTTATAATAAAAATCATTCTATGAAATGGCTTTATTATAGAAAAAGTGAAATTGTTCTATAAAAAGCTTTTATAATATCTCATAATATAGTATTTTTATAAAAGATTTTTTATAACGAAAATTGTAAAATGAAAAAGCTTTTCTAAGGTAATTTTACTTTAAAGATAATTTTAATAACGAAAATATTTTTATGCTAAAGTTTTATAGTAAAAGTTTTCACATTAGATAGCATTTATAGAGAGCTTTTATAGTATAAGTTTTTTATGAAAAATCGTTTATAGTAAAAATAATAATTATTGTAATATATGTATATTTAGTAATAAAATTGATAACATTCAACGGCTTTAATGATAAAAGCTTTTTTTTCAAATAAGCTTTTGTCGCAAAATTATTTTAATGACAAGGTATTGTCATTTCTTAGAGCTTTTATAATTGAAGTCTTTTTATAAAACCGCTTCTAAAATATGAGTCTTTTTGTTAAAAAGCTTTTATAGCAATTTTAATTTTGTGGTTAAGGTACTTTAAAAAAAAAATTGTTGTTGTAGCTTTGGTTTAAAGTTACTTTTACTAAATATAAATAAAATCTTTTTGATTTCCAATTAAAGCTTTTGAGCTTAAATTGTTTCGATTTAAATCACCATGTAAACGTTTTCGTAATGAAATTAAACTTTTTTAATATGGAAATGTATTTCACTTGATTACTTAAATTCCTGTAAAAATGTTGGCTTTTGCTATAAAAACTGTTTTGAAAAGGAATACAAAATAAAACGGTAGTAACTTCAATAATTTATAATATTAACATTTTTAAATTGTTATTGCAAATTATATTAACCAATTTAAAGTTTAATGTGAAAAAGGTTGAAACCAACTTAACATTTGTCACTGATATATGAGAAAAAAAAAAGCTACAAGAAAGAAAAAGTTTTAAATTGAGGGAAGCAAGTGAAACAAAAAAGATACCCTACATGATGATAACGTTTAACTAAGAGTTTTGTTAAGATGTTTTATTTAAAATGAACTATAGTATCTTAAAAGTTCTACTTAAGCTTCTCTCCTGTAATCTCACTTGTCTGTTTTTAAAGTTTTTTTTTCTTAACCCAACAATTTCTTAAAGCCTTTTCAAAAATTTCTGAAACAACTAAAATTAAACCTTAATAAATGAAATAAAATGAACAAAACGAAAAACCGCTAAAGAATTGACACAAACTAAAATGTTACGCACTTCAAAAAGCAGATACCGCCGCCTTGGACCGCCACAATGAAGAAGAAGAGAAGTGATCGTGTTTTTTTTCTTTTTGGTTCTCGTACTTTCTGATCATTCCGTTTGTTACTGGTAATTTCAAAAGGAAGTTGATTTGGTGTATGACTAAAATGTACATAATGGCTGGAATATTGTGATTGTTGTTGGTTTGGAAAAAAAGCAACTGAAACATATGAAACTACAACAACAACATTGAAAGCAATCAACGAAAACAACAACTAAATTGTGACAATAAAATGTAACAGTTTTTTAATTGGTATCTCTGTTTCGCGCTGCTCAAATAATACGGGAAAACAGGACCATTTAAAGAAAGATTTAGGCGTGTGTTGTAAATCGAAAGGTATTTCGTTGTATGTTATATGTAGGTACGTTCATTAGGTTGTGGTACCCTACATCATTATAGCAGTTGCGATGCTTTCTGTTATATTGCCATTACATGATTATCAAAAAAAATGTTTAGCTTTATAATAAAAGAGCTTTTAAAATTAAATTCATTCTATGGGAAAGCTTTTTTATGAACGAGCTATTAAAATAAAAAAATTTTCTATGAAAAAATTTGTAAAAAAAATAATTTTAGAAAAGACATTTTATACCAACAGTTTTTTTATGAAGAGCCATTTTAATAAAAGTTAAATATTTTTAGAAAAATATAAATTTATACAAGAGTTTTTTTTGGTAATAGATGTCATTCTATGGTAGGTTTTTACAACAAAAATCTTTTTATGAAAGAGTTCTTATAATGGCAGACTATTTTTAAATGTGCTTTTATAATATTTTACTTTTCGAAAAGAGCTTTGCAATTAAATTAGTATATTCTTTGAAGATGTTTTGTAATAAAATTAAGTATATGTATAAAATATCATTTATGATAAAACAATTTCTTTAAAAAGCTATTTATGTAAGCAATATTTTATAAAAGATCTATTATAATAAAGCCTTTAGAAAGAAAGATTTTAAAAATATTTTCTATGAAGAGCTTTTATAATAGAAGTCATTCTATGGTAGGTTCTTATAAAAAAAATCTTTTTATGAAAGAGTTCTTATAATGGCAGACTATTTTTAAATGAGCTTTTATAATATTTCACTTTTTGCAAAAGAGCTTTGCAATAAAATAAATAATTTCTTTGAAGATATTTTGTAATAAAGTTAAGTATATGTATAAAATATCATTTATGATAAAACACTTTCTTTAAAAAGCTATTTATGTAAAAGCTTTCTTAAAGAAGGATTTTAGAAAAAAATTAATTTTATACAAGAACTTTTATACCAAAATATTTCCTATGAAAAGTTTTTATAATAAAAGTCATTTTATAATAGTTTATATAACAAAAGTCTTTATATGAAAAATACTATTTTTAAATGAGCTTTTATGATATTAAACTTTCTACGAAAGAGCTTTCCATACAAATATTATTTTATATGAAGATATTTTGTGGTAGAAGTTAATATGATTTATTCTCTTAATAAAAATCTTTATATAAAAGAGCTTTTATTGCAGAAGTACACGTATGTAAGAGCTTTTTGAACAAAACTCTTTTCTGAATACTTTCTGCAAATAAGCTTTGCACTAAAATAATATTAACTATGACTTTTGTGATAAAAGACACTCTATGGCTTGTTTTTCTAGTGAAAGCTTTTAGAAAGTCTATGCATTAAAGAGCTTTTATAATAACATTCTTTTCGCAAAGACGTTTGCAATAAAAGTCTTTTAATTAAATTGATTTTATAATGTTTAAACGAAGGGGTTTATAGTAAAAGCTTTTGAATTAATGAGTTTCTAATTCATCGCTTCATATCAAAGAGCTTTTTTATATAAAATTTATTTTAACAAGAGATTTGCTAAAAAAATGTTTTAATAAAAGTTAAGTTATGATAACAGTTTTTCCAAAAGCTTTTGTAACGAAAGCTTTTATTAAAAACATTTTGTACTCATATTTGCTGTGAAGAACTTTTTTAATAAAAATAATTTTAAAAGATGTTCTTTTATAGAAAGCTTTATAAAAAAAAGATGTTTAGTAACAAAAGTTTTTGCAATCAACATATTTCTATGCAAGTGCTTTTATAAAAACAATTTCTACCAAGGAATTTTTTTAATAAAAATCTTTCCAAAAAAAAATTTTTTAAATAAGACACATTTAGCGGAAAAGCTTTAAAGTAAAATTATTTCAATAAAATAAAAATTATAAAGGAGCTTTTCATAGAAATGTAAAAAGGCTTTTTTAATTAAATCGATTCTATAAAAACTTTCTTGAAAAATATTTTACACCGATAAAGCTTTAATAATGTAAGTGAGTCGATAAGAGCATTATAAAGATAAAGACTTTGTGTTAAAAGCTTTCATAAAGAAAGATTTTCAATAAAAGATATTTATGATACAATTTTTTTCATTTTAAAACTTTGAATGGAAAAGCTTTATAGTTAAATTTTATATTAAGGAGCTTTTAATAAAATACTTATTTTGTATTAGAGCTTTTTTAATCAATTCATTTATTTAAAAGCTTTCTTGTTGAATATTTTACACGGATAAAGCTTAAATAATGCCAGTGAGCTAGTAGCTGTATTTTTATGCTTTTAGTCTGAAAAAAAGCTTTAAAAAATATTTTTGTTGAATAATTTTAATTTTTTATGAAACATTTTAAGTAAAACATCATTGAATCAAAATTTTTCATGAATGTATGAGGATGTTGTAGCAATAAAAGCTTTATGTAAGAAAAGATATAATAACGATTTTATTGAATTAAATTGGAGATAAAGATTATTTACAAATTTATTGTTAGTATTTCAATTATAAAAGCTCTATATACAAAGCTTTTAGTGGGAAATTGGTTGTGATAAAAGGTCTATAAATAAAAGCTTCTGCAATTAAAAAAATTGTTGGAAAATGTTTTATCATCGAAAGTTGTCATGATAAAAGCTCTATGAAAAGAAGCTTCTATAATAAAAAAAATTATAGAAGATCTCTTCTGGTACTTTTAAATTAAACAATGAAATTTCCTAAAAATATTAGTAAAAGTAAAAACTTGAGCTTTATCTTAAGCGGAAAGTATGTCTTAAGTTCTTTAGTGTAGTTTCAAAATATATATGATAAAGCTTTTGTTGAAGATTCTTCTAATACTGTTAATCTGGATATTTAGATAGTCTAAAAATGTCAATAAAAGCTAAAATTATGTTAGTTTGTTAGTTAGTTTATAAAAGCTCTATATAAAAAGCTTTAAGTAGGAAAGATTTTTATAATCGAAAGTTGTTATTATAAAATCACTATGAATAGAAAGAAGCTTCTGTAATAAAAAAAAATGTTGAAGTTCTCTTCTTTATGATAATAGCTTAATATAAAAAGCTTTTCGTTGAAATGAAAGTTGTTATGATATGAAAAGAAGCTTCTATAATATAAAATTGTTAAAGATCTTTTCTTGTACTTTTAACTTGAATGACAAGATTCATTAAAATTATGAGTAGATGTGAGATCTTGAGCTTTCAGCATGAAGGGTGTCTAAAGTCCTCTAATGTCGTTTAAAAATTTTCCTGTTACTTTATTATTTACATTTAGACATTCATACATTCAATAATTACATTAAGCTAAATTTTTTAACGTTATAGTTTTTTTTTGTTTTTTTTTTTTTTTTGTAAATCTCAACCTCAAGTCAAATTATGAAGTTATGCAAAACTTGTGCAAAATTTAAACGTGTGTTAAATTTTTAATAATCGTAACATTTCATAACTGTCAAGTGAATAAAGGAAAACAGAGAAAAAGTTAAAATGATATAACTGGATGGAATGAATTTTTAAATGCCCTACACTATAGCATTAATAAATAGTAATGTTTCTTAATTAAAAGAATATTTATTTGATACCACATTAAGCTGAAATAATCGGGTGGGAGTTATTTTTTTGTTTGAACTGATCGAAATGTATTATTTATATCTCTAAAAAGCTAAAATAAATTAAAAGTTTTTCGTAAAATTTGTGTTGTTAAAATATGTGATATATGATTCCAAAGATGTGATAAATGATAAATTTTAAAGTAAACCAATTCGAAAAATTTAAATTTCGATCGTTTTTATAATCACAATAAGACTATAATGCAAAATTGACTCTAGAAAAAACATTTACAAAGTAAGGCTGACAGAAAGACGGATGGACAAACAAACTGACGTACAAAAATTTGTTTCTTTATTTTCAATTTTTCTAAGCTTTGATAATCATTTTAATAAATATCGAAAAAAAATTCCATCAGACATAATAATAAAGACATTTAAGGACACCACGGCAAACGGATATGAAGACCTCATCCAGTTAAACTAAATGACAGAGATTTTCTCATAAATTTTTTAAGACAATTAAATTTTATTTTCATACAAAAAATATATCCCACGCCTTAAATTTCATTTATTATATTTAAGTCAATTTAAAAATTTTGTCACAATTTTCTCCTTTTCTGAAAGCAGCCAAACAAATGAGTTTCCTTTTATTATAACAAACCCCGAAACAAACAAGCGGCAAAATCTTTTGTTTTTCTTATTGTGAGCTATTTTTTTTTTGCTTAGAACTAAGGTTCTTGGTAAGAAAAGCTTTTTTACTTTTTTTTTTGCTGTTTAGTTTTCGTGTATTTAACATTTGTCACGTGATGCTACAAATCATTGTCACACATGTATCTGCTGCAAACTACAAGTAGTTCGCAAAAACAAAAAAAAAAGTTTTTTTCTTAAATCTTTTGTTTGGTTAAATGTCTAGTAGTAGAAGTTAGTTTAACAAGTAAATACTAAGTAACACAAGTTATGTGAGAAATAAAACAGAGCAGCTATTTAATCATATATTGTCGCTGCTTTAGTTTTAAGTATATTAAAATAAAGAACTTTTAGTAAGAACAAAATAGGGGAAGTTGGATAGGAGGTAGAATCAAAACTCAAACTGAATAAGTTTAGAATGGTAAAATTAATCACATACAACTTTAAGATCATTGAAGAAAGCTTTCTAAGAGCTTTTCTATGTCTCCAATAGTTTCACAAATTTAGCTTTTTACTTGTTTAATTTTAAGAATCTTAGTATAGGTTTACTTCCCTTGTTTCTAGCATATTTTGCATATACATTTTTATTCTTATATGTGAGTGTAAATTTTCTTTAAAAGAGTCAGTCCACATACATTTAAAAGTCAAAGATCACGAATTTTTTTTTCTTGACTTCACTCTTTCTCTTTAGACATTATATTGCAACCTTTTCGAGACTTAACACTTACGGTTACTTAAAATATTGCAATTTTGTTGCTATTTTTTTTTAACTTCATGCTCAACTAAAATATATAAACGTAAATGGTAGAATATAAAAATAAGACAAGAAGTTAGTCAAATTCGATCAAAATAGCCTCTACAGCATTAAATTTTTACATGGAAAAATGTTGATGATATAGAAAAATATTGATGATATAGAAAAATTTTGATGAAGGTTTTCATATAGAAAAGCTCTAATAAAACTTTTTGTATGGAAAAGATATAAACAAAATTTTTTAAATAAAAAAGTCTTGATAAAACTTTTAGTATAGAAAAATTTTGATACAATTTTTCATATAGAAAAATGTTGATGAAGTTTTTCGTAAGAAAAATGTTGATGAAATTTTTTAAATAAAAAAACTTTGATGAAATTTTTCATAAGAAAAATTTTGATGAAAATTTTCATATAGAAAAATTTTAATGAAATTTTTCATATAGAAAAAGAATTATGAAATTTTGATAAAATTTTTCATAAGAAAAATTTTGATGAAATTTTTTAAATAGTAAAATTTTTATTAAATTTTTCATAAAAAAAATGTCGATGAAATTTTTCATATAGAAAAATTTCAATGAAATTTTTCATATAGAAAAATTTCGATGAAATTTTTCATATAGAAATAGAATTATGAAATTTTGATAAAATTTTTCATATGAAAAATTTTGATGAAATTTTTCATGAAAAAAATTTCAATGAAATTTTTCATATAGAAAAATTTCGATGAAATTTTTCATATAGAAAAATTTCGATGAAATTTTTCATAAAGAAAAATTTTGATAAAATTTTTCATATAGAAAAAGAATTTTGAAATTTTGATGAAATTTTTTATAAGAAAAATGTTGATGAAATTTTTTATATAAAAAACCTTTGATGAAATTTTCTAACAGCAAAATTTTTATGAAATTTTTTTTATTGAAAAATTTTGATGAAATTTTTCATATTGAAAAATTTTGATGTAATTTTTCTAATAGAAAGAAATTTTTTTATAGAAAGATTTTGATGAAATTTTCCTAATAGAAAATTTTATTAAAATTTTTCTTAAAAAAAATGTTGCTGAAGTTTTTTTTATAGAAAAATTTTGATGAAAGTTTTCTGATAAAAAAATTTTTATGAATTTTTTTTTTAGAAAAATTTTATTGAAATTTTTCATATAATTAAATTTTTATAGAAAAATGTTGATGAAATTTTTCATAAGAAAAATTTTGATGAAATTTTTCATATAAAAAAATTTTTGGTGAAATTTTTCATAAAAAAAACTTTTGATAAAATTTTGATGAAATTTTCTAACCGCAAACTTTTTCATGTAGAGAATTTTGATGAATATTTTCTTATAGAAAAATTTTAATGAATTTTTTTTTGTAGAGAATTTTGATGAAATTTTTCACATAAAAAAATTTGATGAAATTTTTCTAAAAGAAAGAAATTTTTCTTATTGAAAGATTTTGATAAAATTTTTCTGATAGAAAATTTTAATGAAATTTTTCTTACAGAAAAATGTTGAAGAAATTTGTCATATAGAAAAATTTTGCTGAAATTCCTGAAATAGAAAAATTTTGATAAAACTTTTCATATAGAAAAATTTTGATGAAATTTGTCTTATGAAAAAATGTTGATGAAATTTTTCATATAGAAAAATGTTAATGAAATTTTTTATAAAGAGAATTTTGGTGAAAATTTGGTGAAATGTTTTTTTATAGAAACATTTAGATGAAATTTTTTATACAGAAAAATTTTCTCTTTAAAAAAATGTTGATGAAATTTTTCTCATAGAAAAATTTTTAAAATTATTTTTATATAAAAAAATGTTGATGAAATTGTTCATAAAGAAAAATGTTGGTGAAAATTTTTATAAAGAAAATTTTCATGAAATTTTTAATAAAGAAAAATTTTAATGAAATTTTTCGTTTAGAAAACTTTTGATAAAATTTTTCATAAAGAAAAATTTTTATAAAATTTATTATAAAGAAAAATTTTGATAAAATTTTTTTAAAAAGAAGAACTTGGATGAATTTTTTTACATAGAAAAATTAACAAATTTTTTTTATATATATTTTTTTAATGGAAAAAATTTTTAAAATAAAAAATTTTTTATGAAATTATGTAGGAAAATTTTGATGAAATTTTTCACATAGAAACATTTTGATCAAATTTTTCATATGGAAAAATTTTAATCATATTTTTCATATAAAAAAGTTTTGATCAAATTTTTGATATAAAATTTTTCATATAAAGATATTTTGATTAAAATTTTAATGAAATTTTTTATAAAGACAAATTTTTATATGGAAAAATTTTTATGAATTTTTCTTTAAGAAAAATTTTGATGAGTTTTTTGATATAGAAAAATTTTTTAAGAAATTTTTTATAAAGACAAATTTTTATATGGAAAAATTTTTATGAATTTTTCTATAAGAAAAATTTTAATGAGTTTTTTGATATAGAAAAATTTTGATGAGTTTTTTCATATCAAAAAATTTTGGTAAAATTTTTTATATATCAAAATTTTGTTGAAATTGTTCATAAAGAATAATGGTAATGAATTTTTTATAGAAAATTTTTTATGAAATTTTTATTTAGAAAATTTTTATGAAATTTTTTCGTAAAAAAAATTTTTGATAAAATTTTTCGCAAAGAAAAATTTTGATAAAATTTTTTGTATAGAAAAAATTTTATCAATTTTTTCATATATAACATTTTTTTATGAATTTTTTTTTGTATGTAAAAAAAATTTACTTTACCTAGACTATAGGAACTATACATCATCATAAGCCCAATTTATCCCTTCCACTTACCATGGTGTAGCGTATTCAAAAAATCATCCAACAAAACAAAGTAGAATTTATAAGCGTAAAAAACTTGAGCATAGAATTCTTAGAATTTGAATATTGTGTGAAATAACAACTGCAACTAAAGAATAAAAAGACAAAAAACTAAAAAAAGACAAACACAAGACATTGGCATGACTTCCTAAAAAAGACAGAATATTCCATAAGGAAAACAAGAAACTACTTCTATGTGTACAACAACTAACTACTGACAAGATTGCTAGTTGAAATAAATGTACATCAAGACAAACATACAGATTTGCATACGACAAACATCCACAAACTAAAAACATATAAAACCCATCATCATTTACAAAAATTTTCTTCCAAGACCTGACTAAGGATAGGGCTTTAACAAAAATAAACTCAGGCGTGGGCTCTAAGTTTTAGCCTTTTTAGTTTAGTTTTTTTTTTTTGATTTTTTTCTTTACTTTCCCCCTTAAGCCAACAAACATGAAAAGTTCCAAAGAAAAACATAGCAAAAGGGATACTTGTTACTCTCTACTTCAGAAAAAGTAAAGGGTCATACATCTACATATCTTTCTCTTTAAAAGCTAAAATCCTAAAAAATATTCAACAAAGGCAACAAAGCACTTACCCGAAATACTAAACTTGAGCTGGTAAACGTTGGTCGATTGTCATTCAAATTTAACACCTCAACACGCAGCAAACGTATTGATTGTTTTGGTGGATTGCCACCGTCTGTTGCTGCCACAGCCAAACGATAAATACTGCGTTCCTCATGATCCAACACGACCAGCGTTCGTATGACACCCGTATTGGCGTCTATGCTAAACAGACCAAAGCCATCCGAATCACGACCTTTTAATATCGAATAAGTGATCGATGCATTTTGTCCATTATCACGATCGACAGCACGTATGCGCACCACTTCTGTGCCTGGTGGCTGTTCCTCACGTACGCTGACCACATCCTCTTGCGGATCAACAATCTTCGGTTGATTGTCATTGACATCGGTTACATGGACTTTGACAGCGACGCGTGAACTACGATACGGTGTGCCCTGATCGCGAGCCTCTGCTACTAAATCATAAACTGAGCGTTGTTCACGATCCAAAGGTTCGCGTGTTGTGATTTCACCTGAAATGGAAAAAAGACCAGAGAATGATGGCATGAGTGTTTGACTGAGTGAAGGGTGGGTGGAAAATTTTTTTTTTTAATTTTTTTCTTTTCAAATGTTTGAAATGATTTGTTTTTTGGTAATTAGAGAGATCGTTTTTTTAGAAAGTTCTTATATAAATAAATAAATTGTTTTATACTTTCAATTTAAAAGTGTTTTGTGTATCACTTTACTCTATTAAAAGCAAGACCAATCTGACGAGATCACACTTTACTATGGCACGATCATAGTATACTTTGGTTAAGTACACGATACTCTGACCAGGGTACGAAATCTCTTTTGGTATAATACCACTAGTACATATATGTTCTGACTAGATCACACTTTTCTCTTACTATTTAGATCATATTATACTCTGACAATCTGGTATGTGATGGAAATCGATCGTTTTCAAATCGATCGATTTCAGATATAATTCGGAGATAATTATTTTTCATTTCCACAAAAATTTTAACAAAATGAAAGATGAGATATCAGTCAGAAGTATTAAAGGCCAAATTTCCTAAAACGGATAAGCTCTTGTAAAGTACAGACAGACAAATTGTAATAAAGGTTTTCATATCGAAAAATTTTTATGAAATTTTTCAAATAGAAAACTGAATTTTTTCATAAAGAAAAATTTAGATGAAATTTTTTATATTGAAAAATATTGATAAAATTTTTCATATAGAAAAATTTTGAAGAAATGTTTTATATAGAAAAAATTTTGTGAAATTTTTTATATAGAAAAAATTTTGTGAAATTTTTTATATAGAAAAAATTTTGTGAAATTTTTTATATAGAAAAAATTTTGTGAAATTTTTTATATAGAAAAAAATTTTGTGAAATTTTAATGAAATTTTTCATATAACAAAATTTTGATATAATTTTTCATATAGAAAAATTTTGATGAAATTTTTGTCTAGAAAGATTTTGATGAAATATTTTTTATAGGAAAATTTTGATCAATTTTATTTATAGCAAAAATTTTTCATATAGAAAAATTTTGATGAAATTCTTCTTATAGAATAATTTTGATAAAATCTTTCATATAGAAAAATGTTGATGAAATTTTTCATATAGAAAAATTTTAGTGAAAGTTTTCATATAGAAAAATTTTAATGAAATTTTTCTTATAGAAAAAATTTAATAAAATTTTTCTTATAGAAAAAATTTGATGAAATTTTTTATATGAAAAAATTTTGATGAAATTTTTCATATAGAAAGATTTTGACGAAATTTTTTATATAGAAAAAGTTTTCTTATAGAAAAATGTTGATTAAATTTTTATATGGAAAAATTTTGATGAAATTTTAAATATAAAAAAATTTTTAAGTAATTTTTTATATAGAAAAATTTTGATGAAATTTTTCATATAGAAAGATTTTGATGAAATTTTGTATATAGAAAAAGTTTTCTTATAGAAAAATGTTGATTAAATTTTTATATGGAAAAATTTTGATGAATTTTTATATATAAAAAAATTTTTATAGACAAATTTTTATGAAATTTTAAATAAAGAAAAATTTTGATGAAATTTAGAATTTTTTGATGAAATTTTTAAATAGAAAAATGTAATGAAATTTTTATTAAAAAAAACATTTTTGATGAAAATTTTCATAAAGAAATATTATTTTAAAATTTTTGTTATAGAAAAATTCTTTTGAAATTTTTCTTATAGGAAAATGTTAATGAAATCTTTCGTATATAAATATTTTGATGAAAGTTTTCAAATAGAAAAATTTTGATGAAATTTTTCATATAGAAAAATTTTGATGAAATTTTTCATATAGAAAAATTTTGATGAAATTTTTCATATAGAAAAATTTTGATGAAATTTTTCATATAGAAAGATTTTGATGAAATTTTTTATATAGAAAAAGTTTTCTTATAGAAAAATGTTGATTAAATTTTTATATGGAAAATTTTGATGAAATTTTAAATATAAAAAAATTTTTATGAAATTTTTTATAGAAAAATTTTTATGAAATTTTAAATAAAGAAAAATTGTGATGAAATTTAGAAACTTTTGATGAAATAAATAGAAAAATGTTATGAAATTTTTATTAAAAAAAACATTTTTGATGAAAATTTTCATAAAGAAATATTATTTTAAAATTTTTGTTATAGAAAAATTCTTTTGAAATTTTTCTTATAGGAAAATGTTAATGAAATCTTTCGTATATAAATATTTTGATGAAAGTTTTCATATAGAAAAATTTTGATGAAATTTTTCATATAGAAAAATTTTGATAAAATTTTTCATATAGAAAAATTTTGATGAAATTTTTCATATAGAAAAATTTTTATGAAATTTTTCATATAGAAAAATTTTGGTGAAATTTTTCATATAGAAAAATTTTGATGAAATTTTTCATATAGAAAAATTTTGATAAAATTTTTCATATAGAAAAATTTTGATGAAATTTTTCATATAGATAAATTTTGATGAAATTTTTCATATAGAAAAATTTTGATGAAATTTTTCATATAGAAAGATTTTGATGAAATTTTTTATATAGAAAAAGTTTTCTTATAGAAAAATGTTGATTAAATTTTTATATGGAAAAATTTTGATGAAATTTTAAATATAAAAAAATTTTTATGAAATTTTTTTCAGAAAAATTTTTATGAAATTTTAAATATAGAAAAATTTTGATGAAATTTAGAAACTTTTGATAAAATTTTTCAAATAGAAAAATGTGATGAAATTTTTATTAAAAAAAAAATATTGATGAAAATTTTCATAAAGAAATTATATTTTAAAATTTTTCTTGTACAAAAATTTGGATGAAATTTTTTTATAGAAAAATTCTTATGAAATTTTTCTAATAGGAAACTGTTAATGAAATCTTTCGCATACAAAAATTTTGATGAAAGTTATCATATACAACATTTTTTATGATTTTTTTTAGAAAAAGTTTGAGGAAATTTTTGTTGCAGAAAAATGTTTATGAATTTTTTTTATAGAAAAATTTTGTTGAAATTTTTCAATAGAAAAATTGAAAGAAAATTTTAAGGTATAAAAATTTTGATGAAATATTTCGTATAGAATAATTTGCATGAAATTTTTAATATAGAAAAATGTTGATGAATTTTTTCATATAGAAAAGTTTTGATGAAATTTTTCATTTAATTTTTTTTTTAAATTATTCTTTTTTTACAAAAAAATTTTGATAAAATTTTTCTCACAGAAAAACTTTGATGACATTTTTCTTACAGAAAAGTGTAGATAAAATTTTTCTTTACAGAAAAATTTTGATGAAATTTTTTATGTAAAAAAACATATTTTATCAAATTTGTATAAACATTTTTTTATAAAAAATGTTGATGAAATTTTTCTTACAAAAAATGTTGACAAAACTTTTTACATGCAAAAATGTTGATAAAGTTTTTGTTAAAAAAAAATTTTTATGAAATTTTTCTTATAGACAATATATAATGAAATTTTTCTTACAGACAAGTTTTGATGAAATTATTCTTATAGAAATATTTTAATTAAATTTTTGTATAAAAATAATTTGATGAAATTTTTCATACTGGAAGAATTTTAATGGAATTTTTAATATAGTATCATTTTTATAAAGTTTTTTATACAAAAAAATTTTGAAGAAATTTTTTATATCGGAAAGATTTGATGAAATTTTTTATTTAAAAAAATTTTGATCAAATTTTTCATATAGAAATTTTTTTTTTTTAATTTTTCATAAGGAAAATTTAAAAAAAATGTTGGTGAAATTTTTCATATAAAAAGTTTAGAAAAATAGAATTTTTCATATAGAACAAATTTTTCATATACAGTTTTGATAAAAAATTGTTTAAAACTTTTTTAAAATTGTTTTAAAAATTTAAAAAAATTTTTGTGAAATTTTTTATATTAAAAATTTTGAAATTTTTGGAAATTAATTTTCTTATACAGAAAAGTTTTGATGGAATTCTTTAATAAGAAAAATTTTGATAAAATTTTTCATTCAAAAAGTTTTGATTAAATTTTTCATATTGAAACATATTTGATAACATTTTTCATATAGAAAAATTTTAGGAATTTTTCGTATATAAAATTTTTTATAAATGTTAATCAAAATTAAATATTTCATAGAAAATTATTGATAGTATTTAATATTACTAAGCTTTGGTGAAGTAGGCGGTTTAATCTGGTTCATCACCACTATTACCTAAGCTCTATGACTGTTAGTATGTATGTAGAAACCCTAGGCACTTAAATAATTACGAAAATGCAATTTTTTTTAACGAAAATTGCGTTTAATAACAAAACACATTTCTAGTCCATACTTTATTCGTAACACTCCTTAAATTCTCATTTCTTTCATCTCCATATTTCCAAATCCAAATAAAGCTAGAAATGCTCAAATCATTTATATCAATTTTCTTTTAATTTCAATCTCTGTTATCGTCATTGAAAATCTTGACTTGTAATATCGAAGAAAGAAAATAGATTTTAATCATTTTAAATCAATCCTTTCATATGAATCTACAAAGATCGAATTGGATTTTTTTAGGAAACCAAATGATTAACATAAATTGTATATATTTATTTAAATAAATACCTCTCTCTGCAACATATTAAATGTTGCAAGTTACTTCTAAGCTTAACACGAAACAGGAATGCAACAATGAAAGTTAAGCAATTGATTTTAAATATTTGTTGCAAAAAAAAGTATTAAATCGAGTCACAAACAGTCTAGTTTCTTCTTCTTCGACTAGTACAAGTTATCAATTCCATAGAGTTTTACAGTGGCCCCTAAATGTCAATCGTCAGCGACATACAATTGACGGATGAGCTGACAGCGCTAAAACTGTTGTTGTTGGGCTGTAAATGCTAAGACTTTGACTTCGGAAGCAGCAGCAAAAGAAGCTAAATCTATGTTGTGTGTTGCACAATTATCATGCTTACAATTTTTTTCTTCTTCTTCTTCTTGCCAACAACATTTGTATGAAGCCTTAAGCTTTGAGAAATATTTTATAGAAATAACAACCAAAAAAAATGTTCAATGATGAATAACAAACATTCAACTGCAACAAACAAATCCTTAGTTAGAAAGAAATGTGCAAAAGCTTCTGTTTAAATAAATCTTTTTATAATAGATCGTATCGATTTTTATGATCATCATCATCGTCTTTTAGTTGTTTTTAGTTTTCATTTAAAGTTTTTTATGTTTGGCATAATGAACAACAGGTTCTTTTTAGTTTTTCAGTAATTCGAAGCAAAAAAAAAATATTACACACACTTGTTTTTAGAAATGGTTTTCCTAAAAGGCTTTAAGGAAAATTGTATAAATTCAAGAAGTTTAAAAGAATTTTCTGAAAACTAACAAAATTGAAAATTTACTTTTTAAAGGAAATTTCTTAAAAATTTACTTTTTAAAGGAAATATTCTAAATATTCTATAAATTAAAAAAAATTTCTTTTAAGGAAATTAAAAAAAAATTTTCCTTTGAAAATAAATTTTTAAAAAATTTCCTTTGAAGAGAAATTTTTAAAAAATTCTCTTTTAAAGGGACATTTTTCGAAAATTTCCTATTTTCATAGGAATTTTTTCAAAAATTTCTTATTTTTATAGGAATTTTTTAAAAGATTTCTTATTTTAATAGGAAATTTTTCAAAAATTTCTTATTTTTATAGGAAATTTTTGAAAAATTTCTTATTTTTATAGGAAATTTTTTAAAAAATTATTATTTTTAAAGGGAATTTTTCAAAAATTTCTTATTTTTATAGGATTTTTTTCAAAAATTTCTTATTTTTATATGATATTTTTCAAACATTTCTTATTTGTATATGATATTTTTCAAACATTTCTTATTTTTATAGGAAATTTTTCAAAAGTTTTTATTTTTATAGGAAATTTCTCATAAGTTTCTTAGTTTTCTGGGAAATTTTTCGTAAGTTCTTTATTTTTATATGAAATTATTTAAAATTTTTTATCTTTACAGGAAAGATTTTAAAAATTTCTTAATTTTATAGGAAATTTTTTTTAAATTTTTTCATTTTTATAGGAAATTTTTTAAAAGTGTTTTACTTTTATAGGAAATTTTTAAAAAAATTTTAATTAATACATAATTTTTCAAAATCTTTTTCTTTTTATGGAAAATTTTTCAAAATTTTAATATTTTTATAGGAAATTTAAAAAAAATTCTTTTTATAGCAAATTTTTTCAAAAAATTCTTATTTTTCATAGGAAATTTTTCAAAAATTCTTTATTTTTTTAGGAAATTTTTACGTATATCTTATTTTTATAGGAAATTTTTAAAAATTTTCTATTTTTATAGGAAATTTTTCAAAAATTTGTTAGTTTTATATGAACTTTTTCAAAAACTTCTTATTTGTATAGGAATTTTTTAAAAAATTTCTCAATTTTGAAACAAGTTTTTCAATAAATTCTTATTTATGTAGCAAATTTTTTAAAAATTTCTTATTTTGAATGAAGTTTTTCAAAAAATTTGTATTTTTAAGGGAAATTTTTCAAAAATTTCTTTTTTTTTTTTAGTTTTTCAAAAATTTCCTTTTTTTATAGGATTTTTTTTCCAAAAATTTCTTATTTTATTTTTCTAAAAATTTCTTATTTTTATAGGAAATTTTCTAAAAATTTCTTATTCTTATATAATTTTTTTTTTAATTTCTTATTTTTCTAGGAAATTTTTGAAAAATTTCTTATTTTTATAGGAAATTTTTCCAAAAATGTCTTATTTTAATATTAAATTTTTCAAAAATTTCTTAATTTTATAGGAAATTTTTCAAAAATTTCTTATTTTTATAGGAAATTTTTCAAATATTTCTTATTTTTATAGGAAATTTTTCAAAAATATCTTATTTTTATAGGACTTTTTTTAATTCTTATTTTTATAGAAAAAATTTCTTATTATTATAGGAAATTTAAAAAAATATATATTTTTTTTATAGAATTTTTTTTTCAAAATTTAAATAGGAAATTTCTTAATTTTATAGAAAATTTTTTGCAAGTTTTTTTAATCTTATAGAAAATTTAAAAAAATTTTATATATTAATAGGAAATTTTTCAAAAAATTCTTATTTTTAAAAGAAATTTTTGAAAAATTTCTTATTTTTATAAGAAATTTTTGAAAAATTTCTTATTTTTATAAGAAATTTTTGAAAAATTTCTTATTTTTATAAGAAATTTTTGAAAAATTTCTTATTTTTATAAGAAATTTTTGAAAAATTTCTTATTTTTATAAGAAATTTTTGAAAAATTTCTTATTTTTATGAGAAATTTTTGAAAAATTTCTTATTTTTTTATAAGAAATTTTTGAAAAATTTCTTATTTTTATAAGAAATTTTTTAGATATTTTTTATTTTTACAGGACATTTTTCAAAAACATCTTATTTTTATAGGATTTTTTTTTTAAATTTCTTATTTTTATAGGAAAGAAGAAGAATTTAAAAGAAGAATTTAAAAAAAAAAATATTATTTTTATAGGATTTTTTTTTCAAAATTTTAAACTTTAAAGAAATTTTTAAAAAAATTATTATTTCAATAGGAAACTTCTTAATTTTGTTGAAAATTTTTTTAGTTTTATAGAAAATTTTCAAAAATTTTTTTATTTTTATAGGAAAGTTTTCAAAAATATCTTATTTTGAAAAATAATATTTCAAAATTTTCTTATTTTAATAGAAAATTTTTATTTTTATAGGAAAATTTGTATGTTTTTATAAAATTTTTTCAAAAATTTCATATTTTTATAGGAAATTTGTCAAAAATTTCTTATTTTTATAGGAAATTTTTAAAAATATCTTATTTTAAAGGAATTATTTTCTATTTCGTATTTTTATAGAAAATTTTTCAAAAATTTCTTATTGTTGATTTTTTTTTTAATTTCTTCTTTTTTTTTATAAAATTTTTTCAACAATTACTTATTTTTATTGGAATTTTTTTTGGAATTCATTCTTTTAAGCCTCTGTCCTTCCTGCAAAACATACATTGTTAACCATTTGAAAAGTAGAACACTTCTCCATTTTCTGTGACTCTATTCCACTTGTGTACCACATCCATCCATAATGATTGACCTCTTCGTTTTCCATATCCCCTCTTTGGTCTAACGGTAGACTTGTTTCACCATTTCTTTCTTTTTTTTCCAGCTCCAGCATTTAAATGTACCTGCACGTATTCGCATCTTCTATAAAATAAATTTCTGGCAAAATGAGAGTGAGTTCCATTAGATCTTGGGATTCTATGGTTTTATTTTATTTGCTCATTTGTGTCCAAAAGGAGATTGATTTTTCTTCATATCCTAATGCTAGGAGTATGTATTTGTGTGTGTGTTTGTGAACACAGGCATGGATGTATTTATGTATGTATGACTCCTCTACTTCCATAGATTGTGGTTAAGTGAGTTGTTAAAAATGTCAATGATTTTGTGGGTTTGATGTAACGTATGGTTAGTCTAAAGTGACATTAATTTATGTTAAAAGGAAATTCTTAAGTTTTTTTTTTTTTACTTTTTATTATTGAACACACAAAAATAGTGCCTGAACATGTGCTAGCTGGTTAAAGAAGAACGTGAAACAAAAAAAGAAACAAACTTTATTTCTCATCGATAATTTACAATGATGATGAATCAATGTGTGTTCAAGAGTTTGGAGTAAACATTTTTGGTATTTTGGAATTTTTTGTTAATATCCAGCATTTGAAGATATCGTATGGCAAAAATGAAGAATGAGAAAGATTTTTGACACCTGTTAATTGAGATTTATAAGTTATTAGCAATAGTTGCAAGAATATTCATGATTGCGCAAGGTTAAAGGAAACCACCTGCTAAGAATTTTTAATTATTAAAATCTAACTGGTTGCGCATTCAAACGAAGTAGAATAAATTTTATTTGAATAAATTGCAAAATATTTAACTGCTGTCGCTTAATATTTCATTTTATTCTTTTATTTTCCTAATACAACTCTCCAAATCATGATTCTTTTGTATTAGAAAAATACTAGAATTCTTAGAATCTTTTTCCTAAAATCATTGTTTAGTTTAGGCATGCACGATTGACCATCGTGTGGTATTAAGTTTTTTTTTATTTTTTCGGATTTGTTAGTTCCAAATAGTGGCTACAACAATTACTGTTATATTCCCACACTCACTTCAATTTTTCTAAACATTTTATTTAAAAGATTTTTCATTTGAAAAAGTTATCGTTTATAACGATTTATGTTAATTAAGATACCCTTCACCAAAGATTATAAGGGTATTAGACACATGTCATTAGGTTTGAAATTATTTCAATTTTATTTATTTTATTTTTAATTTTCTTTTAAAAGGGATTTTTTTAAAAATATACTTTTAAAAAGAAAGTTTCAAACAAATTACTTTTTTAATTAAAATTTAAAAAAATTTTCCTTTTCAAGGATATTTTTCAATATTTACTTATTAAAGAAATTTTTTTAAAAATTTTCTTTTGAAAGGAAATTTTTTAAAAATAAACTTTTTAAAGGAAAATTTTTCAAAAATGTACTTTTTAAGGAAATTTTTCAAAAATTTTCTTTTTAGAAAATATTTCAAAAATTTACTTCTTAAAGGAAATTTTGCAAAAATTAACTTTTAAAAGGAAAGTTTTCAAAAATATACTTTTTTTAGAAAATTTTTAAAAAATTTACTTTTTTAAGGAAATTTTTTAAAAATGTACTTTTTTAACGAAATTTTTTAAAATTTAAAATTTTAAAATAAATTTTTCAATAATTTACTTTTTAAAGGAAACTTTTCAAAAATTTACTTTTAAAGGAAATTTTTCAAAAATTTATTTTTTAAAAGACATTTTTTAAAATTTTCTTTTTAAAGGAAATTTTACAAAAATTTACTTTTTAAAGGAAATTTTTCAAAAATTTATTTTTTAAACAAAAATTTAAAAAAAATTACTTTTTAGTAGAAAATTTTAAAAATCTACTTTTTAAAGGTAATTTTTGTAAAAATTACTGCTATATACAAATTTTTAAAAAATTTTTCTTTTAAAAGAATATTTTCCTTTTTAAGGAAATTTTTCAAAGACTTGTCTTTTAAAGAATATTTTTCAAACATTTTCGTTTTATAGGAAAATCTTAAAAAATTAGCTTTTTTAAAGAAATTTTTCAAAAATTTCTTATTTTTATAGGAAATTTTTAAAAAATTTCTCATTTTTATAGGAAATTTTTAAAAACTTTCTTATTTTTATAGGAAATTTTTCAAAAATTTCTTATTTTTATAGGAAATTTTTCAAATATTTCTTATTTTATAGGAAATTTTTCAAAAATTTCTTATTTTATAGGAAATTTTTCAAAAATGTCTTAGTTTTATAGGAAATTTTTAAAAAATGTCTTAATTTTATAGGATTTTTTTTTAATTTCTGATTTTTATAGGAAATTTTTCAAAAATTTTATATTTTTGTAAAAAATATTTTAAAAAATTTTTTATTTTTATAGGAAATTTTTCAAAAAGTTCTTATTTTTATGGGAAATATTTCGAAAATTTCTTATAGGAAATTTTTCAAAAATTTCTTAGTATTATAGGAAAATTTTCAAAAATGTCTTAATTTTATTGGCATTTTTTTTTTTAATTTCTGATTTTTGTAGGAAATTTATCAAAAATTTGATATTTTTGTAGCAAATATTTAAAATTTTTTTATTTTTATAGGAAATTTTTCAAAAAGCTTTTATTTTTATAGGAAAATTTTTAAAAATTTCTTATTTTTATAGGAAAATTTTCAAAAATTTCTTATTTTTATAGGAAATTTTTCAAAAATTTCTTATTTTTATAGGAAATTTTTCAAAAATTTTTTATTTTTATAGGAAATTTTTCAAAAATTTCTTATTTTTATAGGAAATTTTTCAAAAATTTCTTATTTTTATAGGAAATTTTTTAAAATTTCTTAGTTTTTTTCAGAAATGTCTTAATTTTATGGGAATTTTTTTTAAAAGTTTCTGATTTTTATATGAATTTTTTTTTTAAATTTCTTATTTTTATAGGAAATATCTTAAAAAATTTTTATTTTTATAGAAATTGTCCCAAAAATTTCTTACTTTTATAGGAAATATCTCAAAAATTTTTTATTCTTATAGGAAATTTTTAAAAATTTTCTTAATTTTATGGGAAATTTTAAAAAAAATTCTTAATTTTATAGGAAATTTTTTAAAAATATCTTATTTTTATAGGAAATATCTCAAAAAGTTCTTATTTATATTGGCTATATCTCAAAAATGTCTTGTTTATATAGGAAATTTTTAAAGAATTTCTTATTTTTATAGGAAATGTTTTAAAAATTTCTTATCTTTATAGGAAATTTTTCAAAAATTTCTTAATTTTATAGGAAATTTTTCAAAAATTTCTTATTTTTATAGGAAATTTTTCAAAAATTTCTTACTTTTATAGGAAATTTTTCAAAAATTTCTTATTTTTATAGAATTTTTTTAAAAAATGTCTTATTTTATGTAGGGAAATTTAAAAACTTATAGGAAATTTTTAAGGGTATGTAAGATTTGTGAAGACTTGTTTTCAGGCTAAAAACGTTGAAAAACAAAATATTTGTACCAAGTTTGGTTAAGACATTAATCATTTATTTAGGAGTGTCTAATTTATGTAAATGAATAAGTTAAAAATTCTCTGGCAAATGCATAAAAGTTTTGATTCTAAGAAGCTTTATCTGAATATTTTTCAAACATATTCGTTTTATAGGAAAATCTTAAAAAATTAGCTTTTTTAAAGAAATTTTTCAAAAATTTCTTATTTTTATAGGAAATTTTTAAAAAATTTCTCATTTTTATAGGAAATTTTTAAAAACTTTCTTATTTTTGTAGGAAATTTTTCAAAAATTTCTTATTTTTATAGGAAATTTTTCAAATATTTCTTATTTTATAGGAAATTTTTCAAAAATTTCTTATTTTATAGGAAATTTTTCAAAAATGTCTTAGTTTTATAGGAAATTTTTAAAAAATGTCTTAATTTTATAGGATTTTTTTTTAATTTCTGATTTTTATAGGAAATTTTTAAAAAATTTTATATTTTTGTAAAAAATATTTTAAAAAATTTTTTATTTTTATAGGAAATTTTTCAAAAAGTTCTTATTTTTATGGGAAATATTTCGAAAATTTCTTATAGGAAATTTTTCAAAAATTTCTTAGTATTATAGGAAAATTTTCAAAAATGTCTTAATTTTATTGGCATTTTTTTTTTTTAATTTCTGATTTTTGTAGGAAATTTATCAAAAATTTGATATTTTTGTAGCAAATATTTAAAATTTTTTTATTTTTATAGGAAATTTTTCAAAAAGCTTTTATTTTTATAGGAAAATTTTTAAAAATTTCTTATTTTTATAGGAAAATTTTCAAAAATGTCTTATTTTTATAGGAAATTTTTCAAAAATTTCTTATTTTTATAGGAAATTTTTCAAAAATTTTTTATTTTTATAGGAAATTTTTCAAAAATTTCTTATTTTTATAGGAAATTTTTCAAAAATTTCTTGTTTTTATAGGAAATTTTTTAAAATTTCTTAGTTTTTTTCAGAAATGTCTTAATTTTATGGGAATTTTTTTTAAAAGTTTCTGATTTTTATATGAATTTTTTTTTTAAATTTCTTATTTTTATAGGAAATATCTTAAAAAATTTTTATTTTTATAGAAATTGTCCCAAAAATTTCTTACTTTTATAGGAAATATCTCAAAAATTTTTTATTCTTATAGGAAATTTTTAAAAATTTTCTTAATTTTATGGGAAATTTTAAAAAAAATTCTTAATTTTATAGGAAATTTTTTAAAAATATCTTATTTTTATAGGAAATATCTCAAAAAGTTCTTATTTATATTGGCTATATCTCAAAAATGTCTTGTTTATATAGGAAATTTTTAAAGAATTTCTTATTTTTATAGGAAATGTTTTAAAAATTTCTTATCTTTATAGGAAATTTTTCAAAAATTTCTTAATTTTATAGGAAATTTTTCAAAAATTTCTTATTTTTATAGGAAATTTTTCAAAAATTTCTTACTTTTATAGGAAATTTTTCAAAAATTTCTTATTTTTATAGAATTTTTTTAAAAAATGTCTTATTTTATGTAGGGAAATTTAAAAACTTATAGGAAATTTTTAAGGGTATGTAAGATTTGTGAAGACTTGTTTTCAGGCTAAAAACGTTGAAAAACAAAATATTTGTACCAAGTTTGTTTAAGACATTAATCATTTATTTAGGAGTGTCTAATTTATGTAAATGAATAAGTTAAAAATTCTCTGGCAAATGCATAAAAGTTTTGATTCTAAGAAGCTTTATCTGAATTGTTTCTGTATTTTTTTTTATAGAATGCCTGAGATTGTAAAACAATTTTAATCATTTAGTAATTATTAACTTGATTTCCGTTTTCTCGAAAGTGATTTTAATATTGGTTATAACAAAATAAATTAAATTTTTTTTGACTTGAGTCTAGTTGAAGAATGTTTAGCTTTAGCTGGTATTAGCAAAAAGGTCAGTTTAGTTAAAATGTTGCAGTTTGATGCCAGATAACATTGTAAGTTAGTGGAACAAGTTTTAAAGGTGTAAAATTGTTTAAGATTGTGTCAATGATAATAAAAGGGATAAATTATAAATGTTGTATTTAAAATTGTGAAAAAATGGCTTTTAATAATAACAGTTTAGAGCTATATGGATATAAGAATAAGAATTTGAAAAAAATTCTTAAAAAATAAGAAAGTTTTGTAAAATTGTCTGTAGAAATAAAAAATTTATGAAAAATTTCTTTTTCTATAAAAATATGAAATTTTTAAAAATTTTCCTTTAAATAAATAAGAAATTTTTCAAAAAAATTTATTTTTTAATTTTTTTAAAAATAAGAAATTTTTAAAAAAATATTCTACAAAAATAAGAAATTTATGACAAATTTTCAACAAAATAAAAAATTTTTAAAAAAATTTCAATAAAAGCTTTAAATTTTTGAAAAACTTTCAATTATAATACAAAATTTTTTCTATAATAAAATTAATGGAAAATTTTTGAAAAATTTTTGGCAAAAATAAGAAATTTTCCTATAAAATCAGAAATTTTTGAGAAATTTCAAATACAAAAAAAAAATTGGTAATAATGTCTATTAAAATAGGATTTTTTTTTGCAAAATTTCTTAAATAAGAAGTTATTGTAATTTTTTGAAAATTTTCTTGTCAAAATAAGGAATTTTTTGAAAAATTTACTTAAAATTAAAAAATTTTGAAAAATTTCCTTTCAAAATAGGAAATTTTTGTAAAATTTTCCTGTCAAAATAAAATTATTATTTTTTTTAATTTAGTAAAAAGCACACGAAATTTTTGAAAATTTTCATATAAAAATAGGAAATTTTTGTAAAATTTTCTATAAGCAAATTTTATTAAAAATTTTCCTCTAAAAATAAGAAATTTTCGAAAAATTTCCCATAAAAATAGTAAATTTTTGTAAAATTTCATATAAAAATAAGAAATTTTTCAAAAATTTTCTTATTAAATAAGAAATTTGTAAAATAATTTCTGTAACAATAAAAAATTTTGAATTATTTCTCATTAAAATTAGAAATATCTAAAAAAAAAATCATATAAAAATAATGAATTTTTCTCACCAAATATGAAATTTCTAAGAAATTAATGTAAATTTTTGAAAAATTCTTGTAAAAATTAGAATTTTTAAAAAATTTACTATAAAAGTAGAAAAATTCTATAAAAATGAAAAATTTGTGGAAAATTTTCTATATAAATAAGAAATAAAAAATATTATCATAAAAATATGACATTTTTGAAAAATTTTATACAACAATAAAAAATTTTTAAAAAATATTCTATAAAAAATTACATTTTTTAAAAATTAAAAAGAAGTTTTTGAAAAAATATAAGAAATTTTTAAAAAATTTTATATAAAAATTAGAAATTTTTGAAAAATTTCCTATAAAAAAAATAAATTTCTGAAAAATTTCATATAAAAATAAAAAATTTTGAAAAATTCCCTATAAAATTAAGAAAGTTTTGAAAAATTTCCTATAAAAATTAGAAATTTTTTAAAAATTTTCTATAAAAATTAGAAATTTTTAAAAAATTACTTATAAAAATAATATTTTAAAAATAATAAACTTTTGAAAAACTTCCTACACAAATAATAAACCTTTGAAAAATTTCCTATAAAAAAAAAATTTTTGAAAAATTTCCTATAAAAAAAGAAATTTTTGAAAAGTTTCCTATAAAAAAAAATTTTTGAAAAATTTCCTATAAAAATAAGAAATTTTTGAAAAATTTCCTATAAAAATAAGAAATTTTTGAAAAATTTCCTATAAAAATAAGAAATTTTTGAAAAATTTCTTATAAAAAAATTAAAAATTTTTGTGAAATTTTCTATAAAAATTAGCCATTTCTTAAAAATCTATTTTAAAAAAAAATTTTTGAAAAATTTCCCATAAAAATAAGAAATTTTTGGAAAATTTCCTGTAAAAATAAGAAATTTTTGAATATTTTTTTAAGAAATTCATAAAAATAAGAAATTTTTGAAAAATTTCCTATAAAAATAAGAAATTTTTGAAAAACTTCCTATAAACTTAAGAAATTTTTGAAAAATTTCCTATAAAAATTAGAAATTTTTGAAAAATTTCCTGGAAATTTTTGAAAAATTTCCTATAAAATAAGAAATTTTTGAAAAATTTCCTATAAAACTAAGAAAAATTTCCTGTAGAAATAAAAAAATTTTGAAAAATATTTTATAAAAATAAAAAAATTTTGAAAATTTTCCTATAAAAATAAGAAATTTTTGAAAAATTTCCTATAAAAATAAGAAATTTTTGAAAAATTTCTTAGAAATTTTTGAAAAATTTCCTAAAAAATAAGAAATTTTTAAAAAATTTCCTATAAAACTAAGAAATTTTTGAAAATTTCCTATAAAAATAAAAAATTTTTAAAAATTTCCTGTAGAAATAAAAAATTTTTGAAATATATTTTATAAAAATAAAAAAATTTTGAAAAATATTTTATAAAAATAAAAAATTTTGAAAAATTTCCTATAAAAATAAGAAATTTTTGAAAAATTTCCTATAAAAATAAGAAATTTTTGAAAAATTTCCTACAAAAATAAGAAATTTTTGAAAAATTTCCTAAAAACTAATACATTTTTGAAAAATTTCCTATAAATATAAGAATTGCTTTAATTTTTTTTTTAAATTCATAAAAATAATAAATTTTGATAAGTTATAAAAATTAAATGTTTTTTCAAATTATTCTAAAAAAAAAAATTGTTTTAGCTTTCAAAACTACTCTAAACTAATTAGAATCCCCTATATAGGCTAGAATACTTTCTAGTAGCTAAGGCATTAACTATTAAACAATAAACTCCATAAATTTTAGCAAATGAACTAAATTATTTAAGTAAGCAAAATCTGGCAAAATGTTTATAGTCTAATAAAAAGATCAATATTTTATTACATTATTTCTTAAACTAATTAGCTATTGTGGTAAAAACTATTTATTTTACCAGCTGTAGAACTTGGCTTTTGCATACCTTTTTCCAATTTAAAAACTTTTTAAACCTCATCGGCATTTGGTTACCGAAGCTTTTGCCTCTAGTAGTAACAGGTTGTAAAATAATAAATAATTTATTTTGTTTTTTGTAGTTACAACCAAATACGTTCACAATTGTTCTGTGTGAACCTCAAATAAAAACGAAGCCGCCGTTTTTATTTTTTGTTGTAATTCCAGCACAAATTCATTTATCAAGAAAAATATTTTCCTAATTCTTAAAGCATTCATTGGAAATTAACCCACTTAACTTAACTGACTATTGGTTTTCTTTGCCAATGTAAAAGTCTTGGTACAACACAAAATTCCCAGTTCCATTTTTATAGTTGAAATAATAACAATAATAATAATGTTTTTTGGACTGACATTGTCGGTTATTGTTATTGGCCAAATAACCTATTGTGTGTTTATTTTTGGAAACTTACCCGTAAGTGGATTAACTTGAAACGAACTATTTGCCGGCAATAAACTATATCTGATGGCCGCATTTTCACCCAAATCCAAATCAGTAGCACCAATAACACCAACCAACGAACCACGACTCATATTCTCCTCTATCGAAAATTCATAGGATGAACGTAAAAAACGTGGATCATTATCGTTGGCATCCAAAACGCGTACCACAACACGTGTGCTAGTTTGGGCTGGCGGACTGCCATTATCGCTAGCCACCACCGTCAAATCATAATGATCACGTGTTTCACGGTCCAAAGGCGAACTTAAGTAAAGCCAGCCGCTATTGGGATAAATTCCAAATATTTGTGCATTTTCTCCCGAAGAGCCACCAAAAAGAGAAGTGTTGAAATTTTGGTTTCTGCTGTTGCTTTTGATGTTGTTTGCCTTGTTGCCAGTTATGAGGGTTTGATTTCCCTGCTGTTTGTTGTTGCTGTTGCTGCTGCTGATAATGCGATAAGTGATGCGAGCATTGTTCCCAGTATCCAAATCTACAGCTGTCACTTGTACAATCTAAAATTAGTTTGTAAAAATAAAAAGAAAAAAAAATGTTAAAGAAAAGTAACTATCATTAGAAAGAGAAGAGTTTATATATTTTGTTTAGTAATTTTCTTTTATTACTATTAACTATATTTTATTATATTTGAACATTTAAATTTTTCTTTTTATTATATTTTTAAATTAGTTGTATTGTTTGGTTGTTTGCAAACGTAAAAACTTTCACAATTTTCTTTGCTGCAAATTTGTCTGGTTTTATTGCGGTTATTGCTGATGCCGTCTGTAGAGGAATAGATTTGTTAGGCCAAAACTATAAGGCAACAAATATTGCATTTAAAATTTTAAATACCCTACAGTAGGTCCAATTCGCTGTAGAGTCAACACAGTTTTATGGGCTTTGTAAAGTTAATCTTTTATGGAATGAATTTTTTTTATAGAAAACCTTTAATATTAAAGTTTTCTATAGAAAATATCTATTAGAAAAGTTTTCTATAGAAAATTTGTATTATAATAGTTGTCTACAAAAAATTTTTACTTTAAGAGTTTTCTATAGAAAAATTTTGATATAAAAGTATTCTATAGAAAATTCTTGGTACAAAAGTTTTCTATAGAAAATTTTTGATATAAAAGTTTTCTATAGAAAATATTTGATATAAAAGTTTTCTATAGAAAATTTTTGGTATAAAAGCTTTCTATAGAAAATTTTTGGTATAAAAGTTTTCTATAAAAAATTTTTGGTATAAAAGTTTTCTATACAAAATTTTTGAAAATTTTCGGTACAAAATTTTCTATAGAAAATTTTACGGTATAAAATTTTCTATAGAAAATTTTTCGGTATAAAATTTTCTATAGAAAATTTTTCCGTATAAAATTTTCTAAAGAAAATTTTTCGGTACAAAATTTTCTAAAGAAAATTTTTCGGTACAAAATTTTCTAAAGAAAATTTTTCGGTGTAAAATTTTTATCAATAAATTGGTCTGTTACATTAATAAATAAATGTAACAGATTTGGGATCAAATGCGAATACTCTTCTTTTTGAATAATATTTACATCCCGACTATTTAGTTATTTTTTGGTATAAAATTTTCTATAGAAAATTTTTCGGTATAAAATTTTCTATAGAAAATTTTTCGGTATAAAATTTTCTATAGAAAATTTTTCGGTATAAGATTTTGTAAAGAAAATGTTTCGGTACAAAATTTTCTAAAGAAAGTTTTTCGGTACAAAATTTTCTAAAGAAAATTTTTCGGTATAAAATTTTCTACAGAATATTTTTCGGTATAAAATTTTCTACAGAATATTTTTCGGTATAAAATTTTCTATAGAAAATTTTTCGGTATAAAATTTCCTTTAGAAATTTTTTTGGTATAACATTTTTTATAGAATATTTTTCGGTACAAAAATTTCTACAGAAAATTTTTCGATACACATTTTTTTAAAGATTATTTTTCGGTTTAAAATTTTCTATAGAAAATTTTTCAGTATAAAATTTTTATAGAAAATTTTTTTTGGTATAAAATTTTGTATGGAAAATATTTTTGGTTAAAATTTTCTATAGAAAATTTTTTTGTATAAAATTTTCTATAAAAAATATTTTGGTATAAAATGTTTTATAGTAAATTTTTTGGTATAAAATTTTTTATAGAAAATTTTTTGGTTATAAAATTTTTTATAGAAAATTTTTGGTATAAAAGTTTTCTATAGAAAATTTTTCTATAGAAAATTTTTGGTATTAAATTTTTCTATAGAAAATTTTTAGTATAAAATTTATCTATAGAAAATTTTGGTATAAAAGTTTTCTATAGAAAATTTTTGGTATAAAAATTTCTATAAAAAATTTTTTGATATAAAATTTTCGATAGAAAATTTTTTGGTATAAAATTTTTGATAGAAAATTTTTTGGTATACAATTTTCTATAGAAAATGTTTTCTATAAAAAATTTATTGGTATAAAATTTTCTATAAAAAATATTTTGGTATTAAATTTCCTAGAGAAAATATATCGGTTTAAATTTTTCTATAGAAAATTTTTTGGTATAAAATTTTTTATAGTAAATTTTTTGGTATAAAATTTTTTATAGAAAATTTTTTGGTATAAAATTTTTTATAGAAAATTTTTGGTATAAAAGTTGTCTATAGAAAATTTTTGTATACAATTTTTCTATAGAAAATTTTTGGTACTTAATTTTTCTATAGAAAATTTTGAGTATAAAATTTGTCTATAGAAAATTTTTGGTATAAAAGTTTTCTATAGAAAATTTTTGGTATAAATTTTTTCTATAGAAAATTTTTAGTATAAAATATTTGGTATATAAGTTTTATATAGAATTTTGTTTGGTGTAATATAATATTTGTGGCTAAAAGGTTTTTAGGTGAAGATTTTTTTAAAGTTTTTTTATAGGAAATTGTTAGTCAAACATTTTTTTGAAGAAAAGTTATTTGGTACAAAATTTTTCTTAGAAAAATTTTTGGTATTAAATTTTACTATAGAACATATTTGGCATAAATTTTCCTACCTTCAACTTTTCTAAAGACATGTCCTCCTATCGTCATCATCTTTTCTATTGAAATGAGTTCCTTTCATCAACTTTTCTATAGAAATGTATGTAGGATATAGACACATATCCTTGTTGAACTCTCAAAAGTTGTGGGATATTTCTTTCATATCCCGGTTGAACTCTCAAAGATGTAGGATATTTCTCTCATATCCCTTTTTCAATTAACAACACAACACTTTCATTTAAAAATATTTATTAAGAAAAGATTATTATTAAAATACTTATGAACTACTACGATCTTTCCATGTTGGGCGTAACTTATCAACTAACTTATGATCTATATTATTTTCGTCTTCGTCTTCTTTTATTCTGTCATGTCAGTTTTTTATGTCCCGTTATTATTGTTTGTCTCTGTCGTCAAATCAAGTTATCTCTTGTATTGTTTTCAGAGGTCGACCGCGGTTGATGCCCTACAATCGGCCCTCCTGACGGCGATACGGCTCGGATTGCCATCTCTTCATAAATTCAGCAACCGTGGTTGTCCGAGCTGGACCTTCGTGGTCTCCCACCTTCTGTACTTCATATCTTCCATGAGGTAGCTTTTTTATAATCTTGTATGGACCAAGAAACTTTCCTCTCAATTTAAGACCAGTTCCGAACTGAGTGCGCTTGATGGCGACCAACTCATTCAACTCATACGTCTCTTCTAGTTTACGTCTACTGTTGAAGGTCTTACAATTCTCTCTTTGTACCTTGTTTATACTAATCCTGGCTTCAGCACGCCTTTCGTCATGGTCATTAATCCAACTTTCTATTTCTTCTGTGTTCATTATTTCGCGCATATCGGGATAGTCTGGTAATCTCATTTCTATCCCAGTCAAAAGCTTAAAGGGTGTATATTGCGTACTTCTCGACTTAGTGGAATTGATCAGCGTTTGTACCCGGCGGACATGTTTAAACCAACTTTTCGGGTCTTCGATGCACAGCTTAGTTAACATCGGGACTACAATTTTGTGCATTCGCTCTACCTGACCGTTACCACGAGGAACACCAGTAGCAATTTGTAAATGCTGTATATTTTCCTCCTTACAATAATCTTTAAAAGCATTAGAGGTGAACGCTGCGCCCCTATCTGTCACAATTCTCATTGGGTTTCCAAACACTGCAGACTGTCGCTCTAAACAATCTATCACCGACTTAGCATCTGTTGACTTCGTGGGATAAAGCCACACGAACTTCGTAAAACCATCTACGACAACAAAAATATAATTATACGCTTTCTTCGTTATCTCCATGGGACCTACATGATCAACATGGTACGTCTTCAAAGGGATATCCTCCTTATCAATAGGATTTAGAAATCCTTCTTTCCTTCCAGTTTTTGCATCAGTGATAAGGCACTCCATGCAACTTCGAACTATCTTTGACACCTTTACCGCTAATTGAGGTATGTAATACTGTTTCTCTATTATTTCTTGGGTCTTTGCAACTCCATAGTGACCCTGTTTGTGCGCCAACATTATGATTTCGTTTTCCATCTGGACCGGTACCACGATCAGTTCTTTAACGTGATCCTTAAATAACACATCATTTTTCATAAAATAATCTTCATAATCTCCAAATTCCAAGATTGCTCTCAACACCTTTGTTCTATCATCAACTTCCTGGGCTTCTCGCATACGATGGGATAAACTTGTTTCAACTATTAGGCACGACATTCGACTCAATGCGTCGACATGCTGCATTTTACTACCTGGCCTATGCTCAATTTCGTATGAAAAATCTTGTAAAAACATCGCCCATCTTGATACCCTAGGCGGTACGTCAGCCTTATTCATCGTCATTCTAAATGCACTACAATCCGTCACAATCTTGAAAGGGATACCCAACAGATATACACGCCACTTCTTTAGAGCTTCAATTATGGCTAAAACCTCCAACTCATATGAGTGATACTTCTCTTCGTAAGGTTTGGTTCTGCGGCTCATAAACTGAACTGGATGCATCTGCTGGTCGTCTATACTTTTCTGCAAGAGAATCGCGCCATATCCGTATTTACATGCATCGGAATGCACTTCTGTTATAGCATCAGGATCATACAATTTTAGTACAGGTGCACTAACTAAAGCCTCTTTTAACTGTTGACATGCTACCAACACCTCATCATTAACGTCAAAGGGAATATTCTTACGTAGAAGATCAGTCAACGGTTTCGCTACAACAGCATAATTCTCAATAAACTTCCTAAAATATGAAGTTAAACCCAAAAATCTTTGAACTCTTTTCCTATCGGTGGGGATTGGGAAGTTGTTCACTGCTCTAATCTTCTCACTTGATGGTTTTATTGAGCCATTTTTCACCACGTAGCCCAAAAAATTTACTTCCTTTTGTAATATCTGACTCTTACTCCACTTAATTCGCAAACCACACATCTCTGTTCTTTTCAACACCAACTCTAACTTATTCACACCTTCTATCAAATCCTTGGAGGGAATAATAATATCATCCATATAGACTATAATCGTACCATCACGTATTAAGTCTAACAACACTGCAGCTATGAAACGAGTAAAAACTGCCGGGGAATTACTAATTCCAAAAGGCACAAAACGGAATTCAAACTGTCCACTACTAGTCACAAATGAGGTAAACTTCCTCGATGACTCTTCAAGCGGCACATGGAAAAAACCATTCATCAAATCTAACGTTGTGTACAACTTGGCTTTTTGTAGTTTGTCCAAAACTTCTTCTATTAGCGGCATTGGAAAATTGTCGCGTACAATCTTTTGGTTAAGTCTCCGATAATCACAGCACAACCTCTTGGATCCATCTTTCTTTGCAGCTAAAACTATTGGCGAGGCATACTCTGATGTACTAGGCTGGATTATTTTTTGTTTTAACCATTCTGAGATTTGTTCGTCTACTACTCTCTGATCTATTAAAGGTAAACGTCTTGGACGCTGGTAAACCGGTGTGTCATCTCTTAACACTATTTTCATTTCAACTGGACTCTTGAAATCATCTCTCGGCTTGTAGTCTGAAATCATCTTAACAACTCTATCAGCTATTGATCCTTCTAAATGAGCTAGCTTCGTTTCAACTTCCGGAATGAACTGTTCTGCGTTCAAGCAAATACTCTCAAATTCTTTAAGAAGAATATTCTCACACGAGGGCTTTTTAAATAAAGCTTCTCCATTTTTAATTGTTACCTCCGCTTTTCTCATCAAAGTATTTCCTATCATTATGGAGTGAATAGCGTCATTCTCCTTAACGACATAAAAGGTCACATCAAATTCTAGGCCATCTATTTCAATCTTACTATCAAAACGACCTAACGTCACGATCATACTGTCACCGATACCATATAGCTTCACCTTCTCAGGAATGAACTCAACATCTCCCAAAATTAACAACATGTCATTTCTCATAATGCACACATCACATCCGGTATCGATCAATGCTTCTAAGGTTCTACCCATTATCGTGATATCTTTAAAAATTAAGCCTGGACCCCTGCGAACCATATTAGCTTGTCCCTGCTCTGACTTTACAGCCTGTGTTTCTTGTTTTATATTCTTGCATTCAAATGAACGATGTCCAAATTTGTGGCACTTGAAACACTTAATTTGTTTCTCGGGACAATCTCTAGCAAGATGCGAAGATACACCACACTTATAGCACCTCCTATTACTCTTACTGGTTTCCGGCTTTTCTGACTTTTCTGATTCAACTTTCTTTTCTGCAGTAAATGACTCCTTGCCCTTGTATGATGACCTGGGAGTGAGTCTTACTTTCTCATACACTTGAATTTGTCTCTTCAATTCGCTTATGTTATTGGCCTGGTAAAGGACTGTTTTATTAAATTTTGAATCTGGGATTCCATCAATGAAATATTCGACTAAACTCTTCTCGTCTAATTGTATTGTCTTGCCCAACTCCATTAAACAGTACAAGTACTCTAACATTGTCTCACTTCTATTTAATTTTCTACTTCGTAACTTCCGATGAACTTCTGCTGATGAAAAAGAAACCTCAAACTCTTTCTGCAAACATCTCTTTAGCATTTGCCAATCTCTAAGGCCACTTTGACTCCTAACAAACATTTTCGCTGCTCCAACCAGCAACTGTCTTGCGTACACAAACATCTGCAGCGAGTTCCACTGCACAATTTCAGCCATCTCCTCAAATTCGCTGATCCACTGATTAATGTCAGGTGAATCTGTTCCACTAAAAGGCGATAGACATTCCACATCTTTCAACGTATATAAGCTCTTATGTACAGGGACTACTCTTTCCACGATTGCGCCGGCTTCGGCCATATCACTTACATCAGAACCGACTGCACTAACACAATCATCCGTGTCGACTGTACCGTCCGAACTTGTTAGTCCGTAATGCCCTAAAAGTCTTTCCTGCAAGTCTGCCTTAAGTCCTTGAGTATTAAGTCTTAACTTAGTCAACTCTTCTCTAAGCTCAGTAACATTTAGTCTTAAAATAGTTTGCTTATCCATTTTAAAAATTTAAATGAAAATATATAATAATATTATAAAAATATAAATTTATCAAATACTTCAACTAGTATTCCAAAATCTTATAGATATTGTAAGATTTAATAATTTATCAATCAAGTTCTCTTATTTCAATTTCCAAATCTCTTTTGTTTTACGTTACTTTAACAATCAAGGTTATCATCAAAATTAACCAAAATCAAAATATTACTTCAATTTCCAAATCTCTTTTACATTACTTTAATAATCGAAATTATTATCAAAATTAATCAAAATCAAAATATCTCTTTTACGTTACTCTAATATTCGAAATTATTATCAAAATTAATCAAAATCAAAATATCTCTTTTACGTTACTCTAATATTCAAAATTATTATCAAAATTAATCAAAATCAAAATATTACTTCAATTTCCAAATCTCTTTTACGTTACTTTAATAATCGAAATTATTATCAAAATTAATCAAAATCAAAATATTAAGTTACGTTCGATTTTCACAACAAATTTTCCATACAATTGTTCTCACCCACTGCGCGTCTTTTAGCAATCGTCTCTGCTACTGCGCACCACCAAATATTGTTTATTCAATCTGCTGCGTCACTGCATCACACACTTCACAAGGCAACAACAACAGCAAACACTTCACTAGGCAACACCAATTACAGCATACACTTCACTAAGCAACAACAGCTTACACTTCCCTAGGCAACACCAACAACAGTTTATGATGAAACACAATTGCGAGTGTTTTTTCTTTCTTCTTAAAATTTTGTTTCAAACACGTCTTGCTTTGATTTTCAAAAACACCAACAAAGTTTTTTGTTTTTCAACCGCCTGATCATAAGTTTCTTTTCTTTACGTTGACAACACACAGTATTTTTTCATCTTTTCGTTTTTCTGTTTGATGGCAAGAATAGTTTTGTTTTTCTTCTTTCAACACGTTAAGTTTTGATTTTTGATGAACGACAACAACACTCTAAGTTTCGTTCCACAACAACACAATTTTTTCTTTCTTTTTAAGAGACAACAAGACAATGTCTGTTTCTCTCCACAGTTTTTTAAGAGACAACAATATCTGTTTCTCTCCACAGTTTTTTATTTCTTCTTTTTTAAGGGACAACAAAACGAAGTCTGTTTCCCTCCACAGTTTTTTAAGAGACAACAATATCTGTTTCTCTCCACAGTTTTTTATTTCTTCTTTTTTAAGGGACAACAAAACGAAGTCTGTTTCCCTCCACAGTTTTTTAAGAGACAACAATATCTGTTTCTCTCCACAGTTTTTTATTTCTTCTTTTTTAAGGGACAACAAAACGAAGTCTGTTTCCCTCCACAGTTTTTTAAGAGACAACAATATCTGTTTCTCTCCACAGTTTTTTTATTTCTTTCTTCACATAGAAATCATTTTTTAAAAAAATAACGTCTTTTTTTTTTTTTCAGGGTGGGTTTTTTTTTTTTTATTTGTTCTCTCACTCTTTTCTCAAAAAAAAAAAACACTTTTGCTAATGCAAAAACACAAACTTCTTTTGTTAATCTTGTTAATGCAAAAAAAAACACATCTTCAACACTATTTTTCTCTTCGGCTCACATTTAAGATGACATTTTGGTTGAACTTCCAATAATGTGGGAGTCTTCCAATTTCGGTTGAGTCCCCAAAAGTTGTAGGATATAGACACATATCCTTGTTGAACTCTCAAAAGTTGTGGGATATTTCTTTCATATCCCGGTTGAACTCTCAAAGATGTAGGATATTTCTCTCATATCCCTTTTTCAATTAACAACACAACACTTTCATTTAAAAATATTTATTAAGAAAAGATTATTATTAAAATACTTATGAACTACTACGATCTTTCCATGTTGGGCGTAACTTATCAACTAACTTATGATCTATATTATTTTCGTCTTCGTCTTCTTTTATTCTGTCATGTCAGTTTTTTATGTCCCGTTATTATTGTTTGTCTCTGTCGTCAAATCAAGTTATCTCTTGTATTGTTTTCAGAGGTCGACCGCGGTTGATGCCCTACATGTATTCCTATCGTCAACTTTTCTATAGAAATGTATTCCTATCGTCAACTTTTCTATAGAAATGTATTCCTATCATCAACTTTTCTATAGAAATGTATTCCTATCGTCAACTTTTTTATAGAAATGTATTCCTATCGTCAACTTTTTTATAGAAATGTCTTCCTGTCGTCAACTTTTCTATAGAAATGTCTTCCTATCGTCAACTTTTCTATAGAAATGTCTTCCTGTCGTCAACTTTTCTATAGAAATGTCTTCCTGTCGTCAACTTTTCTATAGAAATGTCTTCCTGTCGTCAACTTTTCTATAGAAATGTCTTCCTGTCGTCAACTTTTCTGTAGAAATGTATTTCTATCGTTAACTTTTTTACTAACATTTTTTCCTATAGTCAACTTTTCTGTTTTTTGTTGTCAGTTTTTCTATAGAAATGTTTTACTCTATCTTGTGATCTGTAGTGATCTCTATGAGTCTACCACTTCTTTATTCTTATAATCGCATTCAAGCTGTTATTTAAATTTGTAGTAGTTAGTTATTGCTTTTTTGTTGCTGTATTTGAATTTAAAGTTTAAAACTTAAAGCTTTAGATTTCTTTTATATTTTTTCTCTACAATTAACCTATTTTGACCGTTGGCGTATGTTTTTTAGACACATACCCCCTCATTCCTAGCCAACCGGGAGTATGAAGCAATACGTGTAGAAAATAGTTGTATACAACATACAACCTTATAGCGATTAAAATCGTGTCTTAAAATGCGAAGAAAAAGGATTTTTGTCGTGTCGTTGATTTTTGGCTGTTACTGTAATGTTGCAGCTATTGCTGCTGTTGTAGCAAAAGCGGTTGCAAAAGAGTTACAGTCAAGGTTTTTGATGATGTGAATTTGTTTTCTTTTTTAAATATTCATTTGTTCTAGTAAAAACTAAAGTTGAAAATTTCTTTGATGACGTTAATGTTTGAAACGTATAGACAGAAATTTTCTAAATTTGAAGCAAAAAAATCTTAAGATCTTTAAACGAAATTAGCCAAAGGAAAGTTAGGGCTGCTAAGGATCGTTATAGAGTTGCAGTTGTCTGTCTGATGTTGGTTGCATTTATATCAAATTGAGGTTAAGTGACTTTCAAATTTTCACTTTATATATGTTTGATACCCAGTAGGAAGGCTGAGGATAAGTAGAGGGGGTTTTGAATTAACTAAAGAATTTGTACGCTTTGCTTTTTTACTTATTTTATAATAAAATTATAATTTATCGTTTGATTAAGGCCACTTCTTTACATGGCTTGGGGCTATAAATGTTAAACAGTTGATTATTTGGTACGACTCTAAGAAATGTTGATTTTTAATGTCTCTTTTATGATCTTGAAAAGATTAGTCAATATTTTTTTATTACTTTATTGTCCAAGTAATAAGTTAATTACATATTTTCAAACAACAAAACAAAGAAAAAAACAAAACTTAAATATTTACTTATGATTAAATTCAATATTTTGTTATGCAAAATCAATTAATGTCTCCGGTGCAAATACGATTTGACTGCACTGTAAAAATATTTAAATAAATATTGTTAATAAATAATGAAGCCTTAAAAACCAAGGTTGTCTAAAACATTTATATTTTGATATTAATTTTATTGTTCACATTCGATTTGTATTACAGTTGTCGGATTAAGTTGGTTATTAATTTTATTTTTCTTTCAAATCGAATTTTTTTAAGATGTAATAAAAATATAAAACCTTTAAGTAGTTATACTAAAGTAGACACATGTTAAAAATAATGAAACATTTTTCCATAAAACCGTACCCCTTAGTTCATGGAGTGATAAGGGTAATGCTATAGGAATTTAAGGTGTTACAAAAAGTTGAATGGAATTCTTTTGGAAAGTATTTTTTATTCAAATATTTTTTTAAGAAAACAATTTTGAGACTTAAAATGTTCTTATAGAACATTAAGACCCAGAATTTTCTGTAAAATTGTCAGAACTAAAACTTCTATATAAATTTATTTAAAGCCAAAAAATTTTCTACTAAAATCAACTTTTCTCAAGAAATTTTTTCCTATCTTTAACTTTTCTAAATAAACGTCTTCCTATCGTCAACTTTTCTTAAGAAATGTCTTCCTATTGACAACTTCTTATAAGAAATGTTTTCCTATCGTGAAATTTTCTTTGGAAATATCTTCCTATCGTCAACTTTTGTTAAGAAATGTCTTCCTATCGTCAACTTTTCTTAAAAAATGCCTTCCTATCGTCAACTCTTCTTAAGAAATGTCTTCCTATCGTCAAATTTTCTATAGAAATGCTTTTCTATCGTCAACTTTTCTATAGAAACATCTTCCCGTCGTCAATTTTTCTTAAGATGTGTTATAGTATCCTCAACTTCTTTTAAGAGATGTCTTCTTATCGTCGATTTTTCTTTAGAAATGTATTCCTGTCGTCAACTTTTCTTAAGAAGTGTCCACCTAATGCCAACTTTTCTTATGAAGTGTGTTTCTAACGTCAACTTTTCTTTAGAAATGCCTTCCTATCGTTAACTATTCTGTAGAAATGTCTTCCTATAGTTAACTTTTCTATAGAAATGTCTTCCTTTCATCAATTTTCCTATAGAAATGTCTTCCTATCGTCATTTTTTCTATTGAAATGTCTTCCAAGCGTCAACGTTTCTATAGAAATGTCATACTATCGTTAACTGTTTTTAAGAAATGTCTTCCTATCGTCAATTTTTCTGTCTTCCAATCGTTAACTTTTCTAAAAAAATGTCTTCCTATCGCCAACTTTTCTATAGAAATGTCTTCCTATCGACAACTTTTTTATAGAAATGTCTTCCTAACGTCAACTTTTCCATAGAAATATCTTCCTAACGTTAACTTTTCTATAGAAATGTCTTCCTAACGTCAACGTTTCTATAGAAATGTCTTCTTTACGTCAATTTTTCTATAGAAATGTCTTCCTATCGTCAACTTTTCTATAGAAAAGTCTTCCTAACGTCAACATTTCTATAGAAATGTCTTCCTATCGTCAACTTTTCAATAGAAATGTCTTCCTATCGTCAACTTTTCTATAGAAATGTCTTCCAATCATCAACTTTTTTATAGAAATGTCTTCCTATCGTCAACTTTTCTACAGAAATGTCTTCCTATCGTCAACTTTTCTATAGAAATGTCTTCCTATCGTCAAATTTTCTATAGAAATGTCTTCCTATCGTCAACTTTTCTATAGAAATGTCTTCCTATCGTCAACTTTTCTATAGAAATGTCTTCCTATCGTCAACTTTTCTATAGAAATGTCTTCCTATCGTCAACTTTTCTATAGAAATGTCTTCCCATCGTCAACTTTTCTATAGAAATGTCTTCCTATCGTCAACTTTTCTATAGAAATGTCTTCCTATCGTCAACTTTTCTATAGAAATGTCTTCCTATCGTCAACTTTTCTATAGAAATGTCTTCCTATCGTCAACTTTTCTATAGAAATGTCTTCCTATCGTCAACTTTTCTATAGAAATGTCTTCCTATCGTCAACTTTTCTATAGAAATGTCTTCCTATCGTCAACTTTTCTATAGAAATGTCTTCCTATCGTCAACTTTTCTATAGAAATGTCTTCCTATCGTCAACATTTCTATAGAAATGTCTTCCTATCGTCAACTTTTCAATAGAAATGTCTTCCTATCGTCAACTTTTCTTTAGAAATGTCTTCCTATCGTCAACTTTTCTTTAGAAATGTCTTCCTATCGTCAACTTTTCTATAGAAATGTCTTCCTATCGTCAACTTTTCTATAGAAATGTCTTCCTATCGTCAACTTTTCTATAGAAATGTCTTCCTATCGTCAACTTTTCTATAGAAATGTCTTCCTATCGTCAACTTTTCTATAGAAATGTCTTCCTATCGTCAACTTTTCTATAGAAATGTCTTCCTATCGTCAACTTTTCTATAGAAATGTCTTCCTATCGTCAACTTTTCTATAGAAATGTCTTCCTATCGTCAACTTTTCTATAGAAATGTCTTCCTATCTTCAACTTTGCTATAGAAATGTCTTCCTATCGTCAACTTTGCTATAGAAATGTCTTCCTATCGTCAACTTTTCTATAGAAATGTCTTCCTATCGTCAACTTTTCTATAGAAATGTCTTCCTTTCGTCAACTTTTCTTAAGAAATGTCTTGCTGTCGTCAACTTTTCTTAAGAAATTACTTTTTCTCTTCAACTTTTCTTAAGAAGTGTCTTCCTGTCGTCAACATTTCTTAAGAAATATCTTCCTTTTCTATAGAAATGTCTTCCAAAGTCAATAAATTCCAAAATCATAAAAATATTAAATTTGAAATTCTCTTACAAATTTTTTATAAATTTATTATAAAAATCTTTATATCAACTCCTATAGGAATTAAAGAAAAAAAATAAATTGCCCCCTACAGCTTCTTCTATCAAATACTGCAAACAAATTCCATAAATTTACAAAAATTTAATTTTAAACTAAAGCAAATCATTAGCAGCAAATTAATGACATAGGAATTTTTAAAGATTAACAAGTATCAACTGCTCTGCGGTGGACTGCAATATTAACAGCGATTTCTTCTATTATATTTAAAAAAAAAAATGTCTCCGTAAATCATTTCACAATATTGTAACAATTTGTTATGATATTTTGCTAATGATTGTTTAGATTTAATAAATGTGAATTGTTAAATATTTTGTTGTAACATTAAGCCATAATTAAATGACATTGGTTTTTAATAGACTCGAAATAGCAACCAAAGAGACAAACATAGACAGACCGGAGGACAGACATAGAGTTTAATGCATTTGTTTTAAAGCCTACTGATTTTTAATGGTATAAAAATGTTCGTTTTGAAAACGTTTTTAACTGAAAGCAATACTCCGGCATTTGAATAAGTCAGTTTGGTTTTTAATTTTTATTGTAGAAAAAAATAACGAAATCCTAAACGTTTAAAATTGGTTGTTTTCATTTTGCAACGAAAATAAATTGAACAAAAAGAATGTTGAGGAGAGATTGAAACAAAAAAACTGTCTAACATAAATCACTCAAATTGTTGGGCTTTTAGCATTGTTTAGTGATTGACTTGGAATATGCGACATGTTGACATGTCTGCTTCGCACAAATAAACACAAATTTCTATATATATAAAATCACATTAAACCAAAGCAATGTAATAATATAATAATTTACAAAAAAAAGTCCTACAAACTTGTTAATACCTAAAAACCAGGAGGCGGCTGAAGTTACAAACTACAAGCCAAACAGATATTTAAAATTAAAAAAACAAACAACATCAAACATTTGTTAATTTAATAAATAACAAATTGAATTTGAATAATGGTTAATAAACAAATCGTTTAAGAATTAAAATATATTGAAAATATTTATAGAGAAATTGTTGAAAAGTTTGTGTCTTAAGTCTTTTGATTAAGCTATAGAATATTTCTTTGGTTCTGTAAAAGTTTGTGTCTTAAGTCGTTTGATTTAGCTTTAGAATATTTCTTTGGTTCTATTAAAGTTTGTATCTTAAGTCTTTTGATTTTACTATTGAATATTTAGTTTATTCTTTAAAGTTTGTGTCTTAAGTCTTTTGTTTTTACTATTAAATATTTCGTTTGTTCATTGTCATCTCATTTAAGAATCATTTCATTTCTTTGCTTATATTATTTTAAAACTTTTCAGCCTTTCCTTAGTTCTGTTTTCTGTCTTCGAAAGCCCAACCTTGTTAGTTATTGTTAGTTAAAGGCGATTGTTGTTGTTAATGCTGCTGCTGCTGCTGTCTTACCTGTGAATTAACTGGCATTGATTCCAACACTTTTACATGGTACTCATTACGTTCAAATACTGGCGGATTATCATTGACATCCTGTACTTCCACGACAATAGTTAAATTGCTTGATAAACGTGGCTGCCCAGCGTCCATGGCAGTGACAATTAACGTATGTCTTTGTGAAGTTTCGTAATCTAAGTGTCGTGACAATGTTAGGTGGCCCGAACGTGCATCGATAGCGAACAGATTTTTTAACATAGAATCCATAACACTACTACCACCACTGCCTTTTTGGCCAACATATGCAGATGTTGTACTACTGCTGCTGCCGGCTATTGACGACGTAGAAGAAGAAGATGTTGCTGTATTAGCTGCTGCTTGATTATTTAAAAATTTCTGTTTTAGTTGCATTGCGGGTGAAGAGTTTAGATTTGTTGTTATTTGCTGTTTCATAGAAGATGTTCCTCCACCTAAGGATGTTGCAATTTCTCCACCACCACCAGACATCGTGACATTGCTTAATGTGTCTGTTGTTAACATTGTCAATAGGTATGAGATTTCAGCATTTTTACCAGAATCCTTATCAATGGCATGAACGGAATATAATGGTTTGCCCAATTCGAAATTTTCCGGTATTGATATGCGTACTAGGGTGGCTTCGAATTCGGGTGCATTGTCATTAACATCTTCGATGCTTATAATGACCTGGAAAGTTTTATAAAAAAAATAATCAAATAATTATTAATTACTAGTAAATTTAAAATTCTTATTATAATAAACTTTATTATAGAAAACTCTTTCTAACGAAACCTTTTTATAGTATGCTCTTCCTAACAAAAACCATTCTATAGATAACTCTTCCTAACTAAAAATTTTCTAAAAAAACTCTTCGTAACGAAAACTTTTCTTAAAGAAATCTTCCCAACAAAAACTTTCAAAAGAAAACTCTTCCTTCCAAATGAAAACTTTTCTTAAAAAATCTTTTCCTATAGAATATTTTTGATTTAAAATTTTGATACAAAATTTTTTAAAATAAATTTTTGATGAAAAAAAATTTCTATTTTTATATACATTTTTTTAGAGAATTTTTGGTGGAAAATTTTTCTATAGAAAATCATTGATGGAAAATTTTTCTATAGAAATTTTTTGATGGAAAATTTTTCTATAAAAAAATTAATGTAAAATTTTTTATAAATAATTTTTCATATACAATTTTTCTATAGAAAAATTTTCCATAGAAAATTTTTGATCTTATATTTTTCTATACAAAATTTAATTAAAAGTTTTCTTAACAAAACTTTATATTTTTCATAAAAATTTTTTCTATATAAAATTTACCGCAAAAACTTTTTCATATCAAATTTTTCTTTAAAAAATTGTTAATATAAAATTTCTCTGCAGAAAATTTTTCATATAAAATATTTCATGTTAAATTTTTCTATATAAAAATTTTTTATGTAAAATTTTTCTATAGAAAATTTTTTTTTTAATTTTTCTATAGAAAATTTTAATGTAAATTTTTCTATAGAAATTTTTCATATAAGGGTATTTATAGAAAATTTCCATATAAGAATTTTCATAGAAAATTTCCATATAAAACTTTTCATAGAACATTTTTCATATGAAATTTATCTATACAAAATTTTTCATATAAAATTTAGATAGATACATTTTCTATAAACAATTTTTCTATAGAAATTTTTTACATACAATTTTTCTATAGAAAATTTTTCAACCAAATTTTTTTTATCGAAAATATTTCATATATAATTTTTCTTTAGAACATTTTTCATTTAAAATTTTTTTATAGAAAATTTTTTATACAAAATTTTTCTATAGATATTCATATAAAATTTTTCTTATAAAATTTTTCATAGAAAATTTTTCTATAGAAAATTTTAAACATACAATTTTTCTAAAGAAAATTTTTCATATAAAATTTTTGTATAGAAAATTTTTCATATTAAATTTTTCTATAAAATTTTTCATATAAAAGTTTTCTACAGAAAATTTTTATATAAAATTTTTCTATAGAAAATTTTTTATAGAAAATTTTTCATATAAAATTTTTCTGTAGAAATTTTTTTATTTAAAATATTTCTATAGAAAATTTTTCATATAAAATTTGTCTATAGAAAATTTTTCATATAAAATTTTTCTATAGAAAATTTTCATATTAAATTTTTTTATAGAAATTTTTTCTTAGAAGTTTTTTCAAAAAAAATTTTTCTACAGAAGGTTTTTCAGATAACAATTTTCAACAGGGAATTTTTGATATAAAACTTTTCTATAGAAAATTTTCCATAAAAAAATTTCTACAGAAAATCTCTCATATAAAATTTTTCTATAGAAAATTTTTTTATAGAAACATTTTCAATAGAAAATTTTATGTAGAAAATTTTTCATAAAAAATGTTTTATACAAAATTTTTTAAATAAAATTTTTCATAGAAAATTTTTCTATACAAAATTTGGCATATACAATTTTTTTATAAAACATTTTTCAGATACAATTTTTCTATAGAAAATTTTTTATATAAAATTTTTAATAGAAAATTTTTCTATAAAAAAATTTTATAAAAAAATTTTTTTTTACAAAATTTTTTATATAAGATTATTTATAAAAAATTTTATGTGAAAAATTTTTCTATAGATAATTTTTCTTTTATAAAAAATTTTTCATATAAAATTTTTCTATAGAAAATTTTTTATATAAAATTTTTTATATAAAATATTTGTATAGAAAATTGTTCATAAAACATTTTTTTATAGAAAATCTTTCATATAAAATATTTCTATGGAAAATTTTTCTATGGAAAATTTTTCATATTAAATTTAACTATAAAAATTTTTCACAAAAATTTGTTTATAGAAAATTTTTCATATAAAATATTTATAAAAAATTTTTCCATAGAAAATTTTTATATACAATTTTTCTTCAGAAAATTTTTCATATAAAATTATTCTTTAGAAAATTTTTCATATAAAATTTTTCATCAGAAAATTTTTCATATAAAATTATTTTTTAGAAAATTTTTCATATAAAATTTTTATTAAGAAAATTTTTTTCATAGAAAATTTTTTTTAGAAAAATTTTTCTATAGAAAATTTTCATATAAAATTTTTCTAAAGAAAATTTTCATATAAAATTTTTCTATAGAAAATTTTTCATTTAAAATTTTCTACAGAAAATTCTTCATATAAAATTTTTCAATAGAAATTTTTTTTATAAAATTTAGAAATAATTTAGAAGAAGTTGGGAAACAATTTTGGTCTACAATTTTTCTGTAGAAAATTTTTTATATTTAATATTTTTTCTCAAACATTTTTCTTAAGAAAATTTTGCATTTCCTTTAGAAAATTAAATTACCTGTGCATATCCTTGATTGCTGTTTTGTCCGATAGTAGCCTTGATATTTAGCAGAACTTGTGACTTAATTTCATGATCCAGTTGGTTGGCAATTCTTATATTGCCAGAGTTTTCATCAATGGAAAAGTAACCCTCAGGATCTCCAGAGTAAATGGTATAATGGACAGCATTGCGATTGGCTAGAAGGAATAATAAAATTCATGAACAAATTTTGCAATTTTACAATTTTAGTTTTAGAATCAATTAAAAAAAATTGTATGTAAAGCAAATATTTTTTTTTCAAAATCACCTCCATGTCATGAGAAAATAACTTGAAGCTGTTTTTCTGTAGAAAAAAAATCTTCTGAATCCAATATTTATTTTACTTGATTGAAATTGTACAAAAAAGAAACCCACAAAAATTCAACTGTCATTTTGGCAAAACACTTGATAATTTGAATGCAATTCAAAGCCAAATAAATGGATCATTAAAATTGATTTTCCCGACGAAAAATCATCATCATCAAATGGCATTATAAAAATCTCATTATGACAATAGAAAGAATATTTTGTTAAAGCCAACAAAAAAAATAAAAGAAGATAAAAATACACTTGAATTTTTAAGTAAGGAAGTAAATTGCATTTCAACACCAACCACAAAAGTAACGAAAAAGCACTCATGATTTTAAAAAGAATTCTTTAGAAAAGAAACGATGAAATCAATTTCTTAAAATAAGAAGACAAAAATCAAATAAGAACACAAACTTGATTTTGCATACGAGACAAAAACCTAAAAAAATAAGGTAAAATCCTTAAATATACAAAATCATGATGACTATCATGAAAACGTTTTGGAACAATGCAACAAAATGGTTTTGCTTAAACTTATAAGAAGCTTCTCAGTGTTAGCCCTTATTCAGGCCCCCCCCCCCTTTATGTACTTGTTTGAATTCAAGCCATTTTTATAGCTTTCATTTAAGTATTTTATTTTGATGCCTTGAAGTATAACATAAAATTTCTGTTGAAATTTAGCTTTCAAATGGTTTTACCGCAAACAAAAAAAACTAAAGGATGGCCAAAAAATACATTTTGCCAAATTTAATATTTAGCCCAAAAAATCTAAAAAAAGACGAAAATTCCTAAAAAGAAAATAAATCTCTTAAAAAAATAAATAACATCTTTTAAAATGTATAACAAGCTAAATGAAATAAAAACCTAACATATAAATCGTTAAGATCTTATTTACAAAAAAAAAAAAAAAAAAAAATATTTACTACTCAAGAAAACAAAATATCCAAACTCCAACATTTAGTCGAAAATATAGAGATTTTGAAAAAAAACTTTAGGAAAAAAACAGTTTAAAAGCAAAATAAAAATCTTCAAAATTTTGTTTGAAGAAGCTTGTGTGCTGCAAAAAGAAATTGTCTGTGCTGTCAATCAAATGTTCAGATATTTCTTTCCAAATCATTGAATTAATGAATGCTCTTTTGCTTCAATGATTGTACAAAAAAATAAAGACAAAAAATACTATATCCATAAAAAATGGAGGACATAAGGGAAACAAAGATCAAGGATATTTCAACAAAAACCTTGGAACATCCATGCCAAAATTTTATAGATTAACCTAAAAATTTTGATAAGTTAGACAAAAATCTTTGTCAATTCAAAAAGTTTTGAATAGGTTTGCTATTTTTCTTATGAAAACTATATATTACAATAAGAGGTGACCCTAGATCATGCTAAATCACATATACCCACCAAAAAATTATGTTAAATGTATAAATGTCCCTGGAATAACAACATTGATCCCTATATGTGACAGCGCATAGAGAAATGGACCTAAGGTTAAAAACGGTTTTGTTCAGGAGAGTCATTTTAAAGATTTAAATATTATTTTTTACCCTTATTTTTTACCTTTAGGTCCCTTTCTCTATGCGCTGTCACATATATTTCTATTTCAAATGTACACCGATTTCACCCAAATTGTAATACTAAGCTTTCCCAAGGAATTGGGAATTTTTCAGCCAAATTTGATTGACCTACAAATTTTTGTTAAGGCATTCTCGTGTATTTAAATTATTGACAGAAAGCCTCTGTACCCCCGGTTTTACCCTCTGTTTTTAAAGTAGTTTATATAGTCAAATGTAAGTCGATTTGTACCAATATCAATAACAATAAAAATGGGAATGTTCCTGCCAAATTTTTTTGAAATAGCTTTTTACATAAAGCCGGACGGATAGATCGTTTTAGAACTTCATAAAGATCTAGAGTAATAATGTGAATTGCAAACAAAATAGCAATCTAACAAGTAAGAAAGTTTTATAGTAGATCAAGCCCGACCATACGATACCCATCACCACTAAGGTCATAGATAGGGTGTTTACTCGAGTTATGTTTGCTCGAATAATCGGAAAAATAAAATCGATTAATCGCTGGAGTAAAATAAAATGGGTAATTTCAAATAAAGATTTTTTTGAGTAATTTTCCACGAGTTACTCGAGTAAAATGATTTCAATAATTTTGTAAGTATTTTTTTTTTTGATAAAACGACTAAAATTTGTCTCAGCGTATTTCTAAACTGTTAAGTTTATAAAAAAAACGTTGGCCAAATGTAGAGCTTAGTTACTACTTGCTATATGTTTTGTTAGTTTAGTATGCATTTTTCTTTGTTTTTTATTTTTGATTACGAGTTAAGGAAAAGTTTTCTTGTTTAATGTAAATTGTTGCTATTCCCCTGCCGCGCAAATAATGGCCAACTTTGACTTGAAAGTATTTGCTGCTACTAATGATATATTCCATTTTATGCAATAAGCAAGGGTTCAAATGAAGACCTCTTAAATCAATTATCTAACGTTCTATGGTCCATCTTAGGCAATAATTTATGGTTCTACTATAGTTTGTTTAAAGCAATAATCGAGGGTTTTAATATAGTTAATTGTCCATTTATGAAAAAATCGTGGATATTAGCATTGTCAATTCTAAGCAAATAATCGAGACTTGTAAATTACAACTTGTAATATAGTTTATTGTGTGTATATAGTCCATTATATGTATATAGTCCATGGTATAAATATAGTCAATGTAATTTCAGATATAAATAGCCAGTCTACTATAGACCTGTTGTGGTATCCAATGTATTCATAATTTCTGCTATTGTTTATTTAAAGGTCCTAATGTAATCGTAGCTCCTGTTATAGATTAGTTGAAGGTACCATTGCAATCGTAAAACCTACTATAGTCCACTTGAAGTCTCCAGTGTATTCGTAGATACTACTATAATTTAGTTGAAGATCCCAGTGTAATCGTAGGTCCTACTTTAGTAACAGTACTATAGTTCAGCCGCAACCTCGCAATGTTATCGTAGATCCTACTTTAGTCCAGTTGAAGATCCCATTGTAAACATAGGTAAAAGATAGCCGTAGAGCCTTCTAATCTATTAGATCAAACGCAGGATTTATGAAATAAGATTGCTTTTTATATATAGAAGAAAATAAACTCACTTAAAATATTTAGTGTGAGAATATGTTACAAATGTTAATTTGTATTAAAAATATATTTTTTTATCTTTGTTTTATCTTTTTAATTGCGAATTGTTAAATTTTTTGTTAATAAAACACTATAATTTAGTTAAAAAAAATTTTGTATATATATAAAAATTTGTATATATATAAAAAAAATCTTACTCGAGTAATTTTAAGATGAACTTTTTACTCGATTAACTCGAGTAATTTTTAACGATTAATCGATTTTCCGAGTAATTAAAACACCCCATTTGTAAATTATTTGAATACTCAAACAATTAAAAGACGAGTAAAATGAACACCCTAGTCATAGATGATCTTTTCACAAAAATTTTATATGCAAAAACTAAGTTTAGTTTTTAGGTATAATTATTTTTGTTAGTGGGTATACACATACGAACTTTAGTATATATAAAAGCTTTAAATCAAGGTTTTTGAAAAATAAGCTATTTAATTTTTTACTTATTGTTACAAGGAGGCAAAAGCTTTTAGCTTTTTGAGGTAAAGATAAACTCTTATGGTAAAGCTTTTTATCGAAAGCATGAGAAAGAAATATGAAATAATTTTTTCTCAAATAAGCATATGTATTATTTGTTTGTGATAGAAGAAGACTATAATCCAAATGCTTTTAATTGGGAAAAGCTTTACTTTGGTCGATTAAGAAACTTTTTTTATTGTTTTGAATTTAATACACTTATAAGATAAAAGCTTTTTTAAATAAAATCTACTAATCCATCAATCTTTGCACATTTAAGTTGTTATACTGAAAGCTTTTTCATTTGAAAGTATTATCATTTTAAATATTATCACGAAGTATGATTTCCTTTTTGTATATATAAGTATAAAAAAACAAATATAAAGAAGATATTTTTGTAACAGAGCTTTCCAAAATAGACGATGTTTTATAACTAAAATGATTTTACTTCAAAAATTTATTATACAAAATTATTAATGGTCAAATATTAACCACAAGTACTATTTTTGATTAAGAAAGTTTTTTTTCTTAAAACAAAAGGCTTAAGCCTTAAGAAGAAATTTATAAAGAAACTTTAAGAGTCGAAAGTCACATGTGCTTTTTTTTATACATAAGAAGCTATTTCTAAAAGAGTAGCTAAAAAGAAAAACTTTAATTGCAAGAGCTTTCATATATTATAGTTTTATAAACAACTTGTAAATCATGCTGATTTTATTAAAACGACCTTATTATACAATTTTCTTAACGAAGATTTTATATTTTTGCAGGTCTTTTAAGAAAGCTTTAATCTTTGGCTTAAGCTCTTTTAAGAAAAAATTCTTACAGGCATTTTTTTGCTGATTTTTTTTTAAGTTTTTTTATAATAGCAAAAAGCTTAAACAAAGCATACAAATAGAATGTTTACTTCATTTACTTTTATTTTAGCAAAAGTTACATTTTTAAAGCTTTCTTATAACAAAACTTTAATACGAAGAATGAAATTCATTGTATTTCAATCACATTAAACATTATACAATTTTTTGAGCTTTTACAAAGAGTAAAATAAAAGCTTAAAAACTTTTCGGCAATCACTTTGAAATAACATAAATATTTTGTGTAATACCATGTTTTTTACAAATGAGTATGAATATTTAAAGCTTATTTATAAAACTTTTCACAAAAAGCTTTCTATTGAAAAGCTATTATCGAAAAAGCTGTTTTATTAAAAAAAAAAAAATTGAAAGATTTTATGCGAATAGCATTTCCAAAAGGTTGATTTATATTTAAAGCTTTTTCATATTAGAGTTCTTTTTATTAAAACAAGTTTTCGTTAAATGGTTTTTATTACTAAAAGCTCGTTATAAAACAACATTATATGGTTTACGAAATCTAACTTAAAAAGCTTTTATAATGAAGGAGTTTTGTGAATGATCTTTTACACACATATAGTTTTATTGAGTCATCAATAAGAAAACATAAATATAGGCTTATCAATTCTTTATTTGTGATGTAGGGTAATACTTTGCCTATGCTTTTCTTGCATAAGGAATTATGTTATATGTACTTTAGTCTTGCTTATGCCAAAGCCTTTTTGCATAGGATGTTAAATATGTTATATGTACTTTAGTCTTGCTAAGAGTTAACGCTATGACAGTTTTTTCGTTGTTCGGAAGCAACGTTTTATTTGTTAAAAAAGCTTTTTTATATTTTTCATAATAAAACGTAAAAATATCTTTAAATATATCTGTAAATGAAAGCTTTTTTTATAATAAATTTTAATACATATATTGCATAAAACAGCTATTTTGATAAACTTATTTAAATTAATATTAATAAGATCCAAAACTAAAAGCTTTTTTTTTTTTTTTTTTGTAAAAATATGGCTCAACAGAAAAAAGATGTTTATATCCCATTTTTCATATTTCTGATATGATTTCTGAAGTTTTTGTACTCAAATCAAAGTTCTATTTCTTTACTTTTCAAAAACAAATTAAAGGACTTATTTACAATATTCATCACAATATCATAAAAACATGAAAATCCATTAAAACTGGTCTCACTTAGAATTTTTAAACTTTTATCAGATTTGGGATTAGAATACCAAAACTTTAATATTAGAAACATTCTAGAAGAAAATCTTTCCTAAAATATTAAATTGTTTCGCTGGGAAATTAGTACCTTTTAAAGTTTTTAGGTAATAGGCTTTTTTATTTAAGACATCCCGGATGAGAAAGCTTTTTATTTTAGTAAAAATTTATCTTTTACAAAAGGCTTTCAAACAATTTTGTTATTTATTTTAAATTAACAGGAAAAAATTTATCACAAGAAAGCTTTTATAAAGGCTTTTTTCATAGAAAACATTTCCTTTAGAAATCTCTAAGAAAAAATATACAAAGTTTTTCATGAAGGTGATTTTAAATTAATGGGTGTTTTTTTTAGAGGTATAGAACTTCGAATTGAAATAAAACACAAGAAAATCGTTTTAATGTCCATCAATTTGGCTTTATTGGAAGGATAATTTTATGCCATTAATGTTTAAATATGATTTCGGGCAAGTGGCCGCCGCGGTTGGCTCGAATAAAGCCAACTCTACAGGTCCAATTTTCAACTACTTTTTCGAGCATATGGGGCCGTATGTTGGCAATAACGCCACGAATGTTGGCTTCCAAGTCCCCTAACGTTTCTGGTTTGTTGGCGTAGACGAGCGACTTCACATATCCCCAAAGAAAATAATCCAGTGGTGTCAAATCGCACGATCTTGGTGGCCAATTGACAGGTCCATTCCGCGAAATTATGCGCTCATCGAATGTTTCCTTCAATAAATCAATTGTGACGTGCGCTGTGTGGCATGTAGCGCCGTCTTGTTGGAACCACAACTCATCCACATTCATGCCATCCAATTGGGGAACAAAATAGTCGGTTATCATGGCTCTATACCGGTCTCCATTTATGGTAACTGACTCTCCAGCATTATTTCGAAAGAAGTATGGCCCAATGACTCCACCAGGCCATAGAGCACACCAAACAGTCAGTTTTTGTGGATGTAATGGCGTCTCAAGTGTCTCATGTGGATTCTCTTCACTCCAAATGCGGCAATTTTGCTTGTTGACGTAGCCATTCAACCAAAAATGAGCCTCATCACTGAACAAAATTTTGCGATGAAAATCAGCATCGAGATCAATCTCATTTTCGGCCCATACACCAAAATCGCGACGCATTGCATGGTCTCGCGGCTTTAATTCTTGCACAAGCTGGATATTGTAAGGTCGCAAGCCAAGATCTTTGCGCAAAATCTTCCATAAAGTTGATGGACAAAGCTCCAATTGTTGTGCACGGTGGCGAATCGATTCATTCGGGTCCTCTTCAACACTTTGCTCTACAGCGGCAATTGTTTCTTCGGTGCGCACTGTTCGACGTCGCTGCGGATGCGTATTATTACATAGAGTAAACGTAGTGCGAAAACGATCCATGGTTAACCGAATTAATTGCTCTGATGGACGATTATGTCGACCATAAAATGGACGAAGCTGAACATTATTTTCGAAATAAATTTGCACGATTTGCAAGCGTTGTTCTTTTGTCAACCTGTTCATGATGAAATGGCAAACCAAACTTAATATTAATCACTTGACAGCTGACAAAATGGCCGCCAGTTAAAAAAGTGATGCCAACTTAAAGTTCTATACCTCAATAAAAAACACCCGATATATTAAAAGCTTTTTCCACAAAGAATAGCCTTTCTCCTTAAAAGCTTTCTGAATTTAGAAAATATTTATTAATTTGCTTTAATGAATAAGATTTCCATTTAATGCTGTTTTATGTAAATGCATGAAACTCACCTGCATCTGTACTGGTCGCCTGTATAGTACCCACTACACTTCCCCTTAACACATCCTCTTTGACATAAAAATTATAACGCAGTTTCTCAAATATCGGTGGCCTCTGAGTGGCATCAATTATATTCACATAAACAAAAGCATCTTGCTGTGATCTCAGGCCTCCGCCATCACTAGCTGAGACATTCAAAACATGCAAAGATTGCGAGCGAGCCGACAGCATATTTGGACGATTTAGGAATATTTCTCCTGTGGTACGTTCCAGACGAAATAAACTGGCATCATTGCCACCCACAATTCGATAGGTGATAGAACCAAAACGTCCTGAATCGGGGTCCCATGCCGAAACCGAGACAATAGGGTTATTTGGAGCTGTAGTAGAGGCTGATTCACGTAATGAGACATTATAGTGATGGGGATAGAAGATGGGTCGATTGTCGTTGATATCGGTTAGTTGTATTTTTACCATGGCTGTGGTGCTAAGGCCGCCTGAAAAAAAATTTAGAAATTGGAAAGGTTTTATATTAAATTTCTATCTTATTTTTCATTGTTTTCTCGAATTTTATTGTGTTTAAATTTATCATTTTTATTTGTGAGATTATTTACTAATCTTACCTCTATCCGTGGCTATAACAGGAAATTCATACACTTCTTTCTTCTCAAAGTCCAAATCTCCAGCAATACAAATTTCTCCCGTAGCAGAACGTACTTCAAACTCGCTAAATGACTTTAAACCCATTGAACCCATGGTATAATTAACCATGGCATTAACTCCACAATCGGGGTCATTGGCTGACACCTGGAACAAAATAATTAAAATAAAGAAAACAGTTAATTAAAATATTTAACAAAGTAGAAAAAAATAAAAATTTAATTAAAAATAAAGTTAAGCTAAAAAATTCATTTATAAGCTTTAAGGTATATAAAAGCTTAAATAGACCAATAAATGGTCACAATTATCATAATGATTTCGAAACACTATTTTGGCATAATTAAACGTTTGCTTAAATTTTATAACAATTTTTAAACATTTTTAATATCAAGAAAAAAAAAAATCTTTAGATTCAATTTGGTTAAATGTCAGTAAATTTTCTAAAGCCTCTAAACCATTAAAGTCTTACTAAAATTGAAGCTTTTTTGTATATAAATACAAAAGCTAAAATTAAAGTCTTGTAATTTTTTTGGCTGACCACGTATTAGCAATTTTAGTTTATTATTATATTTTTCAATTAAAATTCTTTCTTGTATGTACGAGTAACATGTTGGCCTACAAATGTTTAAAGCTGAAATATTTATTTAAGAAATATTTTTTCTTACAGTTTTATTTTTTTGCCAAAATGATTAGAATCTTTTATATGTGTGTTTTTTTTTTTTTTTCTGATACAATAAAAAGAGGGGAGTTTTAATAAAGTTATTTAAAAATTATTAAAAATAATTTTATTACAATATTTTATCATGAGTTTACATAATTTTTTGCTGGCTATTTTGTAATTACAAGAATTTTTAATCAAATATTTACTAATCTGCTCTGGGTTAAGTTTTTACATGAGATTAGTTTTTATACCCTGTTATTTGGAGTCTTTTTGTTGTAAATTTATGTTATAAAATGTTGTTGAAGATTTAGATTTTTAAAGCCAATCTTGTTAATAGGTTTTTCGTTGCAAAGCTTTTAATAGTCTGTGAAATAGTTGTTATGTTATAAGAGTTTTACTCTTTTTAATCAGAAAGCTTTTCCATTTGAATTACCTTATTTATAGCAATTTTGTTAAAAATAAGGTAAAATGAAATATTTTTCTAAAAAGTTATTAAAAAAAGCTTTATTTTTTTGAATTTCTAAATAGGCGTTAAATAATCTACTCATTAAAAGCTTTATAGCAAAAGTGTTTTTACTTTTGATATATCTTTTTAAAACTGATTTCCTGAAAAGCTGTTCTGTTCAAAAGCATTGCATAAAATAAGTTTTCAAAACGGATCTGATATAACTATTCTGGAAAAGAAAATTTTATAGAAGTACATTTCAAACCAAAAAACTTTGTTTTATTTTATTTTATACCAACACTCAGGGGATGACCCCTACTTATACATTGAATTATAATGGAACTAGGAATTAAGGTTATCAGTGGGAGGATTGAGGGAGTAGATTCTGTTGATTTTTGATTTGAATCTTTTGAAATTATAATTGGTAGGAAAAATTTCTGCAGGAAGCTTGTTTCACATTCGTACTGTTTTCGAACGAATTTTCCATGTATTGTGTTGTGCGACCACTGCCCGATCAACCCCAAAAGAATGAACTCTTGTAGAGTTTCGTGTACTACGAAGGAATGTAATGGGTTTCAGGAACAAGATCACAAATTTAGTTCGAGAACATGGCATTGTAGTACCAAATGAGTCAATGGAGTTGGTTACTCTACTGTCACCGATAAGCACCTTCGCCCTCTCCTGTACAAGGTCAAGTAGCTCCTAAATTGACTTTAAAGCGCCGGCCCATACATGAGAGTTGTATACCATTATCGGTCGGATATACTTAGGTAGTATAAATAGTAAGAAGGTCAGTTGGAGTAAAATATGTCTTACTAAAAGCTTTACAAAATTATAAAATTAGTATGTTAATGAAAGCTTTTATTAGCATAAATTAATATTATCTTTCAATTAAGTTCCAAATGAAAATCCATTTATACTAAAATTAAATATTTTTTTTCATAAAATTTGAAGGCTTCAAGTTTTTTATGAAAATAACTAAAAGCTTTAGAAAATTACAAAATGGGTATGCTACTGAAAGCTTTTATTAGTTCAAATTTGTATTATATTTTGATTCAGTTCCAAATGAAAATAATTTTATATTAAAATCAAATTGTATTTTTTTAGAAAGCTTTTAAAAGCGATAAAAAAATGCTTTTCTGTATAAAAAAGCTTTTTTTAAATATAATACATTCTGATTTTGTGCCAAAAAGATTTTTAATGAGAAATTTTTTACGAAAAAAGCTTATTAGGAAATATACATCCAGAAGAAGCTTTTAATAGAAGCTTTTATCTTGAAAATATTATACACATGTTTTAATATTCAATGAAACATTTTTAATGGGTTTGTTTTTTTGAGCCCTATGTTCCACGAGAAATTAAAGGACTAAATATATTTAAAGCTTTTTCTGAAAGCTTTATATTAAGGAAAAGCTTTCAATAAATTTTTTTCGATTTTATTTTTTTTATTTTTTGGTAGGTAAAAGCTTTCATTTAAAAATCTTTTCGATGAAGCATTTTTAAATAGTAATGCTTTTTTTGATTAACTAGGAATTTAATGACAAAATGAGCTTTTTGGAAAACTATACATTTAGGAAAAGCTTTTAATATTTTTTTTTGTAAATCGCGCATACAGAAATAAATTTAAGTCTACAAATTATTCAATAAAATTTTTAAGTTTTTAATAAGTTAAAATACGTTGTTCAACAGAAACCACAAAAATTAACTCCGTTAACATTTTTGCATTAAAAGCTTTTATTGCCGTATTTAAGAAATTTAAGTTTAAATGAACAAAAGCTTTTGTATACAATTTATTTTTATTAAGCTTTCACATTAAAAGCTTATTTACTAGTTATTCTATGGGTAATATAATTTTAGGTTTTTTGTCAAAAACTAGTTTTTATTTAAAATATGTTCTGAGACTTTGAAGGCTTCTTTAAAAAGGCTTGAACTAAAAGTTTTGTTAAAAAGTTTTACTGTAGTGTATTGCACTGTTAAGCAAATAAAAGCTTCTTCATAATTAGTTTCTTTTAGAAAAGCTTTCTTGAAGAAAATTCTTTAAACGCCACGTCATAATTTACTAAAAATCTTTTTTATTAAAAGCTTTCATATCCAACAAAACTTCCTTTAAACAAGGAATTTTTTAAATTATTTTCTACTAAAAGCTATTTCATAAAAACATAAATTTTTATTAAAAATTTATCTGCAAAGAGACCTGTATTGATTTTTTCCTAAAATTATAAACAAAGCTTTTCAATTGAATTTTTTAATAAAAAAAAATTATTCTTTTCTTAATTTCATTAAATTTGTGCTTTTTGAAAGATTATTCATAAAATGTTTCCTTTCATTGGCTCTCGAAAAAAAAATTGCCTTGTTGGTAGCTTTTATATATAAAGCTTTTAGTAAAAGGAGCTTTAATATAAATCTGTTTAATAAAAGACTAAGCCAGAAGCTAACTGTGAGTAACTTAAAGCTTTAAATATAAAGCTTTAAACAAGACAATGTTTTTGTAAAAAATTCATGTGAATCCTTACAATGATGGAAAAATGGTATCTATTTTAAACCGCTTTTTAAAATTATAATATGAGTTTTACGAAATGGCCTCGGATATTAATTATCGCTAGCATCTTTATAGAAAGGCTTTACTGTTGAAAGCTTTTATGTGGAATAACAATAATTAGTGGTTCTTTTATCTTTTTTAACAAGAAAGCTCGTGTATTTTAAGCTTTTTATTCAACTGTGTATACTTGTGTTAAAGCTTTATCACATAAATCTCCGCAATAATAGTAAATTGTTTTTTTTTTTTATTAAGAGTTGGTTTTTATAATAACCTTTTTTGTAAGGAGTTTATATAAAAACTTTGTTCACAAAAAGCTCTTTTACATGTTTTTTATATTTATAAAATTTCGCAAAAGAACTTTAATAATATGCTTTTTATTGCGTAAAGCGGTGTTTTTGTTGAAAGCTTTTTATAAACGTTGTGTATCGTCGGCTTAAAATGCAAACCAATAACTTTTAATATATTTTATAGGAGAGACAACGTTATATATTCATTATAGTAAAAGTTTTTCTTATCAAACTTTTTTACACTATTCAATGCTTAAATTGTAGAAAAATTAGGGAGTATCTTTCTATACCACATGGCATTGAAATCTATTGTTTTTAATTGCCGAGCAATGCCGAGACATTTTTACATTTGTACAATTTTTTCATAAGAATTTACACAATTATAAACCTATTTTATTTATGATTTTCATTTAGAGCTTTTTATCATAACATTCTTTTAAAAAGCTGTTATTTGCAATCTATTTTATGAACGATTGTAAAAAGAGCTTTAATAACAATGTTTTTAAAGGTCTTTTGTTAGTTGTTTTTATTAAAAGCTTTTTATTAGAACTTTTTGTATATAAAACTCTTTCAGATTAAGCTTTTTGTATATAAAGCTCTTTTTGTATATAAAGCTCTTTTTGTATATAAAGCCCTTTTTGTATATAAAGCTCTTTTTGTATATAAATCTCTTTTTGTATATAAAGCTCTTTTTGTATATAAAGCCCTTTTTGTATATAAAGCTCTTTCAGATAAAGTTATTTATTTTCGAATTGAAGCTTTATCATTAAAATCTACTGCATACAAATGAAATGATATTAATAAAATAATTATTATTCATGACTTTCAAAGCAATTGATATATACATATGTATATACTTAAAAGCTTAATTTTGATATATAATTTCGGTCAAGAATTTGTTTGCATTTTTTTTAGCTATTGTTAAAACCTTTTGGTTTTAAATAATAAAATTTTGTTCGCATTACCATACCCTTCTCCTTCTCGAAGCAGCTGCTGCTGTCATTGTTAGCTGTATCTCAAAGGCAAGACAAAAACAAAAATGATAGAATGATTGCTAGTTTTCAAATTTTGTATGTTTAAAATTGTAATTATTTTGTTATTTTTTTGCAAACAATTTACTTCAAGTTTGGCTTCAAATAAATTGCCTTCTTGTTATTTTTCCTTTGACTTCATCATTTGTTTATCGTGGCATTATTTTGCTTAACATTTGCAACATAAAATTTTCATTTAAAATTCCAAACACACTTTTAAAGTAGGGGTTGGGATTAAGTTTTACTTTTAATGTTGGCATGAGAAAAAAAGTGAACTAACTTGCAACGTATGGCAATTTAAGATTTTTTTCTGATTTTTTTTTCAATTCTGATTACAAATGAAGTTGTCAAAATATTTAACAGGCTAAATAATTGTAGACACACCAACAGGGGCCAGCTAACCAATGGGACAGACGAATGAATGGACAGACGTTAATTTTGAATAACACAAATGTCTAGAGTACGAATGAGATGCATGATAATTTGTTGGCTTGTGATTAAGTAAATTATAAATAATAAATTCAGTTAATTTATTTTGATTTAAAGTTAAGAGTTTTTAAGAACGATATAAGCTAAATATAGAATTAAGGCAAATAAACTAAAAAAAAAAACTTGAATAAGCTGGCACAACTCAACAAAATTCTTATATTTTGTAATTCTTAATTAATCTCTTTTATTATTTTACCGCTTTCTTTGCAGGTACATAAGTCATTTCTGATTTCCTCAATCCCTTGGCCGTTTGTTTTTTTTTTTTTTATTTCACTTAGTCCGGACTCATGCCGTTGTCGATGATTTATCATCCATCAAAATAACCACGTATTGATCATATTCATAATGATTGACATGTAACATTTTACACAAAACATTCTCGGTAACATTAACTCTTATGTACTCTCATACTCATACAAAACATCCAACAAAACATGTGTCAAAAGTTGTATCATAATGTTGCAACATTATACTCCATCATCAAATCACTACAAAAAAAAGTCATGTTGGTGGTATTAACAATCAATTGAATATTTTATATTGATGCTGAGAAAAGGAAACATCTTGTACTTTAATTGTAAATAACCTTTTTCTTGGGGATGAGTAATAAATATTTTTTATTGGAGTCTTATTTAAGGTTTTATGGGCATAAAGCAAGATTAGATATTGATTGCTGGAGAATTAAGAGATTTTTTTTTCGTTTCATTGGTAATTATCAACAAAGTGTAATTAATCGATTAAGGCATTTTGATAATGAAGAGATTAAAAAGGCATTAATATCTGAAAAACTGGCTAGATATTTTCTAGAGATCAGGAAAAGTATTACTTTTGCTAAAATACAATGGGGATACTACTAAAACATGTGTGAAGCATTCTTAGGTTTGTCTGTCTGTCTGCTTGTCTGTCTGTCTGACTGTCTGTCTGTCTGTCTGTCTGTCTGTCTGTCTGTCTGTCTATCTATCTGTCTGTCCGTATGTCTGTTAAAAGCACGATAGGGCCCTAATAAAAGAAGCTAGGTCACTAAACCTTTTCATGGGTTTATTTAAAATTATATCTGATTTTTATTGTAACAGTTTTTAATAAAAATCTTAAAATTGAAGATTTTTAGTCAAAAGAAATATAAAATTTTTTTATTGGAAAATTTTGAAGAAATTATCGAAAACAGAGTATACGAAAAACCTTTAATTAATTTTTATAGGAAATTTTTCGAAAATTTCTTATCTTTACAGAAAATTTTTTAAACATATTTATCAAAAATTTCTAATTTTAATAGGAAATTTTTCAAAATTTGTTATATTTATAAGAAACTAAAAAAAAACTTTTTTTATTTAAAAAAAATTTGTAACAAATTTTATATATTTATAAGAAATTTTTTAAAAATTGCATGTATTTTTAAGAAATTTTTCAAAATTTTTTTTTATTTTTAAATTTTTTTTTAAGAAATTTTTCAAAACTTTTTATTTTTCCAGGGAATTTTTCGAAAAGTTTCTAATTTTTATTAGAAGTTTTTCAAAATGTACTTTTTTTGTTACAAATTATTCCAAAAATTTCTTATTTGTATACGAAAATTTTTCAAAAATTTCCCATTTTATAAAAAATTTTTCAAAAATTTCTTAATTTAATAGGAAATTTTTCATAATTTCTTATTCTTATAGGAAAATTTTCAAAAATTGCTTATTTTTATAAGAAATTTTTCAAAAATTTCTTGTTTTAGTAGGAAATTTTTCAAAAATTTATTTTATTATAGAAAATTTTTCAAAAATTTTTTATTTGTATAGGAAATTTTTCAAAAATTTCTTATTTTTATAGGAAAGTTTTCTTATTTTTATAGGAAAATTTTATAAAATTTCTTATTTTTATAGGAAAATTTTTAAAATTTTCTTATTTTATTGGAAATTTTTCAAGAATTATTTATTTCTATAGGAATTTTTTTTAAAAATTTCTTACTTTTATAGGAAATTTTTCAAAAATTTCTTATTTTTATAAGAAATTTTTCAAAAATTTCTTATTTTTATAAGAAATTTATCAAAAATTTCTTATTTTTATAAGAAATTTTTCAAAAATTTCTAATTTTTATAAGAAATTTTTCAAAAATTTCAAATTTTTATAAGAAATTTTTCAAAAATTTCTTATTTTTATAAGAAATTTTTCAAAAATTTCTTATTTTTATATTAAGTTTTGCAAAAATTTCTTATTTTAATAGGAAGTTTTGCAAAAGTTTCTTATTTTTATAGGAAATTTTTTGAAAATTTTATAGGAAATTTTAAAATATTTCTTATTTAGTAGGAAAATTTTCAATCATTTTTATTTTTATAGGAAATTTCACAATAATTCCTTATTTTTATAAGAATTTTTTTAAAAATTTCTTATTTTTATAGGATTTTTTTTAAATTACTAATTTTTATAGGAAACTTTTCAAAATTTCTTATTTTTGTACAATTTTTTTTTTCAAAAATTTCTTATTTTTATAATAAATTTTTCAAAAATTTTTTATTTTTATAGGAAATTTTTCAAAAATTTCTTATTTTTATAGGAAATTTTTCAAAAATTTCTTATTTTTATAGGAAAATTTTCTAAAATTTCTTATTTTTATAGAAAATTTTCTAAAATTTCTTATTTAAGTAGAAATTTTGTTTTTAAATTTCTTATTTTTATCGACAATTTTTTTAAATTTTTTTATTTTTATAGAAAATTTTTTTAAAAATTTTTATTTTTATAGAAAATTTTTAAAAAATTTATCTTTTTATATGAAATTTTTTAAGAACTTCTTACTTTTATAGGAAATATTTAAAAAAATTTTCAAAAGTTATTTATTTTTATAGGAAATTTTTTAAAAATTTCTTATTTTTATAGGAAATTTTAAATTTTTTTTTTTAATTTTCTTATTTTATTGGAAATTTTTCAAGAATTTCTTATTTTTATAGGAAATTTTTTAAAAATTTTTTATTTTTATAGGAAAATTTTCAAAATTTCTTATTTTTATAGGAAAGTTTTCAAAATTTTCTTATTTGAATAGGAAATTTTTCAAAAGCTTCTTATTTTTATAGGAAAATTTTTTAAAAATTTCTTAATTTTATAGGAAATTTTTAAAAACTTTCTTATTTTATTGGAAATTTTTCAAGAATTTCTTATTTTTATAGGAAATTTTTAAAAAATTTCTTATTTTTATAGAAAAATTTTAAAAAATTTCTTATTTTATTGGAAATTTTTCAAAAATTTCTTATTTTTATAGAAAAATTTTAAGAAATTTCTTATTTTGATAGGAAACATTTCAAAAATTTGTTATTTGTTTAAGGAACTTTTTAAAAAAATTTCTTAACTTAATAGGAAATTTTTCAAAAATTTCTTATTTTCGTAAGAAATTTTTCAAAAATTTATTATTTTTATAGGAATTTTTTCAAAAACTTCTTATTTTTATATAAAATTTTTCAAAAATTTCTTATTTTTATAGTTAATTTTTTAAAACTTTCTATTTTTTTGAGTAACATTTTGAAAAATTTCTTATTTTAATAGGAAAATTTAAAAAAATTTTAAAGTATATCTTATTTTTATAAGATTTTTTTCAAAAATTTCTTATTTTTAGGAAATCTTTCAAAAATTTTTAATTTTTATAGAATTTTTTTTTAATTACTTATTTTTATAGGAAAATTTTCAAAATTTCTTAGTTTTATACAAATTTTTTCAAAAATTCCTTATTTTTATAGAAAATTTTGTATGTCTATTTTCAAATTTTCTTTCTAAAAACAAAACTTTATCATAAAACATTGAATGTGAAATCTTATTAAATAAAAAAAAAAAACTTAAATAAATTTTATTTAAGTCTTTTTCTTATAAAGTAAATAAGCCCTTAAAATTTGATGCAATAAATTGTGGATCTTTATTATAGTTTTAAAATATTTATAATCATTTTGGTGCAACTGTTAATAATCTTCAGTCTCAAATGTCTTTATTAAATAGTTCACTTATACGTATATATGTATTTTTAAATTTACTTTTTCCCCAACATTTCTAACCTTTGTTCAACATGTCTGCATTGATTTTTCACTTTCTCTTGAAAAACAAAACAGTTTTCATTTTCCACCAAAAAAAGACACAAATATCTAATTTTTTTCTGCAAGAAGTAAACAAACTATATATAAATGTATTTAGACATATAAGCATTTCCTAACACCTTCGATATATCTAAACTTAAGTTAAAACTTTTCATGCTTAAATCCTTACATGTGAAAATCAGCTAAATTTGAAACTAAAGAAACCGTAAAATACAAAAAAACATCCATAGTATATCTTTATCTTTATCTCCTTTCATACTTAACACAACATACAAAATAGACATTTAACATGGTCAGGAAAATTGTTTTTTCTCTGTTTTGTTTTTCCATTTTTTTTTTTGAACAAATAAAAAATTTATAAAGCTAAAACATGAAATATCATTGAATTTAACAAGACTAACAAATATTTTTCAGTTTCCAAATATGAAAGAAAAAAACAAAATCTGTGAAATATTGTTAAATTATTTCGGTTGTTGTTGTTGTTGTTACTGTTAACAAACTACAAGAGCCACCAAAATATGAGAAAAAAGAAAATCATAAATAGAAAATGTTCAAGCTTATTGATAAATCAAAAAAATCGAGATGCAAAAAAGTGTTTACAACATTTGCATTTGGCTTGTATCGGTTGCAAAAGAAAGCCTTTAGGTTAAAGTAGGCATATATTTTTATTTTGAAAGCAAAAACTATTAGATTTATATTGGGTAAACAATAAGATCTTAACAATATGGAGGCAGATGTTTGAAGGAAAATAATTTTGGTTTTATTGAAAAGCTTCTTTATAGGAAATTTCTTAAAAATTTCCTATTTTTATAGGAAAATTTTCAAAAATTTCCTATTTTTAGGAAATTTTTCAAAAATTTCTTATTTTTATAGGAAATTTGTCAAAAGTTTCTTATTTTTATAGGAAGCTTTTGAAAAGTTTTTAATTTTTATAGAAAATTCTTCAAAATTTTCTTATTTTCATAGAACATTTTTTAAAAATCTCTTACTTTTGTAAGAATCTTTTCAACAATTTCTTATTTTTATAAAACAAATTTTAATTTTTATAAGAAATTTTTCAAAAATTTATTTTTTTTATTAGAAATTTTTCAAAAATTTTATATTTATAAAAGAAATTTTTCAAAAAAAAAAAAATTTTTTTGAAAATTTTTTATTTTTCAAAAATTTCCTATGTTGATAGGACATTTTTCAAGAATTTCCTATTTTTATAGAAAATCTTTCGATAAATTTCCTATTTTTAAAGGAAATTTTTCAAAAATTTCCTATTTTTGTAGGAAAATTTTCAAAAATTTTCTATTTCTACAGGAAATTTTTTTTAAAAATTTCCTATTTTTATAGAAAATTTTTCAAAAATTTCCTATTTTTATAGGACATTTTTCAACAATTTCAAATTTTTTAGGAAATTTTTTAAAAATTTCCAATTTTTATAGAAAATTGTTCAAAAATTTCCAATTTTTATAGGAATTTTTTGAAAAGTTACAATTTTACAAAAACTTCCAATTTTTAAAGGAAATTTTTCAAACATTTCGTATTTGTATAGGAAATTTTACAAAAATCTCCCATTTTTATAGGAAATTTTACGAAAATTTCCTTTTTTATAGGAAATTTTTAAGATATAGGATTTTTTTCAAAAATTTCTTATTTTTATAGGAAATTTTTCAAAAATTTACTATAAAAATAGGAAATTTTTGAAAAATTTTCTACAAAAATAGGAAATTTTTGAAAAATTTCCTATAAAAATAGGAAATTTTTCAAAAAATTCCTATTTTTAAAGGAAATTTTTCAAAAATTTCCTATTTTTAAAGGAAATTTTTCAAAAATTTCCTATTTTTATAGGAAATTTTTCAAAAATTTCCTATTTTTATAGGAAATTTTTCAAAAATTTCCTATTTTTATAGGAAATTTTTCAAAAATTTCCTGTTTTTATAGGAAAATTTTCAAAAATTTCCTGTTTTTATAGGAAATTTTTCAAAAATTTCCTGTTTTTATAGGAAATTTTTCAAAAATTTCCTGTTTTTATAGGAAATTTTTCAAAAATTTCCTATTTTAATAGGAAATTTTTCAAAAATTTCCTATTTTAATAGGAAATTTTTCAAAAATTTCCTATTTTTATAGGAAATTTTTCAAAAATTTCCTATTTTTATAGGAAATTTTTCAAAAATTTCCTATTTTTATAGGAAATTTTTCAAAAATTTCCTATTTTTATAGGAAATTTTTCAAAAATTTCCTATTTTTATAGGAAATTTTTCAAAAATTTCCTATTTTTATAGGAAATTTTTCAAAAATTTCCTTTTTTTATAGGAAAATTTTCAAAAAATTCCTATTTTTAAAGGAAATTTTTCAAAAATTTCCTATTTTTAAAGGAAATTTTTCAAAAATTTCCTATTTTTATAGGAAATTTTTCAAAAATTTCCTATTTTTATAGGAAATTTTTCAAAAATTTCCTTTTTTTATAGGAAATTTTTCAAAAATTTACTATTTTTTTTAGGAAATTTTTCAAAATTTACTATTTTTAAAGAAAATTTTTCAAAAATTTCCTATTTTTAAAGGAAATTTTTCAAAACTTTCCTATTTTTATAGGAAATTTTTCAAAAATTTCCTATTTTTATAGGAAATTTTTCAAAAATTTCCTATTTTTAAAGAAAATTTTTCAAAAATTTCTTATTTTTAAAGGAAATTTTTCAAAAATTTCCTATTTTTAAAGGAAATTTTTCAAAAATTTCCTATTTTTATAGGAAATTTTTCAAAAATTTCCTATTTTTATAGGAAATTTTTCAAAAATTTCCTTTTTTTATAGGAAATTTTTCAAAAATTTACTATTTTTTTAGGAAATTTTTCAAAATTTACTATTTTTAAAGAAAATTTTTCAAAAATTTCCTATTTTTAAAGGAAATTTTTCAAAACTTTCCTATTTTTATAGGAAATTTTTCAAAAATTTCCTATTTTTAAAGGAAATTTTTCAAAAATTTCCTTTTTTTATAGAAAATTTTTCAAAAATTTACTATATTTATAGGAAATTTTTCAAAAATTTCTTATTTTTGTAGGAAATTTTTCAAAAATTTCCTTTTTTTATAATAAATTTTTCAAAAATTTCCTATTTTTATAGAAAATTTTTCAAAAATTTACTATTTTTATAGGAAATTTTTCAAAAATTTCCAATTTTTATTGGAAATTTTTAAAAAGTTCAAATTTTTTTTTTGTAGGAAATTTTTCAAAAATTTCTTATTTTTATAAAAGAAATTCAAAATATTTTTTATTTTATAAGTAATTTTTCAAAAATTTCTTTTTTTTAGAAAATTTTTCAAGAATTTTCTTATTTTACAAGAAATTTTTTTAAGAATTTCTTCTTTAAATAAAAGAATTTTAAAAATTTCTTATATTTATTGATTTTTTTTAATTTCTTATTTTTATTGAAACATTTTTAAATTTCTTATATATATAAGTTTTGACCTTAGACATTAAATTCCTTTCAAATCCTGTCTCAAACTTTTTCTCTTACGCACACACTTACAAATAGATAAAAAGCCAAATTTCCATACACACACTTTCTTTCTCACAATCCTCATTCATAACCAAAAGCAAAAAAAAAACACATTTAACATTTTTTCCAAACAAACAAATGCGTGTTTCATGTTTTGTTTTTCCTAACTATTATGACGTAAAATTGCCCAAATAAAGCTTAAAACGAAAATTTTTTCTTTTGAAATAGTCTTTAAGATTTTCCATATTTCCATATTTCTAAAACTAAAGACAACAAAAACAATAAAAAAAAATTCAAAAGCACCCAAAGCCCCCCAAAATTTTTATAAGCCTTAACAACAGTTAGTTTGTAGCCAAAAGCTAAAATACATAAGTATTACAAAACATTCATAAATTTGCAATTGAATTTTGGGGAATTACTGCATTAATATTTGCTCTCTTTTTATTAAAAAAATTTCTCTTGGTTTGTAAGAACTCTCTTTTCTTTGATCTCACACAAAAAAAAAAAGCTTGTAACGAAAAGTGAAGTCATGCGTTCGATGAACTTCCAAAAACATGTTACGAAAATCAACAGCAGCCAGGAAAAACAACAAAAATAGCAAAACAAATCTTTCCTTTTAATTTTATTTTTTTGTTGTTGGTACTGTTGTTGCTTTATATGCAACAAGTTGTGTTGTAAGTAAAAGCCACTAACATTGAATTTACCTTCAAATATTTTGTATCTGGCTATTTCTTGTTGTTGGGTTAAAATTTTGGTTTGTTGGGAGCAGAGATGGGAAACCATGACTATTATGCATTTCAAAACAGTTTAAGTTAAGGATAATTGTTCTATAAAGGACCCATTAGACGACATGATTTTTATTATATATATGAAATTTAAAATATGTAAAATATATAAATAAAGCACGTTTTAGTTGAAATTTTTACATATAAAAAGTCATATGACTTTAATACAACCGATGTTTTTAAGTATATGTACAGTTGACAAAAACATGCCGTCTTATGACACTATAACATAAAACATTTACCGATTACTGATTTATTATAATACCCTTCACCACCATAGGTGGAAAGGGTATTATAAGTTTGTGCTGATGTTTGTAACGCATAGAAATATTTGTCTTAGACCCAACTTCTAGTAACCAATAGGCTTAGAATCACTTTCTGAATCGATTTAGCTATGTCCGTCCGTCTGGCTGGACGGCTGTCTGGCTGGACCCCCATGTAAACCCTGTAATCAAACTACAGGTCGCAATTCTAAAGATAATTTGGTGAAATTTGGCACAGATAATTTTTTTGATAATAGGACCATGGCTATTGAATTTCGTCAAATCGGTACATTATTTATGGTACCCCCCATAGGTCCCACTTCCCGGATTTGATATATTGGTCACAAATATCAATACCTTTTCTTGAAATTTAAAAAAAAAATATTGCTTATGTAAACTTAAATCACTGTACCAAATTTCATTAAAATCGGTCCACATTTGACCACAGCTCCCATACAAATTCTTCTTTAAAAACGCACTAAATGAGACAAAAATCAATAAAATGCTCGTAAATCTGAAGATTTTGAGTTTATTTTTTGCTTACATAATTATTGTAAAAACTGTGATTAACTTGCCAAATTTCGAGAAAATGGGTCCACATATCCCCCTGGCTCTCATATAAGTCCCAATGACGGAAACAGCTTAAATATATATGTTTTGACAAAATGTTTGTATATAGCCAAATTTGCAACTATTTGTCTTTATACACGAAAAAGAACACCTTTCACCTTAGTGGTGAAGGGTATCGTATGGCCGGGCTTGACCGACTATAGCACTTTCTTACTTGTTTTTTTAATTGATTTTCTAAATTCACTGTTAACAAAATAAATAACACAAAACATGAGTACGTGTATGCTTAAATGTTATCTTTGTTATGATGTTGCCAGATTTTAGCTGTTGACAATAGTCTTGCCGGTTCCCAAAATATAAATGGTACTTTTCGTAATATCTTACATGCGCTTTACTTTATTTTATATATAAAGATAAGAACCGTCTAATGAAAGACCTATTTCATGTCTAAAAAGTTTTAACCTTTTCAGACTTGAAGCAAGACTACCAGGAATTTTTTTTTTATAATTTTTAAAAGCAAAAATATTGAAACCGAAATATACCCGGACAATCGATGCATCATGTTCTGAAAGGGATAAGATATATGCAGTTATACAAGTTTGTTTCCTAAGTCTTTCGTTTTTTTTATGAAGAGACCAACGGTTATCTTAAAATGTTTCAAAGGGTATAACTGTTATGATATAAAATATTTTATGGCATTAATACTTTGTATAACTTTTCTAAATAGTATAACAGTTATTAATAACTATTACCTTAAGAAAAAACATTTGGCGACAACTACTTAAAAGAGTGTAACTGTTGTAGATAACTGTTCGAAATAGTATAGCAGTTATTGATTACTGTTATGTTCTTAAGACTTAAAAAGTTATCTATAAATATTGTAGATATTATAACAGTTATCGATAAAAATTTAGTGGTATAACGAACTATTTCTTCTTCTGTTATCCTTGACACCCAGTGGAGCATAGGGCCTCAACCATCCTTTTATATGGAACTCTATTGCGAGATATTAGGCCTACATCATTCCATGAATAGTTTGCTGCTTGTAACTCCGCATCAATTGAAATTTTCCACGTTCTAGCAGGTGCACCAACACGACGGCCGCTTCGAGCAATGTTCCGTTGACATACCTCTATAGAAGAAAGGATTTGGTTAATTTCTTATGCGATTTCTCCATCATATATTAAGGATTTGCCGCAAGCATTTGTTTGCAAAGGTTTGTAGGCGCTTATCGATGGCATTTGTGCGTTTCCAAGTCTCGCAGCCGTAATAGAAGATGGACTTGACATTCGAGTTATATACTCGTAAGTTAGTTGTTATTGATATTTGCCGAGATTTCCAAATAGCTCGGAGAATGCCGAATGCAGATTTTGCCTTATTAATACGCTATTCAATATCCTCGTCGGCGCCACCTTTTGAAGATACCAAACTACCAAGACAGTTAGAGGTTCCTACACATTTAATAACCTCGTTATCCACATTGATGTGTGGCGACAGGTGTGCGCCATAGCCTTCAGGCATAATCTTTGTCTTGAAGATATTGATTTCCAGCCCAGCTGCCCGAGATTCAACAGTAATAGCGCTAGTATTTTCTTGAAGGTGACCTGGGCATTGGCTTAGAAGGTATACGTCCTCGACGTATTCTACGTCCTCGAGTTGCTTAAAGGGTGTCCATTTGATACCACGTCTACCATTCAGTGCCGTGCACATTATATTGTCGATGACAAGGATAAAAAGTATGGGTGACAAGATACATCCTTGTCTTACTCCAGTAGTAACTTCGAACGTATTAGACAATTTACCTTTATGTAGAACCCGACATTTAAAGTCCTCGTACATTGCCCGAATTAAGTTCAGAATTTTTGTCGGCATGTTACTGTTTTCTAAAATTCTCCATTGATAGCTCCTGTCGACACTGTCGAAGTTCTTCATAAAGTCGATAAACGCAAGGTAAATGGGGGTGCGGAATTCACTACATTGCTCCAGTACGTGTTGATTAGATCAACACAAGATCTATTCTCTCGGAACCCAAACTGACGTTCTATTCAAAATTACTCGACTTACTATATTGCTCGGTATTGGAAGAAGTGTTATTCCTCTATAGTTATTGCTAGGGTGTTTACTTGAGTTCTGTTTGCTCGATTAATCGGAAAAATAAAATCGATTAATCGCTCGAGTAAAATAAAATGGCTAATTTCAAATAAAGATTTATTTGAGTAATTTTCCACGAGCAATCGAGTTACTCGAGTAAAATTATTTCAATAATTTTGTAAGTATTTTTTTTAATATAACGACTAAAATTTATCTCAGCAAATTTCTAAACTGTTAAGTTTGTAAAAAAAAAAACGTTAGCCAAATGGAGAGCTAAGATACTACTTGCCGTTCTATGGTCCATCTTAGGCAATAATTGATGGTTCTACTATAGGTTATTTAAAGCAATAATCGAGGGTTTTAATATAGTTAATTTTCCATTTATGAAATAATCGTAAATTTTAACATTATCAGTTCTTAGCAATAATCGAGACTTGTAAATTACAACTTGTAATATAGTCCATAGTATATATATATATAGTCAATGTAATTTCAGATATAAGTAGCCTAGTCTACCATACCCTCTTGTGGTATCCAATGTATTCGTAATTTCTACTATTGCTTATTTAAAGGTCATAATGTAATCGTAGCTCCTATTATAGATTAGTTAAAGGTACCATTGCAATCGTAAAACCAACTATAGTCCAGTTGACGTCTCCAATGTATTCGAAGATACTACTATAGTTTATTTGCAGATCCCTGTGTAATCGTAGGTCCCACTCGATTAACAGTACGTTCTACTATAGTTCAGTTAAAGGACGCAATGTAATCGTAGATCCTACTTTCGTACAGTTGAAGATCCCATTGTAAACATAGGTAAAAGGTAGTCGTAGAGCCTACTAATCTATTAGATCAAACTCACGATTTATGAAATAGAAAGATCGCTTTTTATATATAGAAGTAAATAAACTCACTTAAAATATTTAGGGTGACAATATGTTACAAATGTAAATTTGTATTAAAAATAAATGTTTTTATACCCACCATCAAAAAGAATGGGGGGTATATTGAGATTGTCATTCCGTTTGTAATTTCCTTAATATTGGTTCAAAAATCAAAAACGATATATATTCTGAATCCTTATGAAATTCTAAGACGATTGAGCTATGTCCGTCTGTCTGTCCGTCTGTCTGTTGAAATCACGATAACGTCTAAACGAAAAGAGCTAGCTAACTGAAACTTAGCAAAAACATTCTTTATCTATGGGAAAATTTTGGTATTGAAATTGGGCAAAATCGGTTAGCATTTGGCCATAGCTCCCGTATAACCTCGTCTAGGCTAATCGCTTATTTGCTAATAAATGACAAATTATGACAGTTATGATGACAAAATTTGGTATCTAGAAGTTTTAGATAAGCACTAGGCAGCATATAAAATCACATTTAGCCATAGCTCTCATACAAAAAACTTACGAAAACGGGCTAAATTTCACCCAAAATACACTTAAATGCCAATAAATCTAAAAGTATAACAGATATAACCACTAAATTTGGCACAAGAAAGTCTTATACCAATGCCAGCCAGTGCGCAAAATTTTGTCACAATCGGTCACTATTTGACCTAGCTCCCATATAAAAAACTTACGAATACACAAAAATTCAAAAAGAAAAGGGGATTTATGTCCGTCTGTCCGTCAGATAAAATCGTGATAGCTCCTTAACTATAAGAGCTAGTAAGACTAAATTAAGCACAAGGAAGTCTTATGTCAATGCCAGCCAGTGTGCAAAATTTCGTCACAATCGGTCACCATTTGACCATAGCTCCCATATAAAAAACTTATGGAAACACAAAAATACATAAAGAAAAGGTTGTTTATGTCCGTCTGTCCGTCAGATAAAAGCACGATAGCGCCTTAACGAAAAGAGCTAGAGGGACAAAATTTTACAAAAGTATTTTGGATATCTTGAAAAAGATGTGTGTTGAAAATGGACAAAATCGGTTCAAATTTAGTTAGAGCTCCCATATAACCCCGCCCCGGGAAACACATTAATGCTGATAAATTAAATACAATTGTAATAGCTATGACGATTAAATTTAAAATAGGGAAGTTTTATGCAATTTTTGATCAGTTTATCAAATTTTATAGGAATCAGTCCATATTTGACTTTAGCTTTCATGTGAAAAACACTCACGGAAACCAAAAATTTTAGCAAAGGCCAGTTAAAAGCTATTAAATTAGAAACTATGATAGCTATGGTCACTAAATTTTGCAAGAATAAGCTCTCTATATATACCAGCCAGTGTGTAAAATTTTGTTATAATCGGTCAACATTTGGCTATAATTCTTATATATATAACATCCCCTTTTTATATCTACAATCAAAAAGATTTGGAGGTACATTCATTATATTAAGATTGCACCTATGAAATTATATAGGCATCAATCAATGTTCAGCCCAGACTTTATATATGATGAATGCATTAGGAACTCATAACGAAATATATGGACCTGTCGTATTACTATTAACGTGTTTAGCCTAACTACATATTAATCACAACGAAAAGTATTTAACAACTTATTAATGTAAAACTATACCTGGTTATGAGACCGAATTTTGATCAAAGTAAATACTGGGGAAACCACTAAAATATTTTTGAATGTTGAACTATAAAGCTACGGAAACCTAATTTAGTCCAAAGGTTTTACCAACAATACCAAATAGCTTAGCGATTTTTCCAGTTTTGGTGCAGATTTTGAATTAGCTGCACCCTTGTAGATATATGAGATATGTTTCTAAATTTAACACAACTTGATGGTGGGTATATAAGATTCGGAACAGCCGAATATAACACTATTACTTGTTTATTTTTGTTTTTTGTTTTTCATTGCGAATTGTTAAACCTTTTTGTTAATAAAACACTATAATTTTATTAAAAAATGGTTGTTTTAAAAATATATCAAAAAAGCTTACAGAAAAATCTTACTCGAGTAATTTTAAGATGAATTTCTTACTCGATTAACTTGAGTAATTTTTAACGATTAATCGATTTTCCGAGTATTTAATTAAAAAAACCCCATTTTCAAGTTATTTGATTACTCAAATAATTAAAAGTCGAGTCTTTGGAACGAACTATTGTTTTAAAGTATGCAGCTATACATAATATTATTTCTATGATCGCAAGCCGATCAGGGGTGTATAAAAGTTATCCATTTTGACCATTAAGGTTTTCCGTTCCTGTCTAAAATAATTCCTTTATTTTCTATTTGTTGTTGCGTTTAGCTATTTCTGTCTTTCTCGAACTCTCGCCTCTGGATTAAGTCCATTTGTATGATAGAGAGTAAGAGGTACATCAACAAATAAAATATGCGTTGGATTATGAATGCGTTTTCCTTCAAACTCGTGGTTAGATGTTGTTGTTGTAGTTGTTGTTATTATTGTATATGATTCCTGTTCAAATGTTGTAATAAACAGTACAATCTATAATTTAAAATGATGATGTTGTTGTAGTTGTTATTGTTGTTTGTTGTATGTAGCATTGTATAAAACGTAGTTTGTAATGTCGATTTGTTATTATTGCTGTTATTGTTGTTGGTTTTTTTAAGTTGTTGTTATTTGTGATGATGGATGAACGTAAAAATTCGTGTTCAAACACTTTACTTTTATATTCTTTAAACAAAATTGCTTATCTTGAAAAAAGTATGGCTAAGGAAAACGGGCTAACGAAAGGCTTTTTTCTTATATATTTTTTTTCTTGGAGTCTAAGTAAAGCTAACTGCAATTGAAAGTGGGGAGTGTTGTAATCATCATCATATCAATATGATGTTGTATACTTTTTACTTTTTTTTTTTGTATTTATTTTGCTGGTCACTTAGAAAATGGTTAAAGGAAATCATCTAGAGAATACACAAAAAAAAAACAATGTTAGAAGTTAAAAGCCTTTGCACAAAAATAACATTAGGGTCGTCTTAAGGTATAAATTGTTGTTGTTACTGTCGTTTCTTATTTATAAATATATATATATTTTTTGTTTTTTCCTAAAAGGTAATAATGCGTTTAACATGTTTTTATGTAAAAATGTTTTTTGATATCAATTTTTTTCATTGTTAGTTTTCTGGAAAACAAAAAAAGAATGTTAAAATATGTTTAAAGATTGAAAGCTTTTTGTTTAAATCTAAAAGTATATGAGTTAAGGTTTTCCTACCTCTTTTACTTTTAGAAGAAAACCAAAAAAATAAACTAAACAAAATAAAAAGATTGAAAAGAAAAACTAATCTAACAAACAAGAAAACATGATTAGATACACGATTATATGCTACATAACTAAGATTTACAACAAAAAATAAAAAAAACAAATTTAGCTTTAGACTTAGAAAATGTGGCAAAGGAAAGCAATTGTAGAAGGCTAAGATGTTGTTGGATTTTCTGGCTTTTTTTCCATTTGTTTTTCTACTGCTGTTGTAAGTAAATTATTTTAATGGATAAAGAGCAGATGTTTTTTTGTTGTTGTTGCTGTTACTTCTGTGGTATCCACATCAGCTTGTAACATTGATTGAAGGCTGTTTGGTTTTTTAAGTTAAAAGTATTAGAGTTCATTTTTCTCCTAACAATTTATTTTAATGTGTTAAAATATTTCAAAATTATGTTGAGCTTTTTGAAAAGAAATTTTTAAAAACAACTTTTTAATTACAAAACATCTCACGATAATTATTAGGGCTAGTTTTTTTTTTTCGATAAAGGGGAGAAACTTAAATAATTTGTGTTAATATTAACAAGATTTGAAAGTACATACATTAAAGGAGGATGTGTAATGTATATTTAGTAAGAAAAAGCAATTCATTTGCTAGCACATTTGTAAAGGTAATAGATATTTGAATGCTTTAATAATTACTAATATTTTTTTCCTACGATACTTTCGTTAAGGTTTTATAGATCTTATTTTATTGTAATGTTGGTCTTCTTTTATACAAACTAGAGTTCCTAATACAAATTGGTCTTCTCAATTGAATTATTTGATTTTTTTTATATAGCAAAATTTATTAAAAAAAAAAAATATTTTTCTTTTCTGATTAAATATAAGTTCGTTTCTTAAGTCTTTTGATTTACATATTTTAAATAATTGTTAAAATTTTGTTAAATTTAAAAGAAACGAAATAATTTTCACTTTCTTTACTAATTTTTTTAAATATACACACAAAAATTGCATGAAAAGTTTGTTTCTTAAGTCTTTTGTTTTCATCAAGTTGTTCACAAATATTAAGCTTAAACTATCGAGTGTAATAAAAACTTAAATAAATTTGTTTGAATTAGTAAAAATTTTGCATTTTAAAAAAATAATAGAATTGTTTTAGATTATTTAAAAAGTAAATGTCCAATTTATTTAATCATTTTTGAATTAAATATTTTTGTTTTTATAGAAAATCAATTTTGTTAAGGAATGTGTCGTATATGTTCCTCCAAATAGAGACCTAAAATGTCAGTAGTGCCAAAAAAAAAAACAATTTTTTACTACTATTTTGATAACAAGAAGAGGGATCCAACTGGATTATTTTGACAAAATTAAATAATTTAGAATATGAGATTTTCTTGCAAAAGTTAAAAATTTTCATATTTAGAGTTCATTCTTAAAAGGAATCAATGCAATTTTGTTTGTTATTATAAACTCTATTTTTTTTTATTATTTTAAGTAGTTTTATTCCATTATTGTTAAACTTCTTGTTTTAGAAAACATTTTTTTGATCATTATTTTGATGACAAAAATTTATCTAAAAAGATTCTAACGAAAATTTTCTACAAAAAATTTTTAGAAACTTCAAAAATTAAATTTTTAATTAATTCTTAAAAATTTCTATACCAAATTGTAAACCAAAAATCTATTTCTATAAAAATTTTTATTACCAGAAATTTCCTAATGCAATATTTTCTATAAAAAAAATTTCATAACAAAAAATTTTTTATTAAAAATTTTTATAGCAAAAACTTTTTTTTATAAAAATTTTATAAAGAAAAATGTTCTATATATAAATTTTATGAGAAAAATATTCTATAGTAATTTTTATAACATGATTCTCTTAAAATCCTTATGACGAAATATTTTTTACTAAAAATATTCTACAAAATCAAGGAAATTTTTTTCAATATTTTTAAAATGTAAAATTTTTAAAACGAAAAATTTTCTAAAAAATTTTTAGAACCAAAAATTTTGTATAAAATTTTTATAACAAAAAAAAATTTTTTTTATAAATATTAACTAATTTCTATAAAATCTTTATAACGATCAATATAAATTTTTTTTTAACAAAAAATTTTCTATGAAATTTTTATAACAAAAAATTTTCTATGAAATTTTTATAACAAAAAATTTTCTATGAAATTTTTATAACGAAAAATTTTCTATGAAATTTTTATAACAAAAAATTTTCTATAAAATTTTTATAACGAAAAATTTTCTAAAAAATTTTTATAACGAAATATTTTCTATAAAATTTTTATAACGAAAAATTTTCTATAAAATTTTTATAACGAAAAATTTTCTAAAAAATTTTTAAAACGAAAAATTTTCTATAAAATTTTTATAACGAAAAATTTTCCATAAAATTTTTATAACGAAAAATTTTCTATAAAATTTTTATAACGAAAAATTTTCTATAAAATTTTTATAACGAAAAATTTTCTATAAAATTTTTATAACGAAAAATTTTCTATAAAATTTTTATAACGAAAAATTTTTTATAAAATTTTTATAACGAAAAATTTTTTATAAAATTTTTATAACGAAAAATTTTTTATAAAATTTTTATAACGAAAAATTTTCTATAAAATTTTTATAACGAAAAATTTTCTATATAATTTTTATAAAGAAAAATTTTGTATAAAATTTTTATAACGAAAAATTTTCTATAAAATTTTTATAACGAAAATTTTCTATAAAATTTTTATAATGAAAAATTTTCTACGAAATTTTTGTAACGAAAAATTTTGTATAAAATATTTATAACGAAAAATTTTCTATGAAATTTATATAACGAAAAATTTTCTATGAAATTTTTATAACGAAAAATTTTCTACATAATTTATATAAAGAAAAATTTTCTATAAAATTTTTATAACGAAAAATTTTCTATAAAATTTTTATTACGAAAAATTTTCTATAAAATTTTTATAACGAAAAATTTTTTATAAAATTTTTATAACGAAAAATTTTCTATAAAATTTTTATAACGAAAAATTTTCTATAAAATTTTTATAACGAAAAATTTTCTATAAAATTTTTATAACGAAAAATTTTCTATAAAATTTTTATAACGAAAAATTTTCTATAAAATTTTTATAACGAAAAATTTTCTATGAAATTTTTATAACGAAATATTTTCTACATAATTTTTATAAAGAAACATTTTCTATAAAATTTTTATAACGAAAAATTTTGTATAAAATTTTTAAAATTCTATAAAATTCTATAAAATTTTTATAAAGAAAAATTTTCTATAAAATTTTTATAGCGAAAAATTTTGTATAAAATTTTTATAACGAAAAATTTTCTATGAAATTTTTATAACGAAATATTTTCTACATAATTTTTATAAAGAAACATTTTCTATAAAATTTTTATAACGAAAAAATTTGTATAAAATTTTTAAAATTCTATAAAATTTTTAAAATTCTATAAAATTTTTATAAAGAAAAATTTTCTACAAAATTTTTGTAACGAAAAATTTTCTATAAAATCTTTATAACGAAAAATTTTGTATAAAAATTGTGAAACAAAAAATTTTCTTTAAAATTTTTGTAACGAAAAATTTTCTATAAAATTTTTATAACGAAAAATTTTCTATAAAATTTTTATAGCGAAAAATTTTGTATAAAATTTTTAAAATTCTATAAAATTTTTAAAATTCTATAAAATTTTTATAAAGAAAAATTTTCTACAAAATTTTTGTAACGAAAAATTTTCTATAAAATCTTTATAACGAAAAATTTTGTATAAAAATTGTGAAACAAAAAATTTTCTTTAAAATTTTTATAACGAAAAATTTTCTTTAAAATTTTATAACGAAAAATTTTCTATACATTTTTTATAAAGAAAAATTTTCTTCAAAATTTTTATAACGAAAAATTTTCTATACAATTTTGGTAACGAAAAATTTTCTATTATAAAAATTTTTTTAATGAAAAATTTTCTATAAAATTTTTATAAAGAAAAATTGTCGATAAAATTTTTATAAAGAAAAATTATCTATAAAATTTTTATAACGAAAAATTTTCTATAAAATTTTTATAGCGAAAAATTTTCTATAAAATGTTTATAGCGAAAAATTTTGTATAAAATTTTGTAACAAAAAATTTTTTATAAAATTTTTAAAATGAAAAATGTTCTATAAAAATTTAAATTTAATGAAAATTGTTTAAAAATTTTAATTACGAAGAATTTTTTAAAATCCCTATATATGTGAGAGTTGGAGGTACTTAAGCACTACAACCTACCGGAAAATAGTTTTTTACGAATATCTTAAAATTTTGCACGTGATTTGAAATCTTTGAAAATGTTTTTTGTATGTCCTCACTAAGACCTATAACCCTCAATAAGTCGCTTTCCTGGTTCCTAGAAAAGTTTTTCATTTGCGTCATAGTGTAATTTAAAAAATATAAACATTTTCCTAAATACAAGTAATTTCTTAAGTCTTTTGTTATCGATACCTGTTATAGCATTTAGTGTATTTGTCAGTAACGGTTATATCATTCAAAACGGTTATCGATGACCATTTTACTATTTAAAATAGTTAGTGATAACTGCTATATTATTTGAGACTAACGTCGATAAGTTTTTCAATGAAATATTATTTAAAAAAAAAATCGTATTCTCAAACTCCAGTTCTCTGCGTTACAGACAAATTATGATTAATATTTTTCTAACACGCCTTTAATTGATTGAAAAACACTTTGCCGACGAACGAAAAATACATTAGTCTGCAAATGACTTACAAATGGTTATTTAACTGGCTGCCGGAAATTAAGACAACATTACAAATATGCTCCAACAATACAAATAACCTGCCTCTAATAACTCTTAAAGCTGTTGCACTATTCGATATTTTCATTTTAACTTAACTCCTTTAAACTATTTATCTCATTTAAGCGAAAAAAAAAACAGCCACATCATTAATTGTTTAATGTTTTCTTTGCTTCATTCATACATTTTTGCTTTAGTCTTTCATTATGACAGGAAGAGTTTGTTCTTTAAAGCAAATAAAAGCAAAGGCTAAGAAAGTGACTGCTTAGGAGAAGAAAACATTTTTCAATATTAAACAGCCAACACGTCAAATTTTATCACAAACGGTTTTGTTTGATAAGAAAACGCCAAAAAAGAAGCAACACTAAAAGACCGACCGGTCGTCCTCTCTAAAGGCAATTGCTTTAAGACGCTTTTGAATTTTTTTTTTTTATAAAAATTTAAGCAAACACTCGCATACTTTGAAATGTAAAGCATTTACTGAATTTTAAAGCAAATACTTAGTTTTTTTTTCCTTTTTAAAAATTTCGAAGCTGCAAAAGAGGTGTAATAATTGCCAACAAACAAGTATCAAGCCAGCATCTTGGCTTTACCAACTTGCCTTTCTTTGGACTCAAGAAATAAGTTAAAAACCCACGTAAAAAGCTCTCTTTTATTATTATTTCAAGTAAAACTGCAAAAAGGTGTTAATCATTAATAAAATGTGGTTTATTCTTATAAAAAAATTAAACAGAAAAAAAAACGTTTGCTTAATTATTAATGATGTCAGAGGCTGAATGGCGTGGTTGCAGCAACAAAACGACATAAGAAAAGAAAAGACATTTATTCTGGAGAATATTACGAGACAAGTGTTAATGTTCGAAAACACTTTTATAAGATAAACTTAAACTATTTTTCTACATTTATTTAAATAAGTACCAGTTACTTTTGCCATTTGTTGTTGTTGGCTATTTTGCATAAGCGGAAGAGTTTTTCTTGTTAATTATTTAAAATATTTAACTAACTGTAGTCTAGTTGTCTATGGGTCTGTCTTGGTTTTCTTTGTTGCCTGAAATAAATGGTTTTGGCTTAATTTTTAATTTGCCAAATCTAATCATTTTAATTTAAAACTATTGTATAACATCAAAAACATTTAAAATTCAATCAATTAAAATTGTTGATGTTTTGGTTTTTTTATTTGCCTTCTTTCATTTTTAGGCTAACTGTTGTTAGAGGGAAGGAAGCTCAGGTTAAAAGTTGAGTAATATAAATTCTACAAACTTATTTTAGTTTAAAAATGTATGTCACAAAAATTTTGGTTAATAAATTAGAGGGTTTATCTTTAAATTTTTAAACCGAAAATCTTTCTTTTAAGATTTTTATAATGAACAATTTTGTATCTAAATTCTTGTATCAAAAAAAATTTCTATGAAAAGTTTTTAACAAAAAATTTTCTATTAAAATTTTTTGTAACGAAAAATTTTCTTCAAACTTTAAAGAACAAAAAATATTTTATGAACATTAAAAGAACGATTTTTTTTTGTATGAAAAGTTCTTGAAAAATTTTCTATAGAAAATTAAATGAACATTTTTATATAAAAACTTTTAAATATAAAAAATTTTCTATTGAAAATTTTTGTAATGAAAAATTTTCTATTGAAAATTTTTGTAAAAAAAATGTTTATATCGAAAATGTTTTTAATTTCTCTATTGAAAAATTTTCTAAAAAAATAATTGTAATATAAATTTTGTAATAAACAATTTTTGTAACGAAAATTCATTATAAAAATTTGAAAAAAAAAATTATTATAAAAAATTTTCTAAAAGTTTTGATAACGAAAATTTTTTAAAACAAAAATTATCTATTGAAAATTCTTATTGAAATTTATTGAAATATTTTCTATAAAAAATTTTTCTTACAAAACTTTTTATTTAAATTTATATTAAGATTAAATGTTCCATTATAAATTTTATTGGGTAAAATATTCTATCATAAATTTTATTGCAAGAAATTGTTTAAATGTTTATGACGAAAATTTTTTATATAAAACTTTTATGACCAAAAATTTTCTAGATACAATTTTTATGACAAAACATTTTCTATAGCAAATTTTCTATGATTTTGTGGCAAAAATTTTTAAAGATTCAAAACTTCTTATAGAAATTATTTATGATTTTTCTATAGAAAATTTTTATGATGAAAAATTTTGTATAGAATATTTTTATAAAAAAACATTCTCTATGATTTTGTGACAAAAAGTTTTCTTCAGAAAAATTTCTAAAGAAAATTCTTATAACCAAAAATTTTCTATACCAAATTCTAATGATGAAAAATTTTCTATAAAAAATTCTTATAATGAAAAATTTTCTGTAGAAAATTTTTTGATGATAACCAATTTTCTATACAAAATTTTTATGACGAAAAATTTTATAAAATTTTTATGACAATTTCCAATAATTTTGTGTTAAAAAAATTAAAAAAAAAATTTAATGACAAAAAATTTTCTAAAAAAAATTTTTTTGACGAAAAATTTTCTATAGAAAAAATTTATGGCGAAAAATTTATTTATGTCTACAGAACAATTTATATGGCGAAATATTTTCTATAGAAAATTTGTGTGGCGAAATATTTTCTATAGAAAATTTTTTATGGCGAAATATTTTCTATAGAAAATTTTTATGACGAAAAATTTTCTATAGAAAATTTTTATGACGAAAAATTTTCTGTAGAAAATTTTTATGACGAAAACTTTTCTATAGAAAATTTTTATGACGAAAACTTTTCTATAGAAAATTTTTATGACGAAAACTTTTCTATACAAAATTTTTATGACGAAAAATTTTCTATAGAAAATTTTTATGACGAAAAATTTTCTACAGAAAATTTTTATGACAAAAAGTTTTCTATAGAAAATTTTTATGACGAAAAATTTTCTATAGAAAATTTTTATGACGAAAAATTTTCTATAGAAAATTTTTATGACGAAAAATTTTCTATAGAAGATTTTTATGACGTAAAATTTTCTATAGACAATTTTTGTGACGAAAAATTTTCTATAGAAAATTTTTATGACGAAAAATTTTCTATAGAAAATTTTTATGACGAAAAATTTTCTATAGAAAATTTTTATGACGAAAAATTTTCTATAGAAAATTTTATGACGAAAAATTTTCTATAGAAAATTTTTATGACGAAAAATTTTCAATAGAAAATTTTTATGGCGAAAAATTTTCTATAGAAAATTTTTATGGCGAAAAATTTTCTATAGAAAATTTTTATGGCGAAAAATTTTCTATAGAAAATTTTTATGGCGAAAAATTTTCTATAGAAAATTTTTATGGCGAAAAATTTTCTATAGAAAATTTTTATGGCGAAAAATTTTCTATAGAAAATTTTTATGGCGAAAAATTTTCTATAGAAAATTTTTATGACGAAAAATTTTCTATAGACAATTTTCGTGACGAAAAATTTTCTATAGCTAATTTATATGATGAAAAATTTTCTGTAGAAAATTTTTATGACGAAGAATTTTCTATAAAAGGATTTATGACAAAAAATTTTCTATAGAAAATTTGTATGACGAAAAATTTTCTATAGAAAATTTTTATGACGAAAAATTTTCTATAGAATATTTTTATGATGAAAAATTTTCTATAGACAATTTTTGTGACGAAAAATTGTAGAAAATTTATATGTTTTATGACGACAAATTTTCTATAGAAAATTTTTATGACAAAAATTTTTTAAAAAGAATATTTATGACAAACATTTTTCAAAGAAAATTTGTATGAAGAATTTTTTTTATAGAAAATTTTTGTAACAAAAGATATTCTATCAAAATTTGTAAAATAAATAATTTTCTATAAAATTTTTGCCGCAAGAAATTTTCTTTAAAAATTTTATAACGAAAAATTTACTATAAAGTTTTTATAACGAACAATTTTCAATAAAAATTAAAAATTGTCAACAACAATTTTTATAGCGAAAAATATTCTATAAAATTTTCTATCAAAATTTTTATGACGAAAATTTTCCATAAAATTTTTTATAACAAAAAATTTTCTATAAAATTTTTATAACGAAACATTTTTACAACAAAACAAATTTTTTCTTAACAAAAAATTTTCTATAAAATTTTTATTACAAAAAGTTTTCTTTAAATTTTTTGTAGCGAAAAATTTTCTATAAAATTTTTATAACTAAAAATGTTCTATAAAATTTTTATAACTAAAAATTTTCTTAAATATTTTTATAACGAGAAATTTTCTATAAAATTTTTATAATGAAAAATTTTTATATAAATTTTTAATAACGAAAAATTTTCTATAAAATTTTTGTAATGAAATGTTTTCTATAAATTTTTTATAACGAAAAATTTTCTATAAAATTTTAAGAACGAAATATTTTCGATAAAAATGTCTAAAACGAAAAATAAACAAAAAAATAATAATAAAAAATAAATTTTTTATAACGAAAAATTTTCTATAAAATTTTTGTAATGAAATATTTTCTACAAAATTTTTATACTAAAAAGTTTTCTATAAGAATTTTTATAACAAAAAAATTTGTATTTTGAATTTTTTCATAGGCTACTTCCCTTTGTTATTTAAGCAAATAAAACAAACAGATAGCCCAAAACCACCAACAACTGTTTAATTGTCAAATCTTTTTTGGTTATTTTGTTTTTGCCTTTTTTCGTTATTTGGTTGTTATTGCTATTGTTGGCTGTTTCTTGTTGTTGTTGTTGGTTTTCAGTTAAAACCCCACTCAAATCAAATGAAATCAAATGAAATGATTTTGGGCTAATTACCCTTTTGTGGTAACCTAAGATCATGATGCATTTACAACTACAGCAACAAGAAATACACAACCATTTAAAGCATTCAAGCAGTTAAGCATCAGTCTTTGAATAGCAACAACAAAACCGAGAAGCAGCAACAAAAAATTACCCAAAAAACAGCAGGAGTTTAAAGACTTTCATTAAACTTAAACGTTTTAAACCTTTAACACACATAAAGTTTTATTTTATTTGTTGTTGCCTTCGACGTCTTCTGCTTGGTATTGTTGTTGTTGTAGATGGTGGTTTTTGTTGTTTTAACTTCTTATTTTAATTTAAATTTGTTGATGTTGCTGTTTGTTTTTTTAGTACGGATTTGTTTTTGTTTATTTGAAAATGTGCAAAAATTTTATCTTCGTCACCAGCCAACAATCAGCGAGAGCTGCAACATACAAACAAACAACCAACTAACCACCATGATACCCGTGATACCGACTCAACGATATAAAGACAAATACTCAAACAAACACACGTGAATGTCATCTCAGTTGGCCACATTATCTGTCAACAACATTTAAATTGCTGTCTTTCTTCTCTACTACATAGTCCCCCCTGCTTTAGTTTATTCAAAATTAAAGAAAACTGATTTTTTGGGGTCTTAGTTTTTTTTGTTTAAATTTGAAATAAAAGAGTTGAAAAAATAATGTTTTAAAATTTTAAACGGTCGCCCACTATTTGTTGCAGTTGTTGCTTTGGTTTTCTTGTTTCCTTTAAATTGGCCAAATGAGTTCAAATGAAAGATTTTCAACATTTAAAAATGAGTTGTGAGGAGGACATTTATTACGGATTTTCCTTTTTTTTTTGTAAAGACTTTTTTTCAGCGGATATTTTAATTTGAAATTTCTTGACAGCTTTGGAAAAATAAATAATGTTTGTAAAATTGCCTGAAATGTGACTTTGACCGACAAAATTAGGTGTTATTGAAAATGGGTATGTAGTTAGTAGTTAAGTACTTTTAAAGTTAAATGGGTTGATCATGACTTTGTAGGAAATTAGGGTTAGTAGTTAAAGTCAATAAATAAAGCAAGCCACACCTAGAATTCATAAACTGAGGCTGAGATTTTCTGTGAAAGGTTTTGTAAAATTTTTTTTTTAGAACAAGTTGTTACAAAATGCAACAAATCATTTCTATAAAATTTTCGTTATGCAAAACTTTTTCAAATTTTTGTAATAAAATATTTTCTATAAAATTTTTGTAAAATAAATTTTCTATGAAATTTTTTTAACAATAAATTTTCTATTAAATTTTTATAACAAACAAATTTTCAATAAAATTTTTGAAACAAAAAATTTTGTGTAAAATTTTTGTTACAAAAAATTTTATATAAATTTTTTGTAACAAAAAATTTTATATAATTTTTTTGTAATAAAAAATTTTATAAAAATTTTTTGTAACAAAAAATTTTATATAAATTTTTTGTAACAAAAAATTTTATATAATTTTTTTGTAACAAAAAATTTTATAAAAATTTTTTGTAACAAAAAATTTTATATAAATTTTTTGTAACAAAAAATTTTATATACATTTTTTGTAACAAAAAATTTTATATAAATTTTTAGTAACAAAAAATTTTATATAAATTTTTTGTAACAAAAATTTTATATAAATTTTTTGTAACAAAAAGTTTTATATAAATTTTTTGTAACAAAAAATTTTATATAAATTCTTTGTGACAAAAAATTGTCTATAAAAGTTTTATAACGAAAAATTTTCTATAAAAGTTTTGTAACAAACGATTTTCTATAAAATTTGTGTAACAAAAACTTTTCGATCAAATCTTTATAACAAAAAATTTTCTGTAAAAGTAACAAACGGTCTTCTATAAAATTTTTATAACAAAATTGTCTATAAAAATTTTATAACGAAAAATTTTCCATCAAATTTTAGTAACAAAAAATTTTCTATAAAATTTTTCAATAAAATTAAAAAAAAAATCTATAAAATTTTTGTAACAAAAAAAATTCTATAAAATTTTTGTAACAAAAAATTTTCTATAAAATTTTTGTACAAAAAATTTTTTTATAGAATTTTTTTTCAAGAAATTTTCTATAAAATTTTTTTTATGAAAATTTTTCCTATGAAAATTTTTAAAATTTTGTATATAAAAACATTTTTTATTGAAATTTTTTATATTAAATATTTTCAATTGAAAATTAAAAAATTTCATCATAAAATAAGAACAACAAACTTTCTATTGAAATTTTTTTTACGAAACATTTGCTATTGAAAATTTTTATAACGAACAATATTGTATTGAGAATTTTTAGAGCGAAAAATTTTAGTTTTTAGAGCATTTTTCTATCGAAAAATTAAAGCAAGTAAATTTGAAAATGAAAAATCTTAGGACAATAAATTTTAAGTTGATAAATTAATAAGGAAATTTTTCTATTGAAAATTTTTATTAGAGCAAAAAATTTTCTGTTAAAAATGTTTCTATTAAAAATTTTTAGTACGAAAATTTTTATAACAAAAATTTTGTATTGAAGTTTTTTATAAAAATTTTCTAAAAAAATTTTGTAACGAAAATTTTTCTTTAAAACATTATGCCACCAAAATTATCTTTTAAAATTTTTATAACGAACAAATTTCAGTCAAAATTTTATTACGAAAAATTTTCTATAAAGTTTTTATAACGAAAAATTTTCTACAAAATTTTTATAATGAAAAATTTTCTTAACAATTTTTATAACGAAAAATTTTCTTAACAATTTTGATAACGAAAAATTTTCTTTAGAAATTTTTATAACGAAAAATTTTCTTTAGAAATTTTTATAACGAAAAATTTTCTTTAGAAATTTTTATAACGAAAAATTTTCTTTAAAAATTTTTATAATTAAAAAGATTCTGCTAAAATTTTATAACGAAGAATTTTCTATAAAATTTTTATAACGAAAAATTTTCTGTAAAATTTTTATGACGAAAAATTGTCTATAATATTTTTATAACGACAAACTTTCTAGAAAAATTTTATAACCAAAAATTTTCTACAAAATTTTTATAATGAAAAATTTTATAAATAGAGATTTTCTAATGAAGTTTTTTATAACAAAACATTTTTATTGAAAATTTTATAACAAAAAATTTTTTATTGAAAATTTTTATATCAAAAAATTTTCTATTTAAAGTTTTTACTAGAAAATTTTACAAAAATAAAAAATTTATTTAAAATATTTTTATAACTAAAAATTTTCTATTAAAAATGTTTATAAAGAATAATTCTCTATTAAAAATTTTAATACAAAAATTTATTACAATTTTTTTTAGAAAATTTGAAAAAGAAAATTTTGTAACAAAAAGTTTCCTATTCAAAATTTTTTGCTTAAAAAATCTAAAAAGAAAATTTTTTTATATAAAATTTTTATAAAGTGTTATTAAGAATTTTAAAAATTGTTTATTGTTAATTTTCATGAAGAAAAATTTTTACCATATATTTATATAATAAATATTTTACTTTCAAAATTTTATAAGAACAAAACTTTTGCTATTGAAAAGTTTCATAAGAAAAAATTTTCTAGTAAAAATTTCGAAAGGTTTTAGGACGAAAAATTTTATATAATTTTGAATTAATTATTAAAATAACGAAAACTATTTTATTGGAATTTTAAAAATTTTCCATTTAAAAATTATTTAAAACAAAAAATTTTCTATTGAAATTTTTTATAACGAAAAATTTTCTATTAAAAATTTTTGTAAGGAAAAAATTTCTGTTAGAAATTTTATATAATTTATATAATTAAAACAAATTTACAATGAATTTTACAATTTATTAGAACAAAAATCTTTTGGTGGAAAATGTTTATAAGAAAAAAAATTCTATTGAAAATTTTAAAAATTTGTCAGACGAAAAATTTTCTGTTAATTTTCTTTCAAAGCGGTTATTAAGAAAAATATTCTTTTATAAATTTAAAAATTTTCTATTTCCAAATTTTTTAATAAAGAATTTTCAATTGAAAATTTTTATAAGGAAAAATTTTCTATTAAAAATTTCATAAAATTTCAATACTAGAAAGAAAAAATTTTATAATTAAATATATTCTTTCAAAACTTTTATAATGAAAATTCTTCTTTTAAAAATCTAGAAAATTTTCTATTTCAAAATATCTAGAACAAAACCTTTGAAAATTTTTATAAGGAAAATTCTTCTTTTAAAAATCTCGAAAATTTTCTATTTCAAAATATCTATAAAAAAAAAATTTATTAAAAATTTTCCACAATTTTAATAAACTTTTCTAAGAAATGAGAAATATTCATGCCAAGTTGGATTGCATTAACTCCTTTTGTTCAGGGGCGATAGTGTTTTTAAGAGTGACAGATGACAGACAGAGAAAAGTCAGATTGTAATCGCTCAATTGTCTTAGAACTTTATAAGGATATAGTCATTTTTGGTCATTTTTGAGCCATTATTATAGGAACTTCAAAAGAATTGAAAATTTCTATATAAATTACAAAATAAAGTGAAGAATGTGCCTTAAGTCTTTTGTTTTAGCTCAGAAAATCTTTATGCAATAAAGAATCAATTAAAAGATGTGTTAAAATAAAATACTAAAATTCTAAAATTCCATTGGTCCCTTATATCGAAATCCTCCTACTGAAAGCAACTACCGAACCCATTTTTGCTTATATATTCCTATTATTTTCAAATCTTATGGTGTTCAAACCTGACAAATATTTATCTAAAATTCTGTATATGAATAACTCTAGCCCCTTAAACAAATATTTATTCCTCAAATTATGCCTTATAAGGAAATCATAAATATATTACTGCTCTTCTTTTGTCTGCAACATTGTTGCAGGACAATAAAATCTTTGCATAAAATATAAAAAAATACTTTTGCTATAGAAAAAACTCTTAGAGTAAAAAAACTTCATACAATAATTGCCCAAAAGTGTGGGTGGACATTAGCTGTATGTTTAACATATTTTCCATAATAAATTTAATTTACAGAGACTTAAACATACAAGAAAGGAGGCTTTTTATATGTTAAAGAACATGCTTATATGCCAGATAAAATAATCATAATCACTTTAGACTGCCAGCAAAACGACAGACAGACTGATTTCTATAACAGACCAACAGTAGCTTTTAGGTATTATTTATAATCTAAGAAGTTTAGGATAAAGGTATGAGCTCAGGGACAAGTATAAGACAAGATTAAAGCATATTTATTGCTTGTTACTAAAATTAGAAATTTTCCAGTGTAAAATATTATTAGACCCACAATTTTTAAAATAAAAAAAAAGTTCATAAGACAATTATTTTTAATAAACATATGCGAAATAAAAAAATATTTCTTTGAAATTATATTTTCAAAAGCTTTAAATGTAAGAAATTTTATATGTAAAATCTAAATTTTAAGACAAAAAACTTAATGTAAATAAATTGTTCAATTAATAATGCATAGCCTGTATGTGTCTTAAGTCTTTTGATTTTTAAAATATTTTATTATTTTTTAGCACGAATTTTTTAATAGAAAATTTTTCAATAAAAATATTTTTTAATAGAAAATGTTTAGGTATAATTTTCAATATAAAATTTTAGAATTTTTTTTTTTAAAGTTCCATTTAAAATTTTTCAATAGAAAATTTATTCATGCTAATTTTAATTTTTTTTCTAAAGTATTTCGATATAAATTTTGTTAATAGAATATAATTTTAATTTGATATAAATCTGGTCTAAGCTCATTCAATTTCTAAAATAATAATGAAATATTTTAAGCACGAATTTTTTAATAGAAAATTTTTCAATTAAAATATTTTTAATAGAAAATTATTAGGTATAAATATCAATATAAAATTAAGATTTTTTTTGTTAATTCCATATAAAATTTTTCAATAGAAAATTTCTCCATAATAAATTTTACTTATAAAGTTTTTCGCTAAAATTTTATTAATAGAATATAATTTTAATTTGATATAAATTTAGGTTAAACTCATAAAATTTCTAATATTTTTAGGAAAATAAAAGATTTAAGAAACTAACATTATTAAAAAAATGATGTTTATTCTAAAAGTATATGGTGGCCTTAGCCACCAGATTCAATCTCAGTTTAGATAGAGCCACAAATTTTGATGTTAAGCCATATATAAAAGCCACTTTATGTAACTTTAGTATATAACAAAATACTTGGTACTGAAATATCATTTTTTTGAACCTATAAATAAATTATAATTTATAAAAAAGGTCTTTTAACAACAAATTATTTCCATTAACATCAAATCAATTAATTCAATCAATCATCCACGACTTAGCCAAAAATATAGTTCAATTTTTATCTTGATATATTTTGCATTTCTAGCATCTAAATTTGTAATTGTGGAATTAAAAATATATTTCCTAAACAAATTTTTCCAACGGACTTAGATTCTTAAAAAAAACAAAAGACTTAAGACAAGTACTTTTTTCTAATATTAGGGAGTAAATTCATAAGCAAACTATAAAACTATTACGGGCTTGTCGAAGGAAATTTACATAGAAAATTTGATTTATAAGTTTGTTATAACTTTGTTTTTCGTTTATGAATAAGGAAGTAAATTTGTCAATGGTAATTACTTGTGATTTTTTGTTATTATACTTAAAAATTTTGATAGCATAAATCGATAAATTCGATTGACATAAACAAAACAAAAGACTTAAGACACATACCTAATTTATATAAGTCATTTTGTTTCTTTTAATTTTTTTTCAAACTTAAATTTATGCCATTTAACATATTTGCCACCAGCTTCTTATGTAAAACACTTGTAAATATTTACATTTATTCCTAACACAATCTTAATTAAGATAAAAAGTGACAAAATTTTTGGTATTTATTCCTAGACAAGCCCCTTAGATGTAGCATTTGTAAGCAAACAAAGTATTTTGTTACCTTAAAAAGTTGTAGCAATAAATTTTAAAAACAAACCGAAAATAAAAACATTAAAAAAACACATAATTTCAATTAACATTAATTAAAATCATTCAAGCCTCCACTACTGACGCCAACGACTCTTGTTTAGGGAATTGGGTAAACATCGATTTGTAACGAATGGTATGTACCCTTTAAAACTAAATTATGAAAAATGTTAAAAATTTCATTTTAGCGTAGATTGTGGATTTAAAAGAAGTATAAATTTATCTCCTAAAATTATCACAATATATTTTTTCAGATGATTCACATGGAAATTACAGCTAAAACCAAAAGAGACAGACTTTTGTCCAGATGGTATCATCCAGCTTAAAAAAGCCATTTAAATTTCTTTATAAATGGCATGATTAACTACTAACTAATTAAATCTGCTGTAGGGTATTTAAACTTTATAATAACGACTACATCATACCAGCAGCATAAAGTAATATATGATAAAATGACACACTTATGGATATATAACCAACCAACAATAAAGAACATTTTTACCACATGTCCGATTAAATGGAGACACATGCAATTAAGTTCATTTTAGGTTTGTATGTAAAAAATATAAAAATGAAATAAGTTGTGGACCGGGATTTAAAATAAAATTTTTGTTTTTAAAATAGTTTTTTTGCTTTACTTGGTTATTTTGTTGCACAAATTTTTTTATAGAAATTTGTATAAAAAAATTTACATTAAAAATTTTTATAAAAAGAAAATTTCTATTGAAAATTTTCTTCAAAAAATGTTCTATTAAAAATTTTTATCAAAAAATGTTCTATTGAAAACTTTTATCAAAAAAGTTTCCATTGAAAATATTTATACAAAAATTTTCTTTTAAAAAAATTTATAGAAAGAATTTCTATTGGAAATTTTCATCAAAAAATGTTCTATTGAAAATTTTTATAGAAAATTTTTCTATTGAAAATTTTTAAAGAAACATTTTTTAAAGAAAAATTTTTTAAAGAAAAATTTTTTATAGAAAAATTTTTTTATTGAAAATTTTAGCCAAAAAATTTTTTGTTAAAAATTTTTATGAAAAAATTTTGAATTAAAAATTTTTATCAAGAAATTTTCTTCTAAATATTTTTATCAAAAAATTTTCTTCTAAAAATTTTTGACTAAAAATTTTAACCAAAATATTTTGTAATGAAAATTTTTGTCAAAAAATTTCCTATTTAAAATTTTTTATCAAAAAATTTTCTATTGAAAATTTTGATCAAAAAATTTTCTGTTGAAAATTTTGATCAAAAAATTTTCTTTTGAAAATTTTGATAAAAAAATTTTCTATTGAAAAATTTTGATTAAAAAATTTTCTATGGAAAATTTTCATCAAAAAATTTTCTATTGAAAAATTTTTTCTCAAAACATTTTCTATGAAAAATTTTTATTAAAAAAATTTTCTATTGAAAATTTTTATCAAAAAATGTTGTTCTAAAAATTTTTATCCAAAAAATTTTCTATTGAAAATTTTAACAGAAAAATTTTGTATTAAAAATTTTTTCAAAAGAATTTTCTATTGAAAATATAACATTTTTATTACTTTTTTCTATTGAAAATTTTTACAGAAAAATTTTCTATTGAAAATTTTTATAGAAAAATTTTCTATTTAAAATTTTTATAAAAAAAAATTTTTATTAAAAATTTTCATAAAAAAATTTTTTTATTGAAAATTAAAAAAAAACTTTTCATTGAAAATTTTTATAGAAAAATTTTCTAATAAAAATTTTTATAGAAAAAGTCTATATTGAAATTTTTATCGCAAAATTTTGTATTAAAAAACTAAAAATTTTTATAGACAAATTTTTTTATAGAAAAATTTTTATAGAAAAATTTTCTCTTGAATATATTAATCGATAAATTTTCTGTGGAAAAATTTTTTATTGAAAATTTTCTTTTTGAAATTTTTCATAAAAAAAATTTTCTTTTGAAAATAACAAATTTTCTATTGAAAATTTACTAATCAAAAAATTTTCTGTTAAAAATTTTCTCTTGAAATTTTTTATAAATTTTTTTTTTGAAAATTTTTATCAAAAAATTGATAATTGTAAATTTTTGTCGAAAAATTTTCTATTGAGAATATTTATCAAAATTTTTTTTTTAACATTTTTAATTGAAAATTTCGCTCTAAAAATTTGCTATTAAAAATCTTTATTGAACAATTTTTTGTTGAAATTTTTTTTGAAAAAATAATTTTTGGTTGTAAGTTTTTATCAGCATTTATTTATTCAGAATTTTTTATAAAAAAAATGTTGTTTTTCTTTTATAATCAAAACATTTTTAATTGTCAAAAATTTTATACCGAAAAATATTTACTAAAAATTTTGTATCGAAACTTGGCTTCCATTGAAAATCTGGTTTAAAAAAATTTGGTTTAAAAAAAATTGTGGTATTTATTTTTTTTAAATCTCTTGAAATAGAAACATTTTTAATCAATTTTACAATATTTTTATCTCTTGAAAAATTTAATTCAAAAGTTTTCATTTGAAAGTCTTATTTTAAAAACTTAAAAACCAAGTCTTTTTTTTGGAAAAATTTCCCATGAACATTTTTATCTGTTTAGTTGATATCAAAAAAAAATTTGTATTAAGAAATTTTTCTATTTAAATATTTAATCCCCAGTTTTTTTCTAAAGAAATATCGTTTCGAAAAATTTTCAATAAAAAAATGGTATATCTATACATTATATATTGACTTTTTTTTTTAATTTTTGGTATTAAAAGTTTTTATGTCGAAATTTTTACATTGAAATATTTAATACTGAAAATTGTTCTCTAAACTTAAATCGTATTTTTTTTCTCATAAAAAAATTTTATATTGAAAATTTTTCTATTCCAAAATTTTACATCGAATACACTTTCTTTTTGAAAATTTTCTAAGAAATATAGGTAATTCATAAATTCCCTACTAACAGTTTGTCTTCTTAAAGATTCGACGTTTAATCAAATAACTTTGTGCTAAATAATATTCTAACAAAGGTTTGTAAGAAAAACTTTTCTATAAAATTTTTTTGTATCAAATATTTTTTATAAAAGTTTTTCAATGACAAAATTTTTTATCAAAAAATTTTTCATTAATTTGTAGTGTATTGCACTAAGATCCCAATTCATTATTTTCAATTTTTCTTTTAAAAATTTTTGTTTTAAATTTTGGTATCATTGTGCAATAATTTTATACTTAATTTTATAGTATCTCAAATATCGTTATTAAAATCAAAAGACTTAAAAAACAAACCTTCCCTGAAACGAATTTCGTAAATTTTAATTTCCCCTCTTCCTGTTTGTGTACTAGGCGTCTGCCCAAAAAATTCATCTATTGTTATTATAAGTATATTTTCTATTATTTATAATATTTAGTATTAGCATACACATAAATATTACATAATTTTTAAATTTACAAAAATCTCACAACTCAAAAACACATTCATTCCTTAAAAAAAAACAAATAAAATGAAGCCAAACCGTAGAAGGAGAAAAGAAAATCAAACCAGTAATATCTAAATGCCCTTAAGTGCTGCGGTTTGAAACATACAATAAACAGATTTTCATTTTCACATGTTTGTAAGCATTACCATTATTTTTAAGTTTTTCCACAAAAAAAAAAAAGAAAACAGACTAGACACGCTAGAAAATTTTGCATACACAATTTTCCTAACACACTCTTAATAGAAAAACCTTTCGCTTATTCAAATGCAAAATAGGCAATAACTGGCCAAAAAAGATAGAGGAGTAAAAACAAATTTTATTCAAATGCAAGAAAATCAGCAAGAAAAACAAGCGAAAGCGTTACATCTAATACGTTTTAACGTTTATCAATAAATAATAATGTATAATAATTTAACATGGTTAGAGCTGTTTTTTGCTGTCCAGTTTTTCGTTGTTTTTTTTTAACGTTAAGGTGCATTAAAAGAAATGGAAACGAGAAACGCAATCAGCACTTTAAAAAATGTGCACATAAATTATGTAACCACCACCAGGTTTTTATATAATTTTATTATTTACTTTTTGAAAGAGATTTTTTTTGTTAAACAACAAAATTTAAAAAAGAATTTTTGTTTATAAAAATAGATTTTCTTTGAAGAAAAAAATCACTCTATTCAAATATTTCCCTTAATTTGCATAACAATGTTTACTTTTTACTCTAAAAAGTACCAGAAATCTTTTTTAAAAAAACTCTGCTATATTACACTTTATCCATAAAACTCTTGAGGTTTCATTACAAATCTTTAAAACTTGTTCTTCTTGATTGTTTCATAAATAATACCTTTATATGTTGCACTTGAGGAAAACAATCGTAAAAAAATAATAAAACTCAAAAAAGAACAGTAACAAAACTACCACTTGAGCTTAAGTCGCAACTCAGGAAAGCCATCAAAGCTACCAGCTACTGGTGTTTGTAAATTACCCATAAATTATAAAAACTGTAAGATGTGGGGAAGTGACGGAATTGCAAATAATTGAATTCAATTTTGTCAAATAACTACTTCAACGGCGTCAACTAAGGCAAGATTTGCAAATGTTTGAAGAATAAAAGCAAATAATAAACAGTTGTTTTAATTTTGATTAAGCTAAAGCTGAAATGCAAATAAGCAATAAAAAGTTATTAGTTTTTAATATAGGCTTGTGTTAAAATTGCAGTGAATTATGAAAAAAACAATAAAAGTGCAATTTTGTTAAAAAATCTATAGAAGAAAACAAAAGACTTAAGACACAAACTTGTGTTAGAGCTAATTTTGATTAAGGGATTTTGCAAGATCACGTTTAATAAATCTTTTGACTTTTAAATTTGGATAAAGAGAACTCTAGAAGCTTTGTATACTGGACAGAGTATGAAAAGAAACTTTTCGCAAACGTTTGTAGAATTTAAAGACAGATTCAGCTTTACTTCAATCGTTCATCTTCTTTGCTTCATTTAACCATATAAATCGTACTTGTAAGTACAAAATAGACTTTGAAATGTTTGTGTGAATAGTTCATGCTAGCTTAAGCTGAGATATATAGCCGATACTATTAGGAGACGGTGCCTTTTTGTAACTTTAGTACAAATCACAGCCAAAAAAGATTTCCTTAGAATAGCTACAGAAATTGTTTCGACAAAATATTTTTCTGTAGAAAATTTTTCATAAAAATCTTTTCCCATAGAAAATTTTTTGACAAAAATAGTTTTCGGGAATAAAATTTTCTATTATTTTTCCAAAGAAAAGTTTTCGATATAAATATTTTTCTATAGAAAAATCTTTAATAAATATTTTTTCTGTAGAAAAACTTTTTTAATAGAAGAGTTTTTGATAAAAAAATTTTTTTATTGCAAAATTTTCGATAAATTTTTTTTTCTAGAAAAACTTTCGATAACATTTCTTTTTTTCATAGAAAAATTTTCGATAAAAAATTTTTTTACAGAAAAATTTTCGACAATACATTTTTTTATAGAAACATTTTTGCTAAAAATTATTTTCTATATAAAATTTTTTGACAAGAATATTTTTCTGTTGAAAATTAAAAAATAGAGATAATTATATTTTTTTTATAGAAAAATCTCTACTGTATGGAAAAATTTTGATAAAAATATTTGTATATACGAAAATTTTAAATAAATATTTTTTAGAAAAAAATTAGATACAATTTTTTTTTTAGAAAAATTTTTTTTCATACAAACGTTTCGAAAAATTTTTTTAGAAAAATTTTCGATAAAAAATTTTTTTATAGGAACATTTTTGCTAAAAATTATTTTCTATATAAAATTTTTGAACAAGAATATTTTTCTAAAGAAAATTTTGAAAAAAATATTTTTTCATAGAAAAATTGTCGACAAAAATATTTTTCTGTAGAAAATTTTCAAAAAAATTTTTTTTTTCTATAGAAAAATTTTCATTAAAAATATTTTCGATAAAAAAAATTTTCTATAGAAAAATTTTCGTTAAAAAAAATTTTCCATAAAAAAATTTTCGTTAAAAAAAATTTTCTATAGAAAAATTTTCGTTAAAGATATTTTTCTATAGAAAAATTTTCGTTCAAAATATTTTTCTATAGAAAAATTTTCGTTAAAAATATTTTTCTATAGAAAAATTTTCGTTAAAAATATTTTTCTATAGAAAAATTTTCGTTAAAAATATTTTTCTAAAGAAAAATTTTCGTTAAAAATATTTTTCTATAGAAAAATTTTCGTTAAAAATATTTTTCTATAGAAAAATTTTCGTTAAAAATATTTTTCTAAAGAAAAATTTTCGACAAAAATATTTTTCTATAGAAAAATTTTCGTTAAAAATATTTTTCTATAGAAAAATTTTCGTTAAAAATATTTTTCTATAGAAAATTTTTCGACAAAAATATTTTTCTATAGAAAAACTTTCGTTAAAAATATTTTTCTATTGAAAAATTTTCGTTAAAAATATTTTTCTATTGAAAAATTTTCGTTAAAAATATTTTTCTATAGAAAAATTTTTGTTAAAAATATTTTTCTATAGAAAAATTTTCGTTAAAGATATTTTTCTACAGAAAAATTTTCGTTAAAGATATTTTTCTATAGAAAAATTTTCGTTAAAAATATTTTGCTTTAGAACAATTTTCGACAAAAATATTTTTCTATAGAAAAATTTTCGACAAAAATATTTTTCTTTAGAAAAATTTTCTAGAAAATCATTTTTTGAGATATAGATATTTTTTTTTAGAAAAATCAATAGAAAAATATTTTTCTATTGATTATTAAAAGATTTTCGATAAAAATATTTCTCAGAAAAATATTAGATTCACATTTTTTTCTCTAGAAAAATTTTCGATAATTTTTTTTTTTCGTAAAATTTTCGATGAACAATTTTTTTTAGAAAAATTTTCAATAAAAAATTTTTTATAAAAAAATTTTCGATACAATTTTTTTTTTTAGAAAAATTCTTGATGAAAATTTTTTTAATAGATAAATTTTCAATAAAAAAGTTATTTATAAACATATTTTCGATAAAAATATTTTCTACCAAAAACTTTTTTTCTATAAAAAATTTTTATTAAAAATCTTTATTAAAAATTTTTGTTGAAAAATAAACTTTTTCTTTTTAAAACAGCAGAAAAAGATAATGATGATCGACAACTTTTGGAACTTAATGCGTGAAACACATGCCAAACAAGGAACCCATTTCGACTGCTCTTAAATTATAATCTGCAACTTCTTAACGAATAAAATGGAGACTAATTGTCAAAAAATGAAAAAAATGTGTTTATGTAATATCTCAAAAACAAGAACCAATATCGGATTCGGATTAAGCGCCCCAAACAACCTTATAAAAAGTTTTTGGTTGCTTAGGTCAAAAACCGTATATACTTGTATTATTATTGAAATACTTAGAATTTACAATGTAAGAAGCTACTTTGGTGGTCTCAACTAAATTGACACAAGTGTTGTTTTAATTTTGATTAAACTAACGTGTAAATGATCATAAATTATTCATAAAAAGTTATTACTTTTTAATTTAATCTGTCGTTTTGATAATTGTATAAAATTGTAGAGAATTATAGGCAAAATCGATAAAATCTAATGAAAAGCCTATAAGTGTGAATAAAAACAAAAGACTTAAGCCACGAACTTTAATTGTTGAGGAGTCACTAATAGAATAAAATATAAATAGTTGACAAAATATGAATCAATTAAAATTAAAAATTCTGGTCACTAAGAAAGTTATTAAAGTAACAATTTTTATTTACAATTTCCAAAGACTCCAAATCAAAAGACTTAAGAAACAAACTTTTTTAAGTACACGAATTCCTCACTTTGGGTAGTTTCGTTTTGCACTTTTTTGAAGAATTCTAAAATTTTACATTAGTTAGTTTTTTAAATATTTACATAAATAGTTAATTTTCCTTGTTAAAAAGAAGTTTTCCCGTAACCCTGAAGCCTATATTCGATAGCAAACAATTTTCTGTATAAACCCTTAATAGCTTTGTGTTTTTTGGAACATAACCTAGACGCGTAATAAGGTACTGGTATAGTGAGGTATTGGTATAGTAATAGTGTCATTTATATAGTGAATACTCTTTAAGAAGTAAAAATTAAATAAAGAAAAATGTGTATAAGTAATAAAAATGAATTCGTTTTTAATTTATGATTGGAAAAAAGTTACTATAAAGAACAATAATTGCCTTTATTAGTAAAACAAAATCTTCAATTGTAAATAGAAACAAAAGACTTAAGAAACAAACTTGAATTGGTTAGGGTTAAATTCAAATTTAACACATAATTAGGAATACAACTTCTAGTTTACTAAATGGTCTTCATCTGGAGTACTCTTAACTCAAATTTTTAAATAAAGCTTTTAATGTTTCTAAACATTTAAAAAATTATTAGCAAAACGAGAATACTAACAATTTTAAAGAAACATTTAAGTTTTAACATAGCAAAATTTACTAAATCAAAAGATTTAAGCTACAAACTTCATTACTTCAATAAAAAGCAAACAAGAAAATTACTAAAGAATTATTTAATATTTGCAATCTTTTAAATTAATTTAAATTAAAAGACTTAAGCTTAAACCCTCTTATTATCACTGTATTGAACTCTTTGTACCAGTAATACAATTTATTGCCTTTAATATGTGTATTCCTAAACAATAGACTTAAGCAACAAACTTGCAAAACTTGGCAATGAAAAAGTGTTGGCTGCTTGGAGTGAACAATGAAATTTGCATTTCAAAAGAGCAAAACAGACTTCTGTGAGATCTGAGTGTCACAATAAAACATCAAATGTATTACATGAAAAGCGGTTTAGAGAGACCCTGTTGAGCTGATAAATTAGTTTACTACCCACTATTAGAATAAAACATTTCTGAATTAACAGAGAAAATTTAGAGATATGGTATACTTTAAAGGTTATTATATATATTGTAGCTATTGGAATATTTTCTAGCAGCTTTATTTTTGACAGCTCAACTGCTATTGTATATCTTTATGTTGTCAAATATATTCAGTTTGTCATTTAATTTAAGATTATTATTTTTATTACCTTCTGAGGATGTCAGATGTAATTATCGTAACTTTATCAGCGAGTGACTTTAATGACTAGCCCGATTCGCACCAAATAGGCTATATAACTCTACTACTCGGAAAGACTTTGGAAAGGATATAATCGATCTACTTTCTTTAGCGACGAAGCTCACTTCTAATTGAAGCGATATCTGATGTGGAATACTCCATACAAATAAGGTACTTGGTGTGGACTACGGACCGTTGCTATAATTGGATCGTACATTTTCAAACTCAACGACGGCAGGAAAGTTACTATAAATGGCGAGAGCTGTCGTGCAATGATTACAACCAACAGTATTTCTACTGTTTATTTTAATGAGCTGTACTTTGCTGAAATGTAGTTTCAAGAAGATATAGCTAGTAAAAAAATGGCTCAACCAAGATGAAAGTTTAGTTATTTTGTGTTTGGGGCCGATTAACAGCAGCCGATTTTATGTAATGTTACGTCTTTAGGTTATTGTTATTGGTACCATATGAAGTTTATTGTTTGTAGTGCCAAGCTCGCAACTAATGATGCACTAGAAGCCAATTATGAAAATTTCATAATGTCTTCATATGATGGGTCTCCATATCAACTCTGTCCACAATCATGAGTCTATGTGCAACTTTGTTGCGACAAAACATCAAAATAAGCTATTTCTAGCCTTTGTATGGGCCTTGGCAGAAAGTTTTTCATATAAAAATAATCAGTGATTTCCTATAAAATATATTACTCATTTAATCCGTTATATGTAGATTAAACTAAAGCAACAAAAAATATAAGAAAAACATTCGTCCCTAATATCAAGGCATTAATCTTTTTCAAATATAAACTTCATATGAAAGATTCCTCTAAACAAATACACATTTATTCATTCATGTATGTAAATCTAATGCACGAGTGGTTAGTCATAAAATTAGAAAAAAACGCTAAAGAGAAAGAAGTCTTATTACACTGGTCAACAAGAAAAATTACTGTGAAGTCTATATATTTAATTTTAATAAATTACCAAACATGAAAAATTCTATGGGTATGACACAGAGGTCGTTCCATTGATTTTATCATATTTTCTGAACGCAAGAAATACCGTTTTTTTATAGAAAAAGTAAGTTTTTCTATAGAAACAATTAGTTTTTCTATAGAAAAAGTATGTTTTTCTATAAAAAAAGTAAGTTTTTCTATAGAAAAAGTAAGTTTTTTTATAGAACATTTTTTTTATCAAAAATTTTTCTATAGAAAATTTTTTTTATCAAAAATTTTTCTATAGAAAATTTTTTTTATCAAAAATTTTTCTATAGAAAATTTTTTTATCAAAAATTTTTCTATAGAAAATTTTTTTTATCAAAAATTTTTCTATAGAAAATTTTTTTTATCAAAAATTTTTCTATAGAAAATTTTTTTTATCAAATATTTTTCTATAGAAAATTTTTTTTATCAAAAATTTTTCTATAGAAAATTTTTTTTATCAAAAATTTTTCTATAGAAAATTTTTTTTATCAAAAATTTTTCTATAGAAAATTTTTTTATCAAAAATTTTTCTATAGAAAATTTTTTATCAAAAATTTTTCTATAGAAAATTTTTTTATCAAAAATTTTTCTATAGAAAATTTTTTTATCAAAAATTTTTCTATAGAAAATTTTTTTATCAAAAATTTTTTTATCAAAAATTTTTCTATAGAAATTTTTTTTATTAAAAATTTTTCTATAGAAAATTTTTTTATCAAAAATTTTTTATAGAAAATTTTTTTTTCAAAAATTTTCTATATAAAATTTTTTTATCAACAATTTTTCGATAGAAAATTTTTTATCAAAAATTTTTCTATAGAAAATTTTTTATCAAAAATTTTTTTAAAGAAAATTTTCTATCAAAAATTTTTTTAAAGAAAATTTTCTATCAAAAATTTTTGTATAAAACTTTGATGAAAAAATTTTCTATAGAAAACTGTTTCATAAAAAATTTTTCTATAGAAATATTTTTGATAAAAAAATTTTTTATAGAATAATCTTTGATAAAAAAAATTTCTATAGAAAAATAAAAAAAAATAATAAAATTTTCTATAGAAAAATTTTTGATAAAAAAATTTTTGATAAAAAATATTTCAATAGAAAATTTTTTGATAAAAAAATTTTCCATACAAAAAATTTTGATAAAAAAATTTTCTATAGAAAAATTTTGATAAAAAAATTTTCGATAGAAAAATTTTTAATAAAAAAATTATCTATAGAAAAATTTTTGATAAAAAAATTTTCTATAGAAAAATTTTTGATAAAAAAATTTTCTATAGAAAAATTTTTGATAAAAAAATTTTCAATAGAAAAATTTTTGATAAAAAAATTTTCTATAGAAAACTTTTTGATAAAAAAATTTTCTATAGAAAAATTTTTGATAAAAAAATTTTCTATAGAAAAATTTTTGATAAAAAAATTTTCTATAGAAAGATTTTTGAGAAAAAAAATTCTTAAGAAAAATGTTTGATAAAAAAATTTTCCATACAAAAATTTTTTTATAAAAGTAAATTTTTCTGTAGAAAAACGCAAAAAGTTTTATTTTGTAGAGTAGTGTTATTATACAATGTATTTATTTTAACTGATGATTTTTCCTTCTTTATTTTGTTGTTGTTTTAAACAAAGTTCTTTTCCTGACAATCTCCTCCAAGTGTTTGAGTGTAAATCGTGTTTTAAACTTCAACTTCAAACTTAACAGAAATTCTTATTCAATCTTTTGAGATTCGTTTTTTCTTGTCTTTTTTTTTGCTAAGCAAACAATTTATGACCATAAGTTATGTTCGTTCAATAACATATTAACTCCTCAATGATTCGGTTTAAGGTGTTAAATTCTTGCTTTTTGAGCTTAGAGACAACGACTTCTCTTAGGAAATGTTTTCAAAAATTTATCTTGTTACATTAGATGTGGAAGAGTATGAATTTTTTCAGTTTTGATTTATGCCTGATGTGTAGGTATGCATGTTCTTCTCTAGCTTTCAACTTCCTTTCCTCGCTTCCACTCGCTTTTAAAATTTTTCTATTTTTATTTATTCATGCTAGTTAAGGTTAAAATCTAGCAGAAAAGTAGAAATATTTAAAAGAATTATGAGCTTTCTTGCCCAAGACGAACAAGTGATGATATGAAGTGTGAAAGTCAAGAAAAAGAAAAATTTAGAGTTTCAAGAAATATTAATGGGAATTTAGATTTTTATTTAATTTATTTAAGTTAACTTATTTTTATACTTCGTTTTTTTTTTGTCTTTTTGTTGTCTCAAGAAGGAAATGAAATTCTTAATAAAAATGTCATCATAGAAATTAATGGGTAAATCGGTTTTCCATTTCATCTCGGTTTCTGTCTGTTACTCTTCAAACCTTTGTGGGTTTTCTTGGTTATATGAGTGTTACATATGTATTAAATTTCCCAGACTTAATTTTTTTTATTTTAAATACAAGTTATTTGGTTGAGTTAGTTACAAAAGAACTACATATGTCTCAAGTACTGGGTTACATATATTTTTAATACAAACAAATTAAACTGCTTTTGGTGAAAAGTAAATATTATAAATTTGCAGTCAGTTCATCTTTAATATGATTTGTGGTAAAGCTTGAGAAACCAACCAAATTTTATATATATTTCTTTGGTTTCATAAGCTCAATAGACAGACGGATGGGTGTTTCATTTAATAAGGCCAACCTTCACATATTGCTTTAACAAAGTCTATGTCACTTAAGACGTTTAACCAATAAATCTACCTAAAGATAAAGAAATTATCAAAAGTGTTGAATATTTTAACTAAAAATAGAATGGACATCTTGCAGTTCAATTTGGTCATCAACATTTTTTATAGAAAATTTTTTAATCAAAAATTTTCTATAGAAAATATTTTTTTAAAAAATTTTTCTATAGAAAATTTTTTTATTAAAAATTTTTCTATAGAAATTTTTTTTATCAAAAATTTTTCTATAGAATTTTTTTTTATCAAAAATTTTATACAAAATTTTTTTATCAAAAATTTTTCTATAAAAATTTTTTTTTATCAAAAATTTTATACAACATTTTTTTATCAAACATTTTTCTATAGAAAATCTTTTATTCTATAGAAAATTTCTTATCAAAAATTTTTCCATAGAAATTTTTTTTTATCAAAAATTTTTCTATAGAAAATTTTTTTATCAAAAATTTTTTTATAGAAAATTTTTTTGTCAAAAAATTTTTTATCGAACATTCTTCTATAGAAATTTTTTTTATCAAAAATTTTTCTATAGAAAATCTTTTATCAAAAATTTTTCTTAAGAACATTTTTTTATCAAAAATTTTTCTATAGAAATTTGTTTTGTTTTCCAAAATTGTTCTATCAAATTTTTTTATCAAAAATTTTTCTATAGAAAATTTTTTATCAAAAAAGATTGTTCTATAGAAAATTTTTTGATGGAAAATTTTTTTATCAAAAATTTTTCTATAGAAATTTTTTTATTAAAAATTTTTATATAAAAAAATTATTTTATCAAAAATTTTTCCATAGAAAATTGTTATTATCAAATTTTTTCTATAGAAAATTTTTTTATCAAAAATTTTGCTATACAAAATTTTTTTTATTAAAAATTTTTCTAAAGAAAATTTTTTTTAGCAAAAATTTTTCTATAGAAAATTTTTTTATCAAAAATTTTTCTATAGAAAATTTTTTTATCAAAAATTTTTCTATAGAAAATTTTTTTATCAAAAATTTTTCTATGTAAATTTTTTTTATCAAAATTTTTCTATAGAAATTTTTTTTAATCAAAAATATTTTTTATGGAAAATTTTTTTATGAACAATTTTTCTATAGAACATTTTTTTATCAAAAATTTTTCCATAGACAATTTTTTTATCAAAAATTTTTCTATAGAAAATTTTTTATCAAATTTTTTTTGATAGAAAATTTTTTTATCAAACATTTTTCGATATAAAATTTTTTTATCAAAAGTTTTTCTATAGACAATTTTTTTATCAAAAATGTTTCTATAGAAAATTTTTTTATCAAAAATTTTTCTATAGAAAATTTTTTTATAGAAAATTTTTTATGAAATTTTTTTGATAAAAAATTTTCTATAGAAAAATTTTTGATAAAAATTGATAATTTTCGAGATCATTTTAGTCATAAAATATTTTTTTGTTACAAGGGCCAGACCTGTTTAAATCGGATAAAATATTTAAAAGTTAAAGGGTACCTGTCAAGCACTTTTTTCCTAAAACATAAAATTTTTCTCGTAGTTTCCTTTCAAAAAAATCTTAAAACTTTAAAAGCCTTATTTTTAAAATAATATTTTAACTCAAGCCTGAAATTACAAAATTTGAACAAAAAATTTTGCATAGCTTCAAAATATTTTTAAATATTCAGTTTTACTCTAAAACTTTCATAAAACTCATAAAACTACTTAAAAACTGTTGAAAGTATATATATATTTTTTTTTTGTTTTTTAAAATTGCATGTGTTGCCTGTCAAAATATCCATAGATTTTCCAACAATTTATTGGCATTTATTGGCTACATAGTATTAAAACTATTACTTTATTTTTAAAAAGGTGTCAGTTTTTCCAATACTCACGTACGCTAGAAAAATTTTGAATATTTTAAATACTCAAGTGGTTTGAAAACATAAACGCATTCATAAATATTTGCCATAATCAATTTAAAATGGTTGAGGTGGTAACACTAACCTGTAATGAAAAAGAAAACATGAATGGTTTTAATAAAATGTTAAATTTATTTATTATATATGTTCGTATTTAGATAAAAAATGGTTAAAAAATATTTTTAAAGAATTTTATTCGGTATAAAAATTATTTAGATTCATTTTTTTTTTGGTATTGTATCTTTTACTATAAAATTTTTTAAATGAAAAAATTTTATAGTACAGACAAAACTTTTTTTCAACAATTTTTGCAAAAAATGTTCTATATTTTTTTGTATCATCTGACCACATAATACCACAAGATGATACGTCAACTTATAATCACACTATGATAGATTAAAGTCCAAACTAGACTTTGACCAAAATATGATACCAGACTAAGTAATAAAAGCACTATGACCAAACTAGTATCAAGCCATGGCCAGTCTATAACTAGACTGTAACCATTTTATGGTCATACTATACCAAGGCTATGACCAAACTATAATCAGACTATTATTATAAGACAAAAACCAAACTTGACTTTGACCAAATTATGATCTGATTATAATCAGACTTAGTTATAAAAGCACTATAACTAAACTATGATCAAGCTATGACCAGACTATGGTCAATTTTTGACTAGACTGTGACCATACTCTGGTAGTGCTATAACAAGACTATGGTCAAACTATGATCAAGCAAAGACCAGACTATGATCAGTCTTTGACTAGACTGTGACCATTCTATGGTAGTCCTACAACAAGACTATGACAAAACTATGATGAAGCTATGACCTGACTATGGTCAATCTTTTCCTAGACTGTGACCATTCTATGGTCGTACTATAATAAGACTATGGCCAAAAAATAATCAAGCTATGACCATTCTATGATCAGTATTTGACTAGACTGTGACCATTCTATGGTCGTACTATAACAAGACTAGGACCAAACTATGATGAAGCTAAGACCAGACTACGGTCAGTCTTTGACTAAATTGTGACCATTCTATGGTCATACTATTACCAAACTATTATCAAGCTATGACCAGACTATGGTCATAGCTAGACTGTGACTGTACAAGAATAGAATTAGTTATACTACAGCAAGATTATGGCAAAACTATAATCAAGCTACGTCCAGACTATGGTTAGTCTATGATCAAGCTATGACCAAACTATGGTCAATTTTTGAAAAGACGTAGAATGGTTACCATTCTACGGTCGTACTATAACAAGGCTGTGACCAAACTATAGTAAAATAATGACCAGACTATGGTCAGTCTTATGACAAAAGTAAGACATTGACTATGACTAGTCATATAATCGGTTATAAACACTTTTTGCAGGAAATTTTTCGTCCAAAAAATTGCGTTTATAAAAAAATGTTCCTAATATTTTTATACCCTTAACCAATAGGTGAAAGGGTATTATAAGTTTGTGATTCCGCTTGTAATTTTTTTTATTAGTGACTGAGACCCCATAAAAATTATACCGATCGACTCAGAATCGGGAGGAGAATCGATTAAGCGATGTCCGTCTGTCTGTCTGTCTGTCTGTCTGTCTGTCTGTCTGTCTGTCTGTCTGTCTGTCCGTCTGTCTGTCTATTGAAATCAAGTTTCTGAAGCCCCTGGAGGATGGACTTACATAAATTATATATAGGATTTTAGGAAATTCTCCCGCAATGAATGCTATTAAATTTCATTAAAATCGGTTTATAAACACCGAAAATATCGAAAAAATACCAAAAATTAGACGAAAATTTTAAAATTTTTGATTGAAACTCACTTTTAAATAACAGGAGAAAAAATATACTCCTGCTGTACATGTGATAATATGTTATATATCAGCTTGTAGGAAATAGTTTCCCAAAGCACTCTGTAAATTTTTATCAAAATCGGTCCATAATCAACTGAGATATCGCCAAAACACTGAATTTGATGTATCGCAAATTGCCCAAAGTACGCATTAGAAAATGTTTGTTGAAAAAATTAAATGCAGAAATAGGAAAAACCATCCTCCTTTAGCACGGACCTACATAAAATTTATATCAGATTTTGGGAAATTCCCCCGCCAAGCACGTTATTAAATTTTATCAAAAGCGGTCCATAAACAATTGAGATATCGCCATAATACTACATTTGATGTATAGCAAATTGCCCAAAGTACGTGTCTAAGAAATTTTGTTTACATTTTGTAAGTATTGTTTCAGCGATATCTCAGGTGTTTAGGGACAGATTGTGATGAAATTTGACATCGTTCTTTGTGGGAGGATTTTCTAAAATCTGATATATATACTCTACAAATCTGATTATGAATACCATTCAAATTGTACCGATCAACTCAGAATCGGCAGGAGAATCGATTTCGCGACCTCCGTCCGTCCGTCTGTTTGTCTGTCCGTCCGTCTGTTTGTTTGTCCGTCCGTTCGTCTGTTTGTTTGTCCGTCCGTCTACCTGTCTGTCCTTTTTTCTGTTGTAGTCAAGTTTTTGGAGCTCCTGTTTTATCGATATCTCAGGTGTTTATTTTGATGAAATTTAATAGCGCCCTTCGCAGGGGATTACCTAAATACTGATGCATTCGGTAATTTGTGGTAGATATAATTTAGCGTTTTAGCGATGGTGTTTTGATCGACAATGATGAAATTCAGGGTGGGACAATATCCTAAAATTTTGTGTAAAATCCACGAGCTCCACAAATCTGATTTTAGCAGACAGACACACTGCATTTATCTTAATTTTGTATCTGACTTTTGAGGGACAACATTTGACAAAAGTATTTCTGATCTCTTGAAAAGTTCGATATTGAAAATGGGCGAGCTCTATTCACATTAAGTGAAATCTCCCATATAACCCCGACCGGGAATCGATTTAATGCTGATAAAATCACATTAAAATTGCACAAAGCACTAGAGGAAAACTTTCCAAACATCCATCGGACAGGTCGAAAGAACAATACATCCCAAATGTTATTGATGAAGTGTTCATTATAATTAATTAACTAACTTCAGATTAATAAGTAAATCTTTAATAACTTTTCCGACAAAGCTGATATCCATCCATTCAAAAGCTATATATTTCACGTATGTATCTAAAACTAAGAGTGTATACCCCATAATTTTAAGGCTTGTATACATTGACAATCATTGTTAAAGCTTTGACCTAAATCAGTCCGCTAACTTCAGAGTTTTACATAACTTATCAAGAACTTTTACTAGTTGGATAATTCGTACGAATTAAAGTACACAACCCTCACTGGGCACTGTGTTTTTGGGTTGCATGCCAGAATACTTAAACTTCATCAAATCGATGTGCTATTGCAATTCTAAGGGCATCTACATTTTGAAGCATCTTTTCTGCATGGTTTATCTGGTCTATCGAGCTTTATTAAATGTTTGTAAAATATGTGTCCATTTTATTTCGAAGCTACTGGCTGGCTTAAATATGCATTCTCTACTTGTAATCTAGTAATCATTATCTTTCACAGGGGGACCACTTTAGAACTTAAGTGAAGCTTCCTTAGATATCAGCCACCTGCCCAACCTAACCTTTGGGTACATAACTATTCTAGATGATGACGCCACCGAAAATATATTGCTAGGAATTACATTAAGTACTTTTGGAACACCATTGGTGAAGGGTATCCAAGATTCGGCAAAGCCGAATATACCACTCTTACTTGTTTTTAATATTTTTAAAATTTTTTTTTGAGTCAAGTTTTTATTAACATTTTTTCATAGACAATTTTTTGTCAAAAAAAAAACAAAAAAATGTTTTATACAAAATTTTTTCCTGTAATATTTTTTTCTTAATTTTTTGGAGTCAAATTTTTTCCAAAAAAAAAATGTTTAGTACAATGTAAAATTTGGTCAATGTAAAATTTCTACTATATTAAATTATGTTTTATATAATCATTATGACTTTCTATATTATCACTTTATTGTTGGTATCCTTGGTCTTCGTAGCTTCTTTTAAGCAAATTTTCACAATTTTTAGATCTTAGTTTATTTTAAGAAGCCTTTCAACAAAAATCATCATAATCTTCCAAACTTTTACTTAATATAAAATTCAATTTCCTTCTACATTTTTCCAAACATAACTCAATATTTACTATAATTGTCACCTGGCTTGTGCAGTCCAAATGTTGCAAGCAATTTACCTCCGAACATTCGAATGAAAATTACAAACCAAATTTCCATTTGACTTTTATTTATTTTCCATTTAAAAAACTGCGTGTTAGTAACAGACTATACGAGTACACTTAAAATTTAGTAGTAATTTTCCTCCCATAAGACATTAGTTTAGACCAGACATACATAAAAATTGTAGTTGTTAAGGCAATTGGTCATTATATAAATGTTGTTCATGTTTTAAAGAAATTACTTTTTAAGATATTTTTATTTAAAAGACAAATATTTAGAGGTAAGAGCTTTTTTTTATTTTATATTTAACATATTAACTTTTTGTATATAGAAGGAGAGAGGTACATAATGGAGTAGTAAAACTAAAGTTAGTTTTATGCTTTGTATTGATTTAAATATAAATAATTTTCAAATTTCAAATATAAGAAAAATTGGTCATAAATTATTAACATATATTTTTTGGCGAGAAAATTGGCTGCATAAAACGAAAGACTTAAGAAGCAAACTTGTTGAGTATAGTTTTAAGTTTCATTTGAATAAAATTTAAGCAAAAACAGGTTGTGCTTAAATTAACAAAATTAAGTAATAGAGATTTATAATAAAAAGTTAAACAGCTGATGAAATTTGTAATTATGATAATTTAATATGATTTTATATATATTATATATTATAATTTGTCATTTATTAGCAACTAAGCGATTAACCTATGCGAAGTTGTGCGGGAGCTATGGTTAAATGTAAGCCAATTTCGCACAATTTCAATAACAAAATTTTCCAAGAAATGCAGAATATTTTTGGCAATTTTCAGTGACGTAATCTCCTTTTGTTTAAGCCCTATCGATAGATGGACAGGCGGACAGACCAGACAGATGAACGGACAGACAGATGGACAGATAGATGGACAAACGGACAGATAGACAGACATACATATACACAGACAGACATACACACAGACAGACAGACATACAGACAGACAGATGGACAGAGAGACAGACAGACAGACAGACAGACTGACTGACAGACAGACAGACAGACAGACAGACAGACAGACAGACAGACAGACAGACAGACAGACAGACAGACAGACAGACAGACAGACAGACAGACAGACTTACAGACTGACAGACAGACAGACAGACAGACAGACAGACAGACAGACAGACAGACAGACAGACAGACAGACAGACAGACAGACAGACAGACAGACAGACAGACAGACAGACAGACATACAGGCAGACAGACAGACAGACAGACAGACAGACAGACAGACAGACAGACAGACAGACAGACAGACAGACAGACAGACAGACAGACAGACAGACAGACAGACAGACGGACAGACAGACAGACAGACAGACAGACAGACAGACAGACAGACAGACAGACAGACAGACAGACAGACAGACAGACAGATAGACAGACAGACAGACAGACGACACACAGACAGACAGACGACACACAGACAGACAGACGACACACAGACAGACAGACGTACAGATGGACAGATAGACAACCTCAATATACCCCCCATTATTCTTGTTAGGTTTTTGTCCTTTTCGAAAGTACTGATTTATATGTCAACATACATATCACATGAATTTGTGTAATATTTCACGAACTTTTCATATTTTAAAGATTTTTTAAATTACAATGTTTAAGTTTTATTTAACTTAATACAACTTCAAATCATATTCCAAACTCTCCTTATTTAGAATTTTGTTTAATGTTAGAAAAATTATTTAAAAATTTCAAAACCTGCTAAAAATCTATAATTAATATTCGTAATAATTCTACAAATTAAATATTTGTGTCAATATCATGATATTAAAATTAATTTCCCATACATTATTTCAAATTTATTTTATTTTTATAAATTAATGTAAATAAATATTTCATTTTCTCATAACTTTTATAAATTTAATGACTTAATTGCCACAACTATTTATAATAGTTTATGTAGCCATTATAAATGATGGGGATTTTTTTTGTGACTTTACTTTAAAAGTAAACAAATTACTTTTAAATAATCCATAAAATAAATAAATTTGCCATGAATATTCAATTTAACACAAACTTCTTCATTCAGCCATTAAATCATGTATTTAATGTCAACAATTAAATTTAATAAATAAATGCATTTGTGTTGGATTTTTGTTAATTGACAAATCATACAAATCGTACAAGTGGCAATGGACAAGACAAGTGTAAATGTTTTAAGAGTTTTAACAGCTTGATTAAAGCTTTTATAAAGGAATTATTTGAGGCCTTGGGAATATGGAAATATTGTATGTAATTGAGGTGTAAAAATTGTCAGAAATTGGCTAGGTGCTCACATAAAACCAACCCTGGAACCTGTTGCCGAAATTCAAGTTTGGCCAGGTGTCGAAAATACTTTTGTCAAATTTTGTCCGTCTGGCTCCTTTCGTTTAGGCGTTATTGGGCTTTCATTCGACAGACGGATACAAATCCCCTATCGTTTTGGAATTTTTGTGTTTCCGTAAATTTTTATATGGGAGCTATGGTCAAATACTGATGGATTATGACAAAATTTTGAACTCTGGCTGGCATACACATACAACTTCTTTGTGCTAAATTAAGTAGTCATAGCTATTATAGTTTATCACATAGTATCATCTAAGTGTATTTTATGTGAAATTTATTCTGTTTCCGTAAGTATTCTGTATTTGAGCTATGGCTAAATGTGAACCGATTTCGATAAAGATTTATATGCTGCCTAGCGTTTCTTCTATATACCAAATTTTATCATCATAGCTGTTATAATTTGTCATTTATTAGCAAACAAGCGATTGGCCTAGGCGAGGTTATACATGAGGTATGGTTAAATATAAACCGATTTTACCCAATTTTAGCTTCCTTCGTTTGGACTCTATCGTGCTTTCAAGAAATTTTTGAAAAAGTTTCCACAAAACTAAGAAATTTTTAAAAAATTTCCTACCAAAATACGAAATTTTTAGAAAATTATCTATAAAATTAAGAAATTTTTAGAAAACTTTCTTTCAAATTAAGAAATTTTTAAAAAATTTCCTACAAAAATACGAAATTTTTAAAAAATTATCTATAAAAATAAGAAATTTTTAGAAAATTTCCTTCAATATTAAAAAATTTTTGAAAATTTCATGTCAAAATAAGAAATTTTCGAAAAATTTTCTATAAAAATAAGAAATTTTCGAAAAATTTTCTATAAGAATAAAAAAATTTTGAAAAATTTCCTATAAAAATAAAAAATTTTTGGAAAATTACCTATAAAATAAAAATTTTTTGAAAAATTACCTATAAAGATAAGAAATTTTTGAAAAATTTCTTACAAAAATAAGAAATTTTTGAAAAATTACCTATAAAAATGAAAATTTTTTGAAAAATTACTCATAAAAATAAGAAATTTTTGAAAATTTTTTTATAAAAATAAGAAATTTTTGAAAAATTTTTATAAAAATAAGAAATGTTTGAAAAATTTTTTATAAAAATAAGAAATTATAGTTTATTACATATTGCCTATAAAAATAAGAAATTTTTGAAAAATTTCCTATAAAAATAAGAAAATTTTGAAATATTTCCTATAAAAATAAGCAATTTTTGAAAAATTTTCTATAAAAATAAGAAATTTCTGAAAAAATTCCTATAAAAATAAAAAATTTATGGAAAATTACCTATAAAAATAAAAATTTTTTGAAAAATTACCTATAAAGATTAGAAATTTTTGAAAAATTTCTTATAAAAATAAGAAATTTTTGAAAAATTTCCTAAAACAATACGAAATTTTTGAAAAATTGCCTATAAAAATAAGAAATTTTTGAAAAATTTCCTATAAAAATAAGAAATTTTTTGAAAAATTTCCTATAAAAATAAGAAATTTTTGAAAAATTTCCTATAGAAATTAGTAATTTTTGAAAAATTTCCTGTAAAAATAAGAAATATTCGAAAAATTTCCTAAAAAAATAAGAAATTTTTAAAAAAAATCCTATAGAAATTAGAAACTTTTGCAAAATTTACTATAAAAATAAGAAATTTTTGAGAAATTTCCTATCAAAATAAAAAAGTTTTGAAAAATTTCTTATAAAAATAAGAAATATTTGAAAAATTTCCTATAAAAATAAGAAATTTTTGAAAAATTTACTATAAAAATAAGAAATTTTTGAAAAATTTCCTATAAAAATATGAAATTTTTGAAAAATTTCCTGTAAAACTAAGAAATTTTTGAAAAATTTCCTATAAAAATAAGAATTTCTTAAAAAAATTCCTATAAAAATAAGAAATTTTCGAAAAATGTACCTTAAAAATAAAAAATTTCCTATATTTTTGAAAAATTTCCTTTAAAAATAAGAAATTTTTGAAAAATTTCGTAAAAAAAATAAGAAATTTTTGAAAAATTTCCTATAAAAATAATATATTTTTGGAAAAGAGAGACAGACAGACAGAATATTTTTCAAAGAAAATTTTCCGATAAAATTGTTTTGATATATAAATTTTTTCATATAAAAAATTTTATAGAAAATTTTTTGATATAAAAACTTTTATAGAAAATTTTTTGATATAAAAAATTTGATAGAAAATTTTTTGATATAAAAAAATTTATAGAAAATTTTTTGATATAAAAAATTTTATAGAAAGTTTTTTGATATAAAAACTTTTATAGAAAATTTTTTGATATAAAAAATTTGATAGAAAATTTTTTGATATAAAAAATTTGATAGAAAATTATTTGATATAAAAAATTTTATAGATAATTTTTTGATATAAAAAATTTAATAGAAAATTTTTTTATACAAAAAATTTTATAGAATATTTTTTGATATGAAAAATTTTATAGAAAATTTTTTGATAGAAAAAATTTTATAGAAAATTTTTTGATATAAAAAATTTTATAGAAAATTGTTTGATATAAAAAATTTTATAGAAAATTTTTTGATATAAATATATTGATATAAATATATTGATATAGACAGACAGACCGACAGACAGACAGACAGACAGACAGACAGACAGACAGATAGATAGACAGACAGACAGACAGACAGACAGACAGACAGACAGACAGACAGACAGACAGACAGACAGACAGACAGACGGACAGACAGACAGACAGACAGACAGACAGACAGACAGACAGACAGACAGACAGATCGACAGACAGACAGACAGACAGACAGACAGACAGACAGACAGACAGACAGACAGACAGACAGACATACAGACAGACAGACAGACAGACAGACAGACAGACAGACAGACAGACAGACAGACAGACAGACAGACAGACAGACAGACAGACAGACAGACAGACAGACAGACAGACAGACAGACAGACAGACAGACAGACAGACAGACATACATACATACATACATACATACATACATACATACATACATACATACATACATACATACATACATACATACATACATACATACATACATACATACATACATACATACATACATACATACATACATACATACATACATACATACATACATACATACATACATACATACATACATACATACATACATACATACATACATACATACATACATACATACATACATACATACATACATACATACATACATACATACATACATACATACATACATACATACATACATACATACATACATACATACATACATACATACATACATACATACATACATACATACATACATACATACATACATACATACATACATACATACATACATACATACATACAGACAGACAGACAGACAGACAGACATCGCTCAATCTTCGTAGGTCTTGGTTTTTGAGATAATATTGAGGAAGTTGCAAACGGAATGGCCCCCATTATTTTTGATGGTGGGTATAAAGATACCACAAAACAGAGTACACATGTTCACAATTAATTATAAACCAATTAAATGTTTATAAAAATTGTTAATTAATATTTTATAAAGAATAATTCTTTGCTGCAATAAACAGAACATTTGATTGTTCTTAATGTTAACATTTTGATGTTTATTATTTAATTCATTTATTTAAATAACAAACAACAAGGAATTAAATGACAGCCAACATACAGACAGACAGACAAAAAAAAACTACACTTTATTAAAGAGTTTATTACAGCGAAAAAAAAAAATATTGCAAAAAAGAACCACAACTTGAAGAAAAAAAAAATAATAAATGAAATAAAAATAACATAAAAGTGGTTTTAAATTCTTAAATTATTATTGTAAATTTTGTTCCTATGTTATATGTTGTTGTTATTGTTGTAATTTTATTGTATTTAATGGCTGCACCCAGATAAATTTATTAAAACCAAAAGTTTGTAACATGAATACAGGCCTTCTCTGTGGCTGTCGTCGTCGTTGTTGTATGGAATGTAATTTTTTTTTAAATTTAATTTTGTTGTTGTTTTTTTCTTTATTAAGAATTACAATTGCTGTTTTTTTTTAGTTTTTTTCTTATGCATACATATTACATTTAACCAATTATTTGCATTTTTGGCGTGGGTTCTGTGTGTGTTATAGAGCTTTAAGTTCAGAGTAGAAGCTTTTGGTAAAACCAAAATAAATGAACAATCAATTGATAGAGACAATAATAAAGTTAAGAAAACACTTATAAACTTAAACAAATTATGGTTAGTACATTAGTGAAAAATCATAGTTACTAGGAAAATAGCAATAACAAAAAAATTACCGACTTGAAAGGGTGTAGCCAATATAAGATGAACAGAGATATTAAAAGAATGATTTTATAAACCATTTCAAAAATGTGAGTTTCCCTACTTTTAGGAAATAGTATCTAGTTAATTAAATTTACTCTGTGGTCATATTTTCCAAGATTCATAGGTACATATGCATCCAAATTTAATTATATACCACTCTATAATCTTTTTAACTACTCTTTATAAATATCTTAACAATTAGTATGTAAATTTAATTAATTGCTTATCTAAACTTTAAGACATTTACTAAGAATATTCCTATTCATTATTTAAGAAAAATTATGCTTTATAAAGAAGTCAAGTCAAGTTATTAAAATGCCACAACAAAACAAATTTTATAACTCGCTTGATTGACTTAATCGGTAGTCAGACACTTAAAGAATTGATACTAAAGCTATTATATTCTAGTGGTTAATTATGCCAAGTAATTAATTAAAATTGTTAATATTCATTTGTGAAATGACGTAAATTCTATTTAAAATTCTATTCATTTCGTTATAGATATTGAATGATATAGATTGTTTTTACGGCGTAGAAAAATGTGTGGGTTGTTATTATTGTAAAAAGATAAAATCAGTTTTAATAAATAAGTGAAAAATTATTTAAATATAAGTCTTTTTAATGTGAAATTGTAAGTGTTTATAAGGTTTTTCGTGCACTCTTAACGTATGATTAATATCTAGTTTTTTTTGTAAAATTGGGCGTATGATTGATATTAGATTAGGTAATATCTGTGTGATGATAAGGTCTAATGAAACCTGTAGTCAGATATCTATTACAATTTGTAAGACTCTAACAACGAGGCTTTGATAGTTTATTATGACATAAAACTTTCATATTAAACATTTCAAAATAATAATTTTTGTTATAAAATTTTACTCCGTAAACAAAATTTAAGGATATGACAAGCTTATAAATCCAATTTTTAATACAAAATTTCTAATTTTAATCTTCGTTTATAAATTAACAATCCACTTAAAATTTTCATTAAAAACGATTTTTTGGTTTAAGCCCTGTCGTGCCTTCAACAGACAGAAAGAAAGATAGACAGAAAGACAGACAGACATATCAGGAGGAGCATCTCTATTTTTAGATAGATCGAAAACTTTGCATTTTTACCTATTTTACACAATCATTACGAATTATGTTTGTAAATCAAAGTTAAAAGCTAAGGTTATCTTCCTTCACTTCCCAAATTTTTAATAGAAAATTTTTCGATGGAAAAATTTCTATAGATATAATTTAAAGAAACATTTTTTATAAATAAAATTTTCAGAGTAAACTTTTCGAAATTAATGTTTTATAGAAATTTTTTATATATAATTTTTCGATATATTATTTATTTATTGTCCAATATAAAAATTTCATTAAAATTTTTTGATATACAATTTTTGAAAAAAAAAAAAAAAAATTCAATGTAAAATTTTTTACACAAAATTTGCAAATACAAAAATTTTTTTTGAAGAAATTTTCGTTCAAAAATTTTTCTATAGAAAATTTTTGTAATAAAAGTTTTCTATAGAATGTTTTCCTAAGAAAAAAATTTTTCTATTGAAAATATTTATTATAAAAAATTTTCGTTACAAAATATTTGTTATAAAAAATTTTCGTTACCAAATATTTGTTATAATTTTTTTCTTTGAAAATTTTGAATACAACATTTTTCTATCGAAAATTTTTGATAAATTTTGATAAAATTTTTCAATAGGAATTTTCGTAATATAATTTTTTTATAAAACATTTTTAAAATAAAATTTTTCTATAGAAAATTTTCGATATGAAATTTTTTTGTATAATATTTTTGATATAAAATTTTTCTATAGAAAATTTTCGTAACACAATTTTTCTATAGAAAATTTTCGTTATAAAATTTATCTATTGAAAATTTTAGTTTTTTTATAGAAAATTTTATAACAAAAATTTTCTATAGAAAAATTTTATAAATTTTTGTTATAAAATTTTTCTATAGAAAATTTTTGTTATAAAATTTGTCCAAAGAAAATTTTTGTTATAAAGTTTTTCTATAGAATGTTTTCCTTAGAAAATTTTTCTACTGACAATATTCGTTATAAAATATTTTTATAGAAAATTTTCGTTATACAATTTCTAAAAAATTTTCAAAACTAAATTTTTCTATGGAAAAGTTTTGATATAAAATTTTTCAATAGAAAATTTTCGTAATAAAATTTTTTTATAAAATATTTTAAAAATAAAATTTTTCTAAAGAAAATTTTCAATATAAATTTTTTCTATATAATATTTTTGATATAAAATTTTTCTATAGAAAATTTTCGTTTTAAAATTTTCATATTTTTGTTATAAAATTTTTCTCTAGGAAATTTTTGATATAAGATTTCTCTATTAGAGATTTTCGATACAAAATTTTTCTTTAGAAAATTTTCGATACAAAATTTTTCTAAAAAATATTTTTGTTATTTAAACTCTCTATAGAAATTTTTTAATACAACATTTTTTTTAAAGAAATTTTAAATTTTGAATTTAAAAATTTTATAGAAAATTTTCAATTATAAAATCTTTTGATGTTAAAATTTTATAGAAAAGTTTTCAATTAAAATATTTTTTAGAAAATTTTTCAATTTAAAAATTTTATAGAACATTTTTCAATTTAAAAATTAAAAAAAATATTTTTCATTTTAAAGATTTTAAAGAAATTTTTTAAATTTAAAAATTTTACAAAAAATTTTTTAATTATAAAATTTTACAAAAAATTTTTTAATTATAAAATTTTATAAAAAAATTTTATTTGAAGAATTTTCTGTAAAATTTTTAAATTGAAAAATTTTATAGAACATTTTTGAATTAAAAAATTTTAAAGAAAATTTTTCCATTTTATAAAAATTTTATAAAAAATTTTTCAATTTAAAAATGTTATAGAAAATTTTTTAATTAAAACAATTTGATAGAAAACTTTTCAAATACAAAAATTTTATAGAAAATTTTTGAGTTTAAAATTTTTTTAGTAAATTTTGCTTTTAAAAAATTTTATAGAAAAATTTTTTAATTTAAAAATATTATAGAAAATTTTTCCATTTAAAAATTTTATACAAAATTTTTACGTTTAAAAATTTTATAGAAAATTTTTCCATAAAATTTTATAAAAAAATTTTATTTGAAGAATTTTCTGTAAAATTTTTAAATTGAAAAATTTTATAGAACATTTTTGAATTAAAAAATTTTAAAGAAAATTTTTCCATTTTATAAAAATTTTATAAAAAATTTTTCAATTTAAAAATGTTATAGAAAATTTTTTAATTAAAACAATTTGATAGAAAATTTTTCAAATACAAAAATTTTATAGAAATTTTTTGAGTTTAAAATTTTTTTAGTAAATTTTGCTTTTAAAAAATTTTATAGAAAAATTTTTCAATTTAAAAATTTTATAGAAAATTTTTCCATTTAAAAATTTTATACAAAATTTTTACGTTTAAAAATTTTATAGAAAATTTTTCCATAAAAAGATTTTAGAGAAAATTTTTCAATTTAAAAATTTTTTAGAAAATGTTTCCAGTAAAAAAATTTTATAGAAAATTTTTCCCTTAAAAAAATTTGATAGAAAATTTGTTGGTAAAAATATTTTTATAAACATTTTTCGTCATAGAAAAATTATTCATTCCTAATTTGTTTACACGAATTTTTAGGGTAAATTTTTTTATATTACAATTTTTATAGAAAATTTTTCAATTTTAAAATTTTATAGAAAATTTTTCAATTTTAAATTTTCATAAAAATTTTTCAATTTTAAAATTTTATAAAAAATTTTTCAATTTTAAAATGTTAACACTGATAATTTTTGCATAAAAAATAATTTAATTTAATAAACAATTTTTGGAATGCAGTTTTCAAAAATTACGAATAAAAAAATTTTTTGTTTTCAAAATAAGATGTGATATGTAATACGTGAGGTCAATTATAGTAACCACAATCAGACTATCATTATCTAAACCAGATTGTGATCATTAGAGTATATGTAGTACAAGAGTCTGAAGCAAAAGAAAAAATCTGAACCTGAAATTGTAATAGTATGAAAAACACTAGGAAACAGCATCTTTTTATGACAATCTGAAACATATTGTGGTAGCAAACCAAAACATTTTGTGATCTAAGAATGAACCTAAGGAGTGAGATTCTATAAAGAGTGCACGAAAAATTAACTATAACTTTTGATAGAGTCAACCAATTATCACAGACCTTAGCTATGATAATTAAAAATATCTTATAATGTAAATATGGCATTAATAATCTCAATTTGTTTATAAGACCATTATAGTTAGTATTAATATATATAAGAATAGTATCTGAACTAGATAATGATAGACTGCGTTAGTCTATGATAGTCTAAAGTAGACTTTTTGTACAAACTATGGTAGTCCAATTTAGACCGTTTGAGTCGTATAGTGGCCATGATATCCTAAATCACAGACAAGTAATAATGTTGTAGACTGGACCAGACTAAAAACCCTGAAACAAACTATGGCAGTCTTGATCAGAATATGATAGCTTAAAGCAAATAGTTTAAGAGTTTAAACCACTCCATGGAAATCTATCATTTGTTTCTCATCCCACAGCTCTGAGTTCTCCATGTTTACCAATTTTCCACATATTTGAGCTTTTAGCTTTTATATTTTTATTAAAATGAAAACCCGAATCCTATACCATTAATTAAATTAAAATTCCTTTTAAATAAATTCAAACAGTATCTCAATATCACAAAATCCAAAGACAAAAAACCAACAGAAAATGTAAAACAAACATGTCTCGACAACTGCTAACAAAATATAAATTAAAATTCTAAACATAATCAAATGAAACTAAATTTACATTAAAACACACTCCAAATAAACTCCAAAAGTGAACACAACAAAAAATTACTTTACTTTTAGAAGAAAAAAATTTCAAAAAAATATCGATAAAATACCAGCATAGGACTTTTAGTAAAAAAATTTTTTAACAAAAAACCATATAAATGACGTTGGTCTAATAATGTTGGCTGCTTTACTTTTCACCGTTTTTTTTTTTGGCGTTTCTTTTGGATTGAATATAAAAATAAATGTTTTCGCACACTTAAATTTTGAAAAACTTTTAATCTTTAAGAAAATTTATTTATATTTTGGTGTTTGTCTAAAGGTGTGCTTTGTTGTTGGCAAGAAAAACTACAAAAATTAAATTTTATATCAAAACTTATATGCCAAAATGTTTGGTTTGTTAGAGTTATATTACATATGTCTGTCTGTCTGCCTTGTATGTATGTAATACATACATACAAGGCCTGTCTGTCCATCTTTCTGCCAGCATTTTGTTAAAAGTATGTATTTTAAGTTGTTTGTTTTTGCGCAATATTAACATTTAATTCCTGTTATTTTTATTTTATATTAAAGATCGTAAATCAAATAATTGTAAGAAAGCTTCGGACATAAGTGCCAACAACATAAACAACTTTAAAATCAGCCACTAAATAAAATCAAAGAAAACAAAATTTAAAATGTTTTTAATAAGTCAAAATTATTTGAACATTGCCGGAAAAAATGCTAAATATACTTACAACTATATTCAGAAAAAACTAAAATCTTTAATAAACAAACTAAGAAAATGGGAGGGAATCCTAAGGGTATGCAATGAATCCTTAGAATACAAAATTGAAAAATATAAGTTATAGTAAAATCAAAGATAGCTTTCAGCACTATCTAAAAATTATTTAAAGTGTAGCCTTGATTTGAAATGTTTTGTCTATTTTCGTTTATTAAATTGGGATTCCTTCTCTTTTAAGTTCAACCTTAATGCATAAGTTTGCATTTATTTGTAGTGGACTAGATATTTTGTGCTTCACTAATAAATATAATAATAATAAATTTTGAAACACATTTAAACTAGAAACTCAAAAGCAAATGAATTAAACTAATAAATTTTATCCAGATACAATTTTTCTTTAGAAAATTTTTGGTTATAAAATTTTTCTATAGAAAATTGTTGATATAAAATTTTTCTATAGAAAATTTTTCTATAGAAAATTTTTCTATAGAAAATTTTTCTATAGAACATTTTTCTACAGAAAATTTTTCTATAGAAAATTTTTCTATAGAAAATTTTTCTATAGAAAATTTTTTTATAGAAAATTTTTCTATAGAAAATTTTTCTAAAGAAAATTTTTGATATACAATTTTTCTAAAGAAAATTTTTAATATAAAATTTTTCAAAAAAATTTAGATATAGAAAATTTTCAATATAAAATTTTGCTATAGAAAATAATTTTTTAGAAAATTGTTGTTATAAAATTTTTCTTTAGAAAATTTCCGAAAAATTTCCAATTTTTAATAGAAAATTTTCGATAAAAAATTTTTTTGTAGAAAATTTTCGACGCAAAATTTTTCTGTAAAATTTTCGATATACATTTTTTTACACAAAAGAAACTTTTAAATATAAAATTTATTAAAATAAAAATTTTCAATAAATTTTCGATAAAATTTTTGTATAGAAAGTTTTCGATACAAAATTTTTCTGTAGAAGTTTTTGATATAAAATTTTTCTATAGAAAATTTTTGATATAAAATTTTTCTATAGAAAATTATCGATAAAAACTGTTTCTATAGAAAACAAATTTTTCTAGAAAATTTTCGGCGTAAAATTTTTCTATTTATTTTTTTTTCTACAGAAAATTTCCATTAGAAAATTTTCACTATAAAACTTTCTATACAAAATTTTCAATATAAAATTTTTTTACAGAAAATTTTCAATATAAAATTTTTCTATAGAAAATTTTTGATATAAAATTTTTCTATAAAAAATTTTTAGTATAAAATTTTTCTATAGAAAATTTTTGGTATAAAATTTTTCTGTAGAAAATTTTTGATATAAAATTTTTCTATAGAAAATTTTCCATATACAATTCTGGAGAACATTTTCGATATAAAATATTTCTATAGAAAATTTTCGTTTTAAAATTGTGCTATAGAAAAAAATTAGTTACAAAATTTTTCTATAGAAAATTTTCAATATGAAATTTTTTTATAGAAAATGCTCTATATACAATTCTAGAGACAATTTTCGATGTAAAATATTTCTATAGAAAATTTTCGTTTTAAAATTGTTCTAGAGAAAATTTTAGTTATAGAATTTTTATATAAAAAATATTCTATAGAAAAATTTCACTAAAAGATTTTTTTTACAGAAAATTTTTTATAGAAAATTTTTCTATGGAAAATTTTTTTGAAAAATTTTATAACAAAAACATTATAAAAATAAATTTTCTATTTTATAAGAAAAATTTTCTATAGTAAAATTTTATTATAAAAATTTTTTATAGAAAAATTTTTTTAAGAAAAATTTTAAAACGAAAATTTTCGATAGAACTATTTTAAAACGAAAATTTTCCACAGAAAAACTTTATAACGAAAATTTTCTATGCGACAATTTTAAAACCAAAATTTTCTGTAGAAATATTTCATATCACAAATTTTCTTTAGATAAATTTTATAATAAAAATTTTCTATAGAAATTTTTATATCGAAAATTTTCAAAATAAATTGTTTCTAGAGAAATTTTAGACATAAAATATTTCTTTAGAAAATTTTCATTTTAAAATTGTTTTATAAAAAATTTTCGTTATAAAATTTTTCTATAAAAAATTTTCGTTTTAAAATTTTTCTATAGAAAATTTTAGTCTTAAAATTTTTCTATAAAAAATTTTCATTATAAAATTTTTCTATAAAAAATTTTTGTTATAAAATTTTTTATAAAAATTTTGTTTTTATTAAAAATGTTACTTACAAAATTTTTTCACAGAAAATTTTTGTTATAAAATTTTTCAATAACAATTTTTCTTATAACATTTTTTATAATAAAATCTTTAACATAAAATTGTTCTATAGGAAATTTTCGTTCTAAAATTTTTCTATAAAAATTTTTTTCATAAAATTTTTCTATAGAAAATATTTAATATAAAATTTTTGTATCGAAAATTTCTGATACAAAGTTTTTTTTTTCGAAACAAATTTTTTCTATAAAATATTTTCGATGTTTAAACTTTCTAAAGAAAATTTTTAAATAAAATTTTTTTACAGAAAAATTTTCTATAGAAATTTTTGATATAGAAAGTTTTTATATAAAATTTTTCTTTAGAATATTTTCGTAATAAAATTTTTCTTTAGAATATTTTCGTTATAAAATTTTGTTGTATAAAAAATTTTTGATATACAAAACTTTGGACATAAAGTTTTTCAATATAAGATTTTTCTAAACGAAGTTTTCGATGCAAAATGTTTCCATAAAAATTGTCGTTTTAAAATATTTCTAAAAAAATTTTCGTTTTAAAATTTTTGTTACAAAATTTTTTTGTAGAAAATTTTCTATTGTATTATTCTTTTTAATAGTTTTCGGCATAAGATTTTTCTAAAGATAATGTTTGAAAAAAAATTTTGTTATGGAAATTTAAAAAAAAATATTTTATGGAAAATCTTCGATTTTCGATTTATCAAAATTTTTGATATACAATTTTTATACAAAAAATCTTTGACTAAAAATTTTTCTACAGAAAATTTTCGATATCAAATTTTTCTACAAAAATTTGTTGATATAGAATTTTTCTACGGAAAATTTTAGATATAAAATTTGTTTAGAGAAAATTTTCGTTATAAAATTTTTCAAAGAAAATATTCGTTATAAGATTTTTCTATGGAAGATTTTTGATATTTTTTATATAGAAAATTTTTCAAAAAAAAGATTAGCTTGCTAAGCTATTGTGTTTATGCCCCATTTATAAAGGTCATAATTGAGATAAATGTTTCTATAAAAAATTTTTGATGTAAAATTTTTCCATTGAAATTTTTTTATATAAAATTTTTTCATTGAAAATTTTTTATACAAAATTTTTCCATTAAAAATTTTTGATACAAATTTTTTCCATTGAACATTTTTGATACAAAATTTTACCATTTAAAATTTTACCATTTAAAATTTTTCCATTAAAAATATTAAATATTTTTATTGAAGATATCCGTTATTAAGTTTTTCTGTGAAAATTTTCGATATAAAATTTTTCTATAGAAAATTTGTGTTAAAACTAAAATCTAAACTAAAATTTTTTATACAAAATTTTTGGTTTAGAAAATTTTTGATAGAAATTTTTTTATTGAAAATTTTTGATACAAAATTTTACCATTGAAAATTTTTCCATTAAAAATTTTTCCATTAAAAATATAAAATATTTTTATTGAAGATATCCGTTATTAAGTTTTTCTGTGAAAATTTTCGATACAAAATTTTTCTATAGAAAATTTTTGATGTTAAATTTTTCTAGATAAAATTTTTCTATAGAAAATTTGTGTTTTAACTAAAATTTTTTATAGAAAATTTTTGGTTTAGAAAATTTTTGATATGAAATTTTTCTATAGAAGAATTTTTTAAAATGTTCTTATAGAAATTTCTTTACAAAATTTTTAATATAAACATTTTTTTAAGAATTTTTTCGATGTAAAATTTTTGCTAACAATTTTTTTATAGAAAATTTTCTATAGAAAATTTTGTTATGAAATTTGTTGTGTTCTTCTAGATATTTCCCTGAGTGTGAGTGCCTTAGTGACTCAGTCATGGCTTCAATTTTTTTCGAAACCATTTTTATTTTTAAAAAAACATGTAAAATTTTCTTTTAATGTTATACATTTTGCTAGTTCTTTTTTATATATTTGCAATCATTTTTTCACCTCCAAGTAACACATTCAAGCAAACCTGGTCTAGTATATAACTTTGTAAAATTAAAATTTATGTGATTTTAAATATTGATTTAACCGACATGGTCAATAGCAGAGATAAGGAGAGCAGCAAAAAAAAAAGAATTAACTCTGACTCTGGCATTTAACAAGAACTAAACTGAACGCTTTGGAAAAAATTAAAAGTATTGATTTTAATTTTAAAGGCAATATTCATTTGAAATATAGTATTGGAATAAATTCATATTTTTTCTAACGATCAGTTGAATAAATGATCTGGTTTTTTTCAAAGAAAATTTTTTGACTAGGTCTGTCTGGCTGTTAGAGTAGAGTTCAGTAGATTTTTGGCTAATAAAGTGTTTTTTGTTTATAAAGTTGGTATTTCTTGTTTATTTTTCGATTTGCTGATATTTCTATATTTATGGTTTTTTCATTATGATTTTTGCGGCTTAGCGGCTTAACAAGTTATTTTATTTTTGAATATGCGTGGTTTTGAAGTCTTGTCTTTCAGATATTTATTCATAGCCAGAAATTTTTGTTATATTAATCTATAATTATAACTTTATTATATTAAATAGGTTTTGTTTAAAACAAATTTTCTTTGGTTGCCATTTTAAATCTATGACTATATGAAGGCGTTCATAATTTTGTTAACTATAATTTAGTGTGAAATTTTTGAATGTTTACCAAATTCTTTATTACAAAACCATTCATTTGTATTTCCTTTTTGTTTTTTTGCACTCGCTTTTTTTTTTTGCCTCAATCATCAATTATATTTTTTGGTTCAAAATTTTGTTATTCAAAGAAAAAATATTTTATTTATTTCTTTATCCATTTTCTAGATTTCAATTATTTCTCAGACTTTAAATTGGTCTGGGTACCTTCAATCTCGATTTTACATAAATCCATAATATTTTTTTTTATTTTTCAAATATTTTATTACTTATTTTTTGCTGGTTGAAATAAGTTCATAAGCAAATAATAATATTTGCCGACTTTATTATTTCTCGTTAAGTACGTGCCAGGAAATTGTGGTGTGAACTTGTTAAAGCTGCTGTTTCTTTTTAAGATTTTTGCTTTAGTATTGATTCTAAGGCTTTTTTAAAATGTTACAAAAAGTTCATAAAACAAAGAAACCTCTTAGACCGTCCGTCCCTTCAACCAAAACACCATCCGTCTGTCCCTTCTTCTGACCATAGGTCTTTTCAATTTCTTCTTAAAACTCTATGAAATGCCATAAGTTATTTTAAAGAAAACCAAATACAAAAAAGAATCTCATCACGTTGGTAATAAGGTGCAAAAATTCGTTTGTATTTTTTTCATTTCTCTACAGTCTTCCAAAAACAAAAGAAAAAAATCATCAAAGCTTTAACACTTAAGCTTACCTTTAGACAATCTTTTTTGTTTTATAGGATTTGCTTTTATGATGATCATTTTCAGTTTTTTTGCCAACAAACTACCATTTTTTCAAATTATTTTATTTTTAAGTAGTATAGACGTAATAACAATAATAGTAATAATGACGTTGGTGGTGCTATTGATGATAATAATGATGATGATGACGTCTCTTCGAAGGTGATCTTATTAACCGATAGTAAATTGGCAATTTGTGGTCTGTGTTTGATTATGGGATATTGAAATTTATGGGTATTTTTTCGTGGTTTATTCAAGGAAATGTACAAATATATTTGGAAATGTGTAAAAGTTTATGCAATTTTCTTTGAAAACGAAATTTTATTAAGACACAAACTTTTTTTCTTTTGGTTATTGAAAGTTTTAAGAAAATTTTTGATATAAAAGTTTTCTATAAAATATTTTCAATATAAAATTTTTCTATAGAAAATCATTCATATAAAATTTTCAATATAAAATATTTTTATAGAAAATTTTCCATAAAAATTTTTCTATAGAAAATTTTCCATATTAAATTTTTCTATGCAAAATTTTCGATATAAATTTTTTTTAATAGAAAATTCTCGATGTAAAATTTGTCCAAGAAAATTTTCACTATAAAAATTTTCTATAAAAAATTTTTGATATAAAATTTTCTAAAAAAAGTTTTGATATAAAATTTTTCTAAAGATAATTTTGATATAAAATTTTTATAAGGAAAATTTTGATATAAAATTTTTATAAAGAAAATTTTCGATAAAAAATTTTTCTAATGATATTTTCCAAAAAAATGTTGTATATGATTGTTTTCTAAAAAAAAATTTCGATACAAAATTCTTCTAAGTGAGTTTTTCTATCTAAAATTTTTCTACACAAAATTTTTGATACAATATTTTTGTACAAAAAATCTTCGATAAAAATGTCTCTAAAGAAAACTTTTGGTATAAAATTCTCCTTAAGAAGATTTCTGATATAAAATTTTTGTAAAGAAAAAATTTTGGTTTAGAATTTTTCTATAGAAAACTTTTAATATCAAATTTTTTAAAGAAAATTTTCGATAAAATTTTTCTATAAATATTCGACCAAATTTTTCTATAGCAAATTTCCGATACCAAATTTTTCTATAGAAATTTTTTTTTTAATTTTAATTTTTTTCTAAAAAATTTTGGATACAAAATTTTTATAGCAACTATTCAATATAAGATTTCTCTATACATAGAAAATTTTTATATAAAATTTTCTATTAAAATTTTTTTATTAAAAATTTTTTATATGAAATTTTTTTTAGGAATAATTTTTGATATGCAATTTTTTTATAGAAAATTTTTTATATAAAATTTTTCTATATAAATTTTTAGATATAAAATTTTGTCTAATTTTCTTTATAAAATTTTTGTACGAAAATTTTCGGTATAAAATTTTTTTAAGTAAGAAATTCTTATAAAGAAAATTTTCGGCAAGAAATATTTCTATAAAAAATATTTTATATAAAATTTCTCTAAAGAAAATTTTCGACATAAAATTTTTCTATAGAAAATTTTACATAAAAATGTTTCTATAGAAAATTTTTCATAAAAAATTTTTCTCTAAAAAATTTTCAATATTAAATTTTTCTAAGAAAATTTTCGATCAAAAACTTTCTACAAAAATTTTCAATAAAAAATTTTTCTATAGAAAATTTTCCATAAAAAATTTTTCTATTAAAAATGTTCTATATAAAATTTTTCAAAAGAAAATTTTCGATATAAAATTTTTCCACAGAAAATTTTTGATATCAAATTTTTCTGTAGAAAATTCGATATAAAATTTCTCTATAAAAAATTTTTGATATAAAATTTTTCTTTAGAAAATTTTCGATGTAAAAGTTTTCTATAGAAAATTTTCAGTACAAAATTTTTTTTTACAAAATTTTCAATATAAAATTTTTGTATAGAAAATTTTTTACATAATTTTTTTTTATAAAAGTTTTCGATATAAAACTTTTCTATAAAAAATATTATATCGAATTATTTGTCTATATAAAATTTTCGTTATAAAATTTTCTATAGAAAATTTTCGTTATAAAATTACGGTCCAATTTATAAAAATTTTATATTTTGGCTTATAAGCTTACAATATTTATCATACACTTATTGTTTAATAAGCCATTAATAAAAATTTGATTTTATAAACATGTTATGAACATATTATAACAATTACACACTTTTATATTTTTTGTGATTTTATGTTGGCAATACCACGTTTCAAATTGTCATTTTGTGCTGTTCAAATAAAAATTATATAAGTAAATTACAATTTGAAAAAATTTCGGTATATGAAGTAGCTCAGTGGGTAGTGTCTCCGCCTAGCAGTCGTAAGTCGTGAGTTCAAATCTCAGTGAAGAATTAAGCAAGAAATTTTTTTTTAATTTAGTTCTTTAATTACATTAAAAAATGTATCTTTATTGATGCCAGTGTTCAAATCGGACGGAAATTATTTTTTAATTAAAAAACATTTTGAAGAAAATTTACTCCAATCTGGTTACTTTTTTCAAGATTTTGGAAAATCGTGCCGCTAAGCAATCTACTGATTTAATATAAGATATACTGTGAAAGTATACATATGAATGTATATATGGTAAGGCGTTACTTTAGGTAGAATCAACATATTTTTGAATAAGAAGAAATGAATTATCGATTTGTTGTAAGGATCAATAAAAAATGCATTTATAAAGTCTTTTTTCTTTAATCGCAGATAAATAGTATTAAATAATATAAAAATCTTATTCCTTTTTCAATTAATGTATTAAAATTTATATAAAAAATCATTTTGTTTGCTATCAAATGTGTTAAAAATAAAAAAAGTCGCAATTATCAAATTTTTAAGCAACCAAACTTTTTATTGTATGCTTATAGTTGGGTAGAGGCCACAATAAAAATTTCAAATTTTATGATAGGTTATAACAGTTTAATAAAATATTTTTCCTTTTATAAATTCAATTTTTCCCATTTTAACTTATAGTAGCTTTAAAACCTATTATAGTTTGTTTATAAATTAGGCTGTTAATCTATAGAAAATATTTGATATAAAAATGTTTTTGTAAAAAAAATTCGATATAAAATGTTCAATATAAAGTTTTCCTAAAAAAAAATTTTGATACAAAATTTTCTTGCAGAAAATTTTCGATACAAAATTTTTCTACAAAAAACTTTCGATATAAAATTTTCGATATAAATTTTTTTTAGAAAATTTTCGATATAAAAACTGTTGTAAACAAAATTTTCGATACAAAATTTGTTTATACAAAATTGTTGATATAATTTTTGTTAAAAAAATTTAGATTTAGAATTTTTCTAATGAAATTATTTTCGATATAAAATTTTTCTAAAGAATATTTTCGGCATAAAATTTTTCTGAAAAGTATTTTCGATATAAATTTTTTTGTAGAAAATTTTAGATATAAGATTTTCCTAGAAAAAATTTTCAATATAAAATTTTTCTATTGAAATTTATTCGAAAAAAAAAATATTTTTATAGAAAATTTTCAATAAAAAATGTTTCTATAGTATATTTTGGAGACAATTTTTCTATACAAAATTTTTGATATAAAATTTTTCTATAGAAAATTTTCGATATAAAATTTTTGATATAAAATGTTTTTATTGAAAAATTTTGATATAGAATTGTTCTATGGAAAATTGTAGATATAACATTTTTCTATAGAAATTTATTCGAAAATACAAAATATTTTTATAGAAAATTTTCAATAAATAATGTTTCTATAGACAAATATAAAACTTTAGATATATATATAAAGACAAATATAAAACGTTTGATATTAAATTTTTCTATAGAAAATTTTCGATATAAAATTTTTCTAAGGAAAATTTTCGATATAAAATTTTTCTAACGAAAATTTATGATATAAAATTTTTCTAACGAAAATTTATGATATAAAATCTTTTTATTGAAAAATTTTTATATTTTGATAATGATAGAGTGCTATGGAAAATTTAAGATATATAATTTTTTCTAAAAAACATTTTTGATAGAACAATTTTATATCGATATAAAATTTTTGTATATGTAATTTTCAGTATAAAATTTGTTTAAAAAAAATTTATATAGAACGTTTTTCTATGGAAAATTTTCTATAAAAAATGTTCTATATAAAATAATTTTAAAAAAAAATTAAATATAAAATTTTTCTACAGAAAATCTTCGATGTAAAATTTTTCTACAAAAATATTCTATATAAAACTTCTACAGAAAGTTTTTTTAAATAACAGATTTTCGATATAAAATTGTTCTATGGAAAATTTTCGATATAATTTTTTTATAAAAAATTTTTGATTAAAAGTTTTTCTAAAGAAAATTTTTGATATGAAGTTTTCTATAGAAAATTTTCGTTATCAATTTTTTTTTTTTTTGAAAATTTTCAATATAAAATTTATTTTTCTAGAAAATTTTATATAAACATTTTGTTCTAAAAATTGTATAGAAAAATTTTGATATAAAATTTTTTATAGAAAAATTTTGATATAAAATTTTTTATAGAAAAATTTTGATATAAAATTTTCTATGGGCAAATATTTTTACAAAGTTTTTTTACACAAAATTTTTTTACAAAATTTTTCTATAGAACATTTTTTTATAAATTTTTTCTATAGAACTTTTTTCTACAAAATATATTCCTAGAAAATGTTTGATATAAAAAGCTTTTCATTTTTTTACAAGACTTTATTTATAACAAGAACTTGTTCTTCCCTGACTCCCTTATAACATTTCCATTTTCTTGACCAAGTCAAAACAAAAGACTTAAGCAACAAACTCGCTTGCTTACTTCTTATTTTGAAAACTTTCAAATTATCACATCAAAACATTTTAGTTTCATTTCATTTCGTTTAATTTTAATCTTTAATAATTACATCTTTATGGTGCAACATATTAAAATCTTGTTAAATTTAAGCAGACTTTTTAAAAAAGTTTCAACTCTTGGAACTCCAAAATATTCACACACTCTTTTTAGCTAAGACTTAGAAAAATGAATGAACATTTGGCATATAGTCATGTCTATTTACATAGTTTAGTATAAAGTTTAGTATGAAGACATGTTAAACTACCAGACAAAACTATTGATAATTTAACAATTTTTCATTTAATTTTTACAATTATACTTTGCTCGATTTTAGGATGGTTGTGATATTATGGTACAAGAGTATGTTAGTGCTTGTCTTGGCTATTAACAATTAAATTTAGGATCATAAAACTACCGCTTATTTTATATTAGCCATCATTTGTTACAACAACTGCAAAGATTATGTTTAACATATAAACGAGGGTTTAGTAAATGATGGCTGTTTTAGAGTGGAGTAGTGAGGGGTGGCTCATAGAGGGGCAGCTCATAGTGGTCGACAAGTTTAAGTAAATGAAGATAGACAAATATTTTAATATTTGTAGCTCGAATACGAGACTTAACAGGCCGTTATTATTAGTTTAGTATTAAAATCATACGTGGCCAACAAATTTATAGTTACTTGATTCAAATGATCTTATGTTGTTTGTTCGAATAATGTTATGTGAACGAAAAATTAACAGCAACTCAAGCATATTCACAGAATATTACACATGATTGTACTTAGACTCTACATTAGAGTGGTTTGAACAAAAAATTCAAATTAAATGATTTAGAAGTCAGTTTTTATTTGTATGAAAATTGGACCACTCTACAATACATGAGAGTTGTATATTAATTTGCAAATCTGGCAATTACAAATCTCATGATTTGTATACCCACTATGATCAGGGAACGTCTCGACTACTAAGCAAAACCCCAGACCAATCATAGGATTTTATTGCTTAGCTATACACAGTCCAAACATTTGCCATACTCTAAGTTAGTATTAGAAAATGTTAAACCCCAACTACTAAATAATATTTTGCTAATACGAACAGGGAAATGAGCAGAAAAGGAAATAGCACAAAAGCTTAATATATTTTATTTATTTGTCTTGCATTATTTTTTTTTTTTTTTGCTGCACAACAATGTTGCAACATCCAGCATTTGAACACCGGGAGGAGCAACATTTTGGATAACAAACAGACATAAGACATTCTTTTTTATTTTTCTTCTTAACTTCACTTTATCTCTTTGTTCGAACATGATTTTATATGTTACTGATTAAACTGAAAGACAATGTTAGTTAAATTTTTTTGTTGTTTGTCTTGGCTTATTCTTTATGTTGAGATAGATAGATATCTGTTTTATTGAGTTGACAGTTAAATCGCTTTGATTATAAACAATTATACATTTTTCTATTAATCATAAAGACTTTAGTAGATGGATGGACTAAAGCATAAGGTTTTAGCACTTAGGGGGAATATAATTGCATTCAAATGTTTGAAGCAGAAATAAGATATTAGAAATGCAAATAATATAAGAATTAAGTAAATTACAGGATGTAAGTAAAATATTTTGAATGGTTCATTTAAACCATTTGTGAAAAATACAGTTGAGGTGATACATAAGTATTATTATCAGCATTTGATGTGCTCATGATTCTCAACGAGATGGGTCAGTAGTTTAGCATTCAGTTCTTTTGGGTGTCGGCCGTAGGCATATACCAAGGAACTGCACGGCAAACGAGTAAGTAAGTAATCAGGGCTTGGGACAATTTGTCATACAATTTCAATATGAACTAGAATATGTTGCAAATATTGAAGCAACATGATTCTACTTTTAAAGTGCAGGTTATTTAGCAAATAATGGTTGAACATTAGAGTATCCCGCAAAAAAAGAAATATTTTTAGAAACGCATGGCCGTTATTTGACTTTGAACGATTTTTTTTTTAATTTTTATTGAAATATAACAATAACAACATGTAATTTCTAGTATCTTTTTTGAAAGAAATTAATATTTTAAAAATCTTACATTTGACTCTGTTAATAAAAGGGCTAATGACATCAAATCTCAACAGAATTTCTAATATATACTTCTACCCAATGAAGCAATAATAATTGTTGTTCTGCTTATAGAAACTGCTTATATATAACAATTCATGTGCTTTTATTATAACTTTGGTAAAAAATTGGGGTTTTGTAGAAATCTTTTGATTTCAAGTAACCGTTACAGCTAAGCCGTTAGAGACATCGATATAATTTTTTCCTCATGATTATTTATGGGTGCTCTAACTAAAACACTGGAACTTTCCTCTACTTTTTTGAACTCGTTTAACAAATAATTGAAAAAAACAAACAAGGTGTTTTGAAAGTGTTATTAAAAAAAAATTACATTCTTTTTTTGGTCCTATGCAAAAGTGACTCATTTTGTAGAAAATTTTTCAAAAATTTCTTATTTTCGTAGAATTTTTCAAAAATTTCTTATTTTTATAAGAAATTTTAAAAATTTTTTTTATTTTTATAAGAAATTTTTCAAAAATTTCTTATTTTTATAAGAAATTTTTAAAATTTTTTTTATTTTGTTTTAAGAAATTTTTCAAAAAATTTTTATTTTTATAAGAAATTTTTCAAAAAATTTTTATTTTATAAAAAATTTTTCAAAAAATTTTTATTTTATAAGAAATTTTTCAAACAATTTTTATTTTAATAAATTTTTTTTTTTTAAATTTCTTCATTTTATATGAATTTTCTCAAAAATTTCATATTTTTATGGCAAATTTTTCCAAAATTTCTTATTTTAATGGGACAACAATTTCTTTTTTTATAGGAAATTTTTAAAAATTTCTTATTTTTATAAGAAATTTTTCAAAAATTTCTTATTTTTATAGCAAATTTTTTTTTATAAAAATTTTTTTTAAAAATTTCTTATTTTTATACGAAATTTTTCAAACATTTCTTATTTTTATAGGAAATTGTTTAAAAATTTCATATTTTTATTAGAAATTTTTAAAAAATTTCTAATTTTTATAGGAAATTTTTAAAATAAATATATATTTTTATACGAAATTTTTCAAAAATTTCTTATTTTTATAAAAAATTTTTAAAAAGTTCAAGATTTTTAACGGAAATTTTTCAAGAATTTCTTGTTTTTATAGCAAATTTTTCAAAAATTTCATATTTTTATAGGAAATTTTTCAAAAAGTTTTTATTTTTTAGGAACTATTTAAACATTTCTTATTTGAATAGAAAATTTTTCAAAAAATATTTAATTTTATAGGATATTTTTAAAAAAGTTCCTATTTTTATAAGATATTTTTCAAAAATTTCTTATTTTTATAAGAAATTTTTCAAAAATTTCTTATAAAAATAAGAAATTTTTCAAAAATTTCTTTTTTATAGGAAATTTTTGAAAAAATTCTTATTGTTATAGAAAATTTTTCAAAAATTTCTTGTTTTTTTAGGCAATTTTTCAAAAATTTCTTATTTTTATAGGAAATTTTTCAAAAGTTTCTGTTTTATATGGGAAATTTTTCAAAAATTTCTTATTTTTATAAGAAATTTGTATAGCAAAAATTTCTTATTTTTATAGAAAAATTTTCAAATATTTCTTATTCTTATACGAAATTTCTAAAAAAAATTTCTTATTTTTGAACGAAATTTTTATAGCAAAATTTTGAAAATTTTCTTATTTTTATAGGAACTTTCTCAAAAATTTCTTATATTTATAGAAAAGTTTTTCAAAAATTTCTTATTTTTATAGAAAATATTTCAAAAATTTTCTTTTTTTAAAGGAAATTTTTCAAAAATTTCTTATTTTTATACAAAATTTTTCAAAAGTTTCTTTTTTTATAGACAATTTTTCAAAAATTTCTTATTTCTATAGAAAATTTTTTTAAAATTTTCTTATTTTTGTAGGAAATTTTTCAAAAATTTCTTATTTTTATAGGAAATTTTTTAAAAATGTATTTTTTATGAAACTTTTTCAAAAATTTCTTATTTTTTATAGGAAATCTTTTAAAAATTTCTTATTTTTCATAGGAAATTTTAAAAAAATTTCTTATTTTTATAGGAAATTTTTCAAAAGTTTCTTATTTTTATAGAAAACTTTTCAAAAATTTTCTTTTTTTGAAGGAAATTTTTTGAAAATTTCTTTTTTTTTATGCAAAATTTTTCAAAAGTTTCTTTTTTTATAGGCAATTTTTAAAAATTTCTTATTTCTATAGAAATTTTTTTTAAATTTTCTTATTTTTGTAGGAAATTTTTCAAAAATTTCTTATTTTTTAGGAAATTTTTTAAAAATTTATTTTTTAAAGGAAATTTTTTAAAACTTTCTTATTTTTATAGGAAAATTTTCAAAAATATCTTATGTTTATAGGAAAGTTTTTAAAAATTTCTTATTTTTTTTAGGAAATTTTTCAAAAACTTCTTATTTTTAAAGGAAAATTTTCAAAAATTTCTTATTTTGATAGAATATTTTTAAAAAATTTCTTATTTTTAAAGGAAATTTTTAAAAAATGTTTAATTTTTATAGGAAATTTTTCAAAAATTTCTTATTTTTATAGAAAATTTTCCAAAAATGTTTATAGAAAAATTTTCGAAAATTTAATATTTCTATAAGAAATTTTACAGAAATTTCTTATTTTTATAGTCAATTTCTTATTTTATACGAAATTTTTCCAAATTTTCTTGTTTTTATTCTTAGCCTTAGTGTAAAAAATTAGTATTTAAATATCTTGATGTCTCAAAAAATAAACCAGTCAAACTTTTTTTTAATTTTTTTTTAAATAATAAATTTTTGTATTGCATATGCTCAGGAGAATCTTCAAGGATATTAAATATTTCGGAAACTCTTAGAATTAGGAAAGTTTACAACCGATATTAAGGTTTTTTTTGTAGGCTCATTTAGTTATCTAAAAATATATTCTAAGTAGAAAATCTCAAGTAATCCTCATTTTTTCATATAACTGGCATGTCCAAACTTTGGCTTGCAGTCGCAACACTTTTCCGATATTCGATCTGAATGAAAGTTTGTATTTGGGACATTCTTATGTATATATTGACCCAAGTTATCATAGCAAGGACAAATATAGATAATGCAAAATTGATAAATTTTAACAAAATCTTGCAAGAAGCTTAAATTCAAAGCTACATACAATCCACAAAAATATGGTTTCTTACAAACATTTTGCAATCTAATGTATTTATTACCTTCTATTATAGATAGCAATTTATTTGCCGGCCAAATTAAATATACAAACTTATCTTTATCTTTCAATAAATTAACCTCTGCGAAATCTAAAAGATAACCAATAATTTACACACATATATCTACTCTAATACCTATAAATAAAAATATATACCTCTATAACAATATTTATAATATTAAGCAATGATTTAATTGTTTTAACTAAAAAATATCACACACACTATCGTTGGAATACTAAAAAGCGATCGACAAATAAATAAATAAATGTTACACATACGCCTGAGATACAAATGATCAGATTGAAAAAAAAAACCTAAAGCCACAAAGTAAAATATTTTAAATATTTTCTTAAAGATTTTAAGTTCACTAAAATCTGAAAACAAAAAAGAAAACCACAAACAGCAAAAAAAAATAACCCCCCTAATCAAATATTAAACAAATTTGCAAGAAAACAATATAATGACAGGTGCTTTTTGTTTTTGGCTCAATTGAACAAATAAAAATTATTTGTTAAAATCTTAAGTTTTCAGCAAAAAATATTTTCTAAAAAAATAGCTAAGTAACGAAAATACACTTACAGCTGGCTGTTAAATGAAAACCTCCAACACTTTATACTCTTGTATAATTCCAATCAAAATGAAAAGAAAAAAACTAAAAAAAGACTTTAAATTAAAACGCCAATGTTTTTGAGAAAAACTTTTTAAGACATACGAGCTTTTCGCCTTCATATTCCAACATAAGTAGAAATAAATATATATTTCTGTAAAGTGTTTTTTTCTTCTTTTCGATCAGATAATAATTGTTTTAAGTTACATTTGGTGGTTTCTACATAATTTACTCTAACAGCAAAATGTCTGTAATTGTTTTGAAATGCCATAAGTTTGTTCAAATGTTTATTGTAAGTTTTTTTTGGGGCATGAAAATTTAAGCTTAAGTAAAAGCTTTAACAGTATTAGTTACCATATGCGTTTTTTTGCAGCTTAAAAGTAATTTTTTTTTTTTCTAAAATGGCTTTAAGCTGGCAGGAGTCTTTAACACTTTTCATTTCAGTTTCTTTTGTGGATTGTGTGTATGTGTGTGTGTTTATTTTTTCAACTTTTGCAATCTAACTCTCCATACACATGTCGTTTGATAATGATGATGGGAAATTATAGGTTTCGAAAAAATAAATATAAAACCAAATTTTAGCAAACACATAATTTGTCAGTAGACAATTAGAGAGAGAAGTGCTGGTGATATTTTTTGTTTTTTTTTGTTTATAATTTGAAAAAAACAAAAAATAAAAGTCTTTAAATTTTTAAATTGATGTACAGAATTTGTATGAAATCTAAAGAGTCTTCCAAAAGGAACTTTTAAATTACAAAGGTATTTTTGTTGCAGATACATCTGTCATACAAGAATGGCCTTCAACTTGATTTATGAAAATAGGTGTTCCATAGGGAAAATTTAGCACCCACACCCATTCATTCAATTATCGAAAATAATTATACCTATAAGAGCAAAGAGCTTATTGTGGATTTTGGGCTGAAATATTATTGGTTTATATTTCGTTTAAGATTAAGTTGAATCGCTATTATACGTCAGCGCTTTGTGTCGATATTTCAACCTTCTTCTGCCTAAGGTTAATGATCTGGATATTTATGATATTTTTTTATAGAAAATTTTTTTATCAAATTTTTTTATCAAAAATTTTTCTATAGACAATTTTTTTTATCAAAAATGTTTCTATATAAAATTTTTTATCAAAAATTTTTATATACAAAATTTTTTTATCAAAAATTTTTCTATAAAAAATTTTTTTATCAAAAATTTTTCTATAGAAAATTTTTTTATCACAAAGTTTTCTATAGAAATTTTTTTTAAATTTTTGATAAAAAAATGTTCTATAAAAAAATTTTTGTTAAAAAAATTTCTATAGAAAATTTTTTTATCAAAAAATTTTCTATAGAAAATTTTTTTATCAAAAATTTTTTTTTTTTAATTTTTCTATAGAATGTTTTTTATCAAACATTTTTTTATAGAACATTTTTTTTTATCAAAAATTTTTCTGTAGAAAATGTTTTTATCAAAAATTTTTCTATAGAAAATTTTTTTATCAAGAATTTTTCTATAGAAAATTTTTTTTAAATTTTTGATAAAAAAATGTTCTATAGAAAAATTTTTGATAAAAAAATTTTCTATAGAAAAATTTTTGATAAAAAAAATTTCTATAGAAAAATTTTTGATAAAAAAATTTTCTATAGAAAAAATTTATATAAAAAAATGTTCTATAGAAAAATTTTGCTAAAAAAATTATCTATAGAAAAATTTTTGATAAAAAAAATTTCTATAGAAAAATTTTTGATAAAAAAATTTTCTACAGAAAAATTTTTGATAAAGAAATTTTCTAAAGAAAAATTTTTGATTAAAAAATTTTCTAAAGAAAAATTTTTGATTAAAAAATTTTCTATAGAAAAATTTTTGATAAAAATATTTAAAAAAAAAAACTTTTTCTTTTAAATTAGAACTACGCATTAAAAAAACTTATTATACAATTATAAAGCATACATATTTTTATAAGAAAACTTTCAAATATTTTTTATTTTTATACGAAATTTTTCAAACATTTCTTATTTTTATAGAAAATTTCTCAAAAATTTCTCATTTTTATAGCAAATTTTTCAAAAATTTCTTATTTTTATAGGAAATTTTTTAAAACTTTATTTAATTTAATAGGAAGATTTTTAAAAATTTCTAATTTTTATAGAAAATTTTTCAAAAATTTCTGGTTTTTATAGGCAATTTTTCAAAAACTTCTTATGTTTATGGAAATTTTTCAAAAATTTCTTTTCTTTTTAAGAAAATTTTTAAAAAATTTCTTAGTTCTATAGGAAAAAAAATTTTGATAAAAAAATTTTCTATAGAAAAAATTTTGAAAAAAAAATTTCCATAGAAAAATTTTTGATAAAAAAATTTTCTATAGAAAATTTTTTGATAAAAAAACTTTCTATAGAAAAATTTTTGCTAAAAAAATTTTCTATAGAAAAATTTTTGCTAAAAAAATTTTCTATGGAAACATTTTTGATAAGAAATTTTCTATAGAAAAATTTTTGTTAAAGAAATTTTCTAAAGAAAAATTTTTGATTAAAAAATTTTCTATAGAAAAATTTTTGATAAAAATATTTAAAAAAAACTTTTTCTTTTTAAATTAGAACTACACAATGAAAAAACTTATTTTTTCTTTCTCTTACAATTACTATGTGCTTAGAGCATTTCGATACAAAAGCTTTATATTTGTTTTAGAAAAGTTTGAGTAAATTTGTATTTCAAAAAGAAGCATTTTAATGGAAAAGCTCAAATATCATAAGCATTTTAAAAGCGTGAAGATAGTATTGAAAGAGATTTTTGAAAAAGCTTTTGCAAGCTTTTTAATATAATTTCTTTTAGAAAATTATTTTGTTTAGAAGACTTTCTTTATAAAGATTGAGTACGTAAACTTTCTGGAATGTATTTGTTTCTTTAAAAAAAAGCGTAAAAACACAAATAATTCGATAAAAAGCTTTTCCAAAACAAAAGTTCCTCCATAAAAACAAATAATATTTTCTATAGTTATTTTTAAAATCAGATGAATTATTACTCAAGTTTTTGTAATTAAAAAATTTAGCTGTAAAAGCTTTTATACAATATAATTGCTTACAAAAACATTTTGTTAAATGACTAATCTTAAGAATCAAGAGATCTTCAAAAACGTGCCACCGTAAGAAAAAAGCTTTATACGTTCAAAAAACAAAAACATTTATTCATTTTATGGTTCTTAATACTAGAAGCTCTATAAAATCTTTGCTGATTAATTTCATTAAAACTCATATAAAGCCAAGTGATAGCTCATAGGTATTTATAATTATTTAACCTTTTTTATTTTTTTCCAAAAAAAAAAAACTTTCAAAATAAGATTTAACCCTTAAAACTAACTATCTTATAAAAGCTTTTCCCAGAATATATACATACTTAATGTTTTTCATTAGAAGTGCGTAAGCATTTAAGATCATTTTCCATAAAGATCGTAACATCTAAAGCTCTTATTTTAAAAGCTTTTAAATGATTTTTACAAAAATTTTTCCAAAATTCCTGCATTAGTAAAGCTTTCCTTCTGAAAAAATTGTTACACTTTTAAAGTTCCTATATAATAAAAGCTTTTATACAAAGTTTTCTTTAAAACTATTTTTTTTAATGAAGATTTACTATTGTTTAATAATAATTTGTATGTTACTTATAAAAGCTTTCCTATACAATTATTTGTTTGTAAAAGCTTTTCCATAGAAGCTCGTTTCTAACATGATCTCTTAAAAAATATTTGTAGAAACTTCACTTTGAAAAAGGGTTTTCTCAAATAGGAATTATATACTAAAAAATCTATTTAAGAATAGTTATATGATAAAAGCTTTTCAAACAGTAGAACACAATTGTTCAGTTTCATTTATAAAATTAATACCTACTTAAGGCTCTGGATGTTATATGCTTTAAACAAAACTTAAAAAGCATTTGTGCTAATAGTTTGAACAAAACAGAAATGTTATGCAGAAAAGAATTATAATACTGAATATTATGAAGGTTTTATATAAAAAAATTTATAAGAAACATCGTTAAACATTTTCTATGAGAAATTAATTTTTCTACTCTTACAAAAAATCGCTTATACAAAAAGTTATGGAATTCCTAAAACATTTCCCCCTAAAAACCCAATCAATTAATAAACTTAGTTTTTCCACAAATCATCGTCACAAATTACTTACAGAGAATACCAGCTAAGAAATATTTCTGCTAACAATGTTAACTTAAGCAAAACAATATTACCTTATTTGCATTTTAAATACCATAAATAAAGTCAAAATAACATTTAATTACCTGTTGGCCACAAAAACGCATTCTTTTCTCATTGACAATATTTTATTTTTAACTACTTAGTAGCACAAGTTGTATTTCTAGCAAAGAAATAGCATCAGTAGCGGCAGCACCAACAGCTACAGCTTATGGTTAAGGCAAAAGAGCAACGTAGCAGCAAAATGAACATCTTTTTACTTTTGCCACTTTACCACGCAGGGTATTAACTAGGTATCCCCTGGCTCCCCTCCTAACCTCTTAAACACCATTCAAACCACAATTATTGGTCAGGTTTTTCATATGGTAAGACTTGGAGGAACGTACTTTTTGAGACAACCAAACAAACAGCCCAAAATTGGTAGTGATTGCAACATTTGGTACAATTTTTAACAACAACTTAAAATACTAACGATTGCTAAGTTTAGGCAAATACAACAGGGACATGAGTTGTAAGTATGTATAAATGTTGGCAAGCAAAAACAACAACAATAACAACTATTAGTTGTTAGTCTTCAAAAGCTACCCGGTAAACATTTTTGATATAAAAGTTTTCTGTAGACAATTTTTGATATGATATTTTTCAAGAGAAATTTTTGATATATTTTTGTATAGAAAATTTTTGATGTAAAATATATAAGAGCTTTTGAATACAAATTTTCTATAGAAAATTTTAAATATAAAATTTTTTTATAGAAAATATAAAATTTTTTATAGAAAATTTTCTATATAAAATCTTTCCTTAGAACATTTTTCATATAAAGTTTTTTTTTTAGAAAATTTTTCATACAAAATTTTTTTTATAGAAAATTTTTGATATAGAATTTCTTTTAAAAAAATTTTTCATATAAAATTTTTCGATAAAAAATTTTCGATTTAAAATTTTTCTATAAAATATTTTCGATTTAAAAGTTTTCTATAGAAAATTTTCGATTTAAAATTTTTTATAGAAAATTTTTGATATAGAATTTTTCGATAGAAATTTCTTGATAATAAAATTATTCTGTAGAAAAGTTTTGATGTAAAGTTTTTCTATAGAGAATTTTTAAATTTAAATGTTTCTATAGAAAATTTATAATTTAGAATTTTCTGTTTAAAATTTTTCTATGGAAAAACTTTGATTTAAAATTTTATACAAAAGTTTTTAATTTAATAGTTTTCTATACAAAATTTTTGATATGAAATTTTTCTATAGAAAATTTATTGATATTAAATTTTTCTACAGAATTTTTTAATACGATTTTACTACAGAAAATTTTTCATTTAAAATTTTTCTATACAAAATTTTTGGTATAATTTTTTTGAACAAAAATTTTCGATTCAAAAGTTTTCTTTAGAAAATTTTTGATTTAAAATATTTCTATAGAAAATTTTGGATTTAAAATTTTTCTATAGAAAATTTTCCATTTAAAATTTTTCTATAAGATTTTTCTACAGAATTCTTTTAATGCGATTTTGCTACAGAAAATTTTTGATTTAAAATTTTTCTATAAAAAATTTTTAGTATAATTTTTTTTGTATCAAAAATTGTCGATTTAAAATTCATCTATCGAAAATTTTCGTTTTAAAATTATTTTGTAGAAAATTTTCGACTTAAAATTTTTTTGTAGACAATTGTCAGTTTAAAATTTATCTATAAAATATTTTCGATTTCAAATTTTTCTATAGAAAACTTTAGATTTAGAATTTTTCTATAAAAAATTTCTGATATACAATTTTCTTATTGAAGTTTCTTGATAATAAAATTTTTCTAAAGAAAAGTTTTGATATAAAATTTTTCTATATAAAATTTTTAGTTTAAAATTTTTTGTGAAAATTTTCTGTTTAAAATTTTTGATTTAAAATTTTCCATAGAAAATTTTTGATATACATTTTTTCTATAGAAATTTTTTGATATTAAATTTTTATACAGAATTTTCTTATAATTATTATATTACAGAAAATTTTTCATTTAAAATTTTTCTGTAGAAAATTTTTATTATAATTTTTTTGATCGATTTAGAAGCTTTCTATAGAAAATTTTCGATTTTAAATTTTTCTATAGAAAATTTTCGATTTAAAATTTTTCTATCGAAAATTTTTGATTTAAAATTTTTCTATAGAAAATTTTCGATTTAAAATTTTTCTATAGAAAATTTTCGATTTAAAATTTTTCTATAGAAAATTTTCGATTTAAAATTTTTCTGTAGAAAATTTTCGATTTAAAATTTTTCTATAGAAAATTTTCGATTTAAAATTTTTCTATATAAAATTTTCGATTTAAAATTTTTCTATAGAAAATGTTCGATTCAAAATTTTTCTATAGAAAATTTTCGATTTAAAATTTTTCTATAGAAAATTTTCGATTTAAAATTTTTCTATATAAAATTTTCGATTTAAAATTTTTCTATAAAAAATTTTCGATTTAAAATTTTTCTATAGAAAATTTTCGATTTAAAATTTTTCTATAGAAAATTTTCGATTTAAAATTTTTCTATAGAAAATTTTCGATTTAAAATTTTTCTATAGAATACCTTCAACTTGTTTATAGAAAATTTTAGATTTAAAATTTGTCTATAGATAATTTTTAATTTTTGGCTTAAAGCTTTTTTTTTGAAATTTTCGTTTTAAAATTTTTCTGTAGTAAATTTTCGATTTAAAATTTTTTCTGTAGAAAATTTTTGATTTAATAATTTTTCTTTTTTGATTTGAAATTTTCTTGATTTGAAATTTTTTATAGAAAATTTTCAATTTATAATTTTCGATTTAAAATTTTTCTATAGAAAATTTTCTATTGGAGGTTTTCGATTTAAATTTTTCTTATAAAATGTTTCTATAGAAAATGTTTGATATAAAATTTTTTATGGAAAATTTTTGATATAAATTTTTTTTGTAAAAAATTTTGGAATTTTTCATTTAGAATTTTTGATATAAAATTTTTCTATGTAAAATTTTTTTATAAAAAATTATTGTTGTAAAATTTTTTTATGGAAAATTTTTGATATAAAATTTTTCTATAAAAACTTATTGATAATTTTTTTTTTTCAAAAAATAACAATATTTTTTTTTTAATTTTTGATACACAATTTTTTTATAGAAAATTTTTGATACAAAATTTTTTTTATAGAAAATTTTTGATACGAATTTTTTCTAAAGAAAATATTTGATATACAATTTTTCTATAGACAATTTTTGATAAAAAAAAAATTTTAGTGATATTTTAAATATTAACTTCTTGAAAAAATAACAAAAACTTCTTCTATATAAAATTTTTGATATGGAATTTTTTTTATGTATATAATTTTTTTACGGAAAATTTTTCATATAAAATATTTTTATTGAAAAGTTATCATATAAAATGTTTCTATAAAGATATTGGATATAAAATTTTTCTATAGAAAATTTTTAATATTATTTTTCTATGAAAAATTTTTGATATAAATTTTTTCCATATAAAATTTTTCTTTAGAAAAATTTCGATATTTAATTAGTTTTTATAGAGAATTTTTGGTAAAAAATTTGTTATAAAATGTATCTATAAAAAATTTTTGTTATTAAATTTTTCTTTAAAAAAATTTTGATAATTTTTATAGAAAAATTTTATGATATAAAATCTTTGATATTAAATGTTTCTATCGAAAATTTTATATTTCATACAAATATGAAGAAAAAAGTTAAATGTATTAACTTAAGTTTTTACTGGGTTTTTGGCAATACACAAGAGCACTAACTCTAGCTATTTAAAAGAAGTAAATACTTAAGTTTTTTCGGTTTTTAATGTAAAATGTAAAAAAGGCTTTTCATAGTTAGTAACTAACGCAAAATATCATTGTAGTAATGCCAATTTTAATGTTAATGTTGCTAAAACAAAACAAAAAAAAAAAAGACTAAATCTATCTACCATAAGTATTTAACAATACAATGTGTTGCTGCTTCTTAAAACCGAAAGGGAAATGTTAAAGGAGAGTATGACGCGTAGGAAAGGGGTGACCGAGGTAGGAATGTTTTTATGTGTGACTTAATGATGTTCATTTTCATTTTGGTTTAAAGTTTTTACTTGTACTTAGATGAAAATCGAAATAGGATTTTGTTTTGCTGATTTCAACTACCACAAACAACACTTGCCAGAGTCTCTGTGTCTCATGGAGTTTTGGTTTTGTTTTAAAAGGCTTTTTTTGTTTGCCTATTTACTGCCACATTTTACATAAACATTGAAAACAAATGTTGGGGCTGTAAAAATGTATTTAAATTGTAGTCAAAAAGGCAGTAAGTAGAAATCTTAATGAATGCATTAAGAGAAAACCTTACGCACTATGGAAATTAAATATGAAAAATGTTTGAATAGGGAGTTGCTTCTGGTGAGGGAAGGATGCTTAGAGTTGAATATTTAGTAAAAGAAAATTGTTAAAATAATTGTTTTATATTTAAAAAAGCTTTTACAAATTAGATATAATGTTATTGAGAAGCTATTTTCTTTTAGTTATATCTTGATAAAGCAGTTTTTATCAGGTTTTTATAAGGAGCTTTTGCGTCAATGCTCTTAAGTACAAAAGTTTTAACAAATAGCTTTTTAATCAAAGCTTTTATTTGAAAAGCTGTTTGAATTATTTAAAATTTGTCGTAATTAAAATTACACTATTTCAAGGCTTAATAAGAAGTTTAGAAATTGACATTCCTAGGAATTGTCATACACTTGCTTTTGCGGTTAATTGTAGCAAGATGTGGTATTTAACTTGCGAAAAGCTTTCTCAAATCCAAGTAATCACTTGAAATTTAAACCATTTATCCATAGCAGATTCCTATGGATTTTACAATATTTCTACCTTTTAATCTTCGACCGGCTGAAACCGATATTTTATGAAAAGTTTTCGTATGATTTTTTTATTTCAAACTTTTTTATTTCAAACTTTTTATATGAAAATCTTTTTCTATGGAGAAGCTTTAAGATATAATCAAAACCTTTTTCGGAAAAATATTGTAATTGATTAAAAATTAAGAGCTTTGTGGATGAAAAACTTTTCAAATTAGTTCTTTTGAAAAATTTGATTTTGCATTTTTACTGAAAAAAGTTTTTTTTCCATGAAGAACTTGTTTAATTTATTTTGCTTTCCTAAAAGTACGTTTTTTTAAAGCTTTTTAAAAAAATATTTTATAAAGCAAAGCTTTTATATTAGAATTTCGTTACACCATATGTAAGCTATATATATGATATGATTTTCCATTTTTTATTGCAAAAAGTTGTTTATGCTTTATTAAAACTAAAAAGCTTTTTTTAAGAATATTTTTTTTATGAAGAAATTCCTTAAAAATATTTTCGTTCTAACAAGACCGTCTTTTTTTTATATTTTATAAAGAAAAGCTTTTGCAATAAAATTTCGTTAGAACATATTAAAGCTTTTTTGAAATATTTTATATAAAAACAAGAAAGTCTTTTTCCGAAAACTTTAAATGAACTGCTTACTTGAAAATGCAGTGGATCAATAAATAATACTTTTTGATAAATAACTTATGGATGACTCAGAAATTTTGCGTTGATTTAGTAGTTTAAGGATTGCTTAGCAGTTTAAGATGGCTCAACAGTTTTTGGATGACTCAACAGTTTTTAGATGACTAAGTAGCTTTAGGATGATTTGGTAGTTTTAATATGATTTAACAGTTCAAGATGACACCATATAACCTAAGGATGACTCAGTAGTTTAATGAATGCTCAGTAGTTTAAGGATGACTCAGCAGTTTTAGGATGACTCAGAAATTTAACCATGACTCGGAAGTTTAAAATGACTAAACAGTTGTACATGACTCAAATGGTAACCTAAGTTTAAGATGGCTCTACAGTTTTGGGATGACTCAAAAGTTGACGCCGCAGTTTAAGGATGACTCAGCAGTTCAAGATGATTCAACATATAACCTTAGGATGACTCAGTAGTTTAACGAATACTCAGTAGCTTAAGGATGACTCAGCAGTTTTAGGATGACCCAGCAGTTTAAAGATGACTCGGAAGTTTTAGGATGACTCAACAGTTCTAGATGACTCAAACGGTAACCAAAGTTCAAGATGGCTCTAGGATGACTCGAAAGTTTTAAGATGCCGCCTCAGTTAAAGGATGAAGATCAAGATGACTCAACATATAACCTTGGGATGACTCAGTAGTTTAATTAATACTCAGTAGTTTAAGGATGGCTCAGCAGTTTTAGGATGACTCAGAAGTTTTACGATGACTAGGAAGTTTTAGAACCGCCGTGGTATAGCAGGTTAGTCATCCGCCTAGCATACCAGAGGTCCCAAGTTCAATCCCTGTCAGATCCACTTGAAAAAAAAATTAATTTTCAAAAAGCTGCGGTTCACCTCATAACTCAGCTAGCCACTGGTTACTGAGTATTAGGCTATGAAAAACTTCTCTAACTAATGCATTTGCCGTTCGGAGCCGGCGTTAAAACGTCTAAAAATAGAATCGAATGCAGCTCATTGTCTGAGAGAAGTACCCCTTGTTCCAATTGGAATGTTGTCGGGGAATTATACATACATACAAGTTTTAGAGTGACTGAGCAGTTCATGATGACTCAAACGGTAACCATAGTTCCAGATGACTCTAGGATGACTCAAAAGTTTTAAGATGACGCCTCAGTTTAAGGATGACTTCGCAGTCCAAGATGACTCAATATATAACCTTAGGATGACTCAGTAGTTTAATGAATACTTAGTAGTTAAAGGATGACTCAGAAGTTTTAGGATGACTCAGCAGTTTAACGATGACTCGGAAGTTTTTGGGTGACTCGGCAGTTCAAGATGACTCAAACGGTAACCATAGTTCAAGATGGCTCTAGGATGACTCAAAAGTTTTAAGATGACGCCTCAGTTTAAGGATGACTCCTCAGTCCAAGATGACTCAACATATGACCTTAGGATGACTCAGTAGTTAAATGAATACTAAGTAGTTTAAGGATGACTCAGAAGTTTAAGGATGACTCAGCAGTTTAACGATGACTCGGAAGTTTTTGGGTGACTCGGCAGTTCAAGATGACTCAAACGGTAACCATAGTTCAAGATGGCTCTAGGATGACTCAAAAGTTTTAAGATGACGCCTCAGTTTAAGGATGACTCCGCAGTCCAAGATGACTCAACATATGACCTTAGGATGACTCAGTAGTTAAATGAATACTAAGTAGTTTAAGGATAACTCAGCAGCTTAACGATGACTCGGAAGTTTTAGGGTGACTTAGCAGTTTAAGATGACTCAACAGATAACCTTAAGATGAATCAGTAGTTTAATAAATACCCAGCAGTTTTAGGATGACTCAGTCGTTTAACGATTACTCAGCAGTTTTAGGATGACTCAGAAGTTCAAGATGACTCAACAGATAACCTTAGGATGACTTAGTAGTTTAAGGATAAGTCAGAAGTTTTAGGATGACTCAGCAGTTCAAAATTTGTAATAGAAAAATTTTCTAAAGAAAAATTTGTTAACCGAAAAATTTACTCTAGAATTTTTCTATAGAAAAATTTTTTAACCGAAAAATTTTCCAACTGAAATATTGTCTATAGAAAAATCTTTTAATCGAAAAATTTTCTAACCGAAAATTTTTTTAACCGAAAAATTTTCTATAGAAAAATTTTTTAATCGAAAAATTTTCAATAGAAAAATTTTTGGATGACTCAGTTTTAGAATAACTCAGCAGTTCAAAATTTGTAATAGAAAAATTTGTTAATCGAAAAATTGTCTGTAGAAAAATTTTTTAACCGAAAAATCTTCTATAGAAATATTTTCTAACTGAAAAATTGTCTATAGAAAAGTTTTTTGATCGAAAAATTTTCTAACCGAAAAATTTTTTAACCGAAAAATTTTCTAACCGAAAAATTTTTTAACCGAAAAATTTTTTAACCGAAAAATTTTCGATAGACAAATTTTTTAATCGAAAAATTTTCTATAGACAAATTTTTTAATCCAAAAATTTTCTATAGAAAAATTTTTTAATCAAAAAATTTTCTATAGAAAAAATTTTGCAATCGAAAAATTTTCTATAGAAAAATTTTCGATAAAAAAATTTCTTAATCGAAAAATTTTCTGCAGAAAAATTTTTTAAAAAAGAAATTATCTATGGAAAAATTTTTTAACCGAAAAATTTTCTATAGAAAAAGTTTTTTAACCGAAAAATTTTCTATAGAAAAAGTTTTTTAACCGAAAAATTTTCTATAGAACAATTTGTTAACCCAAAAATTTTCTATAGAAAGATTTTTTGACCGAAAAATTTTCTATAGAAATATTTTTTAATAGAATTTTTTTTTTACTAACAATTTTTCTATAAAAAAAATGTCAGTAAAAAATTTTCAGTTTAAAAATTTTCTATAGAAAAATGTTTTAACCAAAAAATTTTCTTTTGGAAAAATATATTTGCCTTATTTTTCTAAAATATTTCGCTTAAGCTATAAATAAGAGTTTTGTTGTAAGAAATGATTTATTATAAAACTTTTGTAATAAAAACTTTTTGGGAATGAGTTTTTTAAATAGAGCTTTTATGAAGAAAAGTTCTTTTTTTAACTTGAAATATATTTAAAGCTTTTTCAAAAGCTTTTTCTAAGGAATTTCATTTAAGGTTTAAAGAAAAGCTTCTTTGTAAAAAAAACTTTATTATTATTTTTACGAATTTTTAATAAAAAATACTTTGTTTTTTTATTAAGGTGTCTTTTAATAAAAAAAATTCTTGGAAATTAGTTTTTTGTTAAAGGAGTGAGCTTTTGTAAAGAAAAATTCGTTTATTTAAAAACCTGAAATATATATAAAGCTTTTTTAAGAACATTTCGATTAACTTCCAACGAAATTTTCTCTGTAAAAAATATCATTATAAAAGTTCATTATAACTTGTTAGGCTTAATATTTTATTAGATAGCTTTTAATAAACTCTTTTTTGAAATGTACTTTAATGGAAACAATTTCTACTTAAAGATTTTTTTCATGACATTTTTATTAAAAAATTTAAGCTAAAACAATTTACCGTGAAAGGAACTTGTAAAATTTCTATTCAATTTTTTTTTTAGATTATATCATTTGAATTGCATATAAAAGCTTTCTTTGAGAAATGCTTTATTATAAAAGCTCTTTATGAACATTTTTGTAGTGGTTGTAAAGCATACTTCCCCTTGGCAAATCACCTACCTTATCTCGAAAATTTTTATTTTCTTTTTTCAAAGTATTTTCTGTTATTTGTTTTTCCCAACACACAAAAGCTTACAATTAGTTTTCGAAAGCATTTCCTGGGAGGCCTCTTAAGAAGGTTATTAAATCAAACCTAAACTGCAGTTAATGTTTATTACTTTTCCTCTTCTGCAAAAAACATTTTCAAGTGATTAGTTAACTGTTAGTTTTCAGCAACTCGGTAATAAATTATAATTTCTATTAAATATTCTTACAATTTAAGAGAAGCTGAGAAAAAAAACAACACCAAAACCAACAAAATTCCTATGAAACGAAAACGGACCAGATCCTGTGAAAGAATTAAGTAACGAAAAAAAATCTGAAGGAAAAAAAAACAGAAATGAAAAGAAAACCAGCGAGTGCAACTTTAAAAAAGTTAATCGTTAATTTTGTTGACCATGACATAATAATCTCATAAGCTGTCAACTTTTAGCCTGACTACAGTTTATTTTATAAAATAAATACATGCGTGAGCATTTTATACCTCTATGTTAAATTTCTTTGACTTTTTTTTGCTTATATTCATCTACTATTACCACTTTGTGCGAGTTAAGATTCTTTTCTTTATTTTCAAGAAAACTGGGTGTTCTTTTTCCGTTGTGTTGTTATTTTAGATTTTCTCCTTTAATTTGTTGTTGTTGTTACTGCTCCTCTTAGTCAAGTTTAGTAGTTATCAGCCAAGAGAAGGAGTTGAATTTTTACGTTTTGCGCTTTTTTTAATTTGCCCAGACCAATATGCGTGTTTTGTAGTTAAAAGCCAACATCTGTCTGTATGCGTTAACGTTTTTTTTTTCGTTAAAAGTTGTTTAATTTTTGTTGCCATTCTTCTTCGTGTTATTGTAGCTAATACAGGGTTTTAAATTATAGTTACTTTTTTCGTTGGTCTTTCATTTTAGAGTAGTTTATAGTTAACTTTTTTTTTTCGTTCTTTAACTAAAAGTTGTAGTTTTCTATGAGCAACAGCTGATAATATTTAAACATAAATAGATTTTTATGTTTAAACTGAATTTCTGTTTTTTTTTTTCTATTCTTTTTGAAAGCAGATAAGAAGTTATAATTTGTGGGAATGTTCGGGATTTTTCTATTTTCATTTAGAAATCTTAACGGTAATGTTTGAGGTATTGAGACTAAGGACAGGAAATTTTATTATTAAGTGAAAAATATTAAGTAGATTTAATAATAAATGATACTTTTTTATATAAAAAAGATAATATTTTTAAAAAGCAAATTATTTATAAAAAATATTATTTTTTTCATAATTTTTGAATTTAAACTTCCGTTGGAGATTGCAAGTGACAACTTGTGAAACAAGACTAATTACAGATTATAGGCCCAAGTCTCAACTTTATAAGGATATATAAAGCATCTGCATATATTTGCAATTTAGCCAAAAACCCAATAATAAGTGACATGGTCTGAAACAAGGTATTTTTTTTAAATATATTTTTGGGTTATTTTGAGTCCATTAGTTACACAGTAGCACATTTTTCAACTTCAAAATCTTAAACCAATGAGACCCCCAAAATCTGAAAACTTATGATGGTAGAAGAAGAATAAATGAATCAATAATAAGCTAAGGTTTTTTTTGATATCATTTTAAAAGTTTTTGAATTAGGGGTGAATTTGCGTATAATTTTCAAAAACATTCATCAGTCTACACCTCGTGAACTATTCGAAATATTGCTCTTGCACAGCAAATTTTTACTTCTTTATTAGATCTAAGAGATAAAATCATACACAAAACCACAAAAATACAGTGAACTAAGATCAATCAAATTCGGCTCAATCTCCTTCAGTTTCAAAGAAATTAAATTTCTATGTTTCCATATAAAAATTTAAGAAAATCATGTTTTGGAACGAATTTAAAAAATGATTAAGAAGTTTTAGGAGAAGCAACAGTTTAAAGATGACTGAGGAGTTTTAGGGTGACTCGGCAGTTTTAGGATGACTCAGCAGTTCAAGATGACTCCACAGATAACCTTAGGATTACTTAGTAGTTTAATTTTGACTCAGCGGTTCTAGGATTACTTAGCAGTATAACGATGACTCAGAAGTTTTAGTATGATTCATAAGTTATAGGATGAGTCAAAATTTTAGAATGTCTCAGCGGTCCAAAATTGTTTTCCCGTTTTTGCAGCCTTTTAAAATTAGTGTTTCTCGCGTTGTTAGGTTCGAAGATTAAGTACGCATTTTAAAAAAATTTTTTACTGATCACAGATTTTTGACCAAATGGCTCTATCTTCTTTAGTTTGCAAGAAAATCAAAGTTTTATGTTATCATATAAAATATAAAAATTTTCAAAAAATCATGTCTAAGTACGATTTTTTAAATTTTTTAGTGACCACAGATTTTTGCCCAAATGGCTCTATCTTCTTATGTTTTCAAGTAAATCATAGTTTTATGTTCTCATATAAAAATTTTCAAAAAATTATGTTTTAGTACAAATTTTAAAATTTTAAATATTAGTGATTACAAAAATAAATTCAATAATTTTTCTATTAAAAATTTCTAAAGAAAATTTTTATATGAAATATTTCTAAGGAAATTTGTATATAAAAAATTTCTGTAGAAAATTTTTATATTAAAAATTTCATGGAAAATTTTTATATGAAAAATTTCTATAGAAAATTTTAATATAAAAATTTCTATAGAAAATTTTTATATAAAAATTTCCATAGAATTTTTTGATATAAAAAATTTTTATATGAAAAATCGTTATAAAAAATTTTTATACGAAAAATTTCTATAGAAAATTTTTATATAAAAAATATCTATAGAAAATTTTTATATAAAAATTTCTATAGAAAATTCTTCAATAAAAAATTTCTATAGAAAATTCTTATATGAAAAATTTCCATGGAGAAATTTTATATGAAAAATTTCTTAGAAATATTTTATATGAAAAATTTCTATAGAAAATTTTTATATGAAAAATTTCTATAGAAAATTTTTATATGAAAAATTTTTATGGAAAATTTTTTTTTATATGAAAAAATTTCTATTGAAAATTTTAATATAAAAATTTCTATATATTTTCTTTATATGAAAAAATTTCTTTATATGAAAAATTTCTATTGAAAATTCTTATATGAAAACTTTTATAGAAAATTTTTATACAAAAAATTTCTATAGAATTTTTATATGAAAAATTTTTATAGAAAATTTTTATATGAAAAATTTTTATAGAAAATTTTTATATGAAAAATTTTTATAGAAAATTTTTATATGAAAAATTTCTATTGAAAATTTTTATATGAAAAATTTCTATAGAAAGTTTGTATATGAAAAATTTCTATAGAAAATTTTTATATGAAAAATTTCTATTGAAAATTTTTATATGAAAAATTTCTATAGAAAATTTGTATATGAAAAATTTCTATAGAAAATTTTTATATAAAAAATTTCTATAGAAAATTTTTATATGAAAAATTTCTATAGAAAATTTTTATATGAAAAATTTCTATAGAAAATTTTTATATGAAAAATTTGTATAGAAAATTTTTATATGAAAAATTTTTATAGAAAATATTTGTATGAAATATTTCTATAGAAAATTTTTATATGAAAAAATTTCTATAGAAATATTTCATATACAAAATTTCTATAGAAATTTTTCATATACAAAATTTCTATAGAAATTTTTCATATACAAATTTTCTATAGAAATTTTTTCATATAAAAAATTTTCTATAGAAATTTTTATGTAAAAATTGTCTATAGAATTTTTTCATATTTATTAAAAATTTTCTAGAAATTTTTTCATAATAAAAATTTTTTATAGAAATTTTTCATATTAAAATTTTTACCAAAAAAAATTGCAATAGAAAATTTTTCTATGAAAAATTTCTATACAAAATTTTTCTATGAAAAATTTCTATACAAAATTTGTATATGAAAAATTTCTATACAAAATTTTTATATAAAAAATTTCTATAGAAAAATTTTATATGAAAAATTTCTATAGAAAATTTTTATATGAGAAATTTGTATAGAAAATTTTTATATGAAAAATTTCTATAGAAAATTTTTACATGAAAAATTTCTATAGAAAATGTTTGTATGAAAAATTTCTATAGAAAATGTTTGTATGAAAAATTTCTATAGAAAATGTTTGTATGAAAAATTTGTATAGAGAATTTTAATAAGAAAAATTTCTATAAAAAATTTTTGTATAAAAAATTTCTATAGAAAATTTTTATATGAAAAATTTCTACAGAAAATTTTTCTATGAAAAATTTCTATAGAAAATTTTTCAATGAAAAATTTCTATAGAAAATTTTTCTATGAAAAATTCCTATAGAAAATTTTTATATGAAAAATTTCTACAAAAAATTTTTATATAAAAAATTTCGATAGAAAAATTTTATATGCAAAATTTTTATAGAAAAAACAAAGAGAAATTATATATAAAATTATTCGTATTTCCAGACTTTTATAATTTTTTAAAAGTTTTTCTTTAGATTTGTTGTCATATTTTCAATAAAAATTTTTCACATGCAACAAATTTTCGATAGAAATTGTTTCATATAAAAAATTTTCTATAGAAATTTTTTTATATAAAAAATTGTCTATAAATTTTTTTTTTCATATAAAAAATTTTCTGTAGAATGCTTTCAATTCTTCGTTAGAAATTTTTCGTATAAAAATTTTCTATAGAATTTTTTTCTTACAAAGAATTTTCTATATACATTTTTTCATATAAAAAATTTTCTATAGAATTCTTTCAATTCTTTCTTAAAAATTTTTTTCATGTCAAAAGTTTTCTATACAAATTTTTAATATAAAAAATTTTCTATAGAATTCTTTCAATTCTTTCTTAAGAATTTTTTCATGTCAAAAGTTTTCTATACAAATTTTTAATATAAAATTTTTTTCATAGAAAGTTTTCATACAAAAAATTTTCTATAGAAAAAATTTATATTAAAAATTTTTTTTATAAAAAAATGTCTTTACAAAATTTCAACACAAAAATAATTGCAATAGAAAATTTTGTTTTTTTTTCAAATTTTTGATTCAAAATTGTTTTATTGTTATGAATACTTTTAAATATAAATTCTACTTACAAAAAAAAAAAGATTCTTGCCAAAATTAGGATTATTTACCTGTAATGAAATAAAAAATATATTTATTAGGAATTATTAAAGTTTAAGAAAGAAAAAATGTGTTATTTTCTTTTATTTGTGTTTTAGGGTGTCTTTGGTGTCCCATCTCCTGCATCTTCCTACAAAAATGCACCTGTTGTGTTTTCAGAATTTTTTTTTAAAACCTAAAATTTTCGCTCAAATCACCTTTAAAAAAGTAATTTTATTATAATTTATTTTAATATACAATAAATTACATAAAAATGTAAAGATTGATAAAACTAAAAGCTCCAACGATAAAAAATGTAATACTAAAAATCAAGAAAATATGTTTAAGACGAAAAAACTAAAAAGATAACAGTTTTTAATATGAGGAAATTAACGAATTTTGAATTAAGAAAATAATTTCTCAAACAACAAGAAAAAATATAAATACTACCGAAAACAAAATATAAGGTCCTAAAAAACACAAAAATTGCCAGGAAATCAAATAAATATAAAATTCAACAAAAGTTGAAAAAAAAGAAAAGAAACTTGTAATACAGGTACTTTTGGAGTAGGAAAAAAAATTCACTGAAATAAAAAGTTAAAGGAATATATGAAAAACTGACTAAACTAATCATATAGTAAAAGGCTTTAAGGCGTCGTTCTTTAAAACCTAAAAAAAAAGAAAACAAAAACAATAAAAACTACATCAATAATAAAACAATGTATAGCTCTATACAATATATTGTTCATAACCATTCAAAAATCTTTATAAATGTATGACTATATGTTCATATGATATTTTACTTCAATAAGAAGAAAAGAAAAAACTCAACAAAAATAGCCACATTTTTAAAAATCAAGTCAAGATATGATGAAGCTTAAAACACAAAAGCCACCAAAATATTAATGTTAAAACACTTTTATATAAACCAATATAAAGGCAATACAAAAATCGAGAAGACAAAAAAAATCCGCCACTAACAAATCGTGTTTTAAGCCAACTGGTGTTGAAAGCAATTTCAAAAATGATGAGTATGATCGAATCATTTTTGCGATTTTTTTTTATTTCATACATTTTCGCTGTTTAACAAAAAACAAATTTCAGTAAACGTCCTCTCATATATAACCAATAAAGAAAACAAAAAAAATATATATTAAGAAAAAGCAACGAAATCATCATCGTTATAGTCTCCTGGTGACTGCAATTTACTAGCATGAGTCTCGGTTGTTATTGTTTAGGAGCTTCTTCCTTGGAAGCTTTACAAAACTAAAGCCATAAAACTTTGAGTGAACATTTTTCTTTAGCAATAAGCAGTTTATTTTATCGTTTATTAAAAATCATTTTAACTGCTAAAAAATATTTTATATTTTAATATTGATTTTTATTAAAGTAAATGTTAATAGGGCTTTTGGGAGGGAATCGTGTAATCAAGCAACTAAGAGGTCCTTGAATCATTGAATGAATAAGATAAAGCTAATGAAAATATATTTTCAGAAGATTGAAATTGTCTTCACTTTTATTTTTTTATTCAGGAGTGTTCTAGATACCCTACACTACCTTTGGCCTACAAAGTTGAAGAATATGCTCACAAGATCTAAGCGGATGGAATTCTAAAATATGCTCGGCCGTTGACCTTAACGTGTTGCAAATATAATAAGTTCTATTTACTCTAGGCAAAATGAAACTTCCCTAAAAATTGCGTGCTTCAAGTGAATGGTTACAGCTTTTACACTATCACTTTAACTCGAAAATGTTCTAGGCGCTAAAAAGGCGCTACTTTTCTTGTTTCACCAATCACAGTAAAGTCATCTTTGGGTCAATTAACATACAAGAAATCGATTTTTTAGACAATTTAGAATACAATACAATATGAAGTTGTAATCAATATTTATTTGTATTCAATTTATTTAAAATAGCGTTAACTATCTATAAATGGTTTTTCATTTCACACTTGTTTCTTAAGTCTTTTGATTTGCTCACATTTTTACAACTTCTGTGCTATTAGTTATGCTACAATTTTTCTGACTTCTTATACTTATTAATAATTATTTAATTGTTATTTAGTAAAATTAGAGAATTTGAAAAAAAAACACTTTTTATAATATATAAAAAACCTTAAGATATATATGTATAACTTCTTTTTCAGCCATATTTCTTTCCCTTTTTTATCAAAAAAAAAAAAAAAAAAACATTATGCGATTTTAATAATTTTCTTCTGTTCAGAATTACTTTAAAATGATTGGTAGTTGTAATTTTCTTACACATAATGTTGGTTCTGGAAGTTTTTGTGAGTGAGTGTAAGTTAAAGTGATGGTGGGTATAAACATTTAAACACTACAAGTAAAAGGAGTAGGGAATGCAAGTTTTGGCCTTTATAAGAGCCAAGCAAACAGCCTGTCTCTGATATATGAGATTATTAACGTAGTTCTTATGCGAATACATACTTTAATTTACTCCTAGTGTCAATAAAGCCTTATATATACTATAGGCCATCTAGTGAATCATAAGGTCAATGAAATGACAATAGAAAATTTTTTCTATAGAAAATTTTTTCTATAGAAAATTTTTTTAACAAAAATTTTTCTATATAAAAATTTTTAACAAAAATTTGTCTGTAGAATATTTTTTTAACAAAAATGTTTCTATAGAAAATTTTTTTATCAAAAAGTGTTCGATAGAAAATTTTTTTAACAAAAAATTTTTTCTAACCAAAATTTTTCTATAGAAAATTTTTTTATCAAAAAGTTTTCTATAGAAAATTTCTTTATCAAAAATTTTTCCATAGAAAATTTTTTTTATCAAAAATAGGTTCCTGTCACAAATTATTTTTTTTAATTTATGATTTTTAAATTAGATGACACTTAGAAGTTTTCTATTGAAAATTTTTTTATCAAAAAGTTTTCTATAGAAAATTTTTTTCATCAAAACGATTTCTATAGAATTTTTTTTTTATCAAAAATTTTTCTATAGAAAATTTTCTAATCAAAAATTTTTCTATAGAAAATTTTCTTATCAAAAATTTTTCTATAGAAAATTTTCTTATCAAAAATTTTATTATAGAAAATTTTTTTATCAAAAATTTTTCTATAGAAAATTTTTTTATCAAAAATTTTTCGAATTTTTCCACAGAAATTTTTTTTTTTTTGAAAAACTTTTCTATAGAAAATTTTTTTTTTCAAAAATTTGTTCAGTCGATGATCTTCGCTTTTGTTTAGGGTTTATGAACATAATTCTGGAAGGTTTTGTTCGGAAAATAAGTAATAATGCGGGGTTTTCGATCTGTCTAAATTGGGGATAATCCTTCTGAAGAGATGGCCTAACCAACCATCGAAACGCGTCGTGGAATTTCGGTTTTTCCGCAAACAATTTCTGGCTTTAATCAATAAATTTTTCTGTAACATTAATAAATAAATGTAACAGATTTGGGATCAAATGCGAATAGTCATTCTTTTTGAATAATATTTACATCCCTAAAATTTTGTTATTTTTTGAGAACATTTTTTTATGAAAAATTGGTCTATAGAAAATGTATTATCCAAAATTTTTATTTTTAAAATTGTTTTATCAAAAATTTTTCTATAGAACATTTTTTTAATCAAAACTTGTTGTCTAGAAATTTTGTATCAAAAGTTGTTCTTTAGAAAATTTTTATATCAAAAAATTTTCTATAGAAAATTTTTTTAACCAAATAGTTTCTATAAGAATTTTTTTGTAGAAAATTTTTTTATGAAAAATTGTCTTATAGATTTTTTTTATTAAAAATTTTTCTATAGAAAATTTATTTTTATGCAGAAAATTTGTTTTATCAAAAAATATGTATGTAAATATAATTCGGGATGTCGGGATGTAGATATTATTCAAAAAGATAAATTATTCACATTTGATCCCAGTATATTAAATTTATTTATTAATGTAATAGACAATTTATTGATTAAAGCCAAAAAATGTTTGTAGGGAGAACCAATTCCTCTATGTGTTTCGATGAGGAGGAGTACCCTACTTTTAGACAGATCGAAAACCTTTTATTATTACATATTTTACAAACACAATCGTTACGAATTATGTTTGTAAATCAAAGGTAAAACCTCAGGTTACCGACCGAACAAAAGTAAACACAAACATTTTTCATATAATAAATAAATGTGATAGACTGGGATCTAATGCGAATAATTTTTCTTTTTGCAAAATTTTTTTATTAAAATTTTTTCTATGGAAATATATTTATTAAAAGTTTTTCTATAAAAAATATTTTTATCTATAATTTTTCCACAGAAAAATATTTTGTTTATAGAAAAAATTTTATAGTAAAATATTTTAATAGAAAGTTTTCACAGAAAAATATTTTTATCGAAAACATTTCTATAGAAAATTTTTTTATCGAAAAATTTTCCTGAGAACATTATTTTTCTTTAGGAAAATATTTATTTCTTAAATAAATATTTACACAGACAAATCTAAAATTGTTTAGTAATAGCATTTATTTAAGTTTTGAAAAATATTTCCAATTCGGTTTCATTTATTTTAAACGTTAACAAAAATAATCGAAAACCTCGAATAAAAAAACGAATTATGTTTGTAAACCTTAACGAGTTTCGATATTTGCTTAGGCCATTATCTTCAGGAGGAGTATCCCTACTTTTAGATAGATCGAAAACCTTTCATTATTACATATTTTACAAACACAATTGTTATGAATTATGTATGTAAATCAAAGTTAAAAGCTCAGATTATCGACTTAACAAAAGTAAAAACAAACATTTTTCAGATGTTAAATAAATGTAATAGACTGAGATCAAATGCGAATAATTTTTCTTTGTGGAAAATTTATTTATTGAGAATTTTTCTATAGAAATATTTTTATTAAAAATTTTCCTATAGAAATATTTTTATTAAAAATTTTTCTATAAACAAATATTTTTATCCATCATTTTTCCACAGAAAAATATTTTATCTTTAGAAAAAATTGTATAGTAAATTATTTTTATAGAAAGTTTGCACAGAAAGTTTACACAGAAAATAAGCCGCATCGCCCATAATGAGATACGAGTCTTTTGCTTAACTGGCTAAGCGTCTATGAGTCTTTTTGTACACTTTTTTGATCACCAAACTGATTGCACACATTCTGCTTTCAAATAGTCGCTTTCAAGTTATTTTCTGAGTCTTTTTATGGTCTTTTTTTATCACCAAACTGATTAAAATATCATAAGAAATAGTAGTATTAGGATCGTTTGCACCATAAGATTTTGACTGCACACATTCTGCAAGAATTGTTTATGCTTTTGTAAACTAGTCGTTTTCTAAGCGTTTTAAGGAGTCTTTTTGAATCTTTTTTTGATCACCAAGCTAATTAATCAGTTTTTGATTATCTATGCGAATCCCAAAAGACTCATTTTTTCTCTGAAATTATATTCAGGGAAACAATAACAAAGTTATTAATGACAAATTTAGAAAAAATAAATTATAAGTTATTATTTCAATTGATCTTTAGACCCACGTATAAACTATCGTTTTATTGAGGGAGCGATATTATATATCGCTCCCTCAATAAATAATAAATATTATTAACTGCTTGATTATCGTAACCTAAGTACCATGTTATCATCGATAAGGTATGCTTGGAGATTTTTAAAGCTTTATTTCCGACAGAAACATTGCGATGATTATGAAGAGCTAAAGGACTAGGTTGGGTTCTATAGTTCGTTAAGTTTGCACCTCAATCAGACAAACATTTATTTTTTATTACAATCGTCAGATCTAACACCACTCGAGTGAAGCAAATGTATTAAAACAAAAATCTGCTGATTAACTTAAATTAGTCGTGATACATTTCTAATACTATAATATCCCAGCAAAACTTTGGTAATGGCAAGTACTCTGATAACTGGTAACCTTGTAACGACTACAACATACCATCCCAATAAATAATAAGTTATTACAGAAGTACTTATTTGTAATTAAGATGGTAATTTAAACTGAATGGCCCCGGTTCAAATCCCACCAAGGGCAACAATTTTTTTTAGTTTTTTTTTTTATTAAAAGAGTCTTTTTAAATGATTTTTGAATTTTAAGAACTTAAATATTATCTTCTGTAAAAAAATTTGTAAAACTAACTCACGAAAAAATACCATCATGAGTCAATTTTGATTATGTAGGGGATGTTGAATACCAAACACGATTCTAATTGGTCTTAACTTGGTAAGTCCAACTTATCTGGGTCATCCTTCATCTCAACTGTGGACACATACCTCCTCATAGTATCACCCGGGGAGCTAGTTTAACACCCATTAATGTTGTGAGTTAACATGTTGCGAGAGTTGTCCCATAAGATCGATAAAAATGGGTCTCTTGAAAAAAAAATACAATGAAGAGGATAAAATTAGAATTGTAATGTCCCACTACCTAATGTTAGAGGAGGATGTCCGAAACTTCGATAGAAAGACCAAGTAGAGGAACATTTTTCAAAGCTTGGCTTATAAAATTGGAGAATATTCGCACAAAATCGAAATCCATGGAATTCTAAAATATGCTCGGACTTTGACCTTAACAGGTTGTAACATTTAAGTAAGTAAGAGTCAATCTTATGTAAAAACTTATACAAAAAAGAAGATTTAAATTGTTTAAGTTTTAAAATAATTTTAAAAAAGTTTTAAAATAATTACAAAAAATCGTATAAAAATATTTTTCCAAAAATTACAACAAAGCAAAAAAAAAAGCAGAGAAAAACAAAGTTATTTTCACATGATTTTGGATCTAAAAATAAAAATTGTTTATATTAATTATAAGCTGCTAAGTTTTCAACATATGAAGTAGCTCAGAGTCTCTGCCTAGCAGTCGGAGGGTCTGGGATCGAGCCCCCATGGGATCATAAAAAAAATTTTGTATTTCGTTTAAAAATATATGTTTTTAATAAAACAACAACAAAAAATTGGTGCTGTTGTTGTTGCTGCTTTCAAATTGCTTACCCAAGTCATTACGTTTCTGCAATTGGTAAGTACTTGCCTCCAATGACATCCCCATGTTAATGTAATGACTTAAACAGCGAATGAGTAAGTAGTTCGTGTTCAATAGTTTAACTGTTTAACTCATTATTTGGTAATGAAAAGTTTTACTGGGATAGTCAAGGAAACAACAATGCCAAATACCACAAAAAACCTAACAAATTTTTGGAAAATAAACATTTCTTTTCCCCTACTTTTATGAAATTTGACAAATAATGTCAATCTTAAAGCTTTCCCTATTCGATCAGCTTGAGTTCATTTAAATCAAAGATTTTTCAATATTCCCGATGCGTAGAGTGTATTTATGAGGCTTCAAAAAAAAAAGTTCATTCCTCATTTTTTTGGGCTGTAATGTGGTTTTTTGTATTATTAAGATAATGTTGTTGTTTTTCTTGCCATATTTTTTTTTTGCTCGGTTCATACTTGTCCATACTGACAATGACGAGCTGTCAGTCACTCATTCACAGAGTCATTTTAGTTCATCATATATTTCAAGTAAGAAAGAAGAAGTAGAAAAAAAAAGATATGGCGTCTGTGTCGGCATTATTACGAGTATTACATTTTTAAAGATTTTTTTTCATTTTTTTTGGTTCTTTCATACCATTTTGCTTTAATGTACTTTATTGACTTGGGTACTCCTAAAGCTGGGATACCAAATTCGTCCGAAACTTATTTACAATATAATGACGATCATGATCGTGTTCATCAGTTTTAGTTATAGTTATATAGTCATATTGTGTATTATATTGTATTGTTTTGTATGTGTATTGTATATTGAAGGGTTTTGTTTTCTTGATGATTTTAATGCTTATGTTATGATTATGATGTTTCATGATTTGCTACTTATTCTTCAGATTCTTGATGCCTTTGAAATTCTTTTCAGGTTTTAAATTTCTTTTATCTTTGTTTGCCATTTTGTGTAATATTTTTTTTGTAATTTTTTTCATTTCATTTTGTATTGGCAAATTATTAACGAAAAGAAATTCTCTAAAAACACACCTATTTCAAACAAAAGCTTTTAGGATTTTTTTTTTGCTGTTGTTATTATTTTGCTCATTATTATCTTGTTACAAGATTATTATCTTGAAAGTCATTATGGCAAAAGCTTTGTGGATGTGAATGTATGATATTTATACTTTACAATGTTTCGATTTTGTTATTAGTTATTGAAAGGTTTGGTATGTAATATTGGGACTACTTGAAATGAGGAAGGAGAAAAATTAATTTGGAATAGCTACAAAATAATTTTGAAGTTACAAACAATTTAAATACCGCTACGGAACGTAGACTATATTTATTGAGTCTGCCCATTAACATATGGCAATATCAACATTTTCACCAATTGTATCTTCTTGAATTGAATACTCCATAATTTTGAAACTATTTATATATTTATAGATAATAATGTAATGATAACAAATGTGACATATGGCACAGTCTAAAATTTTCAATAAATATAATCTTATTTACCAATAAACTCAAAAACAAACATACATTTTTTGAGCACGTGTGTGTGCCTTAGCTTTCTTTCATTGAATAATCGCCATTAGTTGTTTCCGAGTTATAATATCGAGAGGACCATAAGGCAAATGAAAATGCATGAAATTGCAAAATATTTTTATAATAGAGCCTTTGCAAGTACCTTTTCTAAGAACTAGGACTAGGACTAGAACTAGGTAAGGGTTATATAGTATCGGAGAGGTATAGTCTAGGAGTCTATAAATCAGATATTATGAGATATTTGATAATATTGATCTGACTAACAAACTTATGCGGTCTTTGAAATGAGCTACTCTTGTTTTTCTAGTTATAGAAAAAATGGAATATACATAACTGTTCTGGAGTCACTCGACAGTGTAGAGAGGGCTAAGGTGTTTATTGGTGACAGTAGGGTAACAGACTTTTCTTTGGAATGCAAATTGTCTGTTATTGCTGTTTTGATAATGACATGCGTTCAATAAGAATTAGTCCCCAAACACCGAAATTTTGAGAAAACCATTCCTTACTTTTGCTTAGATCCAAAAAACTTCTATAGAAATTTATTGTACCAAAAATTTGTCATCCAAATTTTTGCAGCAACCAAAAATGTTCGATAGAAATTTTTTGTATCCAAAGTTCTTCTACAAAAAATTTTTTTCTTTAAAAATTAGAAATTTTTGAAAACTTTCCTAAAAAAATAAGAAATTTTTGAAAAATTTCCTATAAAAATAAGAAATTATTGAAAAGTTTCCTATAAAAATAAGAAATTTTTGAAAATTTTCCTATAAAAATAAGAAATTTTTGAAAAATTTATTATAAAAATAAGAAATTTTTGAAAATTTTCCTATAAAAGTAAGAAATTTTTGAAAATTTTCCTTTAAAAAAAGAAATTTTTGAAAAGTTTACTATAAAAATAAGAAATTTTTGAAAAATTTCCTATAAAAATTAGAAATTAAAAAAAAAAATTCCTATATAAATTAGAAATTAAAAAAAATTCCTATAAAAATTAGAAATTTTTAAAAAAATTCCTATAGAAATAAGAAACTTTTGAAAAATTTCCTATAAAAATAAGAAATTTTTGAAAAATTTCCTATAAAAATGAGAAATTTTTGAAAAATTTCCTAAAAAAATAAGAAATTTTTGAAAAATTTCCTATAAAAATAAGAAATTTTTGAAAAATTTCCTATAAAAATAAGAAATTTTTGAAAAATTTCCTATAAAAATAGGAAATTTTTGAAAAATTTCCTATAAAAATAGGAAATTTTTGAAAAATTTCCTATAAAAATAAGAAATTTTTGAAAAATTTCCTATAAAAATAAGAAATTTTTGAAAAATTTCCTATAAAAATAAGAAATTTTTGAAAATTTTCTTGTACAAATAAGAAACTTTTGAAAATTTTCTATAAAAATAAGAAATTTTTGAAAAATTTCCTATAAAAATAAGAAATTTTTGAAAAATTTCCTATAAAAATAAGAAATTTTTGAAAAATTTCCTATAAAAATAAGAAATTTTTGAAAAATTTCCTATAAAAATAAGAAATTTTTAAAAAATTTCCTATAAAAATAAGAAATTTTTGAAAAATTTCCTATAAAAATATAAAATTTTTGAAAAATATCCTATAAAAATAAGAAATTTTTGAAAAATTTCCTATAAAAATAAGAAAATTTTGAAAATTTTCCTTTAAAAAAAGAAATTTATAAAAAATTTACTATAAGAATAATTTTTAAAAAATTTCCTATAAAAATAAGAAATTTTTGAAAAATTTCCTATATAAGTATGAAATTATTGAAAAATTTCCTATAAAAATAGGAAATTTTTGAAAAATTTCCTATAAAAATAAGAAATTTTTCAAAAATTTTCTAAAAAAATTTTCTATAGAAGTAAAAAATGTTTCAAAAATTTACTATAAAAATAAGAAATTGTTAAAAAATTTCCCATATAAATACGAAATTTTTGAAAAGTTTCCTATAAAAATAAGAAATTTTTGAATATTTTCCTATAAAAATAAGAAACTTTTGAATAATTTCTTTAAAAATAGGAATTTTTTACTTAAAATTAATATAAAAATAAGAAATTTTTGATAAATTTTCTATAAAAATAAGATATTTTTAAAACGTTTCCTATAAAAATAAGAAATTGTTGAAAAATTTCCTATAAAAATAAGAAATTTTTGAAAAATTTCTTATAAATATAAGAAATTTTTAAAAAATTTCCTATAAAAATAAGAAATTTTTGAAAAATTTCCTATAAAAATAAGAAATTTTTGAAAAATTTTCTATAAAAATAAGAAAATTTTGAAAAATTTCGTTTAAAAATAAGAAATTTCCTAAAAAAATGAGAATTTTTTAGAAAATTTCCCATAAAAATAAGAAATTTATTTTACTAAAATTTTTCCATAGAACTCTTTTATACCAAAAATTTTCCAAAGAAATTTTTTATGTCAAAAATTTTCTATAGAAATTTTTTATACCAAAAATTTTCAATAGAAATTTTTTATACCAAAAATTGTTTATAAAAAAATTTCTATAGAACTTTTCCATACTAAAAATTTTATAAGCTTGTGATATAGAAATTTTTTAAATCAATATTTTCTATAGAAATTTTTTGTATCCAAAAGTTTTTAGTACTTAAAATTTTTTACACCAAAAGCTTTCGATAGAAATTTTTGAACCGAAAGTTTTTGCCGAAAAATTTTTCTACTAAAATTTTTAAACCTAAAATTTTCTATAAACAGAAATTTTTTATTCCAAAAATTTTTGATCGATATTTTTTAATACCAAATATTTTTTCTAGATTTCCAATAAATATTTTGGTAACTTAAAATTTTCTAGGAAATTTTTTTTGTACTTAAAATTTTTTTATAGAAATTTTTTTTTGCCAAAAATTGCTTAAAAATTGATATAAAAAATATAACCTTTTTATACCAATAACTCTTAGAGCTTTTCTATAGAAATTTTTTATATCGAAATTTTTTTTGTACTCGAAATTTTTTAAACCAAAAGTTTTCTGTAGAAATATTTTGCACCAACATTTATTTTAGAATTTTTGATACTGATAATTTTCTTTAAAAACGTTTTACATTTCAAGTTTTCTATAGAAATGTTTAATTCCATAAATTTTCAATAGATATTTACGATATCAAACTTTTTCTGTAGATTTCCTATAAAAATTTTTTGTAACGTTAAATTTTTTAAAAGCGAAATTTTTTAAAACTGAATTTTGTAATGGGAAAACTTTGTAATAATGCCTAAAAATAATGGATTTTTAAAAAAATCTCTTAAAATTTTAAACCTAAGAAAGTAAAATTTTGAACAATTTTTAAAATTTAGATATTTTTAAAAAATTGCCTAAAAATTAAAATTTTTTTAAAAATTTCATAAAATGAATTTTTTTAAATTTTCTTAAAGAAGTGATATTTTTAAAAATAACAAGTAAATTTTTGCAATATTATAGGGAATTTCCTAAAAGTCTCTAAAAAAGTGAATCTTGAAAAAATTCTCTAAGAAAGTGGGTTTTTGAAAAATTTCCTAAAATAAGATATTTTTTGAAAAATTGTATAAAAATTAGAAATTTCTTAAAATTGCATAATATTAGTGATTTTGTTTTAAATTCTATTAAAACGTTAAACTTTTGAAAAATTGATTAAAAAAAAATAAATTATTTATGAATTCTCTAAACAAATACATTTTTGAGAAATTTCCTATAATCAAAAAATTTTTGAAAAGTTGCAACTTATAGATTTTTCCTCTACAAAAACTGAATTTTTAGAAAATTCCCATAAAATGGTAAATATATAAAGAAAGGCCTAAAACTAGTTTTCTTTTTTATTTTTAACAAATTACAAAAAATGTTAAATTTTTGCATAAAAATAAGAAATTTTTGAAAAATTTTATAAAATTTTACTGAATATAGTGTCGTAGACCATATGCTCGGTTAAGAGTAACAAACCAGAGTCTTTGCGAGGAATCAAACTTATCCACATTCAGTCTAGCAAAATACCCACTAGACCGCAAGAAAATCATGTGACAAATATGTCGTAGCATCTGTAAAAATTGTAATCAAAGCATTTAGAAATACAGTTTCTAAAATCTGTTGAATTAGTTGCATTCAAGTATACCTTGACTTTATATAAAATGGTCCAGAAGCCCCATAAAATAAGTAAAATTGAATATTTTCAAGCCAAAGTAAAAAACTGAGCTTATCGTTGACATGAGAAAAATTGTTAAACCATTTACATCAATTTGACTCCAGCCATTCCTTATCATATACACATGTTTATAATGTGCTAAATTAAATTTTTTTATAACAAATTTTTCTTTTATATCTTATTACTTATGTGGTGAGATCTCTGTAAATATATATAAAACCACAAAATAATTAACTTTTATGAATAATTTTATTCATTTTTTCCCTTGTATTATTTTTCCATATAACTTTTATATAATAAGTTTTGTTTTATATACCCAACAGATCTTTTATCTCGCAGGCGCTTACAATTACTACAATTTTTTGTTATTCAATTTTTTTTTTATTCACTCAAGCAAAAAATTGATTGAAAACGTAATATTTTTCAAAAGAACTAATTTCATTTTGATTTACGTTGAGTAGAAATTAATGAGGGCAAACGAAAACGACAAAAAAAAGGAAATCATTTATAAGAATTTGAACGTATGAACTTGGGTTATCATGAAAGAAATTAGCAACCGCATTTTTGAAATTTTTTATTAAGACAAACACGCAATTGGTGGAAGGTATTGGGAAAGGAACTGGGAGATATTTAAGGCTAAAGGTAAAGAATGAAGATATTTTGTGTAAATATCTAGGGAAGAAGTAATCTTCATCTGAGAGTATAAAAGATGAGCTGTAGCTACAATTAAAATCAGTTAAAATTAATAAAAATCAAGAAGAAATAAAAAGTAATTAAACAAACATTATATATCAAAACTTATAACAACATTAATGTATATAAAGACATATATCTTAAAGACAGTTATCCAAGTTTGAGGCTAATTAAAGACAAACTTACTTTTTTTTTAACAAAATTTCACAATTAAATTTTTTACTATTACTAAAATCAAAAAAATCAAAAACAATAAAATTCTTCAAAATAACCATATTTTATTATCACCACAAAATGTCTCCTGATGTTTAAAACACTAATAAAAACTTTCAAAAATTTTACAAAAATTTTCATTTTCCATTAAAATCAAAAAATTAACTTTTTCTCTTTCATTAAAACGAATGGCTGTGTTACTATATTTTAAGGCCACAGAAAACAAAAATTAATAGCGAAAACTAATTTTTTCCAGCACTTTACAGGTACAAATGATGATTGCTTAGAAAATAAAATTTGAATAAAAAAACTTTAATCAACCCAAAGCCAGAAGCTAAATAAAGTTTACAAGCATTTAACCACAGTTTTACCTTAAAAGAAGGCCCCTAAAACAAAAATTATAATAAAAATCCTTTTTTTTTTGTTTTTGTTTTTGCTAACATAAAAAACGAGATTTGAAAACATTTAACATTTTGCCAAAATAGTAATAAAATCTTAGTAACAAAAAAATGTTTGTAGTCTTTGAAGTTATTACAAAATTATTAAAGCAAAACATGTAGATACAAAAAATAAATTTTGACTTCAATTCGGATTTTCTCAAACTCATATGGAAATAGAAAATAATGACTTTGAAGAGGACGGTACAGTTGGTATAGGGGAATTTTAAAACATCTCTATTATAAAAAATAGGAAAGTTTTCAAAAATTCTTTATAAAAATAAAGTTTTTCGAAAAATTCCCTATTAAAATTAAGAATTTTTTAAAAATTTCCTATAAAAACAAGAAATATTTGAAAAATTTCCTATAAAAATAAGAAATTTTAGAAAAAATTCCTAGCAAAACCAGAAATTTTTGAAAAATTTCCTATAATAATAAGAAATTTTTGAAAAATTTCCTATCAAAAATAAGAAATTTTTGAAAAATTTCTTATACAAATAAGAAATTAAAAAAAAAAAAATCCCTTTAAAGTAAGAAATTTTTGAAAAACTTCCTATAAAAGTAAAAATTTTTTAAACAATTTTCCATAAAAATAAGAAATTTTTTATATTTCCTATAAAAAACAGAAATTTTTGAAAAATTTCTTATGGAAACAAGAAATTTTTGAAAATTTTACTATAAAAATAAGAAATTTTTGAAAAATTACATGTAGAAATAAGAAATTACATGTAGAAATAAGAAATTTTTATAGGAAATTTTTTAAAAGCTCTCCTTTTTGTAATAATTTTTTTAGGAAATTTTTTTTAAATTTCTCATTTTTTCGAAGATTTCTTATTTTTATAAAAAAAAAATTTTTAAAGTTCCTATAAAAATATTAAATTTTAGAAAAATTTCTATATAAACAAAAAATTTTTGCAAAAATTTCTATAAAAATAGGAAATTTTTGAAAAATTTCTATAAAAATAGGAAATTTTTGAAAATTTTCTTTAAAAACAAGAAATTTTTAAAAAGTTTCTATAAAAACAGGAAATTTTTGAAAAATGATTATAAAAACAGGAAATTTTTGAAAAATTTCTATACAAATAGGAAAAATTTCCTATAAAAATAAGAAATTTTTGAAAAATTTCCTATAAAAATATGAAATTTTTGAAAAATTTCCTATAAAAATAAGATATTTTTGAAAAATTTCCTATAAAAATAAGAAATTTTTGAAAAATTTCCTATAAAAATAAAAAATTTTTGAAAAATTTCCTATGAAAATAAGAAATTATTTAAAAATTTCCTATAAAAATAAGAACTTTTTAACAATGTTCCTATAAAAATAAGAAATTCTTGAAAAATTTCCTATAAAAATAAGAAATTTTTGAAAAATTTCCCATAAATATAAGAAATTTTTGAAAATTTTAATATAAAAATAAAAAATTTTTATCAAAAGTAAGAAATTTTCAGAAAATTTCCTATAAAAAGATTTTTTTAAATCTTAAAAAAATAAGAAATACAACTTCTTTTTTTTTATAAGTAAGGAAATTTTTAAAAATTTTCCTATAAAAATAAGAAATTTTTTTAAAATTTTTCTATAAAAAAAATAATTTTTTGATAATTTGATATAAAAAAACGAAATTGAATAATTTCCTACTAAAATTAGAATTTTTTAAAAATTTCCTATAAAAATAAGAAATTTTTGAAAAATTTCCTATAATATTATGAAATTTTTTAAAATTTTATATAAAAGTAAGAAATTTTTGAAAAAAGTTTCTATAAAAACAGAAATTTTTGAAAATTTGGCATATTAATCCGAAATTTTTTAAAAGTTTCTTTTGAAAATAGGAAGTTTTTGAAAAATTTTAATAATAAGAAATTTTTGAAAAATTTACCATAAAAATAAGAAATTGCTGAAAAATTTTCAATAAAAGTAAGAAGTTTTTAAATAATTTCCTAAAAAAAATAATAACTTTAAAAAAATATCACACAAAAGTATAAATTTTTGAAAAATTTCCTGCAAAAGTAAGAAATTTTTGAGAAATCTTCTATAAAACTAACAAATTTTTCAAAAATTTCCTATAAAAGTATGAAATTTTTTATAGAAATAAGAAATTTTTAAAAAGTTTCTATAAAAATGAAAAAACTTTAAAAGTTTTTTTTATAAAAATAAGAAACTTTTGAAAAGTTTTCCAAAAAAATACGATTTTTTTTTAAATTTCCTACAAAAAACATTTTAAAAAATATGCTATAAAAATAAAATTCTTTCAAGTTCTTATGAATGTAAGATTTTTTTAAAATTTTCTTATAAAAATAGAAAATTTTTGAAAATTTTCTTGAAAAACTCAGACATTTTTAAAACATTTCTTATACAAATAAGAAATTTGAGAAATTTCTTATAAAAATGAGAAATTTTTGAAGAATTTCTTATGATAATAAAAATTTGTTGAAAAATTTTCTATTAAAATAAAATTTTTTGTGACTATTTCCTATAAAAATGAGAAAATTTTTAAAAATTTCCTATAAAAGTAAGAAATTTTTGAAAAATTTCCTATAAAGATTTGAAATTTTTTAAAAAATTCTCTTAAAATATTGAAGTTTTGAAAGTTAGTTTACAAAAGGTTCTTTTGATAATTAGATATGCTTTCTTTACGAAAGGTACTTTTTTGTAAAAAAAGTACTTTTGCTTACAAAAGGGGTTATCTTAGGGAGTTACGTTTTTGTCAAGTTTTTTATATAGCTCAGTTTCAAATTCGTTTTTCCCTTTGAAATTGAAAAATTTGTGATTTTTCTGTCTGTCTATAGTGTGTGCATGAATGAGTCTGACCTGTAATTTAAATTGATTGGAAAATATGCAAATACTCGTTTTTATTTTTCGGGGCTAATAATGCACTTGCTTTGTGTCTTTTGTGTTTTCAATGGTCTAATAATAATAAAAAAAAATTGCTTTAATTTTTTTCTCTTTTGCTAACAAAAACGAATTTTGTTCATTTGTGAACTTTTTTTTTTACTATTTTATAGCATTTTTTGGTAAATTATAGATTTTTTCTGTTTGCAGCGGCAAGAAATAAAATGATTTTAATGGTTATTTTTGGCTTTGTGCCTGCCAGGGTCTGAAGCCAAACAAAACGCTTTAAAACTGACTGGGGCAAAAGTAAGAAAAACTATTTTGCATGACCCAAATATAGTTGATATTAGTCATGCAATTGATTATTAAAAAATCAACAATAATAATGGAAAAACCGAAAATTAAATAATAGAAATAAAAAAAGTATATGAATGGTGGTTTTAGTTAAGGCAACAAGTAAAGGAAAAACTATAAGTAAATTGAATTGATTTATAAATTTTAAAATGTTGCTGGGATTCGGTAAAGCTAAGGGGTAATAAAAATGAGCATATGTTTTGTTGCATGGTTATATTCAAATCTAAAATGACAAATTTTGAAAATGTTATTGGAAATTTTAAAGATTTAATTAATGAAAATAAATAAAGATTTAAACACAAAAAACAATTAGTTATACGAAATTTTATATGATTTTGGCTTTAAACAATCATTAAAAAAATAAACATTACTTAGGAGTTTATAATGTTTCAAAATGTAGAATTTAGTTATTTTACTTTATGACTTAAGCCCCCCATTAAAATATCAAATATATTTTTCTCTACCTTTTCCTTATTTCCTATTAAATCATTTGATCTCTTACCCAAAACGTTTTCGCTTTTCTCTACTATTTTCACTAATTAGCAGTAAAAATTTGTATTTAAGTTCTAAGTAATAAAATCTGCAAAATATTCTACATTATTATGGCCTGAAATAAGGAAGTTGTAAATTCATGAATGTAAAGAAAATAAAAAACTTGCAAAAAAAAATTTGTGGTATCGCAACAGCTGCCCAGCTGAGGCACTTACCAATATTTGCATACAAATATTTTTAAATTAGCTTTAATTTGGCTTTTTAGTTAACAATAGTTAGTTATAATTGCAACTAATAACAAATTAATTTTGAACTTTTATAGAATATTCACAGTTACGATATTAGAAAGTAAAGGCTTGAGGGTAAAATTTGTATAACCAGTCATATCCGTTAGTAACGGTTTACAGTGGCGTAATTTCAAAAGAATATTGTTGGTAATAAAAATTAATTGAAAATAAATATTTCAGTTTTATTACAGATAGAATAAGGAATTTTTTAAAGAAAATTTTTCAAAATTTTTTATTATTATAGGAAATTTTTTTAAAAATTTCTTATTTTTATGGAACATTTTTAAAAAATTTCTTTTTTTTATAGGAATTTTTTCAAAAATTTCTTATTTTTATAGGGAATTTTTCAAAAATTTTCTATTTTTATAGGAAATTTTTCAAAAATTTCTTATTTTTATAGAAAAATTTTCAAAAAATTCTTATTTTTATAGGAAATTTTTAAAAACTTTCCTATTTTTATAGGAAATTTTTAAAAACTTTCCTATTTTTATAGGAAATTTTTCAAAAATTTCTTATTTTTATAGGAAATTTTTCAAAAATTTCTTATTTTTATAGGAAATTTTTTAAAAATTTCTTACTTTTGCAGGAAATTTTTCAAAAATTATTATTTTTATAGGAAAATTTTCAAAAATTTCTTATTTTTATAGAAAATTTTTCAAAAATTTCTTTCTTTTATAGGAAATTTTTCAAAAATTTCTTATTTTTATAGGAAATTTTTCAAAAATTTCTTACTTTTATAGGAAATTTTCAAAAATTTCTTACTTTTATAGACAATTTTTCAAAAATTGCTTATTTTTATAGGAAATTTTTCAAAAATTTCTAATTTTTATAGGAAAATTTTCAAAAATTCCCTATTTTCATAGGAAATTTTTCAAAAATTTCCTATTTTAATAGGAAATTTTTCAAAAAGTTCTTATTTTTATAGGAAGTTTTTCAAAAATTTCTTATTTTTATAGGAAGTTTTTCAAAAATTTCTTATTTTTATAGGAAGTTTTTCAAAATTTTCAAATTTTTATAGGAAAATTTTCAAAAATTTCTTATTTTTATAGGAAATTTTTGAAAAATTTCTAATTTTTATAGGAAATTTAAAAAAAAAAATCTTATTTTTATAGGAAATTTATAAAAAAAAAAAATTTTATACAAAATTTTTTAAAAATTTCTTATTATTAAAGGACATTTTTCAAAAATTTTTCAAAAATTTCCTATTTTTATAGGAAATTTTTCAAAAATTTCTTATTTTTATAGGAAATTTTTAAAACAATTCTTAATTCAAAAATTTTATATTTGAAGGGAAGTTTTTCAAAAATTTCTTATTTCTATAAAACATTTTTCAAAAATTTCTTATTTTTATAGGAAAATTTTCAAAAATTTCTTATTTTTATAGGAAATTTTTAAAAACTTTCCTATTTTTATAGGAAATTTTTTAAAACTTTCTTATTTTTGTAGGAAATTTTTCAAAAATTTCTTATTTTTATAGGAAATTTTTCAAAAATTTCTTATTTTTATAGGAAATTTTTCAAAAATTTCTTATTTCTTATTTCTATAGAAAATTTTTCAAAAAATTCTTATTTTTATGGGAAATTTTCCAAAATTTTCTAATTTTTATGGGAAATTTGTCAAAAATTTCTTATTTTTATAGAACATTTTTCAAAACTTTCTTATTTTTATAAAATTTTTCAAAAATTGGTTATTTTTATAGGAAATTTTTAAATTTTTTTTTTATTTTTATTGAAAAGTTTTCAAAATTCAATTTTATAGGAAATTTTCCAAAAATATATATTTTTGCACGAAATTTTTAAAAATTTCTTATTTTCAAAATATTTTAATTTTATAGAAAATTTTTAAAAAATTTCTTATTTTTTCAAAAATTTTTCTTTAGTAAATTTTTAAAAAAAATTTCTTTTTTATATAAAAATTTGTTAAAAATATATTTTTTTTAGGAAATTTTTCCAAAATTTCTTTTTTACAGAAATTTTTTCAATGAAGTCTTTTTTTTATAGGAAATTTTCTTTAAGTAATTTTTCAAAAAATTCTTAAGTTTTTTAGGAAATTTTTCGAAAATTTCTTATTTTTATAGGAAATTTTTTAAAAATTTCCTATTTTTATAGGAGATTTTTCAAAAATTTCTTATTTTTATAGGAAATTTTTCTAAAATTTCTTATTTTTTTAGGAAATTTTTCAAAAATTTTTTATTTTCTAGAAAATTTTTTTTAAAATTTCTTACTTTTATAGGAAATTTTTCAAAAATTTCTTATTATTATAGAAAAGTTTTCAAAAATGTATTATTTTTATAAGAAATTTTTCTTTTTGCTAAAGTGATCATAAAACTCAAGTTTCATGAGATTTCATTAATTCCTCTTCAAAAAAATCTACCCTTGTCTTGGGTACTTATGGCTGTACCTTCATAAACTTCCCAAGAACCCTGATACCAATCTACAAGTTCTTCTCTACTGACGTTTTGCTGCTTTTTTTTTCAATTTAACTGATTTAACTTCTTCTTAGCCATATGACCCTAATCCCAGGGACAGAATAAACAAATCTTAAGATATAAACTTAAATGCTAAAGAAAGAACATAGAGAGCGAAAACATTTCAAAATATGGACGGACAATGGCAACAATTGCTTTGTAATGTCATTATATTGAGCGATGGAAACTGATGATGTTGATGACAACGACAAACTTCAATGTAAAATTTTCGAACAGAAAAAAACGTAAGAGGAGCAGAAATAAATTTAACTTAAAAGGGAAAGGGGTTTTATAGTAAAATAAGAAAACAAAAAAAAATATTTAGTAGAGATAAAATAAAAATGATTGTGGTTTAAGCTACAATATTAGCTTGAAAATTGTACTTGCCAAGCTCAAGTATATAGACATGCAAAATACGGCTAATTCATTTAACCACTTGTTGCTGGTTAAAAAGAAGAGGTATTTCAAGCTAAACAACAGCAGCAGTTTCGAGGTAGCCCAAGTTTTGAAAAGGATCTTATGAAAATTCTAAAGAAATAAACAAAAATAAAGAAATTTATAAAATCATTTTAAAACGTCGTTGAGCAAAAATAAAGTTAGTAGTAAAGCAAATGCTTAAATGCGGTAAACAGGACGCAAGCAGACAGCCGGCCATTCATAGCAATAGTCAAGAATACCAGCCTGCTAGACGGAGCAGAGTTAAAGGCAGGCACACTTTAGATCCCCAAGTGAAATTTACTGAAATTACGTTAAAGATTATACTGAAAATGCTTCAGCTATTCAAAACGCTGTAGCTAAATTTTTCTGCCGCAGCAAAATTGAAACGAAAATATATTCAACGACAACAATAACAAATATATTGTATGCCAAAGAATGGCGGCATTTAAGCTTAAGCCATTGCAATGAATTCATCGTTGACATATCTCGTTAATTTAATTTCTTATACTATGCTAAAGAACATTCATATGTACATATGAACAGCAACAGCAGCTAAATACAGCAACACGAACAACAACAACAACATCACCAAAGTCCTCATCATCATCAGCATCAAACTACAACAACATCAATGGTGTGGACATAAGCAAAGAAGAAGTTTCAGAAAATAAAAAACCAAAAAATATTCAAGGAGTAGGAACAACGAGAACAAAATTGAAGAAAAAAGAATCCCAAAGACAATGAGTTACAAACAAACACAAACTCTACATACTTCACATACAAAATTGTACGTTATAACCACATGCCGCCGCCGACATACGCGATACAATCCCAAGTATTAAATAAAAATGTATTCCTGTGTATGTCCCAGCACTGCAGATTCACAGTCAAATAAACCAGGTCTCAAGCTTGGTTTTGGGTTGGATGGACAGACAGAAAAACAAATGAAAATTCTATAAAACACAATTTGACTAATACACTGAAAAATTCCTACAAAAATAGGAAATTTTTGAAAAATTTCCTATAAAAATACAAAATTTTTGAAAAATTTCCTATAAAAGTAGGAAATTTTTGAAAAGTTTCCTATAAAAATAGGAATTTTTTGAAAAATTTCCTATAATAATAGGAATTTTTTGAAAATTTTCCTATAAAAATAAGAATTTTTTGAAAAATTTCCTATAAAAATAAGAATTTTTTGAAAAATTTCCTATAAAAATAGCAAATTTTTGAAAAATTACCTATAAAAATAGGAAATTTTTGAAAAATTTCCTATAAAAATAGGAAATTTTTGAAAAATTTCCTATAAAAATAGGATATTTTTGAAAAATTTCCTATAAAAATAGGAAATTTTTGAAAAATTTCCTATAAAAATAGGAAATTTTTGAAAAATTTCCTATAAAAATAGGAAATTTTTGAAAAATTTCCTATAAAAATAGGAAATTTTTGAAAAATTTCCTATAAAAATAGGAAATTTTTGAAAAATTTCCTATAAAAATAGGAAATTTTTGAAAAATTTCCTATAAAAATAGGAAATTTTTGAAAAATTTCCTATAAAAATAGGAAATTTTTGAAAAATTTCCTATAAAAATAGGAAATTTTTGAAAAATTTCCTATAAAAATAGGAAATTTTTGAAAAATTTCCTATAAAAATAGGAAATTTTTGAAAAATTTCCTATAAAAATAGGAAATTTTTGAAAAATTTCCTATAAAAATAGGAAATTTTTGAAAAATTTCCTATAAAAATAGGAAATTTTTGAAAAATTTCCTATAAAAATAGGAAATTTTTGAAAAATTTCCTATAAAAATAGGAAATTTTTGAAAAATTTCCTATAAAAATAGGAAATTTTTGAAAAATTTCCTATAAAAATAGGAAATTTTTGAAAAATTTCCTATAAAAATAGGAAATTTTTGAAAAATTTCCTATAAAAATAGGAAATTTTTGAAAAATTTCCTATAAAAATAGGAAATTTTTGAAAAATTTCCTATAAAAATAGGAAATTTTTGAAAAATTTCCTATAAAAATAGGAAATTTTTGAAAAATTTCCTATAAAAATAGGAAATTTTTGAAAAATTTCCTATAAAAATAGGAAATTTTTGAAAAATTTCCTATAAAAATAGAAAATTTTTGAAAAATTTCCTATATAAATAGGAAATCTTTGAAAAATTTCCTATAAAAATAGGAAATTTTTGAAAAATTTCCTATAAAAATAGGAAATTTTTGAAAAATTTGCTATAGAAATAGGAAATTTTTGAAAAATTTGCTATAAAAATAGGAAATTTTTGAAAAATTTGCTATAAAAATAGGAAATTTTTGAAAAATTTCCTATAAAAATAGGAAATTTTTGAAAAATTTCCTATAAAAATAGGAAATTTTTGAAAAATTTCCTATAAAAATAGGAAATTTTTGAAAAATTTCCTATAAAAATAGGAAATTTTTGAAAAATTTCCTATAAAAATAGGAAATTTTTGAAAAATTTCCTATAAAAATAGGAAATTTTTGAAAAATTTCCTATAAAAATAGGAAATTTTTGAAAAATTTCCTACAGAAATAGGAAATTTTTGAAAAATTTCCTATAAAAATAGGAAATTTTTTAAAAAATTTTTTAAATATTTCCTATAAAAATAAGACATTTTGGAAAAATTACCTATAAAAATAAGAAATTTTGGAAAAATTTCCTATAAAAAAAGGGAATTTTAGAAAAGTTTCCCATAAAAAATGGACATTTTTGAAAAATTTCCCAAAAAATAGGAAATTTTTGAAATTTTTTTTTTATAAAAATAGGAAATTTTTTAAAAATTTCCTATAAAAATTATTAAATGTTTGAAAAATTTCCTATAAAAATAAGAAATTTTTGAATAGTTTTCTATAAAAATCAAAAAATTTTTTAAAAATTTCCTATAAAAATATAAAATTTTTCAAAAATTTTCTTAAAAAAATATAAAATTTTTAAAGTTTTTCTTAAATAATAAGAAATTTTTGAAAATTTGCTATAGAAATAAGAAATTTTGAACAATTTCTTATAAATGTTGCATTAAAATTTAAGCTTTTATTAAGATTTCTTCCAGTGTTTTAGCCCAAAATAAAAGGAGACAGAACAGAGTGAACGAAGAATAAATAAACGTATGTATGTATGTATGTATGTATGAGTTAAAAAATGGTTGATCTTAAATACTCATCGTTGTGTCTTGCAGAAGGAAAAAAGCTTTATTTTAAACTGTCCATTCTTTTATTTGTGCTAAACATTGTTGTTTGTATTTATATTTGTTGTTGTTGCTGTTGTTTTTTATTCTTCCTCTAAAGTTTAATTTTGTTATTGGATTTTTTGGTATTTCTTTGCGAATGGTATGCAAAATAGCTGAAAGGATCTTTTAAGCTGGATTTTATTGTAGTCTTTGTTGTGGTTGTTCTTTTTTAGAAGCTGCAGTTCTTGGGTTCTTTTTCTCTGCTCAAAAGCAAAGGCTTTGTATTGAATTGGCAGGAATTTTTTTTTCTTCTACATTTGCTACAATAAATTTTGTCAAACGAATTGTTTTGTTTCTGTTGTTGTTTTTAGTGCTGCTGATATTGTTTGTGTTGTTGTTGTTGTTGGTCGCTCGTTTGGTATTTTATTGTAGTTGTATTTTTATTTGCAATTTTTATTTTTTTTTTTGTATCTTATTGTTGTTGTTGCAGTTTGTTGTATTCTGTTTAAAACATCCTTTTATTTATTTGCTGTCATCATGTTGATCATGTTATATTGGCTGATGTTTCCTGTAGTTGTCGTTTTTTCGCTTTTCTTCCACCAGTAGAATAAAATATATTTCAAGCTTTCTGATATTTTGAAATTTTGGTTGCAAGTTGGTTTTTTGTTGTTTTTTTTTTTGGGAGCTTCTTTTGAATTTTTATTATATATTTTTTTTTTGAGTCCTAAATGCCAATCAATTTGTTGACATTTTTTGTGATTTTTCTGCTATATTTTTCTTTTGCTGATTTTGGGGATGCAAAAAAGCTGGACTGATATATTATGCATTGAGTTGTTTTTTTTCTACTTCATAATAAAATTTATAGTCTAAACGTTTTCATAATATGAATTGTTTGGATTTTAAAGTTCAAGGTAATTGTGATTGAATATTCTGTTTTTCAACGAAAGTTAATTTCGGTTTAGGGATAATTTCTACAATGATTATATCAAAAATTAAGATAAATTTTAAAAGTTTCAAAGAAATTATAACTTTATATATATGGGTGGTAGTTTTTTGAGCCCTCCAAGCCCAAAAATTAAAAAAAGCTTTTAAAAAATTTTTGAAACAAAGCTTTTTGTGAATAATATTTATATATTGAATATATAAAGAAGTTTCAAGAGCAAAATTACACTACTCCACAAAATAAAACTTTTTCCGTTACGATTGTTTATTTATTGAGGCCTCCTAATTATAAAAACGCTCGAGATTTAAAATTCTATGGATACATCATTAATTTTTTCAAGATCCTGATTCATTAATTTTATCATATCTCTAAAATGTTTTCTTCGGTTTTATTGAAAACTACATAGAATAATAAATACAAATATCTTTAAGTGATTTTAAGATAATTTTTTGATACGCTTAACGGATTCGGAGTTATTTGCACTTTATCGCAAATTTTTCTTCTTTAAATTTAAATTAAAATTTTTTTATCTTTTAAAAATTCATTAAAAATCGAATATGGTAAAAATATACAATTTTCATTACATGGTCATAAAACTGTGAATGTTTCAAATAAAATAGACCTCATTTCCTGAAAATCCATTCAAAAATAGCGATTTTGTTAACAAAAATGTAAGTGAGGTGAGTAGCAATGCCATGTCTCATTAAGGATTTTGAAAACTGTACCCGTTATATAATTGTACCATTCACCACCTTAGGTGGAAATGGTATTATAAGTTTGTGCTGATGTATACAAAGCATAGAAATATTTATGTTAGACTCACCTTTTAGTATACCAATAGACTTAGTATCACTTTCTGAGCCGAATCAATCAAAAAAAAAAAAAAATTTGTATGTCAAAAACTTCACAACCGTTGACCATATCAAGGATTAAACAAAACTTTATGGTGAATCCGCCGCTGTTTCTTCTAAAGAATTTAAGTAAGCCGTTTTTAAGATGTGATAAAATCAATGGAACGACCTTTGTGAAAATGCATTATTTTAGAAAAAAAAAAAAATTTATAAAAATCGAATTCATAGAATTTTAAGTTTTCTGTGAAAAAATATCAGTTAAAAAATTTTTCTATAGAAAAAATTTTATTCGGAAAATTTTTCTATAGAAAACATTTCATGTGGAAATTTTCTTTATAGAAAAAATTTCATTTGGAAAATTATTCCATAGAAAAAATTTTATTCGAAAATTTGTTGTATAGAAAAAATTTTATTTGGAAAATTTTTTAATAGAAAAAATTTAATTTGGAAAATTTTTCTATAGAAAAAATTGAATTTCGAATCTTTTTCTATAGAAAAAATTTTCTTTGGAAAATTAGTATAAAATAAAAGTAAAAATTTTTCGATTTTGAAAAAAAATTTTTTTACATTTTTATGTGAAAAGCTTCACAACCGTTGAACATATGAAAAAAATGTCTTTTCGAGACTTAGAGAAAATTTTGTGGTGAGTCCACCAGTATTTCTTTTAATGAATTTTTATAACCCATTCCCAAGATATGTTAAAATCAATAGAAAGACCTCTGTGAAAATATGTAATTTTAGAAAAAATTAAAAAATCGTTTCTATAGAATTGTAAATTTTAGGAGTTTTTGTAAGTAGGGGGCCATAATATATCAAAATTAAATAGTTAGACTTGAAAGTAATTTTTCTGGTTGACCAGCGTAATCTGAGCTTTTACTTATGCTTTACAAATAAAATTCGTAATGATTGGGTTTGTATTTAGGCAAAGATGCGAAGTTTTCGATCTGTCTAAAAGTAGGGATGCTCCTCCAACCATCGAAACATGTCGAGGATTTAGTTATCCCCACAAACATTTTTTGGCTTTTATCAATAAATTGTTTGTTACATTAAAAAACAAATGTAACAGATTGGAATCAAATGTGAATACTTTTTCTTTTTGAATAATATTTACATGCAGACAATTTTGTTATTTTTATAAAAGCTTTTGGCTTCAGATTTTGTAAAAACACTTTAAAGTTTTAAAAATTTTAATAGAAAATTCTTCAAACAATTTAAAAACTGACAGAGCTTTTTTTGAAAAGAACCCACATCAATTAAAGTTGCTTTTAAAAAAGCTTTTTTAATCATTTTAATTGCTTAAAGAAGCTTTCTACGTATTATAGTAAATATGTTGTCACTATTTTGTTTTAAATATCTCGATATTGAAAGCTTTCCTCATATTTTAACTTACATCCATAAGATTTTTCAGGCTTTTTTTTATTGAACCTTCTTTAAAGATAAAGCAGTTCGTCATAATATGTGGCTTTTTAGTACTAAAGCTTTGTAGATATTTATCTTAAGTAACATTATTAGCTTCTTATTAATAAATACCAATTTTTGAGATGAATAAGAGACTATAATGGAAAAAAGCTTTCATCTTAAGTGGGTAAATTATGTAAACTTTCTTTAATTGAAAGCTTTTTATGAAGAGACTTCATATTCTATAAGAGATTTTTTGGCTTTTGAATCAATTTTTTTTTATCATATAACACATAGTACTTATGTAAGTATTTACTAGAAGACTTGAATCAATGTTTGTTTAGTTAAAAGAGCTTTTAGCCGAGAATTTTTTGTAGCTTGGATGACGAATGATTAGCTTTAAATGAAGAGTAGTTCATTTTTTAAGAAAACCAATTTTAAAAGCCTTAAAGCTTCTAATTAATAATTAACAATTTTTAAGTTGAATAAGACTATAATGGAAAAAAACTATATTAGGAACACTTTCTTTAATTGAAAGCTTTTTATGAAGAGACTTTATCTTCTATAAGAGATTTTTTGTCTTTTGAATAGACATTATTTTAATCATTTAACGCATAAATAGTACTTATGTAAGTATTTACTAAAAGACTTAAATCAATGTTTGTTTAGTTAAATGAGCTTTAGCCGAAAACTTTTTATAGCTTAAATGATGAATGATAGGCTTTAAATTAAGAGTGGTTCAGTTTTTAGGAAAAACAACTTTTTAAAGCTTTTTAGCTAGAGAATAAAAGAACTCTTTAGATAAATTAAACGAAAACCTTAAATATATTAATGTTGATTTCAACCTTTAATTCAAGTTATTCTTTCCAAATCCTTTATTATGAGGTCGAATAGATTTAATGGCCGTTTTCACGTCATAAAATTAAAAAAAAATCCATATGACTTTTCATATGACATATACGTTTTGATTTGTGTAAATTTTGCAATATTTGTTAACAAACCAAAAACTACATTTTCATTATAAAAACCAAACATTTTTTTCTAGTTTCCAAAAAACTCTGTATCAGTTTATTACAAAATATTACCTAAAAGTATTGGAACCCAGAAAAAAAAACGAAATATTGTCTTACGATCATAAATTAAAGTCGTGTTTGAATTACAACAATATTTTTTTAAAAGCTTTTGAAATATTTAATATTTTTTTTTTGCTAACGATTTCGATTTTTGTTTATTTCTTGACTAAAGTGTGTTATTTTCATGACATTTATGAAGTTCATTAGTTTCATGTTAATAAAACAGAATGTTTCGCGAAATGAATGAAAAAATCTCAAAAAATAAAAATTGAAAGACAAATATTTTTGAAGGCATTTAGGCTCAAGTGAATGAAATCAAAATAAAAGAAAAAAAAATCTGAAGTAACATAAGGTGCTAAAACTATTTATGAGGGGGAAAAATATTTAAACTTTTTATGGTTTTTATGGCATAAGGTGAAATAATGATGTTAACCTTTTGTTGAGAGGTGAATTTTAAACAAAAAAGAAAAAAATACAGCCAAGGGAATGAAATCAATTTAGAAAAAATATTATTAAAAATTTTAAATGTTATGATAGATATAAATAGTAATGGAATACTTTATTTAAAAAAGTTTTTTGATTATTACAGTTATTATAAGCCTTTTAATTTTCCAAACCACTTTAAGGGTTTTTTTTTATTTTTAAATGAAATGTCTTCAATTAAAAGAATATTAATCATTTTATTCTGTTTCGCTTTTGTGGTTCTACGATTCGTATGTACTTTCATAGAATAAAATAATTGCCTTAAAATATATCCAGCAATTATTAACTCATTTGATGTCATTATTTAGAAAACATATAGTCTACCAGTTCATAAACTCCCATGACTTTAACAGAGCCAAAAGAATGTTATATTTTGCTGTAAAGTTGACACCATCCAGTTAGGTTTGGTCCAAACTACTGGTACTAAACAAAACGGCCTCTTCTTCTATCAACAGGTGCGGACATAGAATCAACTATTGGGGGTACTTTAATTTTTATACTAAAGAATTCTACAAAAAATGTGTGTGCTAAAAATGTTCTAAAACAAAATTCTAAAGAAAAATTTTGTATAAAAAATTTTTCAAGAAATTCTTGTATTTATTAAAAAAAATTTATTCTAAATTAAATTAAATTAAAAAAACTTTTCTATAAGAATATTTTATTTAAAAATTTTAAACAAAAATTTTCTTAAGAGAATTTTAGAAAAAAATTTCAAAAAATTATAAAGAAAAATTTTATATATTAGAAAATTTTATAGAAAATTTTATAAAAGAAAATTTAATTCAAAAATGTTTTTAAAAAAAATTTTAAAGATAAATTTTTTTTAGAAAAATTTTCTGTAAGAAAATTGTTATGTAAGAAAATTTTTCTGTAAGAAAATTTTTATAAAAAATTTATATACGAGTATTTTATAGACAAATTTTCTATAAGAAAACTTTTAGAAAAATTATCTAGCAACATTTTCTATAAGAAAATTTTATAGGAAACTTTTCTATAAGAAAATTTTATAGAAAAACTTTCTATAAGAAAATTTTATAGAAAAATTTTCTATAAGAAAATTTTATAGAAAAATTTTCTATAAGAAAATTTTATAGAAAAATTTTCTATAAAAAAATTTTTTAGAAAAATTTTCTATAAGAAAATTTTATAGAAAAATTTTCTATAAGAAAATTTTATAGAAAAATTTTCTATAAGAAAATTTTATAGAAAAAATTTCTATAAGAAAAATTTGTCTATAAATTTTTTATAAAAAAAAAAAATTTTAAATTTTCTAAATAATATTATAAAAAATGTTATAGAAAAATTTTTTATAAGAAATTTTTATAGAAAAATTTCTATAAGAAAATTTTGTAGTCAAATTTTCTCTAAGAAAATTTTATAGTCAGATTTTGTCTAAGAAAATTTTATAGAAAATTTTCTATAAGAAAATTTTATAGAAACATTTTTTATAAGAAAATTTTATAGACAAATATTCTATACAAAAATTTTATAGAAAAACTTTATATAAGAAATTTTATAGAAAAAATTTCTATAAGAAAATTTTATAGAAAAATTTTCTATAAGCAAATTTTATAGAAAAATATCTATAAGAAAATCTTATAGAAAAATTTTGTATATGAAAATTTTATAGAAAAATTTCCTAAAAGGAAGTTTTATAGAAAGATTTTCTATGAAAAAATTTATAAAACATTTTCTATAAAAAAAAATTATAAAAAAATTTTCTATAAGAAAGTTTTTATACAAAACATTTTTTTCAAAAAATATTTTTTGAAAAAACGTTCTATATAAAATTTTGTAAAAAAAATTTTAATAATAATTTCTTAAAAAAATGTTTAGACAAAAATTTTTTATAGCCAAAAACTTTTAATAAGAAATTTTAGGTTATTATTTTTGTATAAGAAATTTAAAAATTAGAAAAATTTTCTTTAAGAAATTTTTTGTCAAAACTTTTCCATAAAAAATTTTTAGAGCAAAATTTTCTATAAGAAATTTTTTGACAAAAATTTTCTGTAAGAAATTGTAAAAGATGCTCTAAGACAAAATTTTTCTATAAGAAATTTTTTGACAAAATTTTTCTATAAGAAATTTTTGTAGAATAAATTTTTTGAAAAAAATTTTCTATAAGAAATTTTTGGTCAAAAATTTTCTATAAGAAATTTTTTGAAAAAAAAATTTTATAAGAAATTTTTTGAAAAATAATTTCTATAAGACATTTTTCGACAAAAAATTTCTATAAGAAATTTTTTGAAAAAAATTTTCTATAAGAAATTTTTTCGCAAAAATTTTCTATAAGAAATTTTTTGAAAAAAATTTTCTATAAGAAATTTTTTGGCAAAAATTTTCTATAAGAAATTTGTTGAAAAAATGTCTATAAGAAATTTTTTGACAAAAATATTCTATAAGAAATTTTTTGACAAAAATTTTCTATAAGAAATTTTTTGACAAAAATTTTCTATAAGAAATTTTTTGGCAAAAATTTTTAATAGGAACTTTTAACTGAAATTTTCTATAAGAAATTTTAAGAAAAAACATTTTAATAAGAAATATTTAAAAAAAAAAATTCTAACCATTTCTAAAAGCTATTTTTTTAACAAAAATTTTTTTAGCAGAAATTTTTTGACAAACATTTTTTATAGGAAATTTTTATACAAAAATTTAATATAATATATTTCTTGACAATAATTTTCTGTAAGAAATTTTTAGACAAAAACTTTTGTAATAAATTTTTAGACAAAAATTTTCTATTAGATTTTTTTAGACAAAAATATTCTATTAGAAATTTTTAGAAAAATAATTTTCTGTAAGAAATTTTATACAAAAATTTTCTTTATGAAATTTTTCAACAAAAATTTTTGTATAAAAATTTTTCAACTTTATTTTTACTCCGTGAAAAACACGGTTAGTTGGCCCAATTATTGTCTCTTTATCTCCGCCCATGGTCTCCAATTATCTGACACTCTATTTGCTGGCTTTCAACACGCAACATTCTTTTTTTGTAGTCTGTTTGATGGAAAACCATACCCAACTTTCAACTCTAAATGACAATTTAACCGTAAAACCAAGAAAGTATTTCATACATCAAGCTCTTGTTTTAACTCCCAGAATGAATATACAGGTCATTTTAAAGCATTTTGCAGAGAAAAGAAACATTTTGTAGTTTAAAAAAAAAAACAATTTATTTCATTTTATTTGACGCCAGTATCTTTCCATATACGATGTCATGATTGATGACTCTTTTGCATGTTGACAAAACTTTTTTCTTTAGACAGACTCAGAAACAGGCAAAGATGTGGTTTAGAGTTTTTTTTTTATGTATTTTTAAATATAGCAATTTGTTTTTTTTTAGATTTTTGAATGTCTTTTCATATTTGTATGAAAAATTAGACCTAGATTTGAGGTTTTTAAAGTTTTAAACAAAAGCTTAAAAACCGGTAGCAATTTTGTATGCCATCAAATAAAAGTTGAACGATGTTTTGGGTCTAAGATATTAATTGCTTAAAGATAAGAGATTAGGGTGACGCATACAAATATTAACAAATTTTCTTTTAATTGATACAATATTTCTATTTTAAAACAAAAGACTTAAGAAACATACATGGTTTAAATATTTGTGTTATATCCCACTACAGCTTAGCTGAAACATATGTATACGATGGTTTTAAACAGATATTTCCAACACAATAAAATTTTTCACTTGGATTACTTTTCCATGGAAAAGTTACCATTTGGATGACTTTTCTATAGAAAAGTTATCGTTTAGATGACATTTCTCTAGAAAAGTTATCATTTGGATAACTTTTGTATAAAAGACTTATGATTTGGATGACCTTTCTATAGAATGTAATCGTTTGAATGACTTTTCTATAGAAAAGTTATCGTTTGGATGACTTTGCTATAGAAAAGTTTTTAATTGGATAACTTTTTTATAGAAAAGTTATCATTTAAATGACTTTTCTATAGAAACATTTTGTTGACTTTTCTATAGAAAAGTTATCCTTTTGGTGTCTTTTCTATAGAAAAGTTATCGTTTGGATGACTTTTATTAAAAAACATATCGTTTGGATGACTTTTCTATAGAAAAGTTATCATTTGGATGACATCTCTCGAGAAAAGTTATCGTTTGGATGACTTTCTATAGAAAAGTTTTCGTTTGGATGACTTTTCTATAAAAAAGTTATCGTTTAGATGACTTTTCTATAGAAAAGTTATCGTTTGGATGACTTTTCTATTGAAAAGTTATCGTTTGGATTAATTTCCTCTTGAGAAATTTTCATTTGGATAACTCTTCTTATGAAAAGTTATCGTTTGGATGACTTTTCTATAGGAAAGTTAACGTTTTTATGACTTTTCTATAGAAAAGTTAACATTTGGATGACTTTTCTATAGAAAAGTTAACGTTTGGATGACTTTTCTATTGAAAAGTTATCGTTTGGATTAATTTCCTATTGAGAAATTTTCATTTGGATTACTCTTCTTATGAAAAGTTATCGTTTGGATGACTTTTCCATAGAAAAGTTATAGTTTGGATGACTTTTCTATAGAAAAGTTATAGTTTGGATGACTTTTCTATAGAAAAGTTATCGTTTGGATGATTTTTCTTTTGAACATTATCAATTGGTTTAATTACACTGCTCTGCAAAAATTCATTTTTTGTCATTCCTTTCAATAAAACTATGCGGACTATATGGATCTTGATGCGCTAAACTCAGATCCGTTGTCGGTTTTTTTCCATCAGATCTGGATTATTTTATGGGCGTGGCAAATTTTTCCCCTTAAATTAGTCAGGTACGGAGACCTATTTCGTCTTAACTCGAGAACGACTCATCCGATTTTCAAAATTAAAACACTTGAAGATGCATAACAAAATTGCATTTATTTTAGTCTGTATCTCTTATCGTTTTGGAGTTATTTAGAAATTAATGGAGAAAAAATGTTTTTTTTGTGAGAAGATCGTAATTTTTTTCAGGTTAAAAATGTAATTAAAAAAAAGATAAAGTAAAATTTTAACATTTTAAACATTTTTCTAAGAGCTACATATCTTAAGAATAAAATAGGCTATAAACCATGAAAATCGGTTTAAAAATGTGAATTTTATTACGAAAATCGGATGAGTCGTTCTCGAGTTAGGACGAAATAGGTCTCCGTACCTGACTAATTTAAGGGGAAAAATTTGCCACGCCCATAAAAAAAAATCCAGATCTGATGAAAAAAAACCGACAACGCACCTGAGTTTAGCGCATCAAAATCCATGTAGTCCACATGGTTTTATTAAAAATAGGATTTGGCTGCAGAGCAGTGTTATCGATAGAAAAGTTATCATTTGGATGACTTTTCTTTACAAAAGTTATCATTTGGATTAATTTTCTATAGAAAGGTTATCGTTTGCATGTCTTTTCTATAAAAAAGTTATCGTTTGGATGACTTTTCAATAGAAAATTTCTTAAAAAAAGTTATCGTTTGGATTAATTTCCTATAGGAAGGTTTTGCATTTTTAATAAATGCTTTTTCTATCAAATAATTTTCTTTTTAAAATTTATCAGTTTTTCTATAAATGTTACAGTATCAGATTTTGTTTAGCAAAATTTCGGAATTTTGTGTTTTAATACCAAAACATTTGCTATGAGAAAAATGTTTCTAAATCACAAATCACTAGCATTCTTCTAAAAAAGACATGTTTTATAGCAATTTCCAAAAAACAACTACTTAACTCCTTCTCGGCCATAAAAAGGTTAATCAACAGACTAAATACACAGTTAAAAAAAAAAAACTAAACAAAAAGCTGCCGATTTATAAAAAATTCTATTGTTTTTTTTCAGTTTTCTACTTAATAATGACTAAGGAGTCAGTTTGCGTATTGTTGATTTTACCATTTTGGTGTTGATTCAATTAGTAAATATCTCTTGTTATTTTCCTTTAGAAAAACAGACACAAGAAACAAACAACTTGCACAAAAACCCCAATAACAACAAACAATAAGCAAATAAAACGACAAAGAAAACGCCTCTAAAACTACTACAGCAAAGCTTGGAAAGAGGCGACCTCAAGCTTTTTTTTCTGCAAACAAAACTTTAAAAGAATAAAACTGGCATTAACAAATAGAGAAAATGAAAAAAAACTTAAAGCAAAAAGACTTTAAGGCGTTCAGAAAATGTTAGCCAATAGATAAATCTTATTAGAAAACTAAATAGTGACCATAACAATGGCAACACTACAACTATTTAGCTAAATGTTTGATTTGAGTTAGAGAAAAAAAAAATATAGAAAAAAACAAAAAAAATCTTTCTTAAAAAAGCGTAAAGGTGAATAATAGTTGCTGGAAAAATAAGCAACAACTACTGCCAAGTTTTTGGCAAAAAAAAAAGTAGAAAAGCATTTTAAAATATTATCCGCCACTGTATGATCATCATCAGCAGCATTATTGTGATCTGTGAATATAACAGATCATGTGTGTGTTTAGGCCTAAATGATGTTAATGATCACCTTGATAGTCATTATTATCATCTTTCTTTTAACTTTGTTGGCTGTGAATGCAAATTCGTGAGCTTTAATGTTTAAAAACTTTAGCTTTGGTGGCGGAAAAAAAACACCATAAAATATCTAAGCAGGAAAATGTTAGAACAAAAAAACATCTAATACGAACACAAGAAAAAATGGGGTATTAAATAATGGAGTACAGATTTAAAGGAATGCAAACATTGACTTAAATAGGTTTGATATAAGTTCTCGGAGAAAATAAGTAATTTCAGCTTGCCTAATGTAATATTTCATTTCTTAAACAAAAGACTTAAGAAATATACGTTGTTTCACCAATTTTTTTTAATAACAAAAATCTTTTATAAAGAAAATGTCTATAGAAAAATCTTCAATAAAAAAATATTTTTTGTACAAAAATCTTCAATATCAATAGCAAAACATTCAATAATTTTATTATCAAAAATTTTTCTATTAAAAAAATTTGAATGCCAAAAAATTTTCTATTGAAAAATAATGATTATCAAAGATTTTTCTATAGCAAAAAATTTTAATATCAAAAATTTATAGAACAAATTTTTAATATTAAAATATCAAAAATATTTCTATAGAAAAATTTTGAATATCAAAAATTTTTCTATAGAAAAATTTTGAATATCAAAAATTTTTCTATAGAAAAATTTTGAATATCAAAAATTTTTCTATAGAAAAATTTTGAATATAGAAAAATTTTGAATATCAAAAATTTTTCTATAGAAAAATTTTGAATATCAAAAATTTTTCTATAGAAAAATCTTGAATATCAAAAATTTTTCTATAGAAAAATTTTGAATATCAAAAATATTTCTATAGAAAAATTTTGAATATCAAAAATATTTCTATAGAAAAATTTTGAATATCAAAAATTTTTCTATAGAAAAATTTTGAATATCAAAAATTTTTCTATAGAAAAATTTTGAATATCAAAAATTTTTCTATAGAAAAATTTTGAATATCAAAAATTTTTCTATAGAAAAATTTTGAATATCAAAAATTTTTCTATAGAAAAATTTTGAATATCAAAAATTTTTCTATAGAAAAATTTTGAATATCAAAAATTTTTCTATAGAAAAATTTTGAATATCAAAAATTTTTCTATAGAAAAATTTTGAATATCAAAAATTTTTCTATAGAAAAATTTTGAATATCAAAAATTTTTCTATAGAAAAATTTTGAATATCAAAAATTTTTCTATAGAAAAATTTTGAATATCAAAAATTTTTCTATAGGAAAATTTTGAATATCAAAAATTTTTCTATAGAAAAATTTTGAATATCAAAAATTTTTCTATAGAAAAATTTTGAATATCAAAAATTTCTCTATGGAAAAATTTTGAATATCAAAAATTTTTCTATGGAAAAATTTTGAATATCAAAAATTTTTCTATGGAAATATTTTAAATATCAAAAATTTTTCTATGGAAAAATTTTGAATATCAAAAATTTTTCTATAGAAGAATTTTGAATATCAAAAATTTTTCTATAGAAAAATTTTGAATATCAAAAATTTTTCTATAGAAAACTTTTGAATATCAAAAATTTTTCTATAGAAAAATTTTGAATATCAAAAATTTTTCTATAGAAAAATTTTGAATATCAAAAATTTTTCTATAGAAAAATTTTGAATATCAAAAATTTTTCCATAGAAAAATTTTGAATATCAAAAATTTTTCTATAGAAAAATTTTGAATATCAAAAATTTTTCTATAGAAAAATTTTGAATATCAAAAATTTTTCTACAGAAAAATTTTGAATATCAAAAATTTTTCTATAGAAAAATTTTGAATATCAAAAAATTTTTTATAGAAAATTTATTAATATCGAAAATGTTTCTATCGAAAAAATTTTTATATTAAAAATTCTTCAATCGAAAAAATTTTAATATTAAAAATTTTTCTATCAAAAATTTTTTTATTTAAAAAATTTTAGTATTGAAAATTTCTCTATCGAAAAAGTTTCTATCGAAAATTTGTTTTAATCAAAAATTTTTCCATCGAAAATATTCTAAAGAAAAATAACAATATTCTAAAGAAAAAAACAAAAAAATAAAAAAAATTTTTCTAAAGAAAAATTTTCAAGATCAAAAATTTTGCTAAAGAAAAATTTTTAACATCAAGAACTTTTTTATAGAAAAATTTTCAATGTCAAAAATTTTTCTATAGACAAATTTTTAACATCAAAAATTTTTCTGAAGAAAAATTTTTAATATCAAAAATTTGTAAAGAAAAATTTCCAATATCAAAAATTTTTGCATAAAAATAAATATAAAAATTTTTTCCAAGATTAATTTTCAATATTAAAAATTTTTGTAAAGAAAAATTTCAATTTTAAAAATGTTTGTAAAGAAAAATTTTCAATATCAAAAATTTTTGTAAAGAAACATTTATAATATCAAAATTCTTTGTAAAGAAAAATTTTCAATATCGAAAATTTTTGTAGAGAAAAATTTTCAATATCTGAAATTTTTGTAAAGAAACATTTTCAATATTAAAAAGTTTTGTAAAGAAAAACAGCGATTTTTTTTCGAAAGAAAAATTTTCAATATCAAAAATTTTTTTAAATAAAAAAAAAAAATATTGTATTATTTTTAATAGATATTTCTCTTATAAAAAATAGAAAAATCTTCAATATTAAAAATTTTTCAATAAAAAAAATTTTCAGTATCAAAAATTTTTCTGAAGAAAAATGAAAAAAAATGTTTCTAAAGGAAAATTTTCAATATCAAAAATTTTTGTTAACAAAAATTTTCAATATCAAAATTTTTGTGAAAAAAAATTTCAATATCAAAAATTTTTGTAAAGAAAGTTTTGAATATCAAAAAATTTGTAAAGAAAATTTTATAATAAAAAAATTTTTTGTAAATTTTTGTACAGAAAAATTTTCAACATCAAAAATTTTTGTAAAGAAAAAAAAAATGTTTGATTTCAATTTTTTTTTAATTTTAATATTAAAAATTTTTCTATAGAAAAAATTTTAAAACCAAAAATAGAAAAACTGAATGTCAATATTTTTTTTATAAAAGCATTTTAATTTTCTTTTTCCTTATTTTTAAAAATTTCTAATACTACTACCTTTTTAGTGGAAAGACTTTAATATTAAAAATATTTTGATAGCAAAACTTGTATTATTTTTTTTTATAGATTTTGCTCTTATAAAACTCTGCCTTTAACGCACTAGAAATTTTTAAGACACCGAAACGAAAACAACAAAAAACCCGTGGTTGTTGCTGACTTTTTCGTTTGATGCAGATGTTTTCTAATGTTACAATATGTACAATTCATGTACTTGCAACAAGAAAACACACAACAACACTCTTGCATACCTACAACATTTACACATATGCTAAATAAACACATGATCATAATGATGACAATGATAATGCAGCCACAAACAGTAGTTGTAAGAAAAAATGTGAATATGTAAAGGAAAGATGATGACGATGATGATCATGGTAATAGTGATGATGTCGATGCTGCTGCAGACTTTCTTCTTTGCTGCCGTGTGTTGCACCTAATGGTGCTTATGAAACATTAGTATCTCATGCTTTTTATAAAGTATAAAGAAGGCAAAAGCTTACTAGCAATTGCACCCAAATGCTTTGTATTGCACAATATATGATCATGTGAGTGTTTGTTGCTTTTAAATGCAACTAAGAGTGTTCAATTTTCCGACTTAAATACCGTATTTAGCTGAGCATTTAGTTGGTTGATTTTTAGTTATTGTTTTTTTGTTGTTGTTGTTGTCGTTTTCCATTTTTTCACTTGCAACATCCGAGACCGCCACTGACCGTCGGACCAAACATTTAGATATATGAACATAAAATGTTGGTGTTTCAAGTGATTGTACGTAGAACAAAAAAAAAAACATAACACAGAACAAGAAAACTACAAACAACCACAACATAAGTCAGAATGCAAAAACTAAAAAGAAATTTTTAGTAGGAAATGCTGTAAATTAAATATGTTTCTTCGGTCGTAGCTGTTGATTTTTTTTCTTCCTCAAGAGCAGCTTCTCCATTTTTTCCAATTTTTTTTTTAGCTTAACAATTTTTGTTTTTAAAGCATTCAAATGCCAGAGTATTAAATGAAAAATACATGTTTAAACTTGCACAAGGTTATTTGATACAAGAGGTTGTTTTTCTTTATGCATTTTACCGTTTTAATACGGGAATTTTCTTTAAACATCCACACATTCATTTCCAAATACTTACATTAGTATGTACTTATGTTTGTATCTGTGTAAAAGCTTTATGTAGTAGTTAAAAGAAAAACAAATTTTTTTGATAATATGTTAAAGGCATATAAGGTGCATAGTTTATTTTTTGGCTTAAAAGCTTTTTCTTTTGTTGTTAATTCTTCTTTTTTCTTCCTTTTTTTTGGTAAAAGGAATATTGAAAATTTCATTTATTTTCTATTTTTTTTTCTCGTCTAAGCTAAAAATTTTGGCAACTGAAAAATTTGACTTAATGTTTAACGTTTCTAAAGAATTAGATAAATATTTTACATGCTAAATGTTTTAGAGCTAGAGGTTGATAGTAAATGAAATTAATGAAAAATACTCAATATTTTTATACATTTAGTCAAAATTCTTTTATTTTCCTTTTTTGGGTTAGGTTAAGTTATGTCGCCAGTTGGAAGAATAAATGTTATTTTTTAAAATGCTTTCGGTTTAAAAGAATAAGGAAGTTATTTTGTTTTTAAATAGTTGGGGGCTTTATATGTAAAAAAATATAGTTTTAATAAGCCGCACTTGTTTATAAATGTCAAAAAAATTGTTGAAAAAAAAACAAAAAAAATTGACTAGTTTTCAATAGAATTGTTATCATTTGGATGACTTTTCTATAGAGGAGTTTTCCTTTGAAAGATTTTTGTAAAGAAAAGTCATCATTTGGAAAACCTATTTTTTGGATAACTTTTCTAAAGAAAAGTTATCATTTGGATGAATTTTCTTTAGATGACTTTTTTTATGACTTTTCTATCTAAAAGTTATCATTCGGATGACTTTTCGATAGAAAGTAATCATATGGATTACTTTTCAATAGGAAAGCTATCAGTTTCTATAGAAAATTTATCGCTTGAATGACTTTTATATAGAAAAGTTATCATTGGAATGACTCTTCTAAAGAAAAGTTATGGTTGGGATGTCTTTTCTATAAAAAAAGTTATCATTTTAATGACTTTTCTATAGAAAGATTATCGCTAGGATGACTTTTCTATAGAAAAGATATGGTTGAATTGACTTTTCTATAGAAAAACATAACAAAGGTTATCATTTGGATGACTTGTCTATAGAAACATTATCATTTGGATGACTTGTCTATAGAAAAGTTATAATTTTGATTACTTTTCTATTCAAAAGTTATCATTTTGGTGACTTTTCTATATAAAAGTTATCATGTTGATGATTTTTCTACAGAAAATTTACTATTTGGATGACTTTTCTAAAGAAAGTTATTTATTTGATGACTTTTCTATAAAAAAAATTATCATTTTGATAACTTTTCTATAGAAAATTTATCATTTTGGTAACTTTTCTATTGAAAAGTTATCATTTTGGTAACTTTTCTATAGAACAGTTATCATTATCCAAATAACTTTTCTATGGAAAATTACCAAAATGATAACTTTATCATTTTGTTAACTTTTCTGTAGAAAAGTTATCATTTTGTTAACTTTTCTATAGAAAAGTTATCATTTTGGTAACTTTTCTATAGAAAAGTTATCATTTTGGTAACTTTTCTATAGAAAAGTTACCATTTTGGTAACCTTTCTATAGAAAAGTTATCATTTTGGTAACTTTTCTATAGAAAAGTTATCATTTTGGTAACTTTTCTATAGAAAAGTTATCATTTTGATGACTTTTCTATAGAAAAGTTATCATTTTGATGACTTTTCTATAGAAAAGTTATCATTTTGATGACTTTTCTATAGAAAAGTTATCATTTTGATGACTTTTCTATAGAAAAGTTATCATTTTGATGACTTTTCTATAGAAAAGTTATCATTTTGATGACTTTTCTATAGAAAAGTTATCATTTTGATGACTTTTCTATAGAAAAGTTATCATTTTGATGACTTTTCTATAGAAAAGTTATCATTTTGATGACTTTTCTATAGAAAACTTATCATTTTGATGACTTTTCTATAGAAAAGTTATCATTTTGATGACTTTTCTATAGAAAAGTTATCATTTTGATGACTTTTCTATAGAAAAGTTATCATTTTGATGACTTTTCTATAGAAAAGTTATCATTTTGATGACTTTTCTATAGAAAAGTTATCATTTTGGTAACTTTTCTATAGAAAAGTTATCATATCGGTAACTTTTCTATAGAAAAGTTATCATATCGGTAACTTTTCTATAGAAAAGTTACCATTTTGGTAACCTTTCTATAGAAAAGTTATCATTTTGGTAACTTTTCTATAGAAAAGTTATCATTTTGGTAACTTTTCTATAGAAAAGTTACCATTTTGGTAACCTTTCTATAGAAAAGTTATCATTTTGGTAACTTTTCTATAGAAAAGTTACCATTTTGGTAACCTTTCTATAGAAAAGTTATCATTTTGGTAACTTTTCTATAGAAAAGTTATCATTTTGGTAACTTTTCTATAGAAAAGTTATCATTTTGATGACTTTTCTATAGAAAAGTTATCATTTTGATGACTTTTCTATAGAAAAGTTATCATTTTGATGACTTTTCTATAGAAAAGTTATCATTTTGATGACTTTTCTATAGAAAAGTTATCATTTTGATGACTTTTCTATAGAAAAGTTATCATTTTGATGACTTTTCTATAGAAAAGTTATCATTTTGATGACTTTTCTATAGAAAAGTTATCATTTTGGTAACTTTTCTATAGAAAAGTTATCATATCGGTAACTTTTCTATAGAAAAGTTATCATATCGGTAACTTTTCTATAGAAAAGTTACCATTTTGGTAACCTTTCTATAGAAAAGTTATCATTTTGGTAACTTTTCTATAGAAAAGTTATCATTTTGGTAACTTTTCTATAGAAAAGTTACCATTTTGGTAACCTTTCTATAGAAAAGTTATCATTTTGGTAACTTTTCTATAGAAAAGTTACCATTTTGGTAACCTTTCTATAGAAAAGTTATCATTTTGGTAACTTTTCTATAGAAAAGTTATCATTTTGGTAACTTTTCTATAGAAAAGTTATCATTTTGATGACTTTTCTATAGAAAAGTTATCATTTTGATGACTTTTCTATAGAAAAGTTATCATTTTGATGACTTTTCTATAGAAAAGTTATCATTTTGATGACTTTTCTATAGAAAAGTTATTATTTTGGTAACTTTTCTATAGAAAAGTTATCATTTTGATGACTTTTCTATAGAAAAGTTATCATTTTGATGACTTTTCTATAGAAAAGTTATCATTTTGATGACTTTTCTATAGAAAAGTTATCATTTTGATGACTTTTCTATAGAAAAGTTATCATTTTGATGACTTTTCTATAGAAAAGTTTTGGTAACTTTTCTATAGAAAAGTTATCATTTTGGTAACTTTTCTATAGAAAAGTTATCATTTTGGTAACTTTTCTGTAGAAAAGTTATCATTTTGGTAACTTTTCTATAGAAATGTTATCATTTTGATAACCTTTCTATAGAAATGTTATCATTTTGATAACCTTTCTATAGAAAAGTTATTATTTTGGTAACTTTTCTATAGAAATGCTATCATTTTCATAACCTTTCTATAGAAAAGTTACCGTTTTGATAACATTTCTATAGAAAAGATATCATTTGGATAAGTTTTCCATAGAAATTTTATCATTTTGATAACTTTTCCATAGAAAAGTTATAATTAAGAAGATTTTATTAAAGAAGAGTTATCAATTGGATGACGTTTCTGTAGAAAAATTCTTATTTGCATGACTTTTCTACTGACTCAAACAAAAGACTTAAGAAACAAACCCAATTGTTTTCAAAGATTTTTAGAATCAAACTTTTACGTCCTTATTAACCAAAACAATCTGTATTTATTTCGGTTAAATTAGAGAAAATGAGTTATTTTTCTTTTTTTTTAGTTTTGATAAAACGAAAGACTTAAGAAACAAACTTTTTCTAAGTCAACACCAAAAATTATATAAACTTTGTCCTACTATATACAGATTTAATTTAGCTACTTTCTTAACTTTGTATATTCTATGTTTCTTATCAAAATAAAACATCAACTTTTTAAGTGATTAGTATTTGGTAGCATACTTTTGAAGGGTAGATTATCTCATACATACGACTTTATTGTCTTAAATAAGCAGCCATTTTAAAATATTTTAAACTCACACAAAAACTTCTTTTTAGTTTTTTCTTTGTTATTGCTGCTAACTCTTTATATTTCTTTATGTGATATTTAATAATTTTAACAACAACATAATATATATATTGTAGTTCTTGTTGTTTTTACTAAAAAAAAACCTTTCGTCATAAACCAAAAAGCAAATGTAAGAAAAAGACACAAAACAGTAACGCCTATTTTCATAATGGTCATCAACTTTCAGCACTTTAACATAATTAACATTATAATAAACATTTTAAGCTACCACCATATTATGGTGGTGGCCATTTTGGTAATGATATGACAAATTATATAGTAAAATGTTTCGAAAAAAATGAATAACATGGAAATATAATCATTATTGAACTTCAAAGAAAAGATTAGTTAAAGAAAACGAAACAACGATATATGTTAAATAAAATATTAAGACAAATTAGTTACAGCGGTGGCTTTATAAATGGAAACACAAGTTAGAGTTAGGGATATTGTAAGTTACTAGAAAAGAAGAACGGAAGTGGAAATTGTTTTATAAAATAATAGCTTGAAGAGTTTTTGATTACCTAATTACTAGTTATATAAAAATTTATATAAAGAAAATTCTTTTCGAAATATTAGTAAAATAATTCTAGAATTTGGGAGGTCTTTCAAATGAGCTTTGCCGTATTTTATTCATAATATGAAAATCAGTCTAAGCATTGCGTTATTTAGATTGATATTTTGAAATTCTTTAATTTTGTATGCCATCTGAATGATTTTTTAATGGAATTATAATTGAAAAATTATAAATGAAATTAGAAAATTAAAACCTAAGAATATATCAGGAATAATGTTTGTATTACAAATTAATTTATTATTTTTCCCTAGAACAAAAGACTTAAGACACAAACTTTTTTGGGAAACAAACTAAAATTAGTTTTTTTTATATTTTTAAATTTTTTGTACTTTTCCAAATCAATAAACAAACTTTGTTATTCTAATTTTCAAAAGAAAACTTTGCAAAGTATAACTTTTTATATGCATTTTTAAAAAAATTTTATTTTTTTACTCAATCACTTCATGAGAATTTCTTTGTTTAAAACTGCATTTTGTTTTATCCCAAAACAAATTAATATGGCCATTATTTTCTTCGTTTTGCACTATCTCAAATTTTTTCTTGAACAAAGAAAACTCAAAACCTAAAATAGCTTAAAAGACAGCTTGTAAAAAGGGTTGGTCTTTCTATAAATTCCTTTTATTATGACTAGTCATATTCTAAAGTCTTTTCTAGAATTTATGTATCTTTTCTTACTCATTTTATAATTGGTTTACTACTTATTCATAAACATGTTTTAAGCAATTTTCTACATACACGTCTTGGTACTTACAAGCGTTTTTTTTTTTTGTAATTTTTTTGAAGAATGTAATCTAAACGAAAGTATTATTACATTTAAAACCTTTAGTTTAGACAATCATTTTCTTGGATGAGATGAGCCTCCATTCGTAATCTATTTATTTCGTGTTTATGGGAAGAACTTACCTAAAATGAGAAAAAAATAGAGGAAAAGGAAATTTAAGTTTAATTTGTTTATTAAAAAAATAGATTAAAAATGAATAATGAAAGAAATAATACTAAAGCTTAATTAGCTGTAAATTTTTAAGGCATAAGTTAAGAAAACACATTTGGTTGAAAAATTTTATAAAGAAAATTTTCTGTGGAAAAATTTTATATAGAAAATTTTTGGTTGAAAAATTTTGTATAGAAAATGTTCTGCGAAAAATTTTAATATAAAATTTTCTGTGGTAAAATTTTCTATAGAAAATTTTCGGTGGAAAAATTTTATATAGAAAATTTTCATAGGTAAAAATTTATATAGAAAATTCTCGGTGGAAAAATTTATTGAAGAAAAATTTCGGTACAAAAACTGTATAAAGATTTTTGGTATAAAAATTTTCGGTACAAAAATTTTATATAGAAATTTTTCGGTACAAAAATTTTATGTAGAAAATTTTTGGTACAAACATTTTATAAAGAAAAATTTTTTTTTTATAAAAATTTTAAGTATAAAAATTTATATTGAAATAGTCAGTAATAAAATTGTATGTAGAAAATTTTCATTAGAAAATTTTTACAAAAAAATCTCGAAAAAATCTTCGGTGGTGAAATTTTTATAGATAACTTTCGTTGGAAAAACTTTATGTGCAAAAATTTTCTGTCGAACAATTTCATATAGAAAATTTTGGTTAAAAAAATTTTATAAAGAAAATTCTCTATACAAAAATTTTCTATAAAATATTTTCGGTAAAAACATTTTATATAAAACATTTTCGGTACAAAAATTTTGTATAGAAAATTTTTGGAACAAAAATTTCATATAGAAATTTTCGGAACAAAAATTTTATATAGAAAATTTTCGATAGGAAACTTTTCGATAGGAAAATTTTTTATAAAAAATTTTCGGTGGTCGAAAAATTTTGTATAGAAAATTTTCGCTAAAAATTTCTTTATAGAAAATTTTCGGTGCAAAAATTTTTGATAGAAAATTTTCGGTGAAAAAATTTTATATGGAAACTTATCGGTGAAAAAATTTTATATAGAAAATTTTCGGCGAAAAAATTTTATACAGAAAATTTTCGGTGAAAAAATTTTATATAGAAAATTTTCGGTGCAAAAATTTTATATAGAAAATTTTTGGTGCAAAAATTTTATATAGAAAATTTTTGGTGCAAAAATTTTATATAGAAAATTTTCGGTGAAAAAATTTTATATAGAAAATTTTCGGTGAAAAAATTTTATATAGAAAATTTTCGGTGAAAAAATTTTATATAGAAAATTTTCGGTGAAAAAACTTTATATAGAAAATTTTCGGTGTAAAAATTTTTTATAGAAAATTTTCGGTGAAAAAATTTTATATAGAAAATTTTCGGTGAAAAAATTTTATATAGAAAATTTTTGGTGCAAAAATTTTATATAGAAAATTTTCGGTGAAAAAAATTTATAAAGAAAATTTTCGGTGAAAAAATTTTATATGAAAAAATTTTATATAGAAAATTTTCGGTGAAAAAATTTTATATAGAAAATTTTCGGTGAAAAAATTTTATATAGAAAATTTTCGGTGAAAAAATTTTATATAGAAAATTTTCGGTGAAAAAATTTTATATAGAAAATTTTCGGTGAAAAAATTTTATATAGAAAATTTTCGGTGAAAAAATTTTATATAGAAAATTTTCGGTGAAAAAATTTTATATGGAAAATTTTCGGTGAAAAAATTTTGTATAGAAAATTTTCGGTAAAAAAATATTATTTAGAAAATTTTTGGTGCAAAAATTTTATATAGAAAATTTTCGGTGCAAAAATTTTATACAGAAAATTTTTGGTGCAAAAGTTTTATATAGAAAATTTTTGGTGTAAAAACTATATTTTTTTGACAAATTTCTCATACAATTTTTATATTTTGTCTGAAAATTGTTTAAATAAAACTTTTAATTTTCTGTTTTTTCTTATTTGCTTATCTAAACATGATTGACTTAAGGCCTTTTGTGGCCCAACAAAATGACAAAATTAATTTGCCGCTTATCTTTTTTTGTAAAGAGTTTTTCAGCAAAACAAGCTTCCAGTCAGTTTTGAAGTGTTGAAGAACATGCGCCTGCAGTATGGCTTCCGTTCTTTAAACGCAACAACAAAAATAAGAAAAAAAACGTTAATGCAACAAAAAATTTCAAAATTATAAATGAAATTTTTACATCGATAACATTGCACTTAAAAGCATTCAAGCAACGTTTTCATCATCGTCATCATCAGCATAAACAGCCAACAAAACTTCACTTTAACTTTTTGCCAAACATCGGGCAAGGCTTAGGTGATCTTGTTTTAAATTCTATAAGAAAATATTGCTCGTTTTTTTAATTTTGTATGAGGGGTTGTTTAAAAGTTTTTGTTTTTTTTTCGTTTTAGCTAAGTTACGTGCACAGTGGCCAAACTAATGAAAAGGACAAGCAACACATTTATAATAATCTGGCGCATATCAAAAATGTAACGCCTCTTAAAAAAAAGAGGAGCAGGAAACTTAACAAAATATGCAGTATGTTTTAGTCCATATGCACATGCTTTTAGATACTTTTTAACTTAACTCTACTAAATGAAACTCATCATAAGCTTTTAGGTATTTTTTTTTTTGTTTTTCTGAAATTATTATAATGGAAAAAATTTATAAGCTGCCGTAAAAGAGTAAAAATTTACACAAGAAAGCTTCGCTTATGTGTAAATTAAAAACATTGTTTAAAATGGCGTTGATATGTATTTGGTTTGGTTTTACTTTTTTTGCAAATTTTTTACTTTATTTCAGTTTTTGTATAATGATGTTGCAGACATTGGCTGTTACTATATATTTAAAAAAGTTAAATGATTAAATATTTGATCATAAACTAGAGATTTTAGTTTTTCGTTTAATGAAAGAAAAATCGACACAAAGAATCATTAATATAAATCGAAGTAGCATAAAATCATTAAAATCGATAAGAATCATTCATTTCGTCAAGTTGTAAAGAACCTTGAAATTAATAAAAAAAAAATAAAAGAAACACAAGACTATGAATTGGTTTGTAAAATTTTATTAAGATCCAAGTAATTGCAAATTGCTTTGAAATTGTGGCAGATGATTTTGAAAGGAATGTATTTTACAAGATTTTTTAACGAATTTGTAATTATAACAAATTGAGGAAATATTTACGAGCTGATGGATAAAATTGTATTTGCAACAGCTTTAACATCATATAAATCGAAAGACTTAGGAAAGAAACTTTTTTCAAAATTTAGCAAATTTTTCTTGAATAATAAAGTTTGTTTCTTAAGTCTTTTGTTTTCCGGGTGGAAATTTTCATCCTTATTACAATCCGGAGTGCATCTACGAAAAAGGCTCGAGTGCTAAGTCTTTCGATTTACTAGGGATTAGTGGTACATGGCAGGTGGTACAAACTTTTGCTACAACCGTAAAGTTTCAATTAGATAATGAAAATTTAAAAATGAAAAATTTTTACTCTTCTTTGGGAAACCTTCCCTTTATGATAATAAATTTAACAAAATGAACTTACCTGTTAACAAACAATTATACTTTTTGCCTAAACTACTAAAATATTTTTAATTTGACCACAATATTTAAGTACAAAGCTCAATGCTATCAAGTAGAAAGTACTAAAAGTAGAGTGTGTTGGTAATTTTGTACCTTAACTCATCATCATTTGGTTGTTTCGTTCATAAGATATGAGTAGGTTTTCATGCCAACCAATAAACCCAATAAACGCTCATACATACAAAAGCCACAAAATATCGTTCAGGAATTATTTAAAATTAATTAAAGATGGTAAAGATAATTGATTAAGAACAACGATTAATAAAATTTTATTATTGTTGTTTGTAACAAGTTACTTTTGTGGTAACAAAAAGATGGACTACTGGCACTGCACTTTCCTGCAATAAGGAATTTGTTATTATTTCGCTGCTTGTTATAGCGATAAGGGGAATTTTCAAAAGAAAAAGTTAATTTTAGTCACAAAATTTTGAAAAAAAAATTTTGGTAAAAAAATTTTTATAGAAAACTTTTGGCGTAAAATTTTTGGTAGAAAATTTTCAATCGAAAAATTTTATATAAAAATTTTATAAAAAAATTTTTAGCAGAAAATTTTTATAAAAAACATTTTTTAGTAGAAAAAAGGAACATTTTCTACAGAAAATTATATATATACAAATTTTATGCCGAAAATTTTCTGATACAATTTTTTTACTGAAAACTTTTTTACAAAATTTTCTATATAAAATTTTTAGTAGAAAAAATTTATAGAAATTTTCAGTAAAATAATTGTATATGGAGAATTTTCAGAAGTCAAATTTTATATAGAAAATTTTGTAAAAAAGTTTTCAGTAAAAAAATTAAGTTAAGATTTCCCATAAAAATTGTAGAAAAAATTGTATATTCTACATTTTTGGTAAAACAATTTGTAGAACATTTTCGGTCAAAAAAATTTCATATAGAAAATTTTTTTATCAAATTTTTGATAACAAAATTTTTGTATCAAAAATTTTTTATAAAAAGTTATTTAATCTTGTATAGATATTTTAGTACAAAAAATTTTCGATAGAAAATTTTTGGTATAAAAAATTTTCGATAAAAAATTTTGGTATAAAAAATTTTGATACAAAAAAAAAATTATATAGAAAATTTTCGGTATTAAAAATTTTATATAGAAAATTTTTGCTATCAAAAATTTTATATAGGACATTTTCAGTATTAAAAGGTTTGTATAGAAAATTTTCAGTAAAAAAAATCTTATATAGAAAATTTTTGGTATAAAAAATTGAATATAAAAAATTTTCGTTATAAAAAATGTATATAGAAAAGTTTGATAAAAAAAAATTATATGAAACATTTTCGCCAATAAAGTTTTATATAGATAATTTTGGTATATAATGTTTTGTATAGAAAATTTTCAGTATAAAAATATTCAATAACAAGAATTTTATATTGAAAATTTTTGTTTAAAAAATTTCATATAGAAATTTTTGTAGCAAAAATTTTTGATAAAAAATTTTGTAAAGAAAATTATCGGTATCAAAAATTTTATATAGAAATTTTGGTACAAAAAATCTAGGTACAAAAAATTTTCGATAGAAAATTTTTAGCATAAAAAATTTTTGGTATAAAAAATGTTAATACAAAAACATTATATAGAAATTTTTCGGTAAAAAAAATTTTATATAAAAAATTTTTGTTATAAAAGATTTTACATAGAAAATTTTTGGTATAAAAAATTTTATATAGAAAATTTTTGGTATAAAAAATTTTGCATAGAAAATTTTGGTAAAAAAAAAAAATTGAATGTAGAAAATTTTCGTAAATTTTTGGTAAAAAAATTGTATATAGAAAATTTTGATATAAAAAGTTTTGCTTTAAAAATTTTTAGTATAAAAATGTTTATATTGAACATTTTCAATATCAAAATTGTATATAGAAAATTTTCGGTATTAAAAATTTTGTATAGAAAATTAGCGGTATACAAAATTTTTGGTATAATAAATTTTATATAGAAAATATTCGGCATATAAAATTTTATATAGAAAATTTAAGGTATAAAAGAATTTTATATAGAAAATTTTCTGTATAAAAAATTGTATATAGAAAATTTTGTAAAGAATATTTTTGAAACGAAAATTTGATATAGAAAATTTTTTTAACAAAAATTTGATATAGAAAATTTTCAGTACAAAAATTGTATATATAAAATTTTTGAAACGAAAATTTAATATAGAAAATTTTTGGAACTAAAATTTGATATAGAAAATATTTAGTAAAAAAAAATTTTTCGAGAAAATTTTTGGTAGAAAATTTTCGGTAGAGAATATTTAAATTTTACAGAAAATGTTCATAACAATTTTCATTAAAAAAATTAACATTAAAAACTTTTTAGTAGAAAATTTTATATAGGAAATTTTTGGTAGAAAAATTTTATATCAAAAATTTTCGGTAGAAAAATTTTATATAGAACGTTTTCAGTAAAAAAATTTATAGAGAAAAATTGTGGTAAAAAATGTTATATACAAATTTTTTTAGAGAAATTTTAAAATCTTACAGAAAATTTTCTTTAGAAAAATTTAAAATAAAAAAACTTTTTGATAGTAAAATTTTATATTAAAAAATTGTTGGTAGCAATTTTATATAGAAAATTTTTGGCAGAAAAATTTTATACAGAAAATTTTCGGTAGAAGAATTTTATATAGAAAATTTTCGGTGAAAAAATTTTATATAAAAAATTTTCGGTAGAAAAATTTTATATAGAAAATTTTCGGTAGAAAAATTTTGTATAGAAAATTTTCGGTAGAAAAATTTTAAATAGAAAATTTTTGGTAGAAAAATTTTTTAAAGAAAATTTTCGGTAGAAAAATTTTATATAGAAAATTTTCGGTAGAAAAATTTTATATAGAAAATTTTCGGTAGAAAAATTTTATATAGAAAATTTTCGGTAAAAAAATTTTATAAAGAAAATTTTCGGTAGAAAAATTTTATAAAGAAAATTTTCGGTAGAAAAATTTTCGGAAGAAAAATTTTATATAGAAAAATTTCGGTAGAAAAATTTTATATAAAAAATTTTCGGTAGAAAAATTTTATATAGAAAATTTTCGGTAGAAAAATTTTATATAGAAAATGTTCGGTAGAAGAATTTTATATAGAAAATTTTCGGTAGAAAAATTTTATTTAGAAAATTTTCGGTAGAAAAAATTTGTATAGAAAATTTTCGGTAGAAAAATTTAATATAGAAAATTTTCGGTAGAAAAATTTTATATAGACATTTTTCTTTAAAAATTTAATGTTTTACTTATTTTTGTTGATTTTCCTAAGTTAGTTTTGTACGTTTTTATGGGGTAAATAAATTTTTATCAGAAATCTAACGCATTTCATTTATTTTACACCCTTTTTGGTATCAGAATCCACTTTAAGTCTAAACCCGTTTTTTGACATACCGGGTCCCTTTTCTCGGAAAATGTCAATTTTCCCACTGCAAATTTTCGACACACATCGAAAATTTTCAGGATAAAATTTTTGCTAAAAAAATTTTATACAAATAATTTTTGGTAGAAAATTATAAAGTTTTCAAAAGAAAAAAATTTATAAAGAAAATTTTTGGTATACAATTTTAAATATAAATTTTTTGAAGAAAATTTCACTGGAAAATTTTATCTAAAAATTTCTTTTAAAAATTGTATATATTTATAAGGGGATATATAATTTTTAGCAAAGATTTTCATTATAAAACGTTTATATAAAATTGCGCCAAAACTTATTCTAAGCTCAACTCCAAATTGAATTATAGATTGCATTTTCCGCATAGACCTTTACCAGTTACATGTTTATTGTTCAAAAAGATTAAAGAAAAAATATAAAAAAAACTTTTGCTCTTATAATTTAAAAAAAAAACAGAGATGATCTTATCAAAGTTATGGGAAATTACTTTATTCTTATCGCTTTGGCTTCAGATGTTTTCTAGCTGCTGTTGCTGCTTCTAGTGCTGATCCTGTTGTTGGCCTTAACTAGTTCCACCGTAAAATTGAATGCAATTGAATAGGTTTGGCTGAAGTAAGAGATGATGAGAAATGCTATTTGTAATCTTCATAACATTTTAACGAGCTTTAATTTTAAACATGAAGATTTTGATTAATTGTTAAAGAAATGATAGCGAACAGAGCAGAAGGAAAAGGAGGGAAAAAAAGAGGAAGAACATAAAAAATGCGCATAAATGGATAAAAATTTTAATTAATTTTAACGTTACAAACAAGGTGCTAGTTTTTACAATGTAAAGTTGAAGACCTAAGAGTTAAAGGTTTAGCTTGAAAGCTCTAAATGGTTAAAGATTGAATGTGTTTTCTTTTCAATAAAAGACAAATTGTTTGACTGAAACTTAACTAAATCATTGGCTCTATACAGTAAAAGATTTGGTAAATTATTGAAGGAGTCTTGAAGATCTGTTTAAGTGGTAATCAAATTAAGTTTTGTTAAAGCCTTTGCAACTCTGAAAGTTTATTTTCTTTAAATATGCAATTAACCACCAAATAAAGCTTAAACGAAGAAAACTTTAGCTTCAATTTTCATTTGCAATTCAAAATTTTACGTAAGTAACAACAGCTTTAATTGCCTGCAAAGCCACCAGAACCAACATCTAAGAACTAACCAACATTTCAAGATCTCATTAGCAGTCCATTTATAATAATTTATCCTCATAAAACTACAAAAAATTTCTCCTAAAGACATTAAGTGTTCAGAGGGAAATAACATGTAAAAAAAAACAAAAAGTATAGACCAATAAATACCCTACATCAATTATATGTATGTATTAAATTTTGTGTCAAAATTTTTATTAAAAATTTTTTTTTTAGAAAATTTTCGTTTTATAAAAAAAAATTTTCGGTGGAAAAATTTTATATTAAAAATTTTCGATGGAAAAATTTTATACAGAAAATTTTCGGTGGAAAAATTTTATATAGAAAATTATTGGTGGAAAAGTTTTCTATAGAAAATTTTCGGTAAAAAATGTATATAAAAAATTTTTTCTGAGAAAGTGTTTATAGAAAACTTTCGGTGAAAAAATTTTCTATAGAAAATTTTCGGTGAAAAAATTTTCTATAGAAAATTTTCGGTGAAAAAATTTTCTATAGAAAATTTTCGGTGAAAAAATTTTCTATAGAAAATTTTCGTTAAAAAAATTTTATATAGAAAATTTGCGGTGAAAAAATTTTATATAGAAAATTTTCGGTGGAAAAATTTTATATAGAAAATTTTCGGTGGAAAAATCTTATACAGAAAATTTTCGGTGGAAAAATCTTATATAGAAAATTTTCGGTGGAAAAATTTTATATAGAAAATTTTCGGTGGAAAAATTTTACATAGAAAATTTTCGATGGAAAAATTTTATAAGTATAGAAAATTTTCGGTGGAAAAATTTTATATAGAAAATTTTCGGTGAAAAAATTTTATATAGAAAATTTTCGGTGGAAAAATTTTATATAGAAAATTTTCAGTGGAAAAATTTTATATAGAAAATTTTCGGTGGAAAAATTTTATATAGAAAATTTTCGGTTTAAAAATTTTATATAGAAAATTTTCGGTGGAAAAATTTTATATAGAAAATTTTCGGTGGAAAAATTTTATATAGAAAATTTTCGGTGGAAAAATTTTATATAGAAAATTTTCGGTGGAAAAATTTTATATAGAAAATTTTCGGTGGAAAAATTTTCTATGGAAAATTTTGACTACACAAATTTTATATACAAAAATATCGCTGAAAAAATTTATAAAGAAAATTTCGGCCAGAAAAATTTTCGATAAAAAAATGATCCCAAAAAAAATTTTGTATTGAAGATTTTCCTTAAAAACAATTTGATATATAAAATTTTAGTTAAAATATTTGTATGTAAAAAATTCATTAGAAATGTGTGTGTATAAAGAATTCATTTGAAATTTTTCGCCAAAAAATTTTATTAGAAATTTTTCGCAAAAAAAAATTATGCATAGAAAATTTTAGTTAAACAAATTTTTTTATAAAAAAGTTTCTTTAAGCTTTGATTAAAATTACCTAATAACCAATCCTTCCTTTTTTTCTTATAACTTAATTAACTGCATAACTAAAGCAAACCATAAACTTATTTGGCCAAAATATTGTAAAGCCCCCATTTAGGCTGTCGAAATGCAGAGCAACATTTTTTGTCATGAATGCAGCTCATTACAATTTATTTTTGCCAAACAAGTCAGTCATTTATGATTGAATGGACATAAACTTTTTATTTTCTGAAAAATGTTTGTTTTAATAAATTATGGAGTTGGTACAAAAAAAAAAAAATCTGGTATTTCTTATTAATGTCATTATTGTTAAATAAGTTGAGGTGTATAAAACGAAAATGAACTAGTGTTTTTCGAGAGTAATTGCGCATTAGAGACTTCAGTCAGTTTGGGAAGAAAAAAAAACAAAAGACTTAAGCAACAAACTTGTTTTGTATATAAATACCATAAAGAAAATATGTACAATATAAGTAAAGCTATTGATTTTTAAATATTTTAAAGTAATTAAAAATTCATAATAATTAATAATGACTCATATGAAATAAAGCAGAAACGTGGAGTAAAATTAAAAATTTATAATAAATGCAAATTCTACACATGCAACTGAACGGGCGAGTTGTTTTGTCTGGTGTTGGCAAATACTTGAAATGTAACAGCAATAGAAAGAAACATTGTTTTAACATAAACTAACAGCCAAGACCTTCAGACGCCACAAATTGTTAGATAAATGTACAAAGTACAATTAAAACAAAAAAAGTTGTTGCTTTTTAAGAGTCTGTCTTTAGGAGAAACTTTAAGGCAAAATTTTTAAAATATATTTGAATAAAAACAACAGCTGCTTTTTAATTTATTTCGATTTTATTAAATATATTAACAAGATTATTTTTATTTATAAGAGAAATAATGCTATTTGTGGTTTCTATAGCTACCGCCTTTTTTTCGAATTACGTTTTTTTATAATTTTTTTCAAATTGCTGGGTTTCTAAGACCAAAATCTTTAGAAACAACAGCAAAAAAACCCACTCTAAAGTGACACTTGTTCATGTTAAAAATGCTTTTTCTTTCATGTTTCTTTCAGTTTTCAAAACATTTTTCAAATCCTCTTTTTTTCATACTTTTTAATATAATTAAATTTGTTGTCTTTGTAATTATTCATTTATTTAATTATAACTCCCACACACTAAATGAGACCAAATGCCGCTTTCGTGTTGTTGATGGAGTAGTTAACTTAATTTTAAATACGTGGTACTATTTCATTAAATCATGTCGTTCGTTGTTCATTTTGCATGATTTAAAGTCTTTTGTATTTATGGTGATTTTTATTTGTTGCCATAAATCACAATTATATGAGACTTGATGTCTGGTAAAATTGCAATAGAAAAATCATAATCGAAACGGTTGGTGGTGATTAGAATAATTTAGAAAAATATTGGTGACACAGGATGGCGAGAGAAAGACAATGTATTAACCGGAGTTTAGAAAAACTGCAACTATTTAGATTAGAAGGTTACATGAAAAGTTGTGAGCTTTATAAAAAAGAAAATCATATAAGTTCAGAATTTAAATCTAAAACAAATGTTTGTAAACTCAAGATTTTGTTCGATTTAAAAACATAGTCAAACATAAAGTTAAAAAAAAACAAAGATTTTTTATGTATCTTTTACCAACAAGTAGAAGATACGTACATAAAACTTCGTTTTCAAAATCAAGTTTCTCAATTATTTTGAAGCCACCCAAGATGCTAAAATTAAGAGTAAGCAAAATCTGCTTCAATGTAATTTTATTTATTTTTTAAACATTTTAAGACAAGAAAAATCTAAAATTATTAACAATGACAGAATCATTAAACTAAACTCATCATTTCAAACTTGTTTGACTTCATTATGACATATCTGTTATATTAAAAAATATCTTTAGAAAAATTTTATGTAAAAAAAATTCTTCGGAAAATTTTTATATCAAAAAAATATCTTAAGAAAAATTTTTTTTTATAATTTTTTTTAGAAAAAATTGACATCGACAATTATTTAAAAATTTGATATCGAAATTTTTACACCAAAAAATTTCCATAAAATTTTTTTTAGAAAACTATTTTATATAAAAAATTTCAATAGAAATTTTCTAAGGAAAAATTTTATATCACAGAATTTTTATAAAAAAATTTTATTAGAAAACTTTTGTATCGAAAATTTTTCTATAGAAAACTTTTGTATCGAAAATTTTTCTATAGAAAAATTTTATATCGAAAATTTTTTATAGAAGATTCCTATATCGAAATTTTTACATCAAATTTTATATCAGAAAATTTTTACAGAAAATTTTATATTGAAAATTTTCTATAGAAAAATTCTATATCAAAAATTTTCTATAGAAAAATTTTATATTGAAAATTATCTATAGAAAATTTGTATACTGAAAATTTTCTGCAGAAGAATTTTCTGTCGAAATTTCTTTAAAGAAAAATTGTATATTGAAAATTTTCTTTTATTACGAAAATTGTTTATAGAAAAATTTTATATCTATAAATTTTTTATATAAAAATTTTAAATAAAAAATTTTATATTGAAAAACTTTACACCAAAAATTTTCCGTACAGAAAATATTATATAAAAAGTTTTCTACAGAAATATTTTATATGGAAAATTCCCTATAGAAAAATTTCTATAGAAAAATTTCTATATTTAAAAATTTTATATAAAAAATTTCCATAGAAAGAAATATTTTATATCAAAAAATTTGTATAGAAAATTGTATATTGAAAATTTTCTATAGAAAAATTTTGTATCGAAAATTTGTTTCTAGAAAAATTTTATATCTAAAATTTTCTATAGAAGAATCTGATGTCGAAATTTTTCTGTAGAAAAATTTTTTATATTGGAAATTTTATTTAGAAAAAGTTTATTTTATATGATAAAAATTTGTATATAAAAAATTTCAATAGAATGTTTTAAAAGAAAATGATTACATCAAAAACTTTTTACAGTAAATTTTATATTGAAAATTTTCTGTAGAAAAATCCTATATCAAAATTTTCTATAGAAAAATTTTGTATCGAAAATTTGTTTCTAGAAAAATTTTATATCTAAAATTTTCTATAGAAGAATCTGATGTCGAAATTTTTCTGTAGAAAAATTTTTTATATTGGAAATTTTATTTGGAAAAAGTTTATTTTATATGATAAAAATTTTTGTATAAAAAATTTCAATAGAAAGTTTTAAAAGAAAAGGTTTACATCAAAAAGTTTTTACAGTAAATTTTATATAAAAATTTTCTGTAGAAAAATCCTATATCGAAATTTTTCTATAGAAACATTTTAAATCGAAAATTTTCTATGGAAAAACTCTATATGGAAAATTTTCTTTAGAAGAATTTTATATCGAAATTTTTCTATAGAAAAATTGTAGATTGAACATTTTCTTTAGAAAAATTTTATTGCCGAAATTTTTTATCGGAAATTTATATATCGAAAATTAAGAAAAAAAAATTAATAGTAAAATAATTTTATAATGAAATTGTAAAATCTGGTATCGAAAATTTTATGTAGAAAAATTTTATATCGAAAATTTTCTATACAAAAATTTTATATTAAAAAACTCCTATAAAAATCGATTTTTTTATCAAAATTATTCTTTGGAAAAATTTTACCTCCAAAATTTTTAATTAAAATTTAAAATCGAAAATCTTCTTAAGAAAAGTTTTTTATCCAAAAATTTAAAATAGAAAAATTTTCTATAAAAAAAAATTTAAAAATAAAATTATCTATAGAAAAATTTTAAATCTAAAATTTTTACAGAAAAATATTATATCGAAAATTTTCTTTAAATTAATTTTGTATTAAATTTTCTATAGAAGTATTTTATGTCTAAAATTTTCTACAGAAATATGAATATAGAAAAATTTTCTATCGAAAATTTTCCAGAGAAAAATTTTCTAGAGAAAATTTTCTAAAGAAAAATTGTATACAGAAAATTAACTATAGAGAAAATTTGTAAAAAAAAAGTTATGCTGCAAATATTTATATCGAATATTTTTTAAAGAAAAATTTTATATCGAAAATTTTTAAAGAAAAATTTTATCAAAAAATAACAAAATTATCGGGATGTAAATATTTTTGAAAAAGAAAAAATTTATATCAAAAAATTTTATATCAAAAATTTTGAAAGAAAAATTTTATTGCGAAAATTCGCTATAGAAAAATTTTATACCAAAATTTTCCTTTAGAAAAATTTTATATTGAAAATTTTATTTAGAAAAATTTTATATCGAAAATTTTTCTGCAATAAAATCTTATTTTAAAAATTTTTTAAGGAAACATTTTATATCGAAATCTTTCTATAGAAAAATTTTATATTGAAAAATTACTATAAAAAAACATTACATCGAATTTTTTTTTTTTAACTTTTATCAATTTTTTTTGGAAAAATTTTATATCAAAAATTTTAAATCGAAAATTTTCTGTAAAAAAATTTTATATCCAAAAATTTTAAATGAAAAATTTTATATAGAAAAATTTTAAGTCAAAAATTTTATACTGAAAAATTTTAAATCTTAAATTTTCCAAGGAAATATTTTATATTGAAAATTTTCTTTAAAATAATTTGATATTAAATTTTCTATTGAAATATTTTATATATAACGAAAAATTTTATATCAAAAATTTTCTAAACAAAAATTTATATAGAAAATTTTCTACTGGAAACATTTGTATTGAAAATTTTTTATACCTAAATTTTTGAAAGAAAAATTTTATTTGGAAAATTTTGTAGAAAAAAGTTTTATATTGGAAATTTTCTGAAGAAATATTTAAGATCAAAATTTTTAAACTAAAAATTTTCTTACAAAATTTGTTTATATCAAAAATTTTCTTATGGACAAAATTTTACAAAAGTATTTTCGATATGTTAAAAAAGACTTTTATTAAAATTGTGAAAAAATCGGTTTAGGTTTAGTCGAACCTCCTTTATAATCTCACCGCAGGGTTTTATGGGAGAACAGAGAAATTTTATGCAATGTATATCAAATTTTATAGGAATCGGTCTATATTTGATTACTTCCGAAAGCCACTAACATAGCACAAACTCTAGTTAAGAGCTAATAAATTATGAGATATAGCCACAAATTTTTATAGACAATTTTTCGCTATAAACATTTTTTTATGGAAAATTTTTCGGTTTAAAATTTTTTATAAAAAAATACTAAAATTTTTTGATATAAATATTTTTCTGTATAAAAAATTTAAAAAAAGTATTATTTTTGGAAAAAAATTTGTTACAGGAAATTTTTAATACTAAAAATTTTTTCTATAAAAGTCAATAATAAAAAAAAATTACGCACTCTTTTTCTTATACTAAACTATATCATTAACAAACTACAGGTATCAAAATACATGCCCAGAAAAATTCAATAAATTCACTAACAAGTCTCGACATATTTGCCAACAAAATGTTAAATATTTCAAATTGTTAAAACATGTTAACATTTATAACAAAAATGTTTTAATGTCTATATTTGAATAAATGGAAAAAACAAAAATGTTGTAAAATTAAATAGTTTCATTTCTTTTCCTATTGTTAATTTGAAACTACTCCGTTTTTTGTTGCTATAAAAATAAGTCATTTAAGCCAAGTGAGTCAATTTAATTTGCATAATCTGCTATTAATTGCGGTAAGATAAAACATTGAGTGCTTTAATAAATTAACCACAAATCTGGTCAAGTATTAAGTAGAGTTTTGAAACAAATACTTACAAAGGTGGCTTAGCAAAAATACTGGAAATTTTTTTGTTTGAATAAATTATAAAATAAGTAAAATTTATTTATACAAAATAAACACATTTTAATTAATTAAAAGAAATAAATTAAAATTAAGTTACAAATGTAAATTTAAGTTTATAGCTTAATAGCATTAAAAAAATACAGTTGATTCTATTTTAACTACTACAGAAAATTTTTTTTATGATAAATTTTTGTAGAGTTAAGAATTGGCTCTGAAACATTTTTGTAGAGACAAAAATTTTCTATATAGAAAAATACCCCTAATAAAATTTCAGTTGTAAAAATTTCATATCAAATTACGAAACGAATTGCTTAGTTAAAATTTATGTAGAAAAAAAATTTTCATTATGAAATTTTCTAAAATAATTTTTTTCATAAAAAAAAATTTGTATAGTCCAAAGAAAGTATAAAATTTTTGTAGAAAAAAAAAATTATATAAAAAAATTTGTTTAAATTTTTTTTTTTTTTTTTAAATCACAGAATTTTCTATAGAAAATTAACATTTTTAAAAACAAAAGTTTTCGATAGAATGACTTTTAGGATGGAACATTTTCTTTCGAAAAATTTTTATTTATAGCATGTTTTCTATAGCAAAACTAAAAAAAGATATAATGAACATTTTTTTTTAGAAAAAATCTTATAATAGAAAATTTTCTTTAGAAAAAAAAAACTTATAGAAAAATTGTTTAAACAAGAATTTTTATATAGAAAAATTGTTTCAAAAAAATTGTCAAAACAAAAACATTTCTACAGAAAAAAATTTTAAATTTAAACCTTTTTTTGCAAGATTTTTAGAATAACAATTTTTCTTTCGAAAAATTTTTGTAACGAAATGCTTTTTGTAGAAAAATATTCTAAAAGAAAAGCTTGCAATAGAAAAATATTCATATCGTCAGAAAAGTTTTAATAAAAATAAAATGATAAAATTTTATATACAAAAATTTGTATAACAAAAAATTTTTTAAAGAAAAATTTTAATAACGAAAAATTTGTTATAAAAATATTTTATTAATATAAATTTTTATAAGAAAAAATTAAAAAAAAAAAATATTTTATAACCAAAAATTTTCTATAGAAAAAGTTTTATTACAAAAAACTTTATATAGAAAAATTTGAATAATGAAAAATTGTCTATAGAAAAATTCCTAATAAGAAAAATTTTGTATAGAAAAATTTTTATAACGAAAAACTTTTTATAGAAAAATTCTAATAACAAAAAATTGTCTATAGGAAAATTCCTAATAGGAAAAATTTTGTATAGAAAAATTTTTATAACGAAACATTTTTTATAATGAAAAACTTTCTATAGAAAAATTTTTATATCGAAAAATTTTCTATAGAAAAATTTTATAGAGAAAATTTTTTATAACGAAAATTTTTTATCATCGAAAATTTTTTATAGAAAATTTTTTATAACGAAAGATTTTCTGTAGAAAATTTGTATAACAAAAAAAAAGTCCATAAGACTTTTTTGATATCGAAAAATTTTCTATAGAAAAATTTTTATATCGAAAAATTTTCTATAGAAAAATTTTTATATCGAAAAATTTTCTAAAGAAAAATTTTTATATCGAAAAATTTTCTATAGAAAAATTTTTATATCGAAAAATTTTCTATAGAAAAATTTTTATATCGAAAAATTTTCTATAGAAAAATTTTTATATCGAAAAATTTTTTTTAGAAAAATTTTTGTTTCGAAAAATTTTCTATAGAAAAATTTTTATATAAAAAAAACAAAAAAAAAATCCATAGGAAATTGTTTAGAGCAAAAAATTCTCTATAGAAAAATTTTGATATCGAAAAATTCTCTATAGAAAAATTTTTATGTCGAAAAGTTTTCTATAGAAAAATTTTTATGTCGAAAAGTTTTCTATAGAAAAATTTTTATATCGAAAAGTTTTCTATAGAAAAATTTTTATATCGAAAAATTTTCAATAGAAACATTTTTATATCGAAAAATTTTCTATAGAAAAATTTTTATATCGAAAAATTTTCTATAGAAAATTTTTTATATCGAAAAATTTTCTATAGAAAAATTTTTATATCGAAAAATTTTCTAAAGAAAAATTTTTATATCGAAAAATTTTCTATAGAAAAATTTTTATATCGAAAAATTTTCTATAGAAAAATTTTTATATCGAAAAATTTTCTATAGAAAAATTTTTATATCGAAAAATTTTCTATAGAAAAATTTTTATATCGAAAAATTTTTTTTAGAAAAATTTTTATATCGAAAAATTTTTTTTAGAAAAATTTTTGTTTCGAAAAATTTTCTATAGAAAAATTTTTATATAAAAAAAACAAAAAAAATTCCATAGGAAATTGTTTAGAGCAAAAAATTCTCTATAGAAAAATTTTTATATCGAAAAATTCTATAGAAAAATTTTTATGTCGAAAAGTTTTCTATAGAAAAATTTTTATATCGAAAAATTTTCTATAGAAAAATTTTTATATCGAAAAATTTTCTTTAGAAAAATTTTTGTATTGAAAAATTTTCTATAGAAAAATTTTTATATCGAAAAATTTTCTATAGAAAGTTTTTTATATCGAAAAATTTTCTATAGAAAATTTTTTATATCGGAAAATTTTCTATAGAAAATTTTTTATATCGAAAAATTTTCTTTATATCGAAAACTATAATTTTTTATATCGAAAAATTTTCTATAGAAAATTTTTTATATCGAAAAATTTTCTATAGAAAATTTTTATATCGAAAAATTTTCTACAGAAAATTTTTATATCGAAAAATTTTCTATAGAAAAATTTTTATATCGAAAAATTTTCTATAGAAAATTTTTATATCGAAAAATTTTCTATCTAAAAATTTTTATATCGAAAAATTTTCTATAGAAAAATTTGTATATCGAAAAATTTTCTATAGAAAATTTTTTATATCGAAAAATTTTCAACAAAAAAAAAATTGTTTATAACAAATAATTTTCTATAGAAAATTTCTTATAGCTAAAAATTTTCTAACAAATTTTTTTAACAAAGAAATTTATATTGAAAAATGTTCAATAGATAGAATATTGAATTGAATTTATATTGAAGAATTTTTATTAGATAAATTTTAATAACGAAAAATTTTCTATTGAAACATTTTTATAGCGAATAAATTTATATAGAAGAATCTTGATAATGAAAAATTCTATACAGAAAAATATTTTTAACGAAAAATTGTTTATAGAAAAATTTTATAATGAAATATTTTTAAAAAAACATTTTCATAACAAAAAAACTTGCTACAAAAAAAATTTGATGTTAAAAAATATTGATACCGAAAATTTTCTATAAAAACATCTTCATAACGTAAAATTCTCTAAAGAAAAATATTTTTAACTAAAAACTATTTATAAAAAAAATTTCTGTAGATAAATTTTTATAACGAAACATTTTTTTAACGAAAAATTTTTTTAACAAAAAACTCTCTTTAGAAAAATTTTGATAAAGAAAAAATTAATATAGTAAAATTTTTATAACGAAAAATTTTCTACAGAAAAATTTTTTTGTAATAAAAAATATTCAAAAGACATATTTTTATAACAAAAACAATTGTTTAGAAAAATTTTAAATCAAAAAATTTTATATTAAAAAAAATTATAGCCAAAAAATGTTCAATGAAAAAATTTTATAACGATAAATTTTCTACAGAAAAATTTTTATAACAAAAAATTAAAAAAATTTTTATATTAAAATTTTACAACGAAAAATTTTCTATAGAAAAATTTTAAACCAAAAAAATTTCTATAGAAAAATTTTATAACGAAAAATTGTCTAATGAAAAATTTTATAACGAAAAATTTTTTATAGAAAAATTTCGAAAGAAAATTCTGCTACCTTCTTAATAGCCGGAATGTCGACCATTGAAAAACATTACAGTATTCTGGAAGTCTTTGTGTGATAGTTAGTTTTAGGTCTTTTGGTTGGACCCTGGAGCCTATCTTATATTGGAGTCGGAAGGCTTTAGTATAGAATTCAATATAATGGTTTTAACTATGAGTTCCATATGTATCCCTATCAACTTAATATCAAAATATTATTCTTCTTAAAAAATAGTGGAACTGTCAAAACATAATCTATGCTACTTGGCATATAGGGTATCATTACGGTCATAGCTTTCCGCACAAGTACATATAAATATAATACAAAATTTGATAGACATTTCCTTAAAAGAAGTTGTTTCTCAAAAAAAAAATGCCTGTGTCTTAAGTCTTTTGTTTTCCTGTCATTAACATGACCAAATCTTCTCAACCACAAATTTTTCATCTTAAATTTAAAGTTAACTTAAAACTTGACTTTTTAATTAATACTCTTTAAAATTAATAACTATTGAACACATAGATACATATACATTTTTTGTGTAAGCAAAATATTTCGTAATAAAACAAAACGTTATTAAATGTTTAAATTTTAAAAGAAACACTCTATAATTTAAACCGTTAAACCGTTTGTTACAGCAACATGTTTGCTAACAATTGTTTAACAACAAAATCTATGTTTTTGTTAATTTTATATTTTTTTTGCGCAATTGTAGGAGTAGTCCAAAGCTTTCATAGGCAATTTTCTTTGTAAGCGAATGGAAGTTAATTGAAAAATTAATAATAAACTAGGAAAGTTGGGCTGGTTTTTCTTTGTTTTGTTTTAAAGAAAAACATTATAAACCGCTAGTTACAAGATTCTTTTTTTCCCGCTGTTGATTAAATACAGGAGGAGGGTGGTTTGGAAAAAAAAAGTAAAGGATTGAACAAAGTCGATGGTGTAAATTAAAAATTCCTTTTCGTTTTATGATTAAATAACAACAAAAGCCTTTCAACACCCACTAATAATGGAGTTTTTTTTCTTTAATTTTGTTTTTTTATTTATAAATAAGCTACTAAGTTTAAAGTTTAGTAGCTAATCTACAGACTTCATTCCATGTTCTTTAGTTTTATGGGGGATGTATCCAAATGTTTAAAGTTTTAATTTTAGACTTACATATATACAGATTTGTCTATTTTTATAAGTATTTCGTTTAGTCGTGGTAATTTTTAGAGCTGATGAAGCAGCTGTCTGTGTTAATAACATTTTAAAGGTGGGTGCCTAAATAATGTTTAATGACTTTATAATATTTAATCATAGAAATATTTATGTTGAAAGCGGTACAAAACGTATAAATAATATAACAGTTGTGCCGAAAAGATCGTTGACTAAAATTTATATTTTTTTAAAATAAAAAATATTTTTTTAGAAAGCTTTTTATGAAAAGGTTCATTCACATATAGCTTTATAAGAAAATAAAAATTTTAATTGAAAGCTTTTAAATAAAAATAATTTTAAAAGAGTTTATCTGTGAAAACCATTTAAATAAAGCTTTTGTTATAATAATGGGTGTTTTTTTTAGAGGTATAGAACTTCGAATTGAAATAAAACACAAGGAAATCGTTTTAATGTCCATCAATTTGGCTTTATTGGAAGGATAATTTTATGCCATTAATGTTTAAATATGATTTCGGGCATGTGGCCGCCGCAGCTGGCTCGAATAAAGCCAATTCTACAGGTCCAATTTTCAACTACATTTTCGAGCATATGGGGCCGTATGTTGGCAATAACGCTACGAATGTTGGCTTCCAAGTCCCGTAACGTTTCTGGTTTGTTGGCGTAGACGAGCGACTTCACATATCCCCAAAGAAAATAATCCAGTGGTGTCAAATCGCACGATCTTGGTGACCAATTGACAGATCTATTCCGCGAAATTATGCGCTCATCGAATGTTTCCTTCAATAAATCAATTGTGACGTGCGCTGTGTGGCATGTAGCGCCGTCTTGTTGGAACCACAACTCATCCACATTCATGCCATCCAATTGGGGAACAAAATAGTCGGTTATCATGGCTCTATACCGGTCTCCATTTATGGTAACTGACTCTCCAGCATTATTTCGGAAGAAGTATGGCCCAATGACTCCACCAGCCCATAGAGCACACCAAACAGTCAGTTTTTGTGAATGTAATGGCGTCTCAAGGGTCTCATGTGGATTCTCTTCACTCCAAATGCGGCAATTTTGCTTGTTGACGTAGCCATTCAACCAAAAATGAGCCTCATCACTGAACAAAATTTTGCGATGAAAATCAGCATCGAGATCAATCTCATTTTCGGCCCATACACCAAAATCGCGACGCATTGCATGGTCTCGCGGCTTTAATTCTTGCACAAGCTGGATCTTATAAGGTCGCAAGCCAAGATCTTTGCGCAAAATCTTCCATAATGTTGATGGACAAAGCTCCAATTGCTGTGCACGGTGGCGAATCGATTCATTCGGGTCCTCTTCAACACTTTGCTCTACAGCGGCAATTGTTTCTTCGGTGCGCACTGTTCGACGTCGCTGCGGATGCGTATTATCACATAGAGTAAACGTAGTGCGAAAACGATCCATGGTTAACCGAATTAATTGCTCTGATGGACGATTATGTCGACCATAAAATGGACGGAGCTTGCGGTAAACTTCGCGAACTGAACCATTATTTTCGAAATAAATTTGCACGATTTGCAAGCGTTGTTCTTTTGTCAACCTGTTCATGATGAAATGGCAAACCAAACTAAATATTAATCACTTGACAGCTGACAAAATGGCCGCCAGTTAAAATAGTGATGCCAACTTAAAGTTCTATACCTCAATAAAAAACACCCGATAGCTTCAGAAACAAAGCTTCTATGTGGATGCAAATTTGGAAATGTTTTGTCCTGATAATTTATTTTATGTGCAAATTTTTCTAAAAGCTCTAATTGAAAACCAGAATTTTATAAGAAATCCAATGTATATTTATTCTGAATTCTTATGAAATTCTAAGACAATTGAGCGATCAGCGTCTGTCTGTCTGTCCATCCTTCTGCTAATATTTATGTCCGTCCGCCTGTTGAAATCACAATATAAAATTTTTGTAAATACGAATTTTCTATATAAAATTTTTCTACGTAAAAAATTTTAAAGAACAAATTTTTTAATTAATTTGTCTACAAAATTTTCTATACAAAATTTTTGGTGAAAACGAATTACTATTCGCATTTAATCCCAAATCTGTTACATTTATTTATTAATGTAACAGACCAATTTTTTGATAAAAAACCAAAAATTGTTTGCGGAGAAACCAAAATTCCTCGACGCGTTTCGATGGTTGGTTAGGCCATATCTTCAGGAGGATTATCCCCAATTTAGACAGATCGAAAACCTCGCCATATTACTTAAATATTTTACAAACAAAACCTTTCAGAATTATGTTCATAAACCATAAGTAAAAAAAAAAATTATGATGAAACATTTTCTATTAAAAAAACTACTATTATAAAATTTTCTATAGAAAAATAAAAAATATTTATTTATAAATATTTATATCAAAAAATTTTCTATAGAAATACCTTTATATCGAAAAACTTTATATAAAAAAAAACTTTTATAATGGAAAATTTGTTACCGAAAGATTTTTATAACTTAAAATTTTGTAAAGAAAAATTTTTATAACGAAAAATTTGTATGAAAGAAAATTTTATAATGAGAAATTTTTATAGAAAAAAGAAAAAATTTCTATTGAAAAATTTTTATAATGAACAATTTTCTAATGAAAAATTTCATAACCGACAATTGTCTATAGAAAATTTTTTTAACTTACAATTTTCTATAGAAAAATTTTTATAACGAAAAATTTATTGATCTGTCTGTATGTCCCTTGAAGGCACGATATAAAATTTTTGTACAGAAAACTTTTATATAGAAATTTTAAATCAAAAATTTTTGAACTAATTTATCTATAAAATTTTCTATACCAAATGTTTGTGGGAAAAAGTTTATAATGAGAAATTTTCTTTAAAAAAATCTTATATTACAAAATTTTCTATAAAAAAATTGACATTTTTAAAACCAAAAAAAAATCTTTTTTTAACCAAAAAATTTTAACAGCGAACATTTAACATTTCTATAAAAAAAATTTTCTGTAAAACTATTTTAAAATTAAATTTTTCTATCGAAAATTTTTTGTAACGAAATTTTTTGTATAGAAAAATATTTATATTGAAATATTATCTATAAACAAATTTTTATAAAGAGTTTTCTATAGAAAAATTTTTATAACAAAAATTTTTTCAAAAAATAGTTTTTATAGAAAAATTTTTATATCAAAAAATGTTTATATCAAAACATTTTTATAACGAAAAATTTTGTGTAAAAAAACTTTAGAAATTAGAAACTTTTTTATAATGAAAAATTTTCATAACGAAAATTATGAATAGATAGTTTTTATAACGAAAAATTTTGATAGAAAAATTTTCTATAAAAATTTTTTATAAACAAAAAAATTTGTATAAAAAAATTTTTATAAAGTAAAATTTTGTCTTAAAAAAAAATGTCACGAAATACTTTCTACTGAAAAATTTTTATAACGAACAATTTTCTATAGAAAAATTTTTATGAAAAATTATTACGTTCAAAAATATTTTTTTCGGTTTTTCTCCACATTATTACATTCAAATTTTCAAATTAATAATTTGAAAATTAAAAATAAACTCAGGCCTGATAAATCATAGTTTTTAAATTAATTCAATTTAAAGTTCGAATAATTAATTCCCAAATAAATAAAAATTTTTATAACAAAAACTTTCCTACAGAAAAACTTTTATAATAAAAAACTTTCTATAGAAAAATATTTATAGCAAAAAATTTTCTACAGAAACATTTTTATCACCCATTTTAATATCAAAAATTTTGTATAGCAAAATTTTTATAACAAAAAAAAATTGTATAGAAAAATTTTTAAAACGAAAAATTTGTATGAGGTAAAATTTGTTATAAAAAACTTTTTATAGAAAAATTTTTATAACAAAAACTTTCCTACAGAAAAACTTTTATAACAAAAAGCTTTCTGTAGAAAAAAATTTATAGCAAAAAATTTTCTATAGAAAAATTTTTGTAGGAAAAAAATTTATATAGAAACATTTTTAAAACCCAAATTCTTATACCAAAAACTTTCTATAGCAAAATTTTTATAACAAAAAAAATTGTATAGAAAAATTTTTGAAACGAAAAATTTCTATGACGTAAATTTTATCATAGAAAAACTTTTATAACGAAACATTTTTTATAGAAAAATTTTTATTAAGAAAAATTTTTATAACGTAGATATTCTTTAGAAAAATTTATATAGCAACAACTTTCTATAGAAAAATTTTTATAGCAACAAATTTTCTATAGAAAAAAAAATTTTTATAACGTAGATTTTCTTCAGAAAAATTTATATAGCAACAAGTTTCTAAAGAAAAATTTTTATACCAAAAATTTTATATTGCAACATTTTTATAAGAAAAAAAATTTGTATGACGTAAAATTTGTTATAGAAAAATTTTTATAATGAACAATTTTGTATAGAAAATTTTTATAAAGAAGATTTTTTTAATTAAAAAAATTTTATAATGAAAAATTTTCTAAAGAAAAATTTTATAACGACCAATTTTCTATAGAAAAATTTAACTTGGCGATAATATTTGAAATATCTTGGAAAATTTTGGTATTGAAACTGGGTGAAATCGATTTATACTTGACCATAGCTTCAGTATAACCTCGCCTAGGCTTATCGCTTTCTAATAAATGACAGTAATAGCTATGATAATAAAATTTAGAACATAGAAGTTCTATATAAATACTAGGTAAAATTTCATGGAAATCGGTTCATATTTAACCATAGCTCCCATAAAAAAAAACTTACGGAAACAGCCTAAACTTGACCAAAAATATACTACAATACCAAAAAATTATAAAATGTAATAGCTATGATCACTAAAGGTCCAAAAGGAAGTTTTATGTTAAGGCCAGCCATCGTAAAAAATTTTGGCAAAGTCGGTCAACATTTGACCATAGCTGCCATATTACGGAAACACAAAAATACCGAAAATATAGGGGGTTTATATCCATCTGTCGGTTAAATGAATGTGCGATAGCGCCTTAAGAAAAAGAGCTAGAGGAACAAAATTTTTGAAAAGTATTTTCTACATCTTGGGAAAGTTGTGTATTAAAAATGGGGGAAATTGTTTCATATAAAATTATCTTAATTTTTTTTCTTGAAAAAATTAGCTTTCACACATTTCTCACTAAAGAAATTTTTATCTCAAAAAATTCCATTTCTAAACTGAAAATACTTTTAAAGTAATTTTTAGTGAAATATGTTCTTCAGCCATTATTTACTTATTCATGTTAATTGTCTACTTTTAATCACATTTTTATCTCCTACTTAACGAAGTGTTTTATAACTTGTCTTTAGTTAAAAGTGTCTTATTGCTGGTTATTCATCTCGTTCTTTTTCAACGTTTTCCATTTATTTTGGATTTTTTCATCTTTTGTTTTGTGTGGGGGGAAAACGTCAGCAGCACATTCCCATTTAAAAGTCTTAATAATGACGAGTTAAAAGAAAGATATAAAATATTGTTTGACAACTATTTGACAGCTTGATGGGTAGTAATAGACATTTAACATTATAAACATACATAACTCATATTTAATAAATAGTTTATTTAAGATTTCTATTTATGGTTTCAGAAAGAGATTAATAAGACAAACAAATAAATTTATGAGTTTAAGTAAAAAGTGATTGTTGAAATGTTAAGACAATTTTGGAGAAATTTAATAAATCATTTAAGTTTTTAACTATTTATTATATTCGAAAATGTTTAACTTTTCTAATTTTTTTTTCTTAATTTATTCCAAAGACAAGCTTTAAATTTTTCTACTTCACTTTAAGTTTTTTTCACACAATTTCTTTTTAATTGTTCTAATTATTTTTTAAACATTGATTAAAAATCTCTTTAAATAAACATTTCCTTTTGATTATTGTTTTCTTCGGCTGTTTGGTATTTTTATGTGTAAATAATCAAACATTGCAATTTCTATAATAAAATCGATCTATCTTTTTAATATTTAAATCACGATTTTCAAGTTTAAAATGAGAAACTAAGCAGAGACTGTGTCCAGTGGAAAAAAAATTAACATGATTTAATTTTTCATTACCTCAAAGTAAAGTTAAAGAAAGGGATAAAAGACATGAATTAAAAAGGAGGGCTGGAGAAAAAGGTTCTTTAAATAAACCAAAGAAATTTTTTTTGATGAAAAAATATGTTTTTGTTAAAAAAATGTATAAAAGAAAATAAGTTTAAAGGTATTATAGTCCCAGCAAGTCTAGAAGAGAAATTTAAGAGCTTTCAAAATTTTACGAAAGAAATCTAAAGTTTTTATTGTCCTAACTTTTCATAAAGAACGATACATTAAAGCCTTTATTTCACTTTTTTGTTATGTTATATCTTTGATAAAATTTCAACAGTTGGTAACTTTTTGATGTAAAGGTCTTCATCCCGACCTCAAAAAAGTTTCCAAAAACGACTTTTTTAAACTTTGCCTCTAACGGGGTAAAAACGGGTAAAAGGGGAAAATCGAAAATGCTGTATCTTCTAAAGTAATATTCATATAAACAAACTTTAAAATATATTTTAAACAACTGTTAAAATAAGCGGACAGGTGCTTGGTACTTTTTTGAAACTATGGCCGATAGGTGGTAAAAAATAATAAACAACATTTTTTTGGTACTATTTTTAAGAAACTCTTATCTTTTAAACCAAAGAAAGAAACTTTGTAATGCAATCAATAAGAGTGAAAAAAATTTAACACGTATTTGGTACTTTTTTGATTTTGGGGGCTAAAATGGTTAAAAAAGGGATAAAATGACAACTTAACACCTCGTAAGGTAACATGAATAGGAACAAAATATTAACTTAATTTTTATAAAGTATACCGAAATTGATTGGTACCAAGTACTTAATAGGCATATGGAACTTTTTTGAAATTAGGGGATAAAAGGGGAAAAAATTGTAAAAATTATAAAATAGTAAACTATTTTGATTAAAAAATGTATTTGCGCCAAGTTGTTGCGCATGAGCCGGCGAAGGTTTTTAAATTGGCATGACTAGATTCCGACAGGTGGCGCCACTAAAAAAAAATACTCAAAGTGAATTTAATTGTATACTGTGCATTGTATTATACTATGATCATAAGCAGAGTTGTTGCACATGAGCCGGCAAAGGTTTCTTAGTTATTATACCCAATTTCCAACAGGTGGCGCCACTCTTTACTCCACAATTTACTCAAAAGAAATTAAATCGTAAGCTGTGAATTTGATTATGCTATGATCTTGAGCAAAGTTTTTCTGCATGAGCCAACGAAGGAATCTTAGTTAGTATCAACAATTTACGACAGGTGGCGCCACTGAACATTACTTAAACCGAATTAAATCATAAGCTGCACATTTGATCATGGTATGATATTTAGCAAAGTTGTTACGCGTAAGCTGACGAAATTTTTGTAGTTGGAAAAATTGCTCAAAATGAATTAAATCGTAAACTGTACAGTTGATGATGTTATGGTCTTTAGCAAAATTCGTGCATATGAATCGATTGAGGTTTCTTAGTTGGTGTGAAAAATTTTCAAAATTATTCAAATGAATTAAACGAAATGAATAAAATTATTCAAAATTTATTGGATATTTTTTTAATATCTTTCCTTTAAATTTATTTAAGTTGGTTAGTACTTCATAAAATAAAATGAAGGCTTTATTTTGAAAGTAGAATAAGTCCACATTCCAAAGGAATTAAGTCATTAATGCGGAAAGGTTCTGTGCGAAAAATAATTAATTTTAAGTTTACAAAACCTACTTAAATATTAACAGTCAAACATTTTGTAGCTAACGATTTGATAAAATATTTTATTTGTGGTTTAAGTCCCATATATTTTTCAATTTAAAAGAAAAAATTATTTAAACAAAATAATAAATTTCAAATTTATTTGTTTTGAAAGTACATTTTACATACATTTTTAATTTCAAAAGGAAATGTTTCTTCAAACAAAATAATAATTCAAGTCCAACCTATTTTTAAATTCTAAAAAAAATATTTACTCGAATAGAGTAAAACTTAAACTTATTTTCATGGTAGTACGAGTCTAAGATTGTTTTTATTAATATTTAAAAATATTTTCAATTTCCTACAACTGAAAAAAAAAAGATATTGACACTTTTGCGGAATGATTATTAATTTTTCAAAAATATACTTTCTATAGGAAATTTTTAAAAAATTTACTTTTTATCGGAAATTTTTCAAAAATTTACTTTTTATAGGAAATTTTTCAAAAATTTACTTTTTATAGGACATTTTTCAAAAATTTACTTTTTATAGAAAATTTTTCAAAAATTTACTTTTTATAGGAAATTTTTCAAAAATTTACTTTTTATAGGAAATTTTTCAAAAATTTACTTTTTATAGGAAATTTTTCAAAAATTTACTTTTTATCGGAAATTTTTCAAAAATTTACTTTTTATAGGAAATTTTTCAAAAATTTACTTTTTATAGGAAATTTTTCAAAAATTTACTTTTTATAGGAAATTTTTCAAAAATTTACTTTTTATAGGAAATTTTTCAAAAATTTACTTTTTATAGGAAATTTTTCAAAAATTTACTTTTTATAGGAAATTTTTCAAAAATTTACTTTTTATAGGAAATTTTTCAAAAATTTACTTTTTATAGGAAATTTTTCAAAAATTTACTTTTTATAGGACATTTTTCAAAAATTTACTTTTTATAGAAAATTTTTCAAAAATTTACTTTTTATAGGAAATTTTTCAAAAATTTACTTTTTATAGGAAATTTTTCAAAAATTTACTTTTTATCGGAAATTTTTCAAAAATTTACTTTTTATAGGAAATTTTTCAAAAATTTACTTTTTATAGGAAATTTTTCAAAAATTTACTTTTTATAGGAAATTTTTCAAAAATTTACTTTTTATAGGAAATTTTTCAAAAATTTACTTTTTATAGGAAATTTTTAAAAAATTTACTTTTTATAGGAAATTTTTCAAAAATTTACTTTTTATAGGAAATTTTTCAAAAATTTACTTTTTATAGGAAATTTTTCAAAAATTTACTTTTTATAGGAAATTTTTCAAAAATTTACTTTTTATAGGAAATTTTTAAAAAAATTTACTTTTTATAGGAAATTTTTCAAAAATTTACTTTTTATAGGAAATTTTTCAAAAATTTACTTTTTATAGGAAATTTTTAAAAAAATTTACTTTTTATCGCAAATTTTTCAAAAATTTACTTTTTATAGGAAATTTTTCAAAAATTTACTTTTTGTAGGAAATTTTTCAAAAATTTACTTTTTGTAGGAAATTTTTCAAAAATTTACTTTTTATAGGAAACTTTTCAAAAATTTACTTTTTATAGGAAATTTTTCAAAAATTTACTTTTGTAGGAAATTTTTGAAAAATTTACTTTTTATAGGAAATTTTTCAAAAATTTACTTTTTATAGGAAATTTTTCAAAAATTTACTTTTTGTAGGAAATTTTTCAAAAATTTACTTTTTGTAGGAAATTTTTCAAAAATTTACTTTTTGTAGGAAATTTTTCAAAAATTTACTTTTTATAGGAAACTTTTCAAAAATTTACTTTTTATAAGAAATTTTTCGAAAATTTACTTTTTAGTGAAGTAAAAATATTATAGATCGAATTTAAAGAAGGAAGTATTCCATTCCATAGAAAAACTTACTAACAGTAAAAGCTTTTAAAATAGAAATTTCTTAAGGTCAAAAGAGTTTGCGTTTATAAACTTCAAAACCATAATTGGAAAGGGTATTTTAAGTTTGTGATGATGTATGTAACGCAAAGAAATTTATATGCAAGACCCACCTTTTAGCATACCAATAGACTTAGAATCACTTTCTGAGTCGATTTGGCGATGTCTATCCATCTGACTGGACCCCATGTAGGTCATGAATCCAAAAACAGGTTGCAATTCTAAAATTAATTTGATGAAATTCCACATAGATAACTTTTATGATAGAGGGACCATGGCTATTGAAATTTGTCATGAAAACTTTTTAAAATATTGCTATGAAGTCGGATAACATGTCATAGTGTTGAGAAATACTTTAGAAGAATTTATACAAAAGTTTTATATCAAAAACTTTTTATAGTTAAGCTTTTTAGTTTCTAATTTTTTGAGATAAAAGCTTTCTAAAAAGTTATTTTAATGGTGGGTTTGAAAACTTTTTGAACTGATCTCGTTACATTCAGAAATATTTTTATGCATTTCTATAAAATATATATAGTACTTACATTTCATTCTACATAAACTTGTAAGTCTGTCTGTCTTTCTTAATGTGTGAGTACACATTCTTTACCAAATTACTTATACGCTATCATGTACAAATAAGCAAACGCGTTTATATAGACGAGTATATATGAATTAATATAAGTAAATACTTACATATATATCGCCAAGTAGACTGCAAATTAACTTAAGTGTTTTAGACAATATTTTTTGAAGTTAATGGATTAAAAATTATTGATTTTGGGAAAACTAGTTATAAATACTTAATAAGTTTTATGATATTATCAAAACTTTCAACAGTGGTATGAGATAGAAAATCAATAAGACTTTTAAAATTTTTATAAAAATCACTTACTCCAATTGGCCAGCTAAACGCAAATATGTATGTGTATATATATGTAGTCTATGAATAACTAAATGTAACTACATGTAAGTAAGATTGTTTAAAAGCAATAAGGAATGGGGCTGTCGTACATGTTTGGTTACAACTTGTAAAAACTAATCAGAAAATTAAATCGCTGTAATTATAGAATGCACAACTACAACAACTCCAACAACAATAACAAGAAAAACCTACAATAACAACAATTTTAGCAATCACTCTGAAACTATATTTTCTTCTTCTTCTTCTGCTTCTTCGGTATAAAACCTTTAAACAAAACCAGAAAAATACACATGTTGATGATGATGATGAGGACTTTTGCAGAAAATCGCAACAACAATGACTTTAATAAGAAAAATACTTAAAAAAAACAGATATAATAAAATAAAGAAGGAAGAGCTAAAATGCAGTGATGATGTATTGATGAAAATTGTTAAGTTATAGAAGGAGGTGGTAACCTTATATAAAAAAAAGAAAAATGCAAAAAATAATAATAAAATAAGGCAGTCATGCCAAATAGTAGATCAGAGTTTTAAATGATCAAAATAATTTTATTTTGCACATTTAATATCTTTTGATAACCACAAAGGTTTGATCAAGTAGAATCTTTTTTAAAAATGTTAGTTCCATAGATCATAAAGCTTTGTACAGAAATATTTTTAAATTTCCAAAGATTTATTTTCCTTTCTTATTTATCACGAAAAATTTCGTTAAAATATTTCTATAAGAGAAGTTTCACCAAAATTTTTTTTTGTAAGAAATATTTCATAAAAATGTTTTGATAAGAAAAATTTCATTAAAATTAAGAAAAATTTCATCAAAATTTTTCTATAACCAAAATTTTTCTATAATTAAAATTTCATCCAGATTTTTCTATAAGAAAAATTTCACCAAAATTTTTAATTTCCAAAAATTTTATCAAAATTCTTCTATAAGAAAATTTTCATCAAAATTTTTTTTAGAAGAAAAATTTAATCAAAATTTTTCCATAGAAAATTTTTTTAAAAAAATTTAATCAATTTTTTTTAAGACAAATTTTAAAATATTTTTGAAGAAAAATTTTAAAATATTTTTGAAGTAAAATCTAAAATTTTTTTTTAAGAAAAATTTCTAATTATCTTTTTTTTTGAAAAATTTAATTAAAAATTTTTTCTATAAAAAAAAATTTTAATCATAACATTTTTACTATTGAAAAAGTTCCATTTTAAATTTGTTTCTAGAAAAAAAATTATTATAAAAATTTTACTATAAAATTATTTTTATCTTTAAGAAAAAAAATTTTTATCTAAAAGAAAAAAAATTCCGTCAAAAATTTTCTAAAAGAAAAATCTCGTAAAATTTTTCTATAACAAAAATTTCCTCAAAATTTTTCTATAAGAAGAATTTCATCAAAATTTTTCTGTTAGAAAAATTTCTCCAAAACTTTTCTTTAAGAAAAATTTTATCAACATTTTATTATTAGAAAAAATTTTATCAAATTTTTCTATTTCAAGAAAAAGATCAAAAATACAAATTTCTTCAAAATTTTTCTTTAAGTAAAATTTTATAAAAATTAAAAAAAAATTCCTCAAAATTTTTCTATAAGAAAAATTTCATCAACTTTTTTTTATAAGAAAAATTTCATCAAAATTTTTTTTCAAGAAAAATTTCATCAAAATTTTTCTATTAGAAAAATTTTGTCAAAATTCTGTTTTTAGAAAAATTTTGTAAAAATTTTTGTGTAAGAAAAATTTTGATAGTTTTTTGTCTAATAGAAATGTTTTGATAAAATTTTTCTGAAAGAAAAAAAATTTTTCTATAAGAAAAGTTTCATTTTTCTATACGAAAAATTTCATAAAAATTTTTCTATACGAAAAATTTCATCAAAATTTTTCTATACGAAAAATTTCATCAAAATTTTTCTATACGAAAAATTTCATCAAAATTTTTCTATACGAAAAATTTCATCAAAATTTTTCTATAAGAAAAGTTTCATCAGCATTTTTCTATAAGGTAAATTTCATCAACATTTGATACAATTTATCTTATAGAAAAATTTAATGAAACTTTTCATATAGAAAAATTTTATTTAAAGAAAAATGTTAATGAAGTTGTCTTATAGAAAATTTTACCAACATTTTTGTATTAGCTAAATTTTATCAAAATTTTTTTTACAAAAAATTTTATTAAAATTTTTCTGTAAAAAAATTTAATCAACATTTTACTATAAGGAAAATTTCATCAATATTTCTCTTTAATAAAAATTTTCTATATGAAAAATTTAATCAAAATTTTTCTATAAGAAAAATTTCAACAACATTTTTCTACAAGAAAAATTTCATTAGAATTATTTTATGAGAAAAATTTCATAAAAATTTTTTTATAAAAAAAAATTTTATCAAAGTTTTTCTATAAGAAAAAATGTAATGAAGCTTTTCTTTACGAAAATTTTAAACAATATTTTTTTATAAGAAAAATTTTTCTATAAGAAAAATTTCATCAAAATTTTTCTATGACAAAAATTTCATTAAAATTTTTCTATAAAAAAATCTATCAGAAAAATTTTATCAAAATTTTTCTATAAGAAAATTTTCTTTAAAACTTTTCTATAAGAAAAATTTCATCAAATTTTATCAAGCTTTTACTCAATGATATATTGTATCAATACTTTTCGAAAAGTAAAGTTTCATCAAAATTTTTCTAACAGCGAAACTTTTTCAAAAATTTTTTAAAAGAAAAATTTCATCAATATTTTTCCATAAAAAAATTTTATCAAAATTTTTCTATCAGAAAAATGTTATCAAAATTTTTTTTTATAAGAATATTGTCATCAAAATTTTTCTATAAGAAAAACATTATCAACATTTTTCTTTAAGAAAAATTTCATCAAAATTTTTGTAAAAGCAACAATTCATTAAAATTTGTCTATAAGAAAAATTTCATCAAAATCTTTCGTAAAGAAAACTTTCATTAATATTTTTTTATAAAAAAATATTTTTCAAAATTTTTCTATAAAAGAAAAATTTCTTCAAAATTTTTCTATGAAATAAATTTCTTGAACATTTTTGTATAAGAAAAATTTCTTCAATATTTTCCTATAAGATAAATTTCATCAAAATTTTTCTATAGAAAAAGTTTTATCAAAATTTTTCTAAAAGCGAAATTTTTTCAAAATTTTTGTGCAAGAAAAATTTCATCAATATTTTCCTATAAGAAAAATTTCATCAAAATTTTTCAAAATTTTTTTATAAGAAAAATTTCATAAATTTTTTTCCATAAGAAAAATTTCATCAAAATTTTTCTATCAGAAAAATTTTGTCAAAATTTTTCTATAAGAAAAACATTATCAAAATTTTTCTTTAAGAAAAATTTCTTCAAAATGTTTGTAAACGAAACAATTCATTAAAATTTTTCTATAAGATAAATTTCATCAAAATCTTTCGTTAAGAAAATTTCATCAAATTAAAAAAAAAAAAAAAAAAATTTATCAAAATTTTTCTATAAAAGAAAAATTTCTTCAAAATATTTCTATAAGATAAATTTCTTGAAAATTTTTGTATAAAAAAAATTTCGTCAATATTTTCTTATAAGAAAAATTTCATTAAAATTCTTCTATAGAAAAAATTTCATGAACATTTTTCTAACAGTGAAATTTTTTCAAAATTTTTCTATAAGAAAAATTTCATCAATATTTTTCCATAAAAAAATTTAATCAAAATTTTTCTATCAGAAAAATTTTATCAAAATTTTTCTATAAGAAAAGCATTATCAACATTTTTCTTAAAAAAAATTTCTTCAAAATTTTTGTGAAAGAAAATTTCATCAAAATCTTTCATTAAGAGAAATTTCATCAACATTTTTCTATAAAAAAAAAAATTCTCAAAATTTTTCTATAAAAGAAAAAATTCTTCAAAATTTTTCTATAAGATAAATTTCTTCAAAATTTTAGTATAAGAAAAATTTCATCCATATTTTCCCATAAGAAAAATTTCATCCATATTTTCCCATAAGAAAAATTTCATCAAAATTTTTCTTTAGATCATTTTTTTTATTGAAAAACTGTAATTGAAAAAAGCTTGTCTTTATCATTATAATTAAACAATGTTTTTTCGCTTGATTATTATCTTAACCTCTTTCCAAATAAATTCCATAAAAAAACTAAAATTTAATTCCACATCAAGAAACAAACATGCAGGCAACAAAAAAGTAAAAAAAAAGTAAAAAATTGAAATCCTAAATAAAAATATGGAATAACTAACCAACCCACTCACTCATTCACTTACAATGTTCAATTGTTAGAAAGATGTATGAGATGGTGTTACATTACTGGGGTAATAATAGACAGCTTTGGCTCTAACAGGAACAAAAAAAAAGTACACAAAAAAGACAAACACAACAAACTCCATTAGATCTCAACAAAATCTTTTAATAGAAAAATAAAAAAATTTTGAACAAAAAATAAATAAAATGAACAAACAGCCAGACCCAGTAACACACAAAATATAAAATATAATGTTTAGATTTTTTTTGCCTTTTTTTCGAAAACATTTTGAAAGTTACCATAAGTGTGAGTATTTAAGCCAAGCAGTAGCTTAAATTTTCCACCCACTGACAAAATATTTTAGTGATATAGAAAAAAAAATTGGATTTTTTTTATAGGAGTTTTTAACAAACCGTTAGTTTTTTTATTAAAAAAAAGCACATTTTGAACAAAAAATAATTGTCATTTAAAATGTCATTTGAAAAGTTTTTTTAGCCTATTTTTTTTTTTGTATTGTCTCCTACATGGGCTCAGTAGATCAAGATCAATTTGAAGTTTTAAAGTGTGTGATAAATATTTATGTTTCCCTTTTTATTTTGGGATAATTTATTGGCAATTTCTTAAGATTTTCTCATGACTTGAATTGTGTGAGGGAAGTAAGAGTGATTTTTAATTTATTTATTAAAATCAAATATAGATGACGAAAATTATTTTTTGTATAACAATGTAAGAAAGCCTTTAGAATGTAAACAATTTTATAGCATTATCTATATTAAAGTATAAGCTTTTGATTTTAATAGTTCAACCAAAGTAATCTATAATGATTTTGAATTAATGACTTATATTCTAAAACCTTACAAAATTGGTGACATTACCGCTTACCTAATTACATTCAAATTATCCCAACTAATCATTTTAACGCCTAAGGTTACACGATTTGTTCACATTAATTATTCCGTCCTTCTAACTTCACTTATAGACGACACTACTTTGAACCTAATTTGTACTTCTTATTTGGTGGCAACAACTTTTACAAAAAAAAAAAAAAATACCCATAAATTTTGTACAACCAACCAAAAACGCCAAGAACAGTGATGACGACGACGGTATTGAATATTTTTTGACATTTTAAGTTTGACAGGTTCGAAATGAAAACAAACGCTCGAGTGGCTTGAAATGCTAAAGCTAAAGACCAGCAAATAATCAAAAAAAAAAAAAAAAAACAAAATATCTCGTTAAAAAAACAAAACGAAACCATATAAATGAAACTCTTATTTGCAAAGTGTCAAAATGACAAGATGACATGATGTACAAAACCATAAGACTAGAAATAGCGACACAAAAAACAATTGAAATAAAACGCGTAAGATGAAAATTGCTTATAACTGCAAAGCAACTTGAAAACATAGAAATGAATATATACGAATTGCGCAAAAAGACGTTGATTTTTTTACCAAAAGCTAAATATGGCTTAAAGCCAACATAACTCAAAGTTTTATATTTCACTACAAATTTATGTCGAAAAGAAAAAACAACAACAACATAAAAAATTTATAGGCATTTGTTAACTTAATAGCAACAACGAATTTAAAACTAAAGTAGTATTAATTGTTGGTGTTTTGTGAACACAACAAAAACAAAATCTACAAACAAATTCCCAAAACCACAAATCAACATCAATTTTAATTTGTCATAAAACTTAAAATTATCAACAGCTTATGGTTAGAAAATATTGAATATAAAAGCCTTTTTGATCATTTTTAATCAAGCTTAAAATCAATTTGTGCTATTTGGCCGGATTCAAGTCATTGGCGACTTTATATGAAAATAAAGTAATAAAACCCTCATACAAGGTTGAGCTGAAATAGCAGCACATGTGCATTCAAAAATTATTGAATTTTAACATGGTATTTCAAAATGATAACAAAAAATATTTCCCTTTATCAATGGCGTATCCATAGAAAAAATTTGACAACAAAAATTATTTTATATTCCAATTTTCTTTTTGAAAAATTTCACTAAAATCAAAATAAGAAAAATACCATCAAACCTTGTCTATAAGAAAAATTTTATGAAAATTTGTTTAAAGGAAAAATTTCGTCAAAATTTGTCTATTAAAATAATTTTGTCAAAATATTTCTTTAAGAAAAATTTCCTCAAAATTTTTCTATAACAAAATTTTCATCAAAACATTTCTTTACCAAAAATCTCATCGAAATTTGTCTATACCAAAAATGTTATCAACATTTTTCTATTTAAAAAATTTTATCGAAATTTTTCTATACAAAAAATTTTATCTAAAATTTTATATAAAATTTTCTATCTAAACTTTTATATAAAATTTCCTATCTAAAATTTTATATAAAATTTTCTATCTAAAATTTTATACAAAATTTTCTATCTAAAATTTTATCAGAATTTTTATATACAAAAAATTTTGTCAAAATTTTTCTACACAAAAAAACTACAACCAAACCTTTCTATAAGAAAAATTTCATTAGAACTTTTCCATAAGAATTTTTCTTTATTTTTCTATGAGAAATATTTTATAAAAATTTCATCAGAAAATTTCTGGCAAAAAAATTTCATCAGAAAATTTCTGGTAAAAAAATGTTATCAAAATATTTCTACAAGAAAAATTTAATTTAAATTTTTCTATAACAAAAATTCATCAAAACTTTTCGATAAGAAAAATTTCATCAAAATTTTTCTTTAAAGAAAAAATTTCATTAAAATTTTTCTTATAGAAAAATTTCTTAGAAATTTTTTAATAAGAAAAATTTCATTCAAATTTTTCTTAAGAAAAATTTCATTCAAATTTTTCTTAAGAAAAATTTCATCATAATTTTTCTATAAAAAAATTCTATACAAAATTTCATCAAACATTTTCCAAAAGAAAAATTTTATCAAAAATTGTCTGTAAGAAAAATTTCATTAAAACTTTTCTATAAGAAAAATTTCATTAAAATTTTACTCTAAGAAAAATTTTATCAAAATTTTTCTATAAGAAAAATTTTATTAAAATTTTTCTATAAGAAAAATTTCATTAAAATTTTTCTATAAGAAAAATTTCATTGAAATTTTTTTATAAGAAAAATTTCATTTAAATATTTCTATGAGAAAAATTTCATCAAAATATTTCTATAACAAAAATTTCGTTAAAATTCTTCTTTAACAAAAATTTCATCAAAACTTTTCTACAAGAGAAATTTCATCAAAATTTGTCTAGAAGAAAAATTTCATCAACACTTTTCTATAAAGAAAAAATTTCATTAAAATTTTTCTCATAGAAAAATTTCCTACAAATTTTTCCATAAAAAAAGTTATATTCAAATTTTTCATGAGAAAAATTTCATTAAAATTTTTTTATCAAAAAAATTTCTATAAAAAAAATGTTATCAAACATTTTCTAAAAGAAATAGTTCATCAAAAATTGTCTGTAAGGAAAATTTCATAACAAGTTTTCTATAAAAAATTTTACTTACAAATTTTCTTTAAGAATAATTTTATCAAAATTTTTCTGTTGAAAACTTTTCATAAAAATTTTTCTATGAAAAAATTTTCATCAAAATTTGTCTATGAAAAAAATTTCATCAAATTTTTTCTATAAGAAAAATTTCATCGAAATTTTTCTATAAATTAAATTATAAGAAAAATTTCATCAACATTTTTATATAAAGAAAAAATTTCACTAAAATTTTTCGATAAGAAAAATTTCATCAAAATTTCCAAAAAAAAAATTTCATTAAAACTTTTTAATAGGAAAAATTTTATAAAATTTTTTTTTTTATAAAATTTTTTTATTAGAAACATTTTTTTAACATTTTTCTATACGAAATATTCATTAAAATTTTAGTTTAAGAAACATTTCATCGAAAATTTTCGATAAGAAATATTTAATCACAAATTTTGGATTAAAACAATTTCATCAACATTTTTTTATATGAAAAATTCAAAAAAATTTTTTCAAGAAAAAAAAATTTCTCAACATCTGTCAAATAATTTTGATAAAATATTTTTTATAGAAAAATTTCTGTGAAATTTCGTAGAAAAATTTAGATAAAATGAAATGAATTAATGAAATTTTTCTTAAAAACAAATTTTGATGATGTTTCTCTGAAAGACAAATTTCGATGAAATTTTTCTTATAGAAAAATTTAAATTAAAATTTTCTTCGACAAAAATTTTGAATTAATTTTTCTTCTACAAAATTTTTGATGAAATTTTGCTTCTAGAAAAATTTTGATGAAATTTTTCTTATAAAAAAAATTACGAAAAAATTTTTCATATCAAAAATTGTTGATGAAATTTTTCTTATAGAAAATTTTTGATAAAACTTTTTGTTGAAATGTTTCTTATAGTAAAATTTTAAAGCAATGAAAACTTTTTTTAAAGGAAAAATTTTATCAATTTTTTCAAAACTTTTTGTTAAGATAAATTTCTTCAAAATTGTTCTATAAAAAAGTTTCATGAACATGTTTTTATAAGAAAAATTTCATTAAAAGTTTCATAAAATTTTTTTATATAATGAGAATAATACTATAATTTTTCTAGAAGAAAAGCTACATAAAATTTTTGTATGAGAAAAATTTTATCAAAATATTTCTTTAAGAAAAATTTTATCAAAATATTTCTTTAAGAAAAATTTTATTAAAATTTTTCTATAAGAAAAATTTCATTAAAATTTTTTTGTAAGAAAAATTTCGCCTAAATTTTTCTATAAGAAAACATTCATTCAGATTTTTCTCTATGAAAAATTGAATAAAAATTTTCTATAAGGAAAATTTCTTAAAAAAATTGAATGAAATTTTATTAAGAAAAATTTTAGAATATTTTTAAAGTAAAATCTCAGAAGTTTCTTTTATGAAAAAATTCAAAAATTCCTTTTATGAAAATTTGGAATATTTTTTTAATTACAATCTTATTTTATTTTCTACAAAAAATTTTCATTATAAAATTTTTGAAAAATTTTCATTAGAGATTTTTTTTCTACTGGAAAACATTTATTATAAATTTTTTTCTGTGGAAAAATTTCCATTATCAATTTTTCTATAGAAGATTTTAATGATAAGACTTAAAAATTTAAGACTATAAAATTTTTTTTTGTAATACATTTTTTCTTAGAAAAATTTTCATTATAAAATTTTTTCTATAGAAAAATTTTTATTATAAAATTTTTTCTACAGAAAATTTTCCTTGCAAAATTTTTTCTACAAAAAATGTTCGCTATAAAATTTTTGCTATAGAAAAATTTTTATTGCAGATTTTTTTTCTACTGGAACATTTTTATAATAAGTTTTTTCTGCAAGTAGTTTTTTCATTGTCAATTTTTCTATAGAAAGATTTTAATAATAAAATTTTTTTATATAGAAAAATTTTTATTATATAATTTTTTTACAGAAAAAACTTTTTTAATAAATTTTTTCTATAGAAAATGTTCGTTATAAAATTTCTTATATAGAAAAATTTTCATAGTAAATTTTTTTCTATAGAAAAATATTCTCTATAGAAAAATTTTTATTATAAAATTTTTTCTACAGAAAATTTTCATTGCAAAATTTTTTCCATAGAAAATTTTTATTAAAAATTTTGTATATAAGAATATTTTAATATAAATTTTTTCTCTAGAATTTTTTTCATTTTTCAAGATTTTTTCTATATTTTTATTATAAAATTTTTTTTATAGAAAAATTTTTATTATAAAATTTTTTCTACAGAAAAATTTTCATTGCAAAATTTTTTCTACAGAAAATTTTTTCTATAAGAATTTTTTTTATTAATTTTTTTTTTATAGTTTTTTTTTTATTACAAGAGTTTTTCTATAGAAAAATTTTTATTATGAAATTTTTTCCATAGAAAAATTTTTATTATAAAATTTTGTCTATAGAAAACTTTAAAACTTTTTATATACAAAAATTTTCATTATAACATTTTTTCTATAGAAAAATTATCATCATAAAATTTTTCTCTTAAAAAATTAACATTATAAATTTTTTATATAGAAAAATATTTCTTAGAAAATTTTTTCATTACAAAAATTTTGAAACTACGCCCCTGTCTCTTACATTTTAACTTATTTGGGTCTTTTGGTTCAGTTTTTCCTTAAACTGAAATTTGTTGGCCATTTTAGCTCCAGCCAGCGAATGTGTGCGTTATGCAAGTATTTCATGTTGCCACAATGTGTCATTTTGTTGTGACACATATTAGAGGAAACTTGATGCTTAAAAGCCATTCATAAATATTATTTACTTAAAGTTCTTTTTGATAAAGTTGCTGTTGTTTCTGTTGGTCATAAGTGACACAAATAAATCTTTAAAATCTTAGCCTGTTACAAGATAAAATGTAACTGCTCTAGAAACACACTTGCACTTGCTATAGACAAATATAATTTGGACCAACAAAAAAAAAATACCGGTCATTGGTATTGAATCAATAAAAAAATGGTAAATAGCTTCCAACATATGTTTTTTAAACAATGTAGGGCTTAAGAATAAGTTGTTCGTAAATGAAAAATGTATATGTTGCCAGCTTGTTATAGGCTTAAATATTACCCAGCAGTTATTCCAGCTAATGTATGTAAATTTTTTTTATTACCACCTTAAAAGTCATAAATAAATTTTATTTCCATTTTCGTTATTTTTTTTCCAACTACTTTTATTGCTTTTGTTCTATGGCCGCTAATAATATATCAAATATTAAGTGTTAAGCTTTTATGTCAATCGGCTTAAATATTTAAGATTTTTTTTTTTGATTTTCTCTTACTTTGGCTTAAATGATATTAAATTTCTTTAAAACAAGTTAGAATGAATTTGTAACACATAAAAATAGGGATCTTTGTTGTTTGATAGAGTTTGTGCCTTAAGTCTTTTGTTTTGCTGTTTGACTTTGGTTGGCTGGGATAGAGCTTAGATTAAATGTATATTTTTTCAATTTATTGATTGTAAAAAGACAGTTAATGATAAAAAGCTATTAGAAATTTATTTACAACCTTGAGTTAAATTTTTTATGTCTTATTTTTTTCTATAAAAAAATACCGGATATTTAATTTGTTTATCTGATGTTAAGAAATAGTTGGATTTGTTCGTTGTTATCGGCTGAGATTTAAAAGATTTTAAAAATGATTTACAAATTTGATTGTTTAAAGGTGTTGGAGTGTGATTTGGTTTTTAAACTTAGTTAATCTTATTGTAGATATTAGTTTTAGATCTTTATTCGGTTATAAAACAAATTTATTTAAAATTTTATTATTCTATAGAAAATATTAGAAAATTTTTTGAAGAAAATTTATGAGGAACTGAAAACATAACCACAAAAGTTAAAAATTATCGCTTCTAATTGGAAAAGTCAAGACACGAGGTACTCTGCTATAAAAGGCTGTCAAATACGAACTTAATGAGCAACTTTTTCGAACTTGTATAGGAGTTAACTGACAGTTGCCTATTGATAGCCTGAAGGAGGGTACTGCGATTTGTGGCAGATTTTAATCCATTGAATTATAGGCCTGAAAAGAATACAAGTCATTGGTTAACAAGCTAGAGGCTTTTATGCTAGGGCTTAAAAAATCTTAATTAAATTATATGAAAATATAAAAAATTTTAAGTTTGACACTTTTTTTTCAAGACCCTTTGGAACCTTAATTATTTAAATTTTTCCTTACTTACAGAAAATAACATCTCCAAATTGTCATTATTTATTCATTAACTAATTTGATAACTTAATTTAAATCTCACACACAAAAATTTCCTCCATTTTGAAAATTCATATACAATAAATTCTACTCCACCACTTCTAAATACTTAATTACAACATCTCATGATTGTTATCTTTTTCTTTTTTGTATTCACAAATGAAAAGACATAAATTGAAATTAAAAAAATAAAACAAAAATCCAACCAAACGAAACTAAAACTGAATTAATGTCATTTAAACATGTAAAACAATCAAGACATGTTATATGTTGTTAAATGAATGTTAGAAGGCGGCTCTGTTTTTCTGTGAAACTGAAGACAAAAACAAAAACACATGCATGACATGTTTCACACACAGCTTTGAAAACGCTTTCGGAAAACATTGTAGCACAACAACAACATCATTCATTTATCGCACAACAAACACATTTGAGAAAATTATTATATTTATGTAGGAAAAGCTAAGGCTGAGGAGTGGAGAATATTTTCAAAATGTGCACGAAACCATGAAAATTAAAACCCTTTTAACAAATCAAATAATATTTAATTTGACATGGTGGTGACATATCTATAATGTGGAAAAAAGTAAAAAAAACAGATCTTATATAACTATTTTTTACTAGGAACCTTTTTAGGGTTTCGGCCTTAATACTTACAAATTCAAACAAAAAAGCTTAAAGAAAGCTTTAGGAAGATTATATATGAAACCAAGACATACCTGGAAAGAATGAAAAAACATAATGCAAATTAGTAACTTACAACATAAAATTTAATTTAATTTATACTATATCAAAAAATTTTTCTATAGAAAAAATTTCAATAGAAATATTTTTATATAGTCGAAAATTCGATATAAATTTTTTTCTATAAAAAAATGTTCGATGTAAAATTTTTTCTATAGAAAAAATATCGATATATAACTTCTTCTTAAGAAAATTTTTTGGATATAAAAAAAAAAAAATTATAAAAATTTTTTCGATATAAAAATTAACAAATAAAACAAACAAACGATAACAACAAATTTTCTAAAGAAACTTTTTCGATATAAAAAATTTTCTAATGAATATTAATATAAAATTTTTTGATATAAAAATTTTTCTATAGAAAATTTTTTGATGTACAAATTTTTTTATGAAATAATAAATAAATTTTCTTAGTAAAAATTTTTCTCTAGAAAAATTTTTAATATAAAAATTTTTATATAAAAATTTTTGATATAAAAATTTTTCTACAGAAAAATTTTCCATCGAAAATTTTTCCTTACAAAAATTTCTTGTTATAAAAATTTTTCTATAGAAAATTTTTCAATATAAAAATTTTTCTATAGAAAATTTTTCAATATAAAAATTTTTCAATATACAAATTTTTCTATAGAAAATTTTTCAATATAAAAAATTTTATATAGAAAATTTTTCGACATTAAAAAATTCCTTATAGAAAATTTTTCAATAAAAAATATTTCTATAGACAAATTTTTCGATATGAAAAAATTTCTTTAGATTTCTTTTTCGATTCTAAAATTTTCGATATTAAAATTTTTCTATACAAAAATTTTCAATATCAAAATTTTTCTATACAAAAATTTTCGATATAAAAATTTTTCTGTAGAATATTTATCGACCTACAAATTTTTGTATAGAAAAATTTTCTATATAAAAATTTTTCTGCAATAAATTCTGTGATATAAAAATTTTTCTATAGAAAATTTTTCGATACAAAAAATTTTCTATAGAAAATTTTTCGATATAAGAAATTTACTAAAAAAAAAATTTAAAGAAAACTTTTCACACTAAAAATTTTTCTATACAAAATTTTTCGATATAAAAATATTGTATAGAAAAATCTTTCTTATCTAAAATTAGCGATATAAAAATTTTTCTATAGGAAAATTTTTCGACATTAAAATGTTTATATAAATAATTGTAATAAATTGAAATATTATATTAAACTGTAAGTAAAAATTTTACGATATCAAAATTTGTCTATAGAAAATTGTTCAATATAAAAATTTTTTTGTGGAAAGTTTTATAAAAACTTTTCGTTTTAAAAATTTAAGTGTAGAAAATTTTTCGATGTAAAAATTTTTCTATGGAAAATGTTGCGATGTAAAAATTTTTCTATGGAAAATGTTTCGATATAAAAATTTTTCTATAGAAAAATTTTCGATATAAAATTTTTTTTACTGAAAAATATTTGATATAAAAATTTATCTATAGATAAATTTTCGATATAAAAAAATTTCTATAGAAAATTTTTCGATCTAAAAAATTTTCTATAGAAAATTTTATTATATAAAATTTTGTCGATATAAAAACTTTTCTGTAGCAAATATTTCGATATAAAAATTTGTATATATAAAGTTTTTTGATATAAGAAGTTTTTTATAGAAAATATTATTTATTGAAAATTTTTCGATATACAAGTTTTTCTGCAAAAAGTTTTTATATATAAAAAATTTTCCCTAGAAAATGTTTCGATATAAAAACTTTTCTTACGAAAATTTTTCGATATAAAAATTTTTCAATAGAAAACTTTTCTATAAAAAATTTTTCTATAGAAAATTTTTTGATATAAAAATTTTTCATTACTTGAAAAATTACGATTTATCAGGCCTGATTGTGTTCATTTTTAATTTTCAAATTATTTATTTGAAAATTTTTCTATAAAAGTTTTTCGGTATAATCAATTTTTTATAGAAATTTTTCCGATATAAAAATTTTTCTACAGAAAATTTTTAAGTACAAAAAATTTTCTATAGGAAACTTTCCAATATAAAATTTTTCTATAAAAAAATTTTCGATATAAAAATATTTCTACAGAAAATTTCCGATACAAAAATTTTTCTGTAGAAAAATTTTTGGATATAAAAAGTTTTCTAAAGAACATTTTTTGATATAGAAATAATTCTGAAGAAAATTTTCCATAAAAAAAAATTTCTTTAGAAATTTTTCGATATAAACATTTTTTTATAAACAATTTTTCTCAAGAAAATTTTTGGACATACAAATTTTTCTCTAGAAAATTTTTTGATACAAAAATTTTTCTGTAGAACACTTTTCGATATAAAAAATTTTTTCTAGAAAATTTTTCGATATAAAAATTTTTCTATCGAAAATTTATTTGATATAAAAATATTTATAAAATTTTTGTCAATATAAATTAAAGTATTTCTAATGAAGAATTTTTCTAAAGAAAATCTTTGTCATAATAAAGAAGAATTAAAAAAACAATTAAAAAAAAAAGTTCATAAATTTTTTATATAAAAAATAATGACGTTTTAGCATCCGAAAAAATTTACCAATTTAAGTTTTCGGTTTGTGTTTGATGAAAGTTTTTGGCTAAATTATGCCTTAGAGCCAAAAATAAATAAATATTTTTTATTGAAACATTGTTTCAAAAAAGTCGTGAATTTTTCTTTTATTAATGACAACTCATTAAAAAAGTTCGTTTCCTAAGTCTTTTGATTATGTGTTTATAACCATAAAATTTAAGCTTTTCTTTTGTTTTTTTTTACAAATTAATTTAGGTAATTAAGGTTTTTTTACCTTAAGATAATAGTAATGATAAAAAAATTTTGATAAATAAAGCCTTATTTAAAAAATTCATAAAAATTCCAATTCATAAACCAAATAAAATGAAAGTTCATTAAGTAAAATGTTTAAGGAAATGTAGTTTTTTATTTTGTTTTAGAGTTTAAGAAAACACCAAGATTACAAGTGACCTGAGAATTTTTGTTAAACGCAAACCTCAGTCGAGTTGACTTAAGCCCACCAACAGTGATAATTTATGCCAATCAACACACAAAATTTTCTTGTTTGGATGATGAAGATATTTTTTTTTCTCAATTTCTGTGGATTTGGTTTTCTGGTGGCTTACGTTTCCTTAATTTATTAAACAGAAAAAATAAAATAAATAAGTTAAAAGACTTGAAATGCTCAATATTGAAATATTTTAGAGAATTTAAAGAAGATGAAGAAGAAAATAAAGCTAAATAATTTTCTTCCATAAATTTGTTGTTGGTGGCTAAACAAAAAAAAAAAAAAAATGCTAAAGACTTGTTGAAGCTGTTTCCGTTGGTTGCTATTGAGTAATTTACCGCAGGTTTTCAGGCCTCTGGAAAAGAAGTTTTAGAGTTGAATGTAAGTAGTTAATGTATTTCTTTATGTTTATTACCATCTATGGATCTTGATAGCTTAATTAGTTAGGCCTGTGTTTTAAGTTTAATTTCATCAAGGGCACTATAGCAGTAGCAGCCTCAATATAACCATTTAAGCCTATTCATAAGCCATTAGCCAATGTATTGACTTCAACAACAAAACTTATAATAAATAGCTCACAAATATTAGTGTGATGTCAACGACTACTGTGTAACAAGTTTTTTGTTTTATTCACTCTTGTTTTTTCTTAACGTTTTTTCCATTTTTGTTTTTTTTTTCATTGAACTACAAAAACAAACAAACATAAAATTCTAGATTTATTGTAATAAATTCAGTTTTTGAAGAAAACAAATTTATATATTTAAGATGATAATAAAATGTTAAAAATTATTAACATAATTTAAGCTTTTAGTTATTTTTGATAAGAAACTGTTCAAAAAAAGAACAAAAACTATTTATTTATAAAATTTTTGTCATTTTAAAAATGTAAATAAAATGTTTGTCATTTAGTCTTAATTTTCTTAATTCTATTTCATATTTCTAGCAACAACTTTTGGGAATCAATCAACGTTTTTTAGGCCTAACAATGGCTGATTATTAACTTTTATCACATTTAATTTGCAAAAAGCTATTAATGAAACGTGAAAGTCGTTAAAAACTAGGCTTTTGATAAAACTAACAAAAAATCTAGTAATATTAAATAAATATATGAATATTAAGAGGCTATTAATAAAGCAGCTATTGCCAAATGGTGACAACATTTTTCGAAGATTTAGGCCTTTGCAAAGAAATAAATTTTTATATTAATCAAACGTTTTATACCAAAGGCTTAAGGTGTGGTTATAATAGATTTAAAAGATGTAAAGATTGAAACTTTCTAACAAAAAGAAACAAATTTGGAAAAATAAAATTTTTTTTTTATTGAAAAATCATTGTTTTACAAAAATTTTTCTATAGAAAAATCTTTGCTTTACAATATTTTTTCTATAGCAAAAATTTTGTAAAACAAAAATTTTTGTTTCACAAAATTTTTTCTATAGAAAAATTTTTCTTTTACAAATTTTTTTCTATAGAAAAATTTTTGTTTTACAAAATTTTTTCTACAGAAAAATTTTTGTTTTACAAAATTTTTTCTATAGAAAAATTTTTGTTTTACAAAATTTTTTCTATAGCAAAATTTTTGTTTTACAAAATTTTTTCTATAGAAAAATTTTTGTTTTACAAAATTTTTTCTATAGAAAAATTTTTGTTTTACAAAATTTTTTCTATAGAAAAATTTTTGTTTTACAAAATTTTTTCTATAGAAAAATTTTTGTTTTACAAAATTTTTTATATAGAAAAATTTTTGTTTTACAAAATTTTTTCTATAGAAAAATTTTTGTTTTACAAAATTTTTTCTGTAGAAAAATTTTTGTTTTACAAAATTTTTTCTATAGAAAAATTTTTGTTTTACAAAATTTTTTCTATAGAAAAATTTTTGTTTTACAAAATTTTTTCTATAGAAAAATTTTTGTTTTACAAAATTTTTTCTATAGAAAAATTTTTGTTTTACAAAATTTTTTCTATAGAAAAATTTTTGTTTTACAAAATTTTTTCTATAGAAAAATTTTTGTTTTACAAAATTTTTTCTATAGAAAAATTTTTGTTTTACAAAATTTTTTCTATAGAAAAATTTTTGTTTTACAAAATTTTTTCTATAGAAAAATTTTTGTTTTACAAAATTTTTTCTATAGAAAAATTTTTGTTTTACAAAATTTTTTCTATAGAAAAATTTTTGTTTTACAAAATTTTTTCTACAGAAAAATTTTTGTTTTACAAAATTTTTTCTATAGAAAAATTTTTGTTTTACAAAATTTTTTCTATAGAAAAATTTTTGTTTTGCAAAATTTTTTCTATAGAAAAATTTTTGTTTTACAAAATTTTTTCTATAGAAAAATTTTTGTTTTACAAAATTTTTTCTATAGAAAAATTTTTGTTTTACAAAATTTTTTCTATAGAAAAATTTTTGTTTTACAAAATTTTTTCTATAGAAAAATTTTTGTTTTACAAAATTTTTTCTATAGAAAAATTTTTGTTTTACAAAATTTTTTCTATAGAAAAATTTTTGTTTTACAAAATTTTTTCTATAGAAAAATTTTTGTTTTACAAAATTTTTTCTATAGAAAAATTTTTGTTTTACAAAATTTTTTCTATAGAAAAATTTTTGTTTAACAAAATTTTTTCTGTAGAAAAATTTTTGTTTTACAAAATTTTTTCTAAAGAAAAGTTTTTGTTTTCCAAAATTTTTTCTATAGAAAAATTTTTGTTTTACAAAATTTTTTCTATAGAAAAATTTTTGTTTTACAAAATTTTTTCTACAGAAAAATTTTTGTTTTACAAAATTTTTTCTATAGAAAAATTTTTGTTTTACAAAATTTTTTCTATAGAAAAATTTTTGTTTTGCAAAATTTTTTCTATAGAAAAATTTTTGTTTTACAAAATTTTTTCTATAGAAAAATTTTTGTTTTACAAAATTTTTTCTATAGAAAAATTTTTGTTTTACAAAATTTTTTCTATAGAAAAATTTTTGTTTTACAAAATTTTTTCTATAGAAAAATTTTTGTTTTACAAAATTTTTTCTATAGAAAAATTTTTGTTTTACAAAATTTTTTCTATAGAAAAATTTTTGTTTTACAAAATTTTTTCTATAGAAAAATTTTTGTTTTACAAAATTTTTTCTATAGAAAAATTTTTGTTTTACAAAATTTTTTCTATAGAAAAATTTTTGTTTAACAAAATTTTTTCTGTAGAAAAATTTTTGTTTTACAAAATTTTTTCTAAAGAAAAGTTTTTGTTTTCCAAAATTTTTTCTATAGAAAAATTTTTGTTTTACAAAATTTTTTCTATAGAAAAATTTTTGTTTTACAAAATTTTTTCTATAGAAAAATTTTTGTTTTACAAAATTTTTTCTATAGAAAAATTTTTGTTTTACAAAATTTTTTCTATAGAAAAATTTTTGTTTTACAAAATTTTTTCTATAGAAAAATTTTTGTTTTACAAAATTTTTTCTATAGAAAAATTTTTGTTTTACAAAATTTTTTCTATAGAAAAATTTTTGTTTTACAAAATTTTTTCTATAGAAAAATTTTTGTTTTACAAAATTTTTTCTATAGAAAAATTTTTGTTTTACAAAATTTTTTCTATAGAAAAATTTTTGTTTTACAAAATTTTTTCTATAGAAAAATTTTTGTTTAACAAAATTTTTTCTGTAGAAAAATTTTTGTTTTACAAAATTTTTTCTAAAGAAAAGTTTTTGTTTTCCAAAATTTTTTCTATAGAAAAATTTTTGTTTTACAAAATTTTTTCTATAGAAAAATTTTTGTTTTACAAAATTTTTTCTATAGAAAAATTTTTGTTTTACAAAATTTTTTCTATAGAAAAATTTTTGTTTTACAAAATTTTTTCTATAGAAAAATTTTTGTTTTACAAAATTTTTTCTATAGAAAAATTTTTGTTTTACAAAATTTTTTCTATAGAAAAATTTTTGTTTTACAAAATTTTTTCTATAGAAAAATTTTTGTTTTACAAAATTTTTTCTATAGAAAAATTTTTGTTTTACAAAATTTTTTCTATAGAAAAATTTTTGTTTTACAAAATTTTTTCTATAGAAAAATTTTTGTTTTACAAAATTTTTTCTATAGAAAAATTTTTGTTTTACAAAATTTTTTCTATAGAAAAATTTTTGTTTTACAAAATTTTTTCTATAGAAAAATTTTTGTTTTACAAAATTTTTTCTATAGAAAAATTTTTGTTTTACAAAATTTTTTCTATAGAAAAATTTTTGTTTTACAATATTTTTCTATAGAAATTTTTCTATAAAAAAAATTTTGTAAAACAAAAATTTTTCTTAAAGTTGCGTTAAAAAATTTTTGTTTTACAAAATTTTTGTATAGAAAAATTTCTATAGAAAAATATTGTAAAACAAAAATTTTTCTATAGAAAAAATTTTGTAAAACAAAAATTTTTCTATAGAAAAAATTTTGGAAAACAAAAATTTTTTTATAGAAAAAATTTTGGAAAACAAAATTTTTCCATAGAAAAAATTTTGTCAAACAAGTTTTACAACAGAACTGGGACATTTTTCTATACAAGATATTTTCTATAGAAACGTTTTTGTAACAGAACAATTATACTGGAAAAATCTTGTAAAAAGATGTTTGTTTCTTAAGTCCTTTGTTTAGTTTGTTTTGAACTTTTGTTTCAATTTGTATCTTAACTCTTCCGAAAACCAAATATAAAGGCTGGTTTAATTACATATTTGTTTTTTAACGCATTTTTAAGTGAATAATTTATGGTTCCCTTTTTGATCCAAGACAACTTCCTGATTCTCAAATTTAATTGCGTGATTTAGTTCATGTATTTCGCTGGGAAAAAACACCTTTTTATCTGCAATTGATTTAAAAACAGCTTAAGAAAATATTTTAGTTACACCTTTATTTTTTATTGCCTTCAAATTTTCTCTCTTAAGATAGCCATAACTGCACCATCTTTAACAGAGTTTAATTTAGCGATATTTAGCAAGATCAGCCAAAAATTGTAGCCGATTTCATATTGACAAATACGGTTAACTGTATTAATATACCATTGTTATCAATATCAAATACAGCAGCAAAATAAAAGGGTTTCTTAATCCGAGAAAAAGATCGAAATGACTACGAACTACAATTCCAGTAATGAACTACTTATTTCGATTTTTAACTGCAATATTTCGGGATTTAACTAAAATGTTAAAAAAAATATGTGGGATGCTTTGAAGTTCTCTTTTATTTCACAACTGTTTACCCTATCTAACTGCGGCCTACTACGCTCAATGTCTGCTAAAATTTTCTTATAATTTTTATCGATTTCTTTTGTATGTTTCAACATTGTAACCCATAATCCTCATACAAACTTACATTCATACTGATATCAGTTCACAAATTAACAATCAAATCGAAATTTTTTCTGGGCCCTAAGAAAACTTTCTGCATTTATATATCGATTGTCTGTAAACACATTCATACTGCAAGCCACAAAATCTTTACCATTTATAAAATGTGTTAAAAAAAAATATCCCAAAAAAAAAGTAATACAAAACAACCTTTACTTTGTAGCACCACAAAGTGTTTAATTTAATACTGCCATAGTTCAGTCGAAAATAAAAACCTTTATTCAATATAAATAAATTGTTGCTGCTCTTTTAGTGGCAGTTTTAAATATTTTATTTTAGTTGAAATTTTTTTTTATCTTATATTTTCGTTTTGGGGGGAAGAGATTTATCATTTTAAGTGATAAATGTTTATGTTTAATTTAATTAAATTTTTAAATTTGGGTAATTTTTTTTTAAAAGAAGTGAAAGACTCTTAGGGTATTTGGAAAGGGAAGAGCAAGTGAAATTGACGGAAAATATGTTTGTATTAAATTTTTTATAGAAAAATTTTTGATAGGATTTTTTATAGAAAAATTTTTAATGCCAAATTTTTTTATTACAAAATTTGATATCAAAAATTTTTCTATAAAAAAAATTTCTTTCAAAAATTTTTCTATAGAAAAAATTTTATATCAAAAATTTTTTATAGAAATAATTTGACCTTACAAATTTTTCTATAAAAAAAAATCTATCAAAAATTTTTCAACAGAAAAAATTTGATATCAAAAATTTTTCTACGAAAAAATTTTATATCAAAAATTTTTCTACGAAAAAATTTGATATCAAAAATTTTTCTGTAGAAAAAGTTTGATATTTTTTTTTTCTATAGAAAAAATTTGATATCAACTATTTTTCTCCAAAAAAAATTTTATAGAATTTTTCAATAGCAAAAATTTTGATATACAATTTTTTTTTACATAGAATTTGATATAAAAAAATTTGATTTGTAAAAAATTTTTCTATAAAAAAAAATTGATATAAAAAAATTTTCTATTAAAAAATTTGATATAAAAAAAAATTGTTATCAAAAATTTTTGTGTACCAACAATTTTATATATAAAAAATCATATATAAAATTTTTGGTACACAAAAATTTTTGATAACAAATTTTTTTATATCAAATTTTTTAATAGAAAATTTTTTTATATCAATTTTTTTTTTTATAGAAAAATTTTTTTATACAAAATTTTCAGATCAAAAATTTTTCTTTAGAAAAAATTTGATATATTAAATTTTTCTATAAAAAGATTTTGATACAAAAAATTTTTATAGAAAAAATTGTGTATCATATTTATATATCATAATTTCCTATAGCAAAACTTTGATATCTATAATTTTTTTTATAGAAAAATTTGACATGGGAACTACCTCTATTGAAAAAATTTTATATCAAAAATTTTTCTATAAATATAATGTGATACGAAAAATTTTATATAAAAATTTTCAGATCAAAAATGTTTCTATAGAAAAACTTTGATAACTTAAATTTTTCTATAAAAAATAATTTTCTATAAAAATTTGTTAATAGAAAAAATATTTCATAATTTTCTATAGCAAAAATTTGATATGTACAATATTTTTATAGAAAAATTCGACATGAGAACTATTTCCATTAAAAAAATTTTATATCAAAAATTTTTCTATAGAAAAAATTGTCCACAAAAAAAATTTGATATCGAAAATTGTTCTATAGAAAAACTTTGATATGAAAAATATTTTGATAGAAAAAATTTAATATCAAAATTTTTTCTATAGAAATAATTTGATATGAAAAATTGTTCTGTAGAAAAATTTAATATCAAAAATTTTTCTATTGAAAATATTAGATATCCAAAATTTTTCTATAAAAAAAATTTAGTTCAAAAATTATTCTGAAGAAAAAATTTGACATAAAAATATGTCTATACAAAAACAAATGAAAAAATTTTCTTTGGAAAAAATTTAATACCAAAAATGTTTTTATTAAAAAAATTTGATACCAAATATTTTTCTGTAGAAAAAAATTGATATGAAAATTATATTTTTTACAAAAAATTTGAAATCAAAAATATTTCTATAATAAGAATTTGATGTCAACAATTTTTCTAAATAAGCAATATGATATCAAAAATTTTTCTGTAGAAAAAATTTCTTATCAAAAATTTTTTATAGAAAAATTTGATATCTAAAATTTATTTATAGAAAAAATTTTACATTTTTTTTTATTGAATTTGATATTCAAGTTTTGTTAATAAAAGAATTTGATATTCAAATTTTTCGATAAAAAAATTTTATATCAAAATATATTAAAAATTTTTCTACAAAAAAAAATTTGATATGAAAAATTTTTTTATAAAAAAATTTGATATGAAAAATTTTTTTATAAAAAAATTTGATATGAAAAATTTGTCTATAAAAAATTTGATATCAATAATTATTCTATAGAAAAACTTTCACATTTAAAATTTTTCTATAGAAAAAATTTTTTCGATAGAAAAATTCGTTATCAAACATTTTTCTACAAAAAAATTTGACATGAAAAATTTTTCTATAAAAAAATTTGATATGAAAAATGTGTCTATAAAAGAATTTGATATCAATAATTTTTCTATAGAAAAACGTTCATAATTAAAATTTTTCTATAGAAAAAATTTCACATCAAACATTTTTCTTCAGAAGAAATTTGACATGAAAATATTTCTATAGATAAAATTTTATATCAAAAAATTTGATATCAAAAAATTGCTTCTATGAATAAAATTTGACATAAAAATTTTGTATCACAATTTTTCTATGAAAAAAATTTGATAGCAAAAAATTTTTTATAGCAAACATTTTTTATATAGAAAAAATGTTATATCAAAAAGTTTTCTGTTGAAAAAAAATTTTCTGTAAAAAAAATATATAAAAAATTTTTCTCAAAAAATAACAAAATTTCTTTTTTGAAAATTTTTTCTATAAAAAAATTTGATATCAAAAATTTTTTTTTATTTTTTTAATTTAATATTTCAAAATTTTCCTATTGAAAAAATTATATATGAATAATTTTTCTATAAAAAGAACATCATATTAAAAATTTTTCTATATCAAAAATTTTATATCTAAATTTATTTTGTAGAAAAAATATTGATTTCAAAAATTTTTCTACAGAAAAAGCTCTATATCAAAAAATTTTCTATAGAAAAAATTTGACATCAAAAATTTTTCGACATAAAAATTTGATATCAAAAATTTTTCTACACAAAAATTTGATACCAAAAAATTTTCTATAGAAAAATTTGATATGAAAAAAAATTCTATAGAAGAATTTTGATATCAAAAATTTCTCTATAAAAAATTGTATATCTAAATTTTTTTGTAGAAAAAATTTGTTACCAAAAATTTTTCTATAGAGAAAATTGGTAATCAAAAAGTTTTCTATAGAAAAAATTTGACATCAAAAACTTTTCTATATAAAAATTTGAGCCTTAAATTGTTCTATAGCAAAATTTTTAAAGAAAAAATTTAATATTAAAAATTTTTCTATAGAAAAAATTTCATATCAAAAAATATTCTATGGAAAAAATTTGTATAAAACATTTTTGATATCAAACTTTTTTATGTGTTTTGAAAAATTTCGAAACCATTTTAACCATTTTCAATTACTTTTGAGTGTAAGATATAAGAAATATTAATTTTATTTTCAGTTTATTATCGTGTGTACTTTTTTCCATAAAAGAAGTAATAATTTCAATTTAAAGGTGTTTGCCTAAAGTAGGTGTTGCTCGAATATTGACAGAGAATAATGTTTTGTGATTTGTAAATAATATAGTGTTATGAAAGATATAAAACCAAAATAAGAAATAACAAAAAAATTGAAATATTGAGCAAAAATTTATGAGTAATGGCAAAAGACTTTCAAAAGTTTTGTTTTGTAAATAAGAAAACAATTAAATATTGATAATTAAATTATTGAGTTTAACAGAAAAAGTTGCAAGTGCTGAACAGACATTCAGTGAAATTGTTTCGAATTAAACTTGGGATCAAGAATTTTGTAAAAAGCATTACAGTTTAATGTGATTTTCTGTTTATTTTGCATTACAGGTGATTAATTTATGCATTCTTCTTTAATTGTCTCCTAATACTGTTAATTTTCTGGTGTGTATTTCCAATTTTTATTGCGGTTGATACAAGAATCTCTTTCTGGGGAATACTTTAAGAAAATTTGATATGTTTATTTAATGCAAAAAAGGTAAAAACACAATTATCAGTTAAAAGTGAATTTATTTTATCTTGAATTAATTTTCAATTCAATCTTCAATCTTTCTACCCTTGCAGGTACCAGTTCCTATGAACTACATATACAATAAATATAATACTAGAAATAATATTTTATACTTTAGGCTGATATTGTCGTAGATGATGATCACCATCCTTTATAATGACGATATTGATGACGATGAAAGGAATTTATTAGTTTCTTATACTATTAACACTTGAATGATTTTGAAGGTCAATTAATTCTCTTGTGGTTTTTTTTCGCAACAACCATCAACCCAAGAAACTATAAATGAAACCTCAACAGCCACAAAAAAATATATAAGGAATAATAACATCGAACATGTTACAATAAACTAGTACGAGATAATTTTTTGTTTTTGTCTGTGATTGCACACACTTCATACAGAAACAAGTTTCAGAACTTTTTTTAATGTAAATAAAGCTTTCAAAGGAATAAATACACTAAAGAACTTAGTTCAGCTGGAAATGGAGTGAAGGAGTAGGGGAAACTTGTAAAAATTACCAGAAGATATTGATATCAACTGCAGAGGAAATATTTTTATATCTCAAAGTTTTATTTATTTTGCTTGTTCAATTTTTCGTACTAAATGCCGCAATAGGAACTACAATTCAAGACGGAATTAAAAATACTTACACAGGGCAACAGTTTTTAAAAACTTTATGTTTCTAAAATAGCAAATATTGACAATAACAAAACCAATACAACAAAAAAAAATTAAACGAAAAAAATTCTTCAAGTCAAACGAAAGACTTAAGACACGAACTTTTACAAAATTTTTTCTATAGAAAAATTTTTGTTGCACAAAATTTTTTCTATAGAAAAATTTTTGTTGCACAAAATTTTTTCTATAGAAAAATTGTTGTTGCACAAAATTTTTTCTATAGAAAAATTGTTGTTGCACAAAATTTTTTCTATAGAAAAATTTTTGTTGCACAAAATTTTTTCTATAGAAAAATTTTTGTTGCACAAAATTTTTTCTATAGAAAAATTTTTGTTGCACACAATTTTTTCTATAGAAAAATTTTTGTTGCACACAATTTTTTCTATAGAAAAATTTTTGTTGCACAAAATTTTTTCTATAGAAAAATTTTTGTTGCACAAAATTTTTTCTATAGAAAAATTTTTGTTGCACAAAATTTTTTCTATAGAAAAATTTTTGTTGCACAAATTTTTTTTATAGAAAAATTTTTGTTGCACAAATTTTTTCTATAGAAAAATTTTTGTTGCACAAAATTTTTTCTATAGAAAAATTTTTGTTGCACAAAATTTTTTCTATAGAAAAATTTTTGTTGCACAAAATTTTTTCTATAGAAAAATTTTTGTTGCACAAAATTTTTTCTATAGAAAAATTTTTGTTGCACAAAATTTTTTCTATAGAAAAATTTTTGTTGCACAAAATTTTTTCTATAGAAAAATTTTTGTTGCACAAAATTTTTTCTATAGAAAAATTTTTGTTGCACAAAATTTTTTCTATAGAAAAATTTTTGTTGCACAAAATTTTTTCTATAGAAAAATTTTTGTTGCACAAAATTTTTTCTATAGAAAAATTTTTGTTTTACAAAATTTTTTCTATAGAAAAATTTTTGTTTTACAAAATTTTTTCTATAGAAAAATTTTTGTTTTACAAAATTTTTTCTATAGAAAAATTTTTGTTTTACAAAATTTTTTCTATAGAAAAATTTTTGGTTTACAAAATTTTTTCTATAGAAAAATTTTTGTTTTACAAAATTTTTTCTATAGAAAAATTTTTGTTTTACAAAATTTTTTCTATAGAAAAATTTTTGTTTTACAAAATTTTTTCTATAGAAAAATTTTTGTTGCACAAAATTTTTTCTATAGAAAAATTTTTGTTGCACAAATTTTTTCTATAGAAAAATTTTTGTTGCACAAATTTTTTCTATAGAGAAATTTTTGTTGCACAAAATTTTTTCTATAGAAAAATTTTTGTTGCACAAAATTTTTTCTATAGAAAAATTTTGTGCAACAAAGAAAAATTTTTGTTGCACAAAATTTTTTCTATAGAAAAATTTTTGTTTTACAAAATTTTTTTCTATAGAAAAATTTTTGTTTCATTTTCATTTTGCAAAACAAACATTTTTCTATAGAAAAAATTTTGTAAAACAAAAATTTTGTAAAACAAAAATTTTTCTATAGAAAAAATTTTGTAAAACAAAAATTTTGTAAAACAAAAATTTTTCTATGGAAAAAATTTTGTAAAACAAAAATTTTTCTATGAAAAAAATTTTGTTAAACAAATATTTTTGTATTGAAAAAAATTTTGTAAAAGAAATATTTTTCGGCAGAAAAAACTTTTAAAAACAAAATTTTTTTAATTTTTTTTTTATCAAAAATTTTTTTTTTCAAAATTTTTTTTACAAAATATGTCCTATAGAAAATTTTTTTCCATTAAAGCCGAAATATTTTTTTCTTTGTTATCAAAACTTTTTTGATATGCAATTTTCTTTAAAAGATTTATTTCAAAGAAAATTTGTCAGATTTTTCAGGTTTGTTTCTTAAGTCGTTCTTTGATTCTTAAATATTTTTTGTTATAATAGTTTTCAAAATCTTCTGATATTAGTTTACTTTAAAATAAAATTGTTCTCTTGTGTTTCTGTTGTTTATATTTTATTTTGTCTTTGTAACTTTTTTATTTATAAAATAACTTAAACTCTTTAGAGAAAAAATGGCCAAAGCTGAAAGTGAAAACCCCGCGAGAATTCAAAATAATACTAGTTAACTTGGCCACAAAGCCTCCAAAACATTATTAAAAACTAAAAAAAAGTAAAAAAACGAATTAAATAAACAAGAACAAGGAGTTGTAGTTGTATTAGCAGATAATGGTGATGCTGTTGTAACTGCTGAGTCTGATGATGACGAGCTATAAGAATAGACAATACGCTTGTTGTTTTATTCATTAAGTTAAAGAAAAATCAGCCGCATTTTAAGTTTAAGGATTTTTAAAATAAAAACAAAAGTAGGATTTTTTTATTTCAAAGCCGTCGTATCTAGGCTTAAAATGTCTTGATATTGAATAGTTTTTTTTAGCTGGTTATTGCAGGCGATTTGTATGGATAGAGTTTGTGTCTTTTTGCTTGGGTTTGTTGTTATTTTTGTTTAGATTTTACAATACACATGAGTTGACATATGCAGTATTGGATTTGTATTGACATGTACGCGTACTCATACTGAGCATGCCTAACTCACGCACATTCCAATATTGACCACATATAGCACTATCAATATGTAATATGGCTTATGTGAACTACCAGTGCTGGAGATGGACATATGCAGCTAACCCTGAAAGTGATTTTGTTAGAAAATAATTTAAATTGCTTTCAATATAAGGCAGAAGAATAATTAGAAAAAATTAAAGACTTTTCTTATTTATAACTATATTCATTAAACTAACTTTTTTAATTTTTTCTTTCTTTCTTTCTTTCTTTAAGAACTTCTAATCCTGCCTCCATTCCTTAACTCTATAAACATCCTTCTTAACATCCACCACATCGTCTGACTCTAGCCTCTTGTTAAGCACGTACAATATTAACAACATCAAAAATGAAATCAAAAGACGATGGCAACGAAAGCAAACAAAAAATAAAAAAAAAGGCTGAAACATGTGTATGGTATGAGTATGACTATGGTAGATATTGCATGCATTTTCACATTTAATTAAGCTCATTTTTTGCAGCTTTCCACTTCTTATTATTTTAACTTTAACTTCTTAATATTGATGTTGTTGTTCTTATTGTTGCTGTTTACTATTGATGTTGTTCTTAGATTTCAGAGCACTTTATGTTGCTGTTGTTCTTTTGCATTACATTTAGATGTTGTTGCCCATAAATGGTGACTTGTAGGCGCTTTTTAAATCGAGTTTTCAGATCAATATATTTTTTTTTATTTTTTTTCAAACTGTGTTGATGATTTTATTTCTTTTAAGTACCAAAAGCTTGAGTTATATTTAAAATGAAAAATATGTGAAGAATTACATTTTTGAAATATTTCTAGGGAAACTAAAAAAAGTTTGTGTCTTAAGTCTTTTATTTCTTAGGAATATTAGAAATCAAGATGTATTTTTTTGTAAAAGTTTGCAAATCAAAATAATATGCTTGTGTCTTAAGTCTTTTGTTTCAATCGGTTTTTAAAAGGAAATTCTGTAAATAATTTAAAAAATGGTTTGAAATTATCAATTTTTTTATAAAAAATCTATGGAAAAAAACGTTCTAATGCTTAGCCTTTAAAAAAATAGATGGTTGGTGGCTGTCATCTGTGGCAGGGCAATTGGCAATAGGGTCCAACTATTATGCAGATATATTGTGAATGCAGAAAATCTGCTTAACATTACAATGGCAATATCTTAATCGATATGTGAAAGCCGGCATAGGCGCTGCGTGTCAGCCGAAATAACTACTGCTATAAATGTACACCAGACTGTCAAAGCAAAAGAGGTGGACATAATCAAGCTGCTTAAAGCTGATCCTTACTTTGGTAAAAAAATAATACCACCCATTAACCCAGTCATCAAAACGGAAGATCGTGAAATTTATCTTAGGTTGTCTTCTTCATTATCCTCTAAATTTGATATAAGAAAGCTGGGTTTAGGGCTCAGCGTTCATGTACTCATCATTAAAAAAGCCTTTATATCTATGGAATGGAGATAGCCTCAATACTTACTGACTTGCTTAAATTGCCTTTATTTACAAGCAGTTGGGTCAAAGGCAGAGCAAATTTTAGACCACAAGGCTCTTCCATCATGAGCTCATATTCTTCAATTTCTTCTACTTAGTCCTTCCATCGAAGTTTCAGACGTCTTATTTTACGATTTTCCTCAGGAAAGGTATCCTCTATATTGTATACATATATTGTCAAAGCACACATCGTGAAATTTTGATTAAAATTTTTACATAGCGATTTTTTGATTAAAGTTTTTACATAGCGAAATTAAGTAATAATAATAAATAATAAGTGAAATTTTTATAAAGATTTTTTTTTTCAAATAGTGAAATTTTGATTCCCATTATCACATAGTAAAATTTTGGTAAAAAAAAATTTTAAATAGTGAAATTTTCTATAGACAAAAAAAAAATTTTCTATAGATTTTAAATCGAAAATTTCAAAAGAAAAATTTAATATTAAAAATTTTCAATAAAAGAAAATTTTCGATAGAAAACTTTTAAATCGATTCAAATCGAATCGAATCAAAAATTTTATAAAGAAAAGTTTACCCCGGAAATTGTCTATCCAAAAACGTTATATCGAAAGTTTTATATCTAAAAATTTTATATCGAAAATTTTTTACAGAAAAATTTTATATCGAAATTTTCTATAGAAAAATTTTATATCAATAATTTTCTAAAGAAAAATTTTATATCGAACATTTTTATAGAAAAATTTTGTAACTAAAATTTTTTGTATAAAGTTTTCTACAGAAAAATTTCATAGAGAAAATTTTCTATTGAAAAATTTTATATAGAAAATTTTCTAAGGAAAAATTTTATAGAGAAAATTGTCTATAGAAAAATTTTATAGAGAAAATTTTCTATAGAAAAATTTTATATCGAAAATTTTCTCAAGAAAAATTTTATATCGAAAATTTTCTATAGAAAAATTTTATTTCGTTAATTTTCTATAGAAAAATTTTATTTTGAAAATTTTATAGAAAAATTTTATTTCGTAAATTTTATAGAAAAAATGTATTTCGTAAATTTTCTATAGAAAAATTTTGTGTCGTAAATTTTCTATAGAAAAATTTTGTGTCGAAAATTTTCCGTAGAAAAATTTTATATCTAAAATTTTGTATGAATTTCAATCGAAAAATTTTATATTGAAAATTTTCTATAGAAAAATTATATATCAAAATTTTTTTTTTCTTAAGTAAAATTTTATATCGGAAGTTTTCTATAGGAAAATTCTATAGCAAAATTTTCTATAAAAAAATTTGAAATCGAAAATCTTCTATTTTAAAATTTTATATCATAAATTGATAAATTTTGTAGCTAAAATTTTCTATAGAAAAATTTTATATCGAAAATTTTTTATAGAAAATTTTTATATCGAAAATTTTCTATAGAAAATTTTTATATCGAAAATTTTCTGTAGAAAATTTTTATAACGAAAATTTTGTATAGAAAATTTTTATATCGAAAATTTTCTATGGAATAATTTTATATCTAAAATTTTGTATGAAAAAATTTTATATCTAAAAATCTTTTATAGAAAATTTCTGTCGAAAAATTTTATATAGAAAATTTTCTTTAAAAAAATTTTATATCGAAAATTTTCTTTAGAAAAATTTTAAATCAATAATTTTCTAAAGAAAAATTTTATGTCGAAAATTTTCGGTAGAAAAATTTTATATCCATAGAAAAATATTATATCGAAAATTTTCTTTAAAAAAATTTTATATCAAAAATTTTATATAAAAAAATTTTTTAATAAATAATTTCTATAACAAAATTTTATATCTAAAATTGTCTAAAATTGTTTTAATATCTCAAAATTTCTATAGAAAAATTTTTTACTGAAAATTTTCTATATCAAAGTTTTATATCGAAAACTTTCTATAGAAAATATTTAAATCGAAAATTTGCTACAGAAAAATTTTTAACGGTTTGTAAGTTTTTATATGGTAAATATCAAGAATGTAAAGCAAAAATAGGTCTGTTTCTTTACTTTATGGGTAAGTTCGGAGAAATGAAAATCAATATGAAATCATACAAAAATAATTTTAAATATCTATTTAGAGAATCAGGGGTTTAAATCATAGCGTAGAATGACATCTCCTATTTTGTGATTAGGATCCGAAAATGACTTTCTCTTGTTACCCAAGTATAAAAATTTATTGAAATTATTCAAAATTTGCCCATTCGAGCCCATTTAGTAAATTTGTATAACTTTTTTTGGCAGTTTTTTTTATTATTGCGTATGTGTCTTAAGTCTTTTGATTTCGGAAGGATTTTGTTAGAAAAGTTTTCGAATTTGAATCAAAAACAAGGGTTTTCCTTTACTTTCTCGGTGAGTTTGAACATATGAGAGGTATTTTTTAGTTATCCTCTTAAATAACAAATCTTACAAGCAAAAGAACGGGAGGGAAAATCACCAAAATTCTAGTTCACAAAAAGTTGTTTCTTGAAACTTATAATAAAATTTGTAGTTAAATTTGGCTTAATAAGACTCAACAGCTCAATATAAGAATTATTTAAAATACCCAAATTTATTGGCATTTAACACTAAAATTTCTATCCAAAAAAGAGAAAATACTTTTTTTTGTTATATATATTTTTGTGTTTAAAAAAACACTATTTCAGGGGCTCTAAATATCGAATCTGCAGTATCTTTTGTATCTGATAGTTTCGTTATTGTATGTGGACATATCTAATATTTTTCATACCGACAATTTTTTTTCTTAACAAATTAAATATAGATGATTTTTCTTCATATTTTATAACGTATATTATTTAATGGTAAAACTTTAAAGCTTAAGCTTTTGTAGGAAACAATCTTAAAATCAAAATTTTCTATTAAAAGATTTCTATATCCATTTTCTATGAAAAAACTCTACAATTTTACAAAACTTTAAATTGAAAATAAAACAACACATATATTATTTACGAGCTAAAGAAAATCTCTTTTACATGATTAAATTCTGAAATCTGTCGTTAAACATCAAAAATTGTCTTCAACTTAATTTAAAGAAAAAATATTCATGAATTCTAGATTTTTTTCTGGTTCTTCTTAATTCATTTACTTTTGTTTAACATTATTTAAACACTCAATAAAATGCAAGAATTTAACACTCTTATTACTTCCAAGAAGACACACACACACACAGAGAAGATACCCACAACTACAGAATGACAACGAAAATGAAAACGATCAGCAGTAACAACTGTTTTAATAAAACCATAATAAAAAGGATTTAATTTCTTTTATTACTTATTTATGTCTGTGGTAAAATGCCACATCAAAAAAAATATTATATATATATATATATATATATATATATCTTGTTTTAAATTTTATTATTATTGAAAAAACAACAGAAAAGACTCTAGTTAAAGCTAAAGTTAAGACTCAAGGTATTGTTATGCGTAAAGTTTTTCATTTTTTTTGCTGGTATATTTTTGCTTTATAAATATTCATTTGACTGTCATTTAAACAAATAAAGAATCCACAAATGTCAGCTACTTTTCAACTGCTACACATGTCATTAACTAACTGCCAGTAAAATATACTTACAATCATGTAGGAAAAAACATACATATCATACAAACAACAACTCCAGCTACAATTCAAACTAAAAAGCCATGGAAGTAGTGGAGGCAGTCAGTCTTGTAGCCAGCTTGGCTGCATGTAATGCTTCAAAATTAAAGAAAAACAGCACCAACATTCAAAAAAATAACAACAATACTAAAAAAAATCTAAAAAAAATATAAAATTTAAAAGGTTGTAGAAGTTTTTTTTTTTTTTGTTAAACAAAAATTTATTTTTGTTGCAGTTGTTATTTACTTTTGCTGAAGTGTAATAAGCCAGAGAGACAAAACCACCAAAACAAAAATAACTTTTGTGTTTTTGTTGCAAGTTGCAAGTATATATTACTTGTTGGTGGTCTGCAACATAGACGAATGAACTTGAATATTATTTTTCTTCTCATTGTGTGTAAGTTGGCAAAAAACCACAAATAAACAAATGAAATACACAAAAAGACAGACAAACAATCATACAATACAAATAAAATAAAATTTATACTCGAAACAGAAGTTTAGACGGAAGGAGCTATAGACTGACATAGAGACAGTCGAAGGGAACTGCAAACATATATCCATACACTTGGTTAATGTTGTTTAATGATGAAGAGATAAACAAAATTAAAATAAATTAAATAAAAGAAAACTATTGAAAAGAAAATCTAGAAAATATAGAATCCTTTTAAATGTGCGATTTTTCCAGTGAAAGGGAATATGTTAACATTAACTTCATTTGCAAGAAAAGTTGTTTAAAAATAACTTTTTTTTATAAATTTAGGACAAAAACATAAAAATATAAAACATTTCTGAAATTTTAAGCATAAACTTTATATTTAAAAATTTAAATAACAAATTTTTCAATATCAAAAACAGAGTAAAACAAAAGACTTAAGCAACGAACTTGATTACTTTTACAAAATATTTTTTGAAATATATTTCAATTACTTCTGCCACCCACTTTCTAATAAAACAACAGAATGTTAAAAGAAAATTTATTAAAAAAAAAAAAAATATTACAAGAATTCTACAGGAAATCCAACTAAGGGGTACTCGAAATTGAGGTATAATTTAACTATTTTTTTGGATATTAAATATACTTTAATTTTAATTTAATACAAAAAAAAATACGATCAACAAAATTTATTATTCAATAAACTATTGTTTATGGTTGATATTTCGATGTTTCTAGTTTTAAGCACTTGATGTGTTGTTCACTTTCGATTTCATAAACTCATACGAAAGTGATATTCGTTTTGGTAATTAGGGATATTCGTTAGTGTAATTAGTTCACTTCATCTATTTTTGCTCGTGAATGAATGACATCTTCCAACGGAATGACAAAACATTTCCCTATTCCTCTGGGTACTACATGGATAACCTTGTCAAATCTAAAGATCTTGTTAGTCAAGAGGACATGGACCAGTATAAAGGTTGGTCTACTCAGACTATCTAAACTGCAGAAACTACATGTTCAGACACGTATTGGTAGTCTAAAGTTCTTTCTATCCCTATAAAGGGACCATCTTTACGACCCCAGTGACGCAAGTTTGGCATTGATCTACCAAATTACTTATCCAAGCCCATATTAAGTAAAACCCCCAAAACGTCAGACATTATTATTTCAATTCAATATTTTTATCAGAAATATCTATAGCACAATTTTTTATTTAAAATTTTCTATAAAACAATATTTTGTTAAAAATTTTCTTAAGAAAATTTTTTTCCTACAAAGAGATTTTAACAAAAATTTTATATTAAACAATTTGTAATCAAAATTTTTTATGAAAAATTTTCTACGGAACAATTTTTTATCAAAACTTTTCTAAAGAAAAATTTTTTATCAAAAATTTTCTATGGAAAAAGTTTTATCAAAAATTTTGTAGAATAATTTTTTATGAAAAATTTTCAATAAAACAGTTTTATATCAAAATTTTTTATAGAACACCTTTTCATCAAGAATTTTTTATGGAACAACTTTTATCAAAAATTTTGTATAGAACAATTTCTATCAAAAATTTTGTATAGAACAATTTTTATCAAAAATTTTCTACAGAACAATTTTTATCAAAAATTTTGTATAGAAAAATTTTTATCTAAAAAATTTTTTATAGAACAATTTTTTATTAAATATTTTCTGTAGAACAATTTTTCATCAAAAATTTTGTATACAACAATTTTTTTAACAAAAATTTTCCATATACAACAATTTCTTATCAAAGATTTTTTTATAGAAATTTTAAAGAAAAATTTTTTATCAAAAATTTTCTATGGAAAAATTTTTATCAAAAATTTTGTAGAATCATTTTTTATGAAAAATTTTCAATAAAATAGTTTTATATCAAAATTTTTTATAGAACACCTTTTTATCAAGAATTTTTTATGGAACAATTTTTATAAAAAATTTTGTATAGAACAATTTTTATCAAAAATTTTCTATAGAACAAATGTTATCAAAAATTTTGTATAGAAAAATTTTTATCAAAAAATTTTTTTTATAGAACAATTTTTTATCAAATATTTTCTGTAGAACAATTTTTCATCAAAAATTTTGTATACAATAATTTTTTTAACAAAAATTTTCCATATGCAACAATTTTTTACCAAAATTTTTTACAGAACAGTTTTTTATGAAAAATTTTCTACAGAATAATTTTTTATGAAAATTTTTTTATAGAACAATTTTTTTATGAAAAATTTTCAATGGAACAATTTTCCTAGAACAATTTTTTTTTTAAATTTTCTTTAGAACAATATTTTATCAAAAATTTTTTATAGAACAATTTTTCATCAAAAATTTTCTATGGAACAATATTTTATCAAAGATTTTCTGCAAAACAAATTTTTATAGAACAATTTTTATGAAAAATTTTCAACAGACTATTTTTTTTTTTCTAAAATCTTCTATAAAACAATTTTTTTAAAAAAATTTTTATAGAACAATTTTTTATGAAAAATTTCCTAAAGAACGATTTTTTTATGAAAAATTTTCTTAAAACAATTTTTTATGAAAAATTTTTTATAGAACAATTGCTTATCAAACAATTTTTTATAGAACAATTTTTTATCAAATATTTTTTATGGAACAGTTTTTGATCAAAAATTTTTGTGGAACAATTTTTTTTCAAAAATTTTTTATAGAACAATTTTTTTTCAAAAATTTTCTGTGCAAAAATTTATTTATCAAAAATTTTCTATTGAACAATTTTTTAAAAAAAAATTTTATAGAACAATTTTTATGAAAAATTTTCAATAGACTAATTTTTTTTCAAAAATCTTCTATAAAACAATTTTTTAAAAAAAAAAATTTTATAGAACAATTTTTATGAAAAATTTCCTGAGAACAATTTTTTATGAAAAATTTTCTTAAAACAATTTTTTATGAAAAATTTTTTATAGAACAATTGTTTATCAAACAATTTTTTATAGAACAATTTTTTATCAAACATTTTTTATGGAACATTCTTTGATTAAAAATTAAAAAAAAAATTATAGAACAATTTTTTATGAAAAATTTCCTTAAGAACAATTTTTTATGAAAAGATTTTTATGGAACATTTTTTATCAAAAATTTTTGTGGAACAATTTTTCAAAAATTTTTTAGAGAACAATTTTTTATCAAAAATTTTCTGAAGAAAATTTTTTTTATCAAAAATGTTCTATTAAACAATTTTTTATGGAAAATTTTGTATAGAACAATTTTTGGCGAAAAATTTTTTATAGAAAAATTTTTTTAACTATTTTTTTATGAAAACTATTCTTTTAAACAATTTTTAATAAAAAATTTTAAACAGAAGAATTTCTTATAAAAAAATCTCTATACAAAAGTTTTTTATGAAAAATTAATTTGAATGAAAAATTTTTTATAGAACAATTTTTCATGAAAAATTTTTCATAGAACAATTTTTTATGAAAAATTTTCTATAATTTTTTATAGAAAATTTTTTTAACAAAATTTTCTATATAACAATTTCTGATCAAAAAAAAATTGTATACGACAATTTTTTTATCAACGATTTTCTATAGAACAATTCTTTGTCAAAAATTTTTCTCTGCCACATAAAACAAAAGACTTAAGACACAAACTTTTTTCGATTAGAAAATCAAAAGCCAGATATTTTTCTTACCAAAAATAAAGAATAATAAAATTTTACAAATAACATTTAAATTATTTATATGTTTGTAAAAGTTGATATATAAAGTTTTCTTGGAATAAAAAAATAAAAGACTAAAGAAACAAACAAAAATATAGACATAATTTTTTGGTTGTATATATACAATTCCCTCCAAACATCAAAGAATGACAAACTTACATAAATCTCCAGCTAATCTAGCATACAGCTTTCTAACAAATATTGCTTCATTAAGTCCAAAAATATTCTCTAATAACTCTTGTACAAATATAAAAAATGTTCTTAATTTCTAGGTCAAGCATAACTCACAAAATTATACTTTACCGCATCACCAAAGTAATCATTTTGCAAATTATTTCCTTTTGTTAATACTTTCTTCTTTTATTAAAGCTTAACATTCATTATTTTCCACAGTTCAAAGCCAGTGTATCATAAACAATAATTCGCTATAAAAGTTTAAAGCAAAATTATGTCTAAAATAAAAGAAAACTATTTAAACACATTTTGCACGCATTGCTTTGAGGAAAACGAATAAATGTTACGAGATTATTGCTTAACATTGTAGTAAAAAAATTTTGAAATGAAATGTTTTTAAAAATGTGTTGCTACAAATGACATGACAAATGTCTTCTATAGCAACAAATAACATTTAACAGCAGCAGCATTTGCAGACATTTTGCCTTAACAATTGATAATACCAAGTTCTCGGGGACAACAAGAAGTCGGGAGGAAACAAAAGCTACTATAGGGAATTCTGGTGATACAAGAAGAGTCACTAAAAGTCTTATGTTATTTTTTAACAATTTCTTAGAGAACGTCATAAAACAGCAGAAGTAAAAGAACAGAAAAGAACTAAAAAAAGCAAAGATTTCCATGATTGTCTTTTAGTGATTTCAGCAAACACTGTTGGTGTTTAAGAGCTGCTGATGTTAAAAATGACTGTTAAGTTGAGTGTGTCGTTGCTGCTGCTGCAGCCTTTTGAATCTTAAATCAATTGCTGATATTGTCTTTCTACTGTTGCTGCTGTTTTTGTCTGATTTTTGTTGTATCTTTAATGGCTGCTGTTATTGCAGTTGTTATCGACAGTTGACTTAAGAATTACGAATGTCTACGTTCGAATAAAGTATAAGAAATTCATTGCCAAAAGTTCGTAGTTGAAAGAACATTTTAATTTGGAGTTTTTTATGGCACATAAAATATAAAGAAATAAAAATTATTATCAAGTTTTCTCTTAAATTTCTTTTATTCTTTTAATGTTAAACAAAATATAATTTCTAAAGAATATTTTTGTGTCAAAAATTTTGCATAGAAATATTTTTTCTTAAAAATTTTCTACTGAACAACTTGTTTAACAAAAAATTTGTATTAAAATTTTTTTTATCAAAAATTTTCTATGGGACAATTTTTTATCAAAAGTTTGCTATAGAACAATTTTTTATCTAAAATTTCCTATAAAACAATTTTTTGTCAAAAATATTCTATAGAACAATTTTTTATCAAAAAATTTCTATAGAACCATTTTATATCCAAAATTTTCCGTAGAACATTTTTTTATAAAAAATTTACTATAGAACAATTTTTTATTAAAATTTTCTATACAACAATTTTTTACAAAAAATTTTCTAAAAACAATTTTTTATGAAAAATTTTCCCACAAACAATTTTTTATAAAAAAAATTCTATAAAACAATTTTTTGTGAAAAAAAAAATTTTATATAAAAAATTTTCTATAAAACAACTTTTTATGAAAAATTTTCTATAGAAGAATTTTTTATGAAAAATTTTCTATAGAACAATTTTTATGAAAAATTTTCTATAGGACATTTTTTTATAAAAATCTTTCGATAGAACAATTTTTTTTTTTAAATTTCTATAAAATAATTTTTTGTGAAAAATTTTCTATGCAACAATTTTTTATAAAAAATTTTCTATAGAACAATTTTTATCAAAAATTTTCTATAGAACATTTTTTTAAAAAAAAATTTCTATAGAACAATTTTTTTTAAAGAAATTTCTATAAAACAATTTTTTGTGAAAAATTTTCTATGAAACAATTTTTACGAAAAATTTTCTATAGAACAATTTTTTATAAAAAATTAAGTATAGAACAATTTTTTATGCAAAATATTTTATATAACATTTTTTTATAAAACATTTACTATAGAACAATTTTTTATGATTAACAATTTCCTATAGAATTTTCGATAAAAAAATATTTTATTAAACATTTTCTAGAGAACAATATTTTATCATAACTTTTTAGAGAAGAATTTTTTATCAAAAGTTTCTATAAAACAATTTTTTATTAAAAATTTTCTATAAAACAATTTTTTATGAAAAATTTTCCCAAGAACAATTTTTTATAAAAAAATTCTATAAAACAATTTTTTGTGGAAAAAAAAAAATTTATATGAAAAACTTTCTATAAAACAATTTTTTATGAAAAATTTTCTATAGAAGAATTTTTTATGAAAAATTTTCTGTAGAACAATTTTTATGAAAAATTTTCTATAGGACATTTTTTTTATAAAAACTTTTCGATATAACAATTTTTTTTTTTTTTTTTAATTTCTATAAAGCAATTTTTTGTGAAAGATTTTCTATGTAACAATTTTTTATGAAAAATTTTCTATAGAACAACTTTTTATAAAAAATTTATTATAGAACAATTTTTTATGAAAAATTTTCTATAGAACAATTTATATCAAAAATTTTCTATAGAACATTTTTTTTTAAAAAATTTTCTATAGAACAATTTAAAAAAAAAAATTCTATAAAACAATTTTTTGTGAAAAATTTTCTATGAAACAATTTTTAATAAAATTTTTTATAAAAAATTAAGTATAGAACAATTTTTTATGCAAAATATTTTATGGAACATTTTTTTTATAAAACATTTACTATAGAACAATTTTTTATGATTAAAAATTTCCTATAGAATTTTCGATAAAAAAAATATTTTATTAAACATTTTCTATAGAACAATATCTTATCAAAACTTTCTTTAGAAGAATTTTTTTTATCAAAAATTTCTATAGAACAATTTTTTATTAAAAATTTTCTATAAAACAATTTTTAGTGAAAAATTTTCTATAAACAAATTTTTTATCAAAAATTTTCTTTTGAAAAATTTTTTAACAAAAATTTTTTTTATAAAATTTTTTTTTATAGAAAATTTTTTATGAAACATTTTCTATAGAACAATCTTTATGAAAAATATTCTATAAAAAATTTTTTTTGAAAAATTTTCTAAAAAACAATTTTTATCAAAAATTTTTATTAAAAAATTCTATAGAACAATTTTTTGTCAAAAATTTTTAAGCGCTTATTTCTTTTATATTGAAAAATTTTCATTGTTATAAATTTTATTACAGAAAAATTTTTTTTTATAAAATTTTTTTTTAAATTTTTTGTCAAAAATTTTTAAGCGCTTATTTCTTTTATATTGAAAAATTTTCATTGTTATAAATTTTATTACAGAAAAATTTTTTTTTATAAAATTTTTCTTTAGAAAAATATTTTTCTATTAAATTTTTCTATACAATTTTTTCTATTAAATGTTCTTTAGAAAAATTTTTGTTGGATTAAATTTTTCGTTGTTTTAGATTTTTCAAAATAAAATTTTTGATTGTGTAAAATTTTTCTATAAAAAAATTTTTGTTGTTTAAATTTTTCAACATTTTTATATTTTTGTATAAAAAACTTTTTGTTCTGTTAAACTTTTTCTATAGAAAAATTTTCGTTGTTTTAAAATTTTTCTATTGAAAAATTTTTGTTGTTTTAAAATTTTTCTATAGAAAAATTTTCTTTGTTTTAAAATTTTTCTATAGAAAAATTTTCTTTGTTTTAAAATTTTTCTATAGAAAAATTTTCTTTGTTTTAAAATTTTTCTATAGAAAAATTTTCTTTGTTTTAAAATTTTTCTATAGAAAAATTTTCGTTGTTTTAAAATTTTTCTATAGAAAAATTTTCGTTGTTTTAAAATTTTTCTATAGAAAAATTTTCGTTGTTTTAAAATTTTTCTATAGAAAAATTTTCGTTGTTTTAAAATTTTTCTATAGAAAAATTTTTGTTGTTTTAAAATTTTTCTATAGAAAAATTTTTGTTGTTTTGAAATTTTTCTATAGAAAAATTTTCGTTGTTTTGAAATTTTTCTATAGAAAAATTTTCGCTGTTTTAAAATTTTTCTATAGAAAAATTTTCGTTGTTTTAAATTTTCCTATGGAAAAATGATTGTTGCTTTAAATTTAAATTTTGAAAATTTTTCGTTATAAAAAAAATATTTCTTATAAAAATATCGAATCTTATTAACCCATTTAATTTATAGCATCACGCAGAAATACATATTCCTCCTACCAATTTACCGAAAATATCTTTATAGTTTCTGTTATAATTTTATTAGTCACAATTTTAATTAAAATACAATTTATGATCATAACTAAAAACCCCTTTAAAAAAAAAAGAAATACTTAAAAAAATACACAGAACTTTTACTCATTCATTATAAATCTTTCACACAAAAAAAAATCATATAAATGAATTTTGCTTACAACTTTTACAAAACTTTATTTTAAACCAAAAGGAATTTTGAAAAATGTGAAAAAAATATTAAAAATTATTTTATTATTTATATGGTGTTGTAATTTAAAACCACCTACTGTCTACTTAAACATAAATTTTATTACAAAAATATGAAATAAAAGGAAAAAAATATTCACGAAATCCCTATATACAGAAATTATTAACATCAGATGACGTTTTCAAAGGGAATTAAAAATTCTGGTACAGAGACATAAAATATCTGAAAAAAAAAGTTGTTCTTGTGAAAATAAACTGAAATAATGAAATTATATTTTTGTTTCGATTTATGTTTTTTTTATGAATGTTAAAAAAAGTAAAAAAAAACCTTTAACTGAACTGGTATATTTAATGCCAAGATTATATTAACAACCGAGAAATTTATAAAATAATATCATAAATTTTATATGATCATAAAATTTTATGATTTTTCCAAGACAACACCCAAAGAGTTACAAATGAAAAAAAGGAAAAGCAAAAATATATACGACACTTTGCACTGTAACTCATTGTTTGAGCTGCTCTTGTTGAAAGTGTTTGTTTGAGTCAAAAAAAGAAAACGATTTTTTGTTCAGATTTTGTCTGAATACAGTTATCTTGTAATCGGCTTTGGGAACGTCCCCTTTTAACACACACGCTTAAATTATCAGCCAAAAAAGATTCGGATTTTTTTTTCCAATTTTGGCAAATCTTATATTTTTTTTAAGTAACTCTTTGAAATTATTATGAAAAAAGGAAGTGAAATAAGTATGTGCAGCTGGGCTTTTTGCTGGTTGATAAGGAAAAAGTAAATAAGCTTAAGGGTTTAAGGCTTTTTTTCAAAAAACTTTTTTATAATAAAATTATCAGAAAATTTAAAATTCTGTCTTATGATAAAGTGTAAATCGTCAATTGTTAAGCCTAAGAGCAATTGCTCTTTGAGTATTTTTCTTCTGAATTCGGTCACTTAAAACGATATAAAATTTTTGGTACGTGATTATTCTATAGAAAATTTTCGATATAAAATTTTTATTTAGAAAATTTTTAATACAAAATTTTTCTATAGAAAATTTTTGATATAAAATTTTTCTAAAGAAAATTGTTCTAAAAAAAATGTTGCGATATAAAACTTTCTATAGAAAATTTTAGTTAAAAAATTTTTCTATAGAAAATTTTCAATAAAAAATTTTTCTATAGAAAATTTTCGATAAAAAATTTTTCTATTGAAAATTTTCGATAAAAAAATTTCTAATAAAAAATTTATGACAGAAAACTTTTCTATAAAAAACTTTTTGATATAAAATTATTCTATAGAAAATTTTCGATATAAAAATTTTCTGTAGAAAATTTTCAATATAAAATTTTCGATATAAAATTTTTTTACTAAAAATTTTGGATATAAAATTTTTCTATAAAAATTTAAAAAAATTTTATGTTTTTATAAAAAATTTTTGATATAAATTTTTTTGTAAAAAATTTTCAATATAAAATTTTTCTACAGAAAATTTTAGATTTAAAATTTTTGAATTTTAAATTTGAATTTTAAATCTTTAAAATTTTCGTTATAAAATTTTCTAAAGAAAATTTTCGATATTAAATCTTTTTATAGAAAATTTTTGATATAAAATTTTTTTTGTAGAAAATTTTCGATATAAAATTTTTCTATAGAAAATTTTGATATACAATTTTTTTATAGAAAATTTTCGATATAAAATTTTTCCATAGAAAATTTTAGATACAAAATTTTTCTATAGAAAATTTTTGATATAAAATTTTTCTAAAGAAAATTTTACGATATAAAATTGTTCTAAAAAAAATGTTGCGATATAAAACTTTCTATAGAAAATTTTAGTTAAAAAATTTTTCTATAGAAAATTTTAGTTAAAAAATTTTTCTATAGAAAATTTTAGTTAAAAAATTTTTCTATAGAAAATTTTAGTTAAAAAATTTTTCTATAGAAAATTTTCGATAAAAAATTTTTCTATAGAAAATTTTCGATAAAAAATTTTTCTATAGAAAATTTTCGATAAAAAATTTTTCTATAGAAAATTTTCGATAAAAAATTTTTCTATAGAAAATTTTCGATAAAAAATTTTTCTATAGAAAATTTTCGATAAAAAATTTTTCTATAGAAAATTTTCGATAAAAAAATTTCTAATAAAAAATTTATGACAGAAAACTTTTCTATAAAAAACTTTTTGATATAAAATTATTCTGAAGAAAATTTTCTGTAGAAAATTTTCAATATAAAATTTTTCTATAGAAAATTTTCGATATAAAATTTTTCCATAGAAAATTTTAGATACAAAATTTTTCTATAGAAAACTTTCGTTACAAAATTTTTCTACATAAAATTTTTTAAAGAAAATTTTTTGATAGAATATTTTCAATATATAATTTTTCTATAGAAAATTTTCGATATAAAATTTTCTATAGAAAATTGTCGATATAAAATTTTTCTATGGAAAATTTTCAATATAAAAATTTTCTGTAGAAAATTAAAATGTTTCCATAGAAAATTTTCGTTACAAAATTTTTCTATAGAAACTTTTCGATATTAAATTTTTCTATATAAAATTTTTAAATTTTTTTCTATTTAAAATTTCTTTCTATTTAAAATTTTTCTATATAAAATTTTCGATACAAAAGTTTTCTAAAGAAAATTTTCAATATAAAATTTTTCTATAAAAAATTTTCGTAACAAAATTTTTCTATAGAAAATTTTCGGTATAAAATTTTTCTATAGAAAATTTTTGACACAAATATTTTCTATATAAAATTTTTGATTAAAAATTTTTCTGTATAAAATTTATGATATAAATTTTTTTCATAGAAAATTTTTGTTAAGACATTTTTCTTTAGAAAATTTTCGATATAAAGTTTATTAATAAAAAATTTTCGATTTAAAATTTTTTTATAGAAAATTTTCGATATAAAATTTTTATATAAAAAATTTTCGATTCAAAATTTTTCTATAGAAAATTTTCGGTATAAAAATTTTTCTTTAGAAAATTTTCGATATAAAATTTTTCTATGGAAAATTTTGAATATAAAATTTTTCTGCAGAAAATTTTCGATATAAATTTTGTCTATAGAGAATTTTCGTATAAAATTTGTCTTTAGAAAATTTTACATACAAAATGTTTCTATAGGGAATTTTTCAATATAAAATTGTTCTACAGAAAATTTTCAGTATAAAATTTTTCGATATGGAATTTTTCCATAGAAAATTTTTGTTAAAACATTTTTCTTTAGAAAATTATTGATATAAAGTTTATTAATAGAAAATTTTAAATTTTTTTTATAGAAAATATTCAATATAAAATTTTTATATAAAAAATTTTCGATATAAAATGTTTCTTTAGAAAATTTTCAATATAAAATTTTTCTACAGAAAAGTTTTAATATAAAATTTTTCTACAGAAAAGTTTTAATATAAAATTTTTCTACAGAAAATTTTCGATATAAATTGAATCTTTAGAGAATTTTTTATATAAAATTTGCCTACAGAGAATTTTAGATACAAAATTTTTTTATAGGAAACTTTTCAATATAAAATTTTTTTACAGAAAATTTTCAATATAACACTTTTCGATATAAAATTTTCCAAAAAAAAATTTTAGATATAAAATTTTTCTATAGAAAATTTTTGATATAAAATTTTTCCATAGAAAATATTCTATATAAAATTTTTCTATTCAAAGTTTTCGTTACAAAATTTTTCCATACAAAATTTTCTATAGAAAATTTTCGATATAAAATTTTTTTATAGAAAATTTTCGATATAAAATTTTTTTATAGAAAATTTTCGATGTAAAAGTTTTCTATAGAAAATTTTCGTTTTAAAATATTTCCATAGAAAATTTTCGTTATAAAATTTTTCTATAGAACATTTTCGAGATAAAGTTTTTCCATAGAAAATTTTCATTATAAAATTTTTCTATAGAAAATTTTCGAGATAAAATTTTTCTATAGAAAATTTTCGATATAAAATTTTTCTATAGAAAATTTTCGATATAAAATTTTTCTAAAGAAAATTTTACGAAATAAAATTTTTCTAAAGAAAATGTTACGATATAGAATTTTTCTATAGAAAATTTAAGTTAAAAAATTTTTCTATAAAAAATTTTTCTATAAAAAATTTTCGATAAAAAATTTTCTAATAAAAAATTTATGACAGAACATTTTTCTATAAAAAATTTTCGAGATAAAATTTTTCTTTAGAAAATTTTCGATATAGATTTTTCTTTAGAAAATTTTCCATATATAATTTTTCTATAAAAAATTTTAAAGTAATTTTAACCTTTGTTTGCATTGTTCATTTGTTAGGCAATTTATTGGTTTCAATTTAAACTCGTTCTACAATGATGTAGAGTATGATATAGTCGGACTACACCTAAATTATAAAGTTTTTATTTCTTCTATCTCTTTTAGCTGAAAATTCTTAGTAAATTTGAAACTAGTTTTAAATTGCTTCCAGTAATGTTGCAGCAATAAAGTTGCAACTCTAATCACAGAATTTGAAAGTTTGTTTTTAAGTTTTTGTTTTTCTTAATCAAAATTTTGCGATTTTTGTTAAAGAAAAAATAAAAGGTTAAAGAAAATAGGCCAAAGCAAAAAATTCAAAATTCCAGCTAAGAACAGAACTTTCTTCTTCTATAGAATTAAGAAATAAGACAAGACAAAAAAAAATAATTGTTAAAATTGCTAAAGTGAACTAAACTTAATAACAAGCTTTAGAATATTAAAGGGAGCTATTTTTTTTTTCTTTTTTAGCTTTACTAAAAAAATTCTCACAATTTTCTTTTAAATTTTAAAAAGTGTTAGAGAAATTCTCATAAACTGCTTTCAGGAAATAAAGGAGAGGGGGTTTGCTAGAAAAATAATACAAAAAGTCATGTTAATAGGTCAATTTAACCACACACAATACAAAAAAACCCCCACAACTTTTAAAAACAGACAATGAAAATGAGACATGAATTTTGTTTAGAGCTGTTTTAAGTTTTTTTTTTTATTTTGTATTTTTCAGTTTTGGTTTTTTTAAAAGCTCAATTTACAAAATTGAAAGTTTTTAAGGAGAAAAAGCTACAAAACACAAATTACAACTACTGGCGAAAACAGAAAAAACCAGCAACAACATGAAGAACGTGCAACAAAATACTATAATGACACATTCCCGTACATGAAAATTTTGTACAACAACATTTGGAAACTACAAGTTCCTATAACGACCTTAAAGCTTAAAAATAATGTTGTAATTTAAAGAGTTTTTAAAAAGCTGCCACAACCTTAAAGTTAAAATAAATTGTCCTGTACTAGTTACACAAACTAGCAGACATACATATAGTAAATGAAATTACCCTACTCTAAAAATTACTATATTAAAATGTCTAAGAAAACTCAATAAATCTTGACCCAATTTCCCAATTCAACAGAAATTTAAAATTACTAACTTCAGATTCATCGACACATATCAATCAAATTAACTTAAAATAATATTGTATATTTCGCTGTTACCAAAAGTTTTTATCACCGGCTATCACAATTGAGTGTTATGTTTATTTTAAAATATTATTACTAAAATTACCCTAAAAAGCAGAGTAATGTTAAAAGTGTAATAAATTGTAAGTCTTTTCATTGTAGTTTGTTATAGTTCCCTGAATTGGTAAACAGTGATCCGGTAAATGTTAATGTGAAAATGTAATGGGAGTATAAACATTAACAGTTCAAGCCCACATATATCAGTTACTTATCAAGGTTAAAGGTTCATAATGTTCCAATAGAACTTTAAAAGAAACAGAAGAACTAAGTAAAGTTTTATAAAAAAGGGTCATTTACAGAAAGGTATTCATTACCTTGGGGCTCTAAAATGACAGAAAGGGTGGTAAAACATAATCTTGGGTTATGCTATAAAATGGATACTAGAATTTTTAACTTGTAAATTTTAATTAAAATGGGCATTAAGATTATGTTCTACAAAGAGAAAATTTTCGATATACAAATCTTTCTATAGTATAAACAGTTTTTTTAGAAAAAATATTAAAATTTCTTAATAGCAAAAATTCAATATAACTTTTTTATAAAAGAATATTCAGACTATATTTTGGATAAAATCCAAAATTTTCAATAAAAAGTTTGACTTTTTATTGAAAATATTGGATACAGGATTTTTTTATAAAAAATTTTTGATACAAATTTTATTTATAGAAAATTTTCGATATAAACATTTTCTATAGAAAATTTTCGATATAAAAATTTTCTATAGAAAATCTTCGATATAAAAATTTTCTATAGAAAATTTTCGATATAAAAATTTTCTATAGAAAACTTTCGATATAAAAATTTTCTATAGAAAATTTTCGATATAAAAATTTTCTTTAAAAAATTTTCGGTATAAAAATTTTCTATAGAAAATTTTCGATATAAAAATTTTCTATAGAAAATTATTGATACAAAATTTTTCTATCGAAAATTTTCGATATAAAATTTTTCTATACAAAATTTTCGATACAAAATTTTTCTATAGAAAATTTTTGCTACAAAATTTTTCTATAGAAATTTTTCAAAAATAAGTGTATTTGCCTTTGATCCCAAACCTGTTACATTTATTTATTAATGTAACAGATCAATTTATTGTATTTTCTTTACAAAATTTTTGTATCAAAAATTTTCGATAAAAAATATTTCTGTAGAAAATTTTTAATTATAAAATTTTCTATAGAAAGTTTTCGATATAAAAATTTTCTATAGAAAATCTTCGATATAAAAATTTTCTATAGAAAATTTTCGATATAAAAATTTTCTATAGAAAACTTTCGATATAAAAATTTTCTATAGAAAATTTTCGATATAAAAATTTTCTTTAAAAAATTTTCGGTATAAAAATTTTCTATAGAAAATTTTCGATATAAAAATTTTCTATAGAAAATTATTGATACAAAATTTTTCTATCGAAAATTTTCGATATAAAATTTTTCTATACAAAATTTTCGATACAAAATTTTTCTATAGAAAATTTTTGCTACAAAATTTTTCTATAGAAATTTTTCAAAAATAAGTGTATTTGCCTTTGATCCCAAACCTGTTACATTTATTTATTAATGTAACAGATCAATTTATTGTATTTTCTTTACAAAATTTTTGTATCAAAAATTTTCGATAAAAAATATTTCTGTAGAAAATTTTTAATTATAAAATTTTCTATAGAAAGTTTTCGATATAAAAATTTTCTAAAGAAAATTTTCGATGCTAAAATTGCCTATAGAAAATTTTGATATAAAATTTTCTATAAAAAATTTCCGATATACAAATTTTGGATAAAATCCAAAATTTTCAATAAAAAGTTTGACTTTTTATTGAAAATTTTGGATTTTAAATTTTTGCGGAGAAAATTTTCAATATAAATTTCTTTTTTAAAAAGTTTTCTATAGAAATATTTCTATTTTGGAAATTTTCTACAGCCATGTTTTATTTCAAAAAATTTTTATGTAAACTTTTTTTTTAAATATTTTCTATACAAAATTGTATTTCTAATTTCTAAAGAAAATTTTATATCAAACATTTTCTATAAAAGAATTTTCTATCAAAAATTCCTATAAAGAAATTTTTTGTCAAAAATTTCCTATAGATTATATTTCAAAAATTTTCTATTGCAAAATTATGTATCAACATTTTTAATAGACAAGTTTTCTATACTTAAATTTTGTATTGAAAATTTTCTATACTAAAATTTTGTATTGAAAATTTTCTATAGAAAAATTTTATATCGAAAATTTTTCAAAGAAAAAATTTATAATGAACATTTTATTACGAAAAATTGCATATCGAAAATTTTCTATATCAAATTTTTTATATTGAAAATTTTTTATATTAAATTTTTATATCAAAAATTGTCTACGGAATAATTTTATGTCGAAAATTTTTAATGGAAAAATATTACACCAAAAATTTTATATCGTATATTTGCTATAGAAAAATTGTAAATCAAAATTTTTCATAGAAAATTTTAGATAACAAAATTTTTCATATAAAATTTTTATATCAAAAATTTTCATTATTAAATTTTTTTATAGAAAATTTTCGATATAAAATTTTTCTCTAGAAAGTTTTTGAAATAAATTTTTTTCTAGAAGTTTTTAAAATATTTGAAAATAAAATTTTTAACTAGAAAAATTTCTACATAAAAATTTTGCAATAGAAAATTTTCGATATAAAAAATTTTTTTATTGAAAATTTTTGATATAAAACTTTTAATAGAAAATTTTTGACATAAAATTTTTCTATAGAAAATTTTCGATATAAATATTTTTCTGTAGAATTTTTTGGAAAATCTTCATTTCAAAAATTTTCTATAGAGAATTTTCGATATAAAAAAAATTTTCAATATAAAATTTTTCTATAAATATAAAATTTTCTATAGAAAATTTTTTATACAAATTTTTAGTATGAACATTTTCTATAAAAAATTTTCGATACAAAATTTTTCTGTGGATAATTTTCGATACAGGATTTTTTTATAAAAAATTTTCGATACAAACATTTTTTAAAGAAAATTTTTTATATTAAAATTTTCTATAGAAAATCTTCCATATCAAAACTTTTTATAGAAAATTTTCTATATAAATAATTTTCTTTATAAAATTTTCGATATAAAAATTTTCTATAGAAAATTTTTGATATAAAAATTCTCGATAGAAAATTTTCGATATAAAAATTTTGTATTGAAAATTTTCGTTATAAAATTTTTCTGTAGAAAAATTTTAACAATACAATTTTTGACACATAATTTTTCTATATAACATTTTTCTACAGAAAATTTTCAATATAAAATTTTTTACAGAAAATTTTTGATATAAAATTTTTCTACAGAAAATTTTCGATATAAAATTTTTGTGTAGAAAATTAATTATTTTAAAATTTTCTATAGAAAGTTTTCGACAAAAACTTTTCGATGTAAAAATTTTCTATAGAATATTTTCGATATAAGAATTTTCTAAAAAAATGTTCAATGCTAAAATTATATATAGAAAATTTCCGATATAAAATTTTCTCTAAAAAATTTCCGATATAAAAATTTTCTTTGAAAATTTCGGAACTATCTATAAAAAATTTCCAATATAAAAAAGAAAATGTTCGACACAAAATTTTTTTACAGAAAATTTTTGATATAAAAATTTTCTATAGAAAATTTTCGATATAAACATTTTATTGAAAAATTTCGATATAAACATTTTCTATCAAAAATTTTCGATGTTAAAATTTTCTATAGAAAATTTTCGATTTAAAAATTTTCGATAAAAATTTTTCGATATAAAAATTTTCTAAAGAAAATTTTTAATTTAGAAAATGTCTAAAGAAATTTTCTATAGAAAATTTTCGATGGAAAAATTTTCTATAAAAATTTTCTATATAAAATTTTTTTAAAAAAAATTTTTTATATAAAACTTTTGATGTAAAATTTCTCTATAGAAAATTATAAATGTTTGTTTCTTTATAAAATTTTTCTATAGCATATATTCGATATCAATTTTCTACAGAAAAATTTTTATTAATTTTTGATTGTTGGTATAAAATTTTACGATAGTTATTTTTCGATATACTAATTTTTTTAGAAAATTCTTGATATCAATTTTTTTTTTTTAATTTAAAAACTTTTCTATAAAAAAATTTCGACGTAAAAATTATACTATAGAAAATTTTCTATTTGAAATTTTTCTATAGAAAATTTTCGATATAAAAATTTTTTAATAGAAAATTATCGATATAAAAATTTTCTGTAGAGGATATTCAATATAAAATTTTTAGAAACTAGTTGATATTAAAATTTTCAACACAAACATTTTTTGACATTAAACTTTCGATATAAAATTTTAAAAAAACTTTCGATATAAAATTTTTCTATAGACAATTTTTAATAAAATAACGTTTTTTTCGGAAATCTTCGTTTAAAATGTTTTCCCATAGAAAATGATCAATATAGAATTTTTGTATAGAAAATGTTTGATACAAAATTTTATATAGAAAATTTTCGATATAAACTTTTGTTGAGAATATTGTTGCTATAAGTTTTCTATAGAAAATTTTTAATATAAATTTTTTTGATATAAAAATTCTCCTGCAGAACATTTTTTGGACAAAAATTTTTGTAAAGAAAATTTTTGGGATTAAAATTTTTCTATAGAGGAAAATAGAAAATTTTCGACATAGAAATTTTTCTTTAAAATTTGCATAGAAAATTTTTGACAATTTTTTAGCAAAAATTTTTTTACAGAAAATTTTTGGGATCAAAGTTTTTCTATAGAGGAAAATAGAAAATTTTCGACATACAAATTTTTCTTTAAAATTTGTATGGAAAATTTTTAACATTAAATTTTTTCTAAAGAAATTTCCTGTTTATAATTTTTTTTATAGAAAATTTTTGGAAAAAAATCTTTCAAAATAAAATTTTCGATATAATTTTTTTAGGCAAAATTATAGAAAATATTAAAAAAAAAAATGTCAATTATTAGATTGTTTTTCTTTTCTCAAAAAATTTTTTATATAGAGATTCCTGTTGAGAAAATGTTCGATATAAAAGTTATTCCATAGACATCTTTTTATACAAAATTTTTGATACAAATTTTTGCGAAACAATTTAAACATTAAATTTTTACAAGAAACTTTCGATATAAAATATTTTAGAGAACATTTCGGATAAAAAATTTTTAAAGCCCTTTTTTAAGTGATATCTCAGCAATAGCATCACGAATGTTCTATTGTCTTTGGTTTTTTTGGTCGTTAAAAACAAGTAAATAGTTAACTTTTTATATTTAGTTATTTTTCTTTTAAAATTTCCTAAAATAAGCTACAATTTTTACAAAACATTTAGCTTTAAATTAAACTCATATGACCCTAATTATCTGTCTGGTAGGCAGTAGTAATTTAAGACTTGCTGTTGCATTACTACCATGAAAAATATATTAAATAATTTAAGCATTACAAAATATTTCAAAAAATTTCAATATTCAAATGAATAAATCATAGGAAATAGATTTAAATGTGATCACTGATCATAGGCTGATACGCACAAAAAGTAAAAAAAAAAAAACTACAAAAAACCATTAACGCTTTTTGAGCTCAAATTATACAATTTCAAATTAGTGGCGGTAAAAATCAATCAATTTTTATTTTTGAAATTTTTTTTTAGAAAAAAATCTTAAGTGATCACGCATATTAACAAATTTTTTGGTTTTCAAAAAAAAAAAGAGAAATATTGTAATAAAACAAAATAATTTTTTACACCAATTTTTTTATTTTAGGCTTTTTGTATATAAAAAACCAGCCTTAAACATCTTTCATGAGCAAAATTATTAATGTCTGTATATTCGTATTTGTGTAATAAAAGTTTTTAAATTTTTTTTTTAAAAATAAATTGTTAAAAAATGTACATGTCTCTGAAAAAAATTGAAAGTGTGATGATTGATGATATTGTTAACGATTTTTTTTTTAAATTAAGTAAAAACAAAAAGTAAATGATAAACAAATAAATAAGTTTATTAGCGTTATTTGGAACTGGTTACTAGATTTTTTTTAATTTTAAGTTTATGTTGATGTCATTAGGCTTTAAGTGATAGTACAAGGTGAATATTAGTTTAAAAGATATTGCCAAATTTTAAGGTGGATAATTTGAAATTATCAGCTACAATTTCAATGAAGCCGATCATTATGACTTTCTATACATCTTTAATGATAGATATTAAGTCGTAGATCACATTCGAATAGTTACTAGTTTAAATTAAATATATAGATCTGAAAATCGAGGATCACTATAATTATCGACCTCACAATTCTTCCAACAATCAAAAAAAGAAAACCGTTTTAATACATTTGGTCTACCCTTTAATATATAGTTAACAGAATACAAATAAATCTTTTTTAGAACTTCTCTTCTTTGTTTTAATTTTGCTTTTCCCCATCTCACTCTAGAAGACCCATAAAATGAATTAGGTTTAGTGGCAAATCCACAGCAAAGCTATACCATATACATACATACAATACACACATTCTCATGTCTAATAAAAAACTTTGATTTTAACACCATTAATTTGCATACAGTAAATTTTCAAATAAAAATCTAAGAAATTATATGTGAAGCCAAAATAAACTTTTATTTCAATCTTAAAAAAAAGTTTAACTAAAATTTAATTTTAGTTTTTTTTTTTTTTTTATTTAGGAAAAATCACTCGTAAATTCCTTGAGCGAATGGTGTCAGTAATTAAGTCTTTTACAGTAAAAAATATTGAGTGTTAACATATTCAGTAAAAATTTTAGAGAAAAATAGAAAAGGCCTAAAGAAAGATTTGTTTAAGCTTTAAAATTGCATTATTAAAGAAAGTATTTATGTGGTTGGCAGTAAAAAATATAATTTTTTTTTTTTTTGTAAAATTCTGTTCTAAGTGTTTTTTTTTATTAAAACCCATAAGGAAATATTTATAGAATTTGAATTATTGAATTTTTCAATAGTAAACTTTTATCTTAAAGATATAGACACAAAAGAATATATGGACAAAAATCAAATAGTTTTAATTTTCGAAAATAAAAAAATTCAAAAAATTTTTGGATCGTACACTAATTTTTTTTTGGGTTCTGTTAAGGGAGCTTAGGGAATGTAAAATCCGTTCGCGTCAATGATTTTACGCGATGCGCGCAGAAGTTACGGTTAAAACAAAAATTTCTAAAAAAAAATTAAAAACTATTTTATTTTTTTTAGTTTTATGTGGATTTTGACACAACTTATATATTTTCAGGTGTTCTGTCATTTCATGGTATTATGGTAGTTTATATATGCCTTAACACGAAGAAATAATGCAATTATGCAAGTGAAAAAAAATATTTTTTAAAAATATTTTTTGATTTTTTTAACCGCGATTTTTGCGAAATTCGACAAAATGTGAGCCTTAGTGAAATTCTGCTGCCTTGACTTATGGAGAAATTTAATTTAAAATAATTTTTTATTTAAATATACATTTTAATAGGTACATATCTTATAATCTTATAATATTTTCGTGAGCTTCAAATCTAAGGTAAAACTTTATTAAAGAATAGTTTTAAGACCATTCCTGATCAATTTTGAGCTAAATTCGAGATGTGCTTCATTGAAATGTTTTTAGATAAAACTCTCGCGTTCTCTGTTAATAAAGAGATTTTTGACAAACTTTTGATGCAAATCGATTATAAATGACATCGCTTTCATGCCTTATGTGAGTTTGTCTCAGTTTGCATTCTAAAACCATTTAAACCAACATGCACTTTTTTCCACGATTTTCAAGATCTTCATAAAGTTTTAGCAAACAATGATTTTTTTGTGCAAAAAACTCGGTTTACGCGGTAGTTTGGAAATTTTCTTTCATATTTGCGAGGTGCTCCACGAAAAACCGGTATTTTGAAAAAATTACGCTCAAAAAGTCCTCATTTACACCTGTCGTATATAATACCTATATAGAGCACATTGAAAGATCTACAAATCGTTATCTATTTTTTTTAAATTCTTTGAGGCGGTCAAAAAATATGCGAAAAAAATTTAAAAGTGGCGAAAACGAGCTTCAAATTTTGGTAGCCATTAAGTAGTATTAGAAGTGACAAAACTGAAATTTAGAGGGAAGTGGATTTATCTCCTAAGTGTGGTGTCTATTTCGTAGAACAACGACTTGGGTTCAAATGTTAAAACAAATGCAGAAGAAGACGAAATATGAAGAAAAACTTGAATGCTTCAATCGGTTTTTTAACGTTTTTTTAATTTGCATGCCAATTACGCTTAGAAGCGCAAATTTGCGCAACTAAGATATTGTGTTCAGTATACAGAAGTTTTTGCAAGTTCAAGATCTGTAATTAGATTTTCTGAGCTCCTAAGGGTACAAAAATTATTCGAGCTGAAAGTCGGTTTCAAAGGAATAAAATCTGTTTGATTTTTGCCCATATACAAAAAAGGAAAATAATGGTATCTTATGTATAATATGGTACTTTCGAGGAGTTATGTTCAATAACAGTTATGTACAATAACATATTATATAGAAAAAGTAAGAGTGTTATATTCGGCTTTGCCGAATTTTATATACCCTCCACCAGGCTGTACTAAATTTAGAAACATATCTCATATATCTACGAGGGTGCAGCTAATTTAAAATGTGAGCAAAATTTAAAAAAAATTGTTACGCTAATCGATATTGTTGGTAAGATTGTTGGACCAAATTCTGTTGCAGTAGCTTCATAGTTGGACATTTAAAATTATCTAAGTGGTTTCCTTAGTATTTACTTTGCACATAATTTAGTCTCATACCCGGGTATAGTTTAACATTAATAAGCTGTTAAATACTTTTCTTTGCGCTTAATATGTAGTTATGACAGACATGTTGCTGGTAATACGACAGGTCCATACATTTTGTCGGGAGTTCCTAACGAATCTACCGTATATTTAGTCTGGACCTAATATTGATTGACAGCTATCTTATTTCCTTGGTGCAATCTTAATATACTGAATGTACCTCCAAATCTTTTTGATTGTAGATATAACAAGTAATATATAATACCCTTCACTGTTAAGGTAAAATATGGACCAACAATTTAAAAAGTTTTCCTTAAGTTCTTAAGAGACATACATAAGCTATGTGCAATTTTTTCAAAATTTTGAGATTTATGTCATTTCCGGCTAAGGGCTAGGGTCAATTGTGCATGATTATTACCAAATTTCAGTAATCGGTTAACACAGACAAAATCTGTGCAAAGTTTTAGTAAGAAAATGTTATTATCTTTAGATTTTTAAACATTTTTGTGAGGTTCTGGGTATTTAAAAGACTTTTCAGATCTATACAAAATTGGATAAACTGATTAAGATTACCATAAGCAATATTTATGATGAATATTGTTAAAATATAACTACCCAGCAAAACTTTGGTAATGGCAAGTAGTCTGATAACTGGTTACCTTGTAATGACTACAACATACCCTCCGAATAACTAATAAGTTATTACAGAAGTACTTATTTGTAATTAAGATGGCAATTTGAACTGAATGGCCCTGGTTCAAATCCCACCAAGACCAACAATTTTTTTTTTATTTTTTTATTAAAATAGTCTTTTTAAATCATTTTTGAACTTAAATATTACCTTTCGTAAAACAAATTTTGGAAAACAAACTCACGGTAATGAAAAAATACCACCATGAGTCAATTTTGATTATGTAGGGGATGTTGGATGCCAAACACGGTTCTGATTAGTTTTATCTTGGTAAGCCCAACTTATCTGGGTCATCCTTCATCTCAACTGTGGGCAGTGACCTCCTCGTGGTATCACCCGCTGAACTAGTTTAACACCCCTTAATGTAGTGAGCTAACATGTACCTAGAGTTGTCCTATAAGATCGATAAAAATGGGTTAGGACGATGGGCTAGTAACCCTCTCTTGGAAAAAACAATTACTATGAAAAGGATAAAATTAGAATAAAAATGTCACACAACTTAATGTTGAAGAGGACGTTCGAAATTTCGATGGAAAGACCAAGTAAATGAAAATTATTCAAAGCTAGGCCTATAAAATATATATATATATAATAAAATATATATATATATATATATATATATATATATATATATATATATATATATATATATATATATATATATAAACTTATACAAAAAGGAAGATTTAAATTTTAAAATAATTAAAAAAACTTCTTTATTTACAAAAAATCGTACAGAAATATTTTTCCAAAAATTATAACAAAGCAAAAAAAATTAGGGAAAAACAAAGTTATTGTCTCATGATTTTGGATCTAAAAATAAAAATTGTATATATTAATTATAAGATGCTAAGTTTTCGACACATGAAGTAGCTCAGTGGAAGAGTCTCCGCCTAGCAGTCGTAGGGGTCTGTCTGCGTTCAAGCCCCCATGGGGTCATAAAAAAATGTTGTAATTCGTTTAAAAAAGAAAACAACAACAAAAAGTTTTTGTTGTTGTTTTCCAATTGCTTACCCAAGTCATTACTTTTCTGCAATTGGTATATACTCCAATATACCTCCAATGACATCCCCATGTTAATATAATGACTTAAGCAGTGAATGAGTAAGTAGTTCGTGTTCAATGGTTTAGCTGTTTAACTCATTATTTGGTAATGAAAAGTTTTGCTGGGTAAATTTGTGGCTGTAAAGGGACAAAAACTCAATTCTGGGAAGGAATTTTAACTGTCCATGGCTTTCATAGTCTCTAATTTAATAGCTTTTAACTGGCTTTTGTTACATTTTTTTTTTGGTTTCCTGGAGTAGTTTTTATATGAAAGCTATGGTAAAATATGGACCGATTCCTAGTTGCATAAAACTTCTCTATTTTAAATTTTGTTGTCATAGCTATTACAATTGTATTCAATTTATCAGCATTAATATGACTCCCAGGGCCGGGTTATATGGGAGCTTCAACTAAATGTGACCCGATTTCACCCACTTTCAAAACACAACTTTTTCAAGACATCGAAAATACTTTTGTGAAATTTTGTCCCTCTAGCTCTTTTCGTTAGAAGCTATAGCGATTTCATTTGACGGATAGATGGACGGAACCCACTTTCTTTTTGTTATTTTGTGTTTCCGTAACTTTTTTATATGGGAGCTATGGTCAAATGGTGTCCGATTGTAACAAAATTTGGCACACTGGCTGGCATCAACATAAGACTTCTTTGAGCTAAATTTAGTGGCTAAAGCTTTTTTTTGGCATTTAAGTGTATTTCAGGTGGAATTTAGGCTGTTTCCGTAAGTTTTTTGTATGGGAGCTATGGTTAAATGTGAACCGATTTCGATGAAATTTTATATGCTGCCTAGTACTTATGTAAGACTTCTAGATACCAAATTTTATTCACATCATAGCTGTTATAATTTGTTATTTATTAGCAAATAAGCGATCATCCTAGACGAGCTTATACGGGAGCTATGGTCAACTGATTTTGTCCGATTTCAATACCAAAATTTTCCAAGAAATGGAGAATATTTGTGCCAAATTTCAGTAACCTATATTCTTTCGTTAAGGTTTTATCGTGCCGACAACAGACAGACAGACAGACGGACAGACGGACAGACAGACAGACAGACAGACAGACAGACAGACAGACAGACAGACAGACAGACAGACAGACAGACAGACGGACAGACAGACAGACAGACAGACAGACAGACAGACAGACAGACAGACAGACAGACAAACAGACAGACAGACAGACATAGCTCAATCGTGAATGGAGATTTATTTTCCACAATAGAAAAGTTCTTGTTCGCAAAAAGCCATTTTTGAGATATTACTATTTATGAAATTTAATTTAAAAATTTAAATTTGTTGGCTCAAGGGAGTCTTTATGACCTATTCTTGGTATCTAGACGCGCTCAGATTATATTGGTATATTCAAACAAGTTATTAAGCTTTACTGTTGCCACAGTTTTACCAAGTATAGTGTAGGATAATTTAGGATTTCCAAAACGTTATGATCAAAAAATTAAAAAAAAAAATAATTTTTTAAAAAAGGTGTAAGATAAAACAAATTTTTATCATAAGATTTTAACACGAAATATTTGCCATACTCTTCGTTATATTTTTGCCGAACATAATTAAGCAATATTTTTAAGTATTGATTAGTTATTTGGTTTTTTAGGCATCATTCTAATATTGTGAATCTTTGGAGGCCCATAAAAATAAAACGGTCACTAAAATGGCCAGAATGAGCATAGGGTTTTACTACAATTTGATGGTAGGACAAAAGGCTGTGGTGACAGAAATCATATGGTCGTCTTAACGAACTATGTCGCTTTCTTACTGGTTTTTAATAAGTTCAATTTTGAAAAAATCTATATGTTTAAAAATATTGACAAAAAAAAGCTAAAAGTTTTGTCTACATTTCAATTAATAGTTATTTAAAATTTTTTTTATTTTCATTCATCCAAATCACTTAATCATCATTTGTTATACATCATGTTTTCATTTCGAATAATTTTATTAATCAATATCACGATATTTATTTGATAACTCAACAATTTTGTCTGTTATTATCTTATCGTTTGGAAAAAATCATAATAGCTCAATTTTTTATTTTTATTTGGTGACCACTGTTTTTTTTTTCGAGTCTTTTTATAAGGCAATTTTTTAACACTTTACTATCTCTAGCTATTATCTTATGTTGTTTTACAAAAAATTAAAAAATACCATATAATCATAAATTAGCATATAAAATGTTTAGGCTTTTAAGTTGAAAGTAAGTTTCTTATATGTATACAAAAAAAAAAATAATTTTGCACATTTTTTTCTACAAATTTATGGCTACTAAGACTAATTTTGTATACATTTTTTCGTCTGTGATTTTTTTATTTATGCTAAATTACGGTGTGTTTTATTACCGAAATTAAATTGTCAATCAATTTTATGTCTATTGAGTCTCTATCGAGTTTTCTTAACAAGCCGATTATATAAAATGTTATGAGTGGGTTAAAAAGTAACAAAACTATAGTTTTTGTTATTTATATTAAATAAAATATTCATATTTTTTTAAAATCATAAATTAAATTAATATTTATGAATTTATTATGAGACTTAAATAACTTGAAACATCGGAAAGTGATATGTATTCACACAAGAAAAGCCAAATTTTTGTTTTGAACTAAAACTACCAACAATTTGTCTTTTTTAACACTGATTTTTGTTATTTATAATCTTAAGATTCTTATAATATTTAAAATATTAAAAACTAATTTTAAATATTTTGCTTACATGTATTTTAATAATAGATCTCATATATATTAACAAATTTTAAAATGTTTTTTAGACTTAAATACCTATAAATTACAATAATTACTACTGAAAATATTTAGGTATAATAAATAAAATCAGGGACCGAAAATAACTGTTATTTTTGAATTTTTTATTTAAAAAAGCAACCGCAGGGAAATATCGGAGAATTAAACCAAGTATACCATTTTGATAGTCTTAGACCAAATTTTCATAAAATGCGATGCTTTTTCAAAATCTGATTTTTATTTTTTAGAAAAAAAATAATAACAGCTATTTTTTGATTTTTATTTTTTTGAGCAAATATAACTGTTATTTTTAACTTTTATTTTTTCGAGCAAAAATAAAAGTTATTTTTAACTTTTATTTTTTTTTTGAGCAAAAATAAAAGTTATTTTTGAACTTTTATTTTTTCGAGCAAAAATAACTGTTATTTATGATTTTTATTATATCGAGCAAAAATAAAAGTTATTTTTGACTTTTATATTTTTTCGAGCAAAAATAAAAGTTATTTTTTGACTTTTATTTTTTCGAGCAGAAATAAAAGTTATTTTTTGACTTTTATTTTTTCGAGCAGAAATAAAAGTTATTTTTGTGCTTCCAACCCAAATTATGATTGCAAAACCCAACTCCATTCATTTTTGAGCATATGTTAATTATTTTCACTGAAAACTTATCTTTGCTCGAAAAAATTTGTCAATAAATTTATCATAATTCCAAACAAAAATAACTTTTATTTCTGCTCGAAAAAATAAAAGTTAAAAAAGAACTTTTATTTCTGCTCGAAAAAACAAAAGTCAAAAAATAACTTTAATTTTTTGCTCGATATAATAAAAGTCAAAAATAACAACTATTTTTGCTCGAAAAAATAAAATTTTAAAAATAACTTTTATTTTTGCTTGAAAAAATAAGAGTAAAAAAAACTGTTATTTTTTATCGAAAAAATAACAGTCAAAAAATATATTTTATTTTTGCTCGAAAAAATAAAAGTCATAAAATAACTTTTATTTTCTGACTTTTGCGATAAAAGTAATAACAGTTACGGTCTCTGAATAAAATAGTTATAGGAAAATATCAAATTATCAAGTATTTAAATATTTGCTAAATGTTGTCATTACACAAAAATCTTCTCAAGTTATTTCCGTCATTGATCCTTATATGACATCTAGGGTAAAATTTGGACCGATTTTATAGAAACTTAGTACTTTGATAACTGTTTGTACAACAATTTTGCGTGCAACAAATAAACATAAAATTGTAATTATCTAAAGATTAACGAAAGTTTTTGTGATTTTCGTCGTAATTTAGTGACTTTTATCAGAATGATTTGTATGAGAGCTATGGTCTCATATAAACCGATTTTAACTTAACTTGGCACACTGATCATTATTTATATAAGTTTCATAAAAATATACCGAAATTTGTGACCAAAAACTCAATTCCGATAAGTCAGACCTATGAGAATGCCAAGCCCTAAAGCGGAACCCCCAAATTAGTAGTAAAAAGTCTGACAAATACCGCATTTATGATAAGCCCATTAAAAAAAATAGCAAAATGGAAATACCTGCATTTTATTTACCAACCCTCATAAAAATATTAAGTAGTTGGAAGTCTTTATGATTTAATTAATACAAAAATGAAAGTTATCTCAAAATCCAGATCAAATTAAGTTTCAATATTACAATTTATTAACTCCGACTTTAAATTACTTATTTACCAATTACAATTAAACTCCTTGAAACCACTCAAAAATTTGACAAATCTTCATTGAAACTTATACATATATGTATGTTTATGGTCTAAGACTTTTGCAATAATAACTTTATTAAGCTTTAAAACTTTATGACATTTTCGCAACAACGACAAAAAACCATAACCTGCTTAAATAAATTACACAATTGGGAGTTGTCAGGCTTAAAGTTAAAAATTTAATTGAAATTTGAAATAACGACAAGTAGCGTGACAAGTAGTTGTCATACTCAATTTGGATGTCACAAATTTGTGCAAAAAAAACATAAATTGCACTAAAATAATTCAAAGCAGCCATTAGATAATTGATTTTGAATAGTTATTAGTTAAGATTAAGTTATGGCAAATGAGGCCTTTGGAATAGGTCATTAAAATGGGAATTAAACTAGAATATTTTTGACGATATGTTAAATAAGGGGGCAAATAATAGATGCATTAAATTTTGTTTAGATAAGAAAAAAGAAATTGTTACAAACTATTTTCAAATGTTTTAAATTTTTTATGGAATGTTATGGATCACTTAAAGAAATTATTTAAATTTTTTGATGAATATAAATTAATGAGGTATATAATTGTTGTGCCAAATTTTTTTTAGTTTAGAAAAATAACTGTTACAAGAAATTTTCAATTACACTACTCCACAAAATTAAACTTTCTGCTTTACAATTGACCCCCACTATATTTATACCGTTCACCAACATAGATGGAAAGGCTATTATAAGTTTGTGCTGATGTAAGTAACGCATAGAAATATTTGTCTTAGACCCACCTTTTAGTACACCAATAGGCTTAGAGCGATGTCAGTCCGTCCGTCTGGACCATGATGAAATTTTGCATAAATAATTTTTTTGAACTATTGACTATTTTTTTTTTGAAAATTTTTCGTTAAAAATATTTTTCTGTTAAACTTTTCGATAAAAATATTTTTATTTAAAAAAATGTTCAAATCTTTTATAGAAAAATTGTTGATAAAATTATTTTCCATAGAAAAAGTTTTGATAAAAAATTTTCTATAGAAATTTTTTTGAACTTTCCATAGAAAAAATTTTGATAAAAAAATTCTTATAGAAAAATTTTTGATAAAAAAATTTTCTATAGAAAAATTTTTGATAAAAAATTTTCTATAAAAAATGTTTGATAAAAAAACAAATATAGAAACATTTCTGATAAAAACATTTTCTATAGAAAAATTTTCGACAAGAAAATTAAGAAAAATTTTATAAAAAAAAAACATAGAAACATTTTTGATAAAAAACTTTTCTATAGAAAAATTTTTGACAAGAAAATTAAGAAAAGTTTTTATAAAAAAAAATTCTATTAAAAACTTTTGATAAAAAAATTTTCTATAGAAAAACTTTCGATGAAAAATTTTCTATAAAAAACGTTTGATAAAAAAATATAGAAACATTTCTGATAAAAAAAATTTCTATAGAAAAATTTTTGACAAGAAAATTAAGAAAAATTTTTATAAAAATTTTCTAAAAATTTTCTATAGAAAAAGTTTTGATAAAAAAATTTTCTATAGCAAAATTTTTCACTAGAAGATTAAAAAAAATTTATAAAAAAAATATAGAAACATTTTTGATAAAAAGCTTTTCTATAGAAAAATTTTTGACAAGAAAATTAAGAAAAATTTTTATAAAAAATTTTCTAAAAATTTTTATAAAAAATTTTCTAAAAATTTTTATAAAAAATTTTCTAAAAATTTTCTATAGCAAAAGTTTTGATAAAAAAATTTTCTATAGAAAAATTTTTGACAAGAAAATTTAAAAAAAAAATTTACAAAAAAAATATAGAAACATTTTTGATAAAAAAATTTCTATAGAAAAATTTTTGACAAGAAAATTAAGAAAAATTTTTATAAAAAATTTTCCATAGAAAAATTTTTGATAAAAAAATTTTCTATAGAAAAATTTTTGATAAGAAAATTAAGAAAAATTTTTAATAAAAAAATTTTCTATAGAAAAATTTTTGATAAAATTTTCTATTAAAAACTTTTGATAAAAAAATTTTCTATAGAAAAACTTTCGATGAAAAATTTTCTATAAAAAACGTTTGATAAAAAAATATAGAAACATTTCTGATAAAAAAATTTCTATAGAAAAATTTTTGACAAGAAAATTAAGAAAAATTTTTATAAAAAATTTTCTATAGAAAAAGTTTTGATAAAAAAATTTTCTATAGAAAAATTTTCTATAGAAAAATTTTTGACAAGAAAATTAAAAAAAATTTTATAAAAAAAATATAGAAACATTTTTGATAAAAAACTTTTCTATAAAAAAATTTTTGACAAGAAAATTAAGAAAAATTTTTATACAAAATTTTCTAAAAATTTTCTATAGAAAACGTTTTGATAAAAAAAATTTTCCATAGAAAAATATTTGGTAAAAAAATTTTTGATAAAAAAATTTTCTAAAGAAAAATTTTTGACAAGAAAATAAGAAAAATTTTTGATAAAAAAATTTTTGATAAAAAAATTTTCTATCGAAAAATTTTTGATAAAAAAATGTTCTATAGAAAAATTTTTGATAAAAAATTTTCTATAGAACAATTTTTGATAAAAAAGTTATCTATAGAAAAATTTTTGATATAAATATATTCCAAAGAAACATTTTTGATAAAAAAAATTTCTATAGAAAAATTTTTGATAAAAAAAATTCTATAGAAAAATTTTTGATAAAAAAATTTTCTATTGAAAAATTTTTGATAAAAAATTTTCTATAGAAAAATTTTTGATTACAAAAATGTTTGACTGAAAAATTTTTGACAAAAAATTTTCATAGAAAAATTTGCTATAGAGAAATTTTTGTTAAAAAAAAATATAGAAACATTTTTGATAAAAAGAATTTCTATAGAAAAAATGTTGATAAAAAAATTTTCTGTAGAAAAATTTTTGATAAAAAAATTTTCTGTAGAAAAATTTTTGACAAAAAAATTTTTGGTAAAATAATTTTCTACAGAAAAATTTTTGATAAAAAATGTTTCTTTAGAAGAATTTTTTACCAAAAAATTTTCTATAGACAAATTTTTGAAAAAAAAAATTCTATTGAAAAATGTTTGATAAAAATATTTAAGATGGAGTAGAGAACTTTTTCCTTTTAAAACGTTGGAACTACACATTAAAAAAAACCTATTTATTTGTAATTGTTAGAATTTTCAACGCCCTAACATTTTTTCTTCTAATTATTTTGACCCTTGTTTTATTTTAATATTGACCGACGACAAGATTAGTTAGTTTGGATTTTTTTTATTGATTAATCTATGCATAATTCCCACATTAACATTCATTAAATTAAGCTGATAATCAAAGGTTACAACCCCAGCTTTTTTTCTAAATTTATTTTATTCATAGTTTTCTAATAAAGTTTGCGTTCAGTTTCTTTTTATCTTTAAGGTAAATTAAAATGTTACTTTTGCTAGATTTCTCGGTTATTAAAAAGAAATATGGATTTCTTTAATATTAATAGTTTCAGAAAATTGATTATAATCGATAAATTCGTTGCAGTCATTGGAAACTAATTAAACTTTAACCCCATAATAAAAAAGTAGCTGCCTTAAGTCTTTTGTTTAGCACAAGACAAAAACCTAATAAAATGTAAAAAAAAACAAGTTTACAAAAACAACAAAAATTTTTAAAATACTTTAAGCTAAGGTTTCAGTCTCTTTAACTAATTTTAATAAAATTTTTCTTAAAATTTATATTTAACTTTATATCTTTTTTATTTTCTATTTATCACTTCCTCATAAAATTTCATAAATTTACTTTCAAACAAGCTTTTCCTTTGCTAAAACCAGAGACCGAATATTAATACTTTTAAAACAATATTTTCATTTTTTAATCCATACAAAAACAATCATTGAAGTTTAAAAAATAATAAATATCCCTAAAGATTTTTAATTGTTCGAAAAATTTTGTATCGTTTTTCAATCCGATGAAAATAAAAAATAAAAAAATCGTTTGGGATATTTATCAGTTCAAAATTATTTTCATCTTTTTTCATCCGATGAAAAAAAAATTGATAGGAAATATTCAAAGTTTATTTCTGTATTTGTCCTGGTTTCATTCATCATAATGTTCTTGCATAGATTAGGAAACTCCAAAATCCTTGCGCCAACTGCCGTAGCAGGGGCATTTCTCGCATGATTACCCCTTGGAGTAGTATATTCTATAATAATGTTTCTTTCCATGCTTAAAACATCGTGAGCGCTAAGTCGATGGGTCCAAAGACACAAGCCACGTTTGTATAGCGAGCCGTTCGATCCGAGACTGAGGCCCGCTTGCAGCCGCAACTAACATGTTAAGCAGACGCTGCATTTTCGTACTTTACGAAGTACAATTATCTTAGACCCTTAGACCATATACGTTGGAATGGCTCTAAGATAACTCCCACACGGGTTGTTTACCGCATATAAAACTAGGTTGCTAAGGTTTCCGGGATGTACCACGAGAAGTTTAGAGTGGGAATTGGATACAGTTCTCAGCTGTTAGCTAGAGACGCCAGGCAATTCTGCATCCTTCCATTCCCTATGCTCCACTGGGAGTCAAGAATGACAGAAGAAGAAGATTTGTCCTGGTATAAAAAGTCTTTTGGACGTTTAAATAACAACAAATTCAATTATTGTTGCAAATTTTATGTTGAAATGGTTTTGTGAGTCAAAGAAACCACCAATAGTTCCATTAGGACTATTAGGTTTAACTTCGATGTCCTAAAACATTGCAATTAATTGGAAACATATTCATAAATTCATTGTTAAAAGTTTTATAATTTCAAAAATATTTTATTTTTCAAAGTCAAAACAGAAGTTCAAAAATAAAACAATCAATAAAATATTTTTCTGTTCGGATATTTATCGTTCAAGATATTTAAAATTTTCATCATGAGGGATATTTATATTTCAAATATAAATCCCTCATTTTTATTCATCGATCGAAATGAAAATAAATTTTCATCGGCAATGATATTTATACTTGATTTATTTAAAAAATAAAACAATATTCGGTCTCTGGCTAAAACTCATAAATTTTTTTCCTATTTCTTATTTCATATTGATAAATGACTAACCTCATTAGCAATTTATTTAAAATAATACACTTTACTATCTAATGATGACTGTAATACAAAGTAATATTTTACATTATTTATCGGCATCTGTTTTGAATTCCATTCGGACATACCGAACAAATCTAACATAAAACTTAACATTAAATAGCTCAAGCACCAGAAACAGCTAGAAGAGCAACAAATAACTTCAACCGTTTGCCGAGAAACAAGATAAATTAATTTAGTTTTAATATTAATATAGAAAAAAAACAGAAACAGAAGAAATAAGTGGATGGTGTTGGAAAAAAGGCGAGTGAAATAGTAAGAAAAAATAAAAAAGCTAAAATAACTGCAAATAGTTAAAGGCTACGGTACTGCTAACATATTGCCTAAGAGGCGGTAAAAGAATTCAAATTCACAACAACACTTTTTTTTAAATAGACACAAACATGCACACACTCAAACACATATACACACATTTATTTACATACATATGAAAATATATTCCGAAGAAGACACTATTCATACAAATGATCATGAGATGAAGCAGGAATGGGAATGTAGCATCTTCACACATTTTTAAATTTAATTAATTTACTAAAACTTATCAGAGACCGAATATTGTTTTATTTTTTAAATCAATCAAGTATAAATATCATTGCCGATGAAAATTTATTATTATTTCGATCGATGAATAAAAAAGAGGGATTTATATTTGAAATATAAATATCCCTCATGATGAATATTTTAAATATCTTTAACGATAAATATCCGAACAGAAAAATATTTTATTGATTGTTTTATTCATGAAATAAATATTAAAGGAAGTGCCACTTCAAAATTTTTAACTATAAAGAATATCTTTGAAGTTTGTATATTTTGTCAATATTACACAGATCGTTGCCACACTCGTAGATTATTTTTTGGAAATTTGTAAATTTTTAATGTGTAGTTTGAAAAAAAGAAAATAAATAACGCTTAAAATAACTAAAATTTTCAATAAATAGTTTAATCAAATTGGTAGTCTGTAGCTTTGTAGATGCTAAAACGCATAAGATCTCAATTATATCATTAAATTAAAAAATATTTCGTGTGTTTTACTGAATAACGAATTACGGGCAAACTGCTGAGACGTTTAAAATAATATTCACAGCTTGTGTTCCTAAAAGTTTAGGGAAGAACTCGATAGGCTTTGAAAACACCCACTAGGAGCAATTTTGTGGATCTCAGTTCAAAAACTTTACTTACTTAGTTTCCCCAAACTCTACAAGTCAAATAAGGGAATTTATTTACTTAATTGCTGTAAAATATGGCTTTGGCGCCATACGACAACCATGTTTTCCTCAAATTTAGTAAATTTTCCTAAATTATAGTTCATTTTTTTCTGAATGTAAATGGGATTTTTTTTTGAAAGTAAGGTCGCCTCATTTTTTGAGTAAACTTCAGATATTCTTTCTTGTCAAATGGTTAATGTTTACAAAATAATAAGAAAGTGGCAATTCCTTTAATATTTATTTCATGGTTTTATTTTTGGACTTCTGTTTTGAATTTGAAAAAATAAAATATTTTTAAAATTTTAAAATTTTCAACAATGAATGTATGAATATGTTTCCAATTAATTGGAATGTTTTAGGACATCGAAGTTAAACCTAATAATCCTAATGGAATTAATGGTGGTTTCTTCGATTCGCAAAACCATTTCAACGTAAAATTTGCAACAATAATAAAATTTATTGTCATTTAAACGTTCTAAAGAATTTTTATACCAGGACAAATCTTCTTCTTCCTCCTTGACTCACAGTAGAGCATAGGGCATGGGAGGATGCAACAGTTGCCTAGCGTCTCCAGTTGCCAGGTAAGAACTGTATCAAACTCCCAGTCTAACCTCCTCGTGGTACATCTTGGAAACCTGAACAAAATAGTTTTAGATGCGGTAAACAACCCGTGTAGGATTCTAGGTCAGGGCTAATATAAGAGGGAGTTATCTTAGAGCCATTCCAGCCTATTTGGTCTAAGGGTCTAAGATAATTGTACTTGGTAAAGTACGAAAATGTAGGGTCTGTTCAAAATATTAGTTGCGGCTGCAAACGAGCGTCTGTCTCGGATCGAGCGGATCGCTATACAAACGAGTCTTGTTTCTTTGGACCCATCACCCATCGACTTAAGTTTTAAGCATGGATAGAAACAACATTACAGAATATACTACTCCAAGGGGTAATCATCAAGGATTTTAGAATTGCCTAATCTATTCATTAACATAAACATTATGATGAATGAAACCAGGAAAATTTTTCCTGGAAATAACAGAAATAAAATTTGAATATTTTCTATCAAAATTTTTTTCCATCGGATGAAAAAAGATGAAAATTATTTTGAACTGATAAATATCCCAAACGATTTTTTTATTTTTTATTTTCATCGGATTGAAAAACGATACAAAATTTTTCGAACAATTAAAAATCATTAGGGATTTTTATTATTTTTTAAACTTCAATGATTGTTTTTGTATGGATTAAAATATGAAAATATTGTTTTAAAAGTATTAATACTCGGTCTCTGAAACTTATTTCATAATACCAGAAAATTTTCTAAAAGTTTACATTACAAAGGTTTTTATTTTAAGTTTTCATTTAAAAATGGATATTTAAAATAAAATATTCAAAAAACAATTGTTCAAAAGGATTGTTAATATAAAGCGTTTGCCGCAATATTATTTTACTAATGTGCTTTATCAAATTTTCAATCACTCATATTGTTCAAATACGCACTTATATTGACCCGAAAGCTTTTAATAGCCTTCACCACCATAGGTGGAAAGAGTATTATAAGTTTGTGCTGATGTATGTAACGCAAAGAAATATTTGTCTTAGACCCACCTTTTAGTATACCAATAGGCCTAGAATCACTTTCAGTCCGTCCCTCTGGCTGGACGGCTGGCTGGACCCTTATGTTAACCATGTAATCAAAGTACAGGTCGCAGTTCTAAAGATAATTTGATGAAATTTGGCACAGATAATTTTTTTGATAATGGTACTATGGCTATTGAATTCCATTATCGGTACATTATCTATGGTACCTCCCATATGCGTCACTTCCCGGAATTAATATTTTGGCCACAAATATCGATACCATAGCTCCCATACAAACTCTTCTGTTAAAACGCACTAAATGAGACAAATATCTCTAAAACGCTCGCAAATCTGAAGATAATGAGAATTTTGAGTTTATTTTTTGTATACATAATTTTTGTAATTTTGTAAAATGTAATCAATTTGCAAAATTTTTAGATAATCGGTCCATATTTCACCCCAGCTCTCATATAAGTCCAAATGACGGAAACAGATTGAATAAATATATAAGTTTTGAGAAAATGTTTGTATGAAGGTAAAATTTTGCAAATATTTGCCTTTATACAGAAAAAAGAGCATCCTCCCCCTTAGTGGTGAAGGGTATCATGAAGTCAGGCTTGACCGACTATAGCACTTTCTTACTTGTTTTTTCAATCTGTAATTCTAACGTTTTTAAAAGAAAAAGTTTTCTACTCTACTTTTTTTTAATATTTTTATAAAAAATTTTTCTATAGAAAATTTTCTTACAAAAATTTTTCTATTAAAAAATTTTCTTGCAAAAATTTTTCTATAAAAAAATTTTATCAAAAAATGAAGGTAGATGAAAACTGAAAAATTTTTGTTTTTGTTCAGTCGATAATCTACGCTTTTACTTATGGTTTATGAACATAATTCTTAAAAGTTTTGTTTGTAAATTTAGTAATAATGCGAGGTTTTCGATCTATCTAAATTGGGGATAATCCTCCTGAAGAGATGGCTTAACCAGGAATTTGGTTTCTCCGCAAACATTTTTTGGCATTTTATCAATAAATTGGTCTGTTACATTAATAAATAAATGTAACAGATTTGGGATCAAATACGAATATCTTCTTTTTGAAAAATTTTTCTATAAAAAAAAAATTTTATTAAAAATTTTCTGTGGAAAATTTTAACAAAAATTTTTCTATAGAACATTTTTTTACCAAAAATTTTCTATAGAAAGTTTTTTTTATCAAAAATTTTTCCATAGAAAATTTTTTTATCAAAAATTTTTCTATAGAAAATTCTTTTATGAAAAATTATTTTATAAAAATTTTTTTTTATCAAAAATTTTTCTAAAGAAAATTTTTTCATCCAAAATTTTTCTATAGAAGATTTGAAAAATTTTTGATATAAAAATATTTTAATCGAAATTTTTTACATAAAAATATTTTAATGGAAAACTTTTGTAAAAAATATAATTTTTATCTAACATTTTTCCAAAGAAAAATATTTTAATTAAAAAATTTTCTATAAAAAAAAATGTTTGGACCAAAAATATCTAAAAAATATAAAAATATAAAATTATTAAACAATTTATTTCTGTTTTGAAAAATATTCCTAATATTTACGAAAATATTCCTAATGCTCACAAAAATAATAGTGTCGTGGCAGCAATGTTCGATATTATATTTCTTTGTTCTCTCGAACCATTTATTTTGTTGCTATAATTTGGATTTTGATTTATTTCTAGTCTATTTTGTTTTTGTTTTTTCTTTAACAAAGTGGCGCCAACCAACTCTGTTAACATCCAAATTCCAACTGAATGATGATACTCATTTTCACGAGTTTTATTAATGATCGTGGTAATTACGAAAATTAAAAAAATTCATCGGCTTCTGGTGGTTAAGCTACCTACTCCTGTTTATCAGAATTTTTCTATCACCCATAATGTTAAAATACCTGCTAATATTAACCTAAAAGCTTTTTTAATTTAGAAATATGAATTTTATTTAAAAGCTGCATTTTATACAAAAAAAACTGTTAGAACAATATTTTACAAAAATCATTTTTAAAAAAGGCTAAAGAAGCTTTAATTACTTTTAGTAAAAGGCTTTTTAATTGATATTTTTTTGGTAAATTGCTTTTAACTTAAGTGAACATTTTTATCGGTTAAAAGATATTTTATAAGAAACTTCTAATAAATTTTTGTTTAAAAAAGCTTTTTCTTACAAAAGCTTTTTATGCTTTATGGACTTTTAGTAGAAAGCTTTTCAAATAATATTTTTTTGGTAAAGTGCTTATAACTGAAGTAAACATTTGTTTCTTGTTAAAAGAGTCTTTATAAAAAACTTCTAAGTTACGTTTATTTTCAAAAGCTCTTGATTGGGAGTGCTTTTTATCAAGCTACATATTTTCAATTTAACAAATTTTTGGCGTAGAAGCTTTCAAGTAATATGACTTTTTAAAAACTATTAAAAAAAATAAAAAAATCTTAATTAAAGAATAATAAATTGACTTATATTAAAACGCTTTGAAGTACAAAAGCTTTTAGTGACAGAAATACCTATTTAAAGGCATAAAGCAGATTTCCTTTTAGTTAAAGCTTTGCCTATGTTAAAGCTTTTGTGTTTAGATAAAGAAGCTTTTGGGTGTCTCAGAAAATCCTTTAAATTTTTGTTTTAAATACAAAGTTTTTCTAAAACGACTTTTAATGAAAGGCTTTTGATTTAAAGTTCCTTCTTGTGAAACAGATTTAAATAAAAGATTTCCTAATGAAATTAATACATATTTAAATGCTTTCAAATGCAAAAGTTTTAAGTCTTGGAAACTGTTTATGAGAAAAGCTGCAGAAAGCCACAAAGCAAATGTACCTTAAAGGGTATAATTAGTAAGATAAAAAGCTCTCTAGTGGAAAGCTATTAGCTTAAATGTTTTCTAATGAGTAACATAACAAAACTTTTGAAGCTTAAAAAATGTAGTTAAAAATATTTTATATAAAATGCTTTTTTGTGAATAATGAATTTAGTTATTGATTTTCGTTATATTTTTTTTTGTTAAATTTTTTTTTTAATGTCGCTGAAAGCTTTTGAGTAAAAAAGCTCTTTGGTAAATTAAATTTGTATTTTCTGGTGCAAAGTTTTAGATTCACGCTTAGTTAGGAGAATAACATTAGAATAGAAATTAATTTTATGTTATGGCTTTTAAATTAAGGTTCATTTAATAAATAAAGCTTTGATATTAAAATAACTCTTGGTAAAGAGCTTCCATAAAGAGGCTTTCTCAGTATTAAGGTTTTATTTAGATATTACTTTCGGTGCTAATTTTGCAGAAAACACTTTTACATTAAAACACTACTCTCAAAAGCTTTTGGTAAAAACCTAATTGAAAAGCTTTCAAGTTAATGTACTTAAGGTTTGGCTTGAGGTTTGGAACGAAATTGTTTTCAACAACATGTTCACGAGGCTTTACACTAATTTTTTTGGTGTAAGTATTGAAGCTTTTAAGTTTAAATTTTTTTGAAGAAAGCTTTATGTTTAAAATTTAGCCAATAATATTTGTTTGGAAATATATGTTGTCTAATATCTCAATGAAAAATTATAGACAGAAAAGCTTTTTAAAGAAAACCTTTATTTTGTTATATAGGAGAAGCTTTTTCGTATTAAGATCTATCAGGCAAAAAGAGCTTTTTTATAACTTTTAAAAATACTATTTCATAAAGAAACTGTTTTATTTTAGCACGATCATTTGAAAGTTTTTTATTAAAAATTTTAAAATTGTAGTAGAGAGTATAAAAGCTTTTAAACTTCTCCATCCTCGGCAACCTAATATTATTGAAAAGCATTTTCATGGCAATAATGATAGACTTGATGAAGCTTCTTAGTAAATGTTTTATTTAAACTTTTTTTGTCTTGCTTTTTGCCCAATGCGTGTTTGTTACTCGCTATGTACGAGTGTTGGTAGTTATTTGTAAGCTGACGAAGAAAAAAAAAGCTGCACAGAAGTAGAAAGTAACATATGCGTGTGCAGTTTTTTCTTGCTTTTTGCTTTGCATAATTTTTTTCCTTCACTTTAGTTTAGTGAACCTTTTTTTTCGTTAATTTTTTGTTTCTTGCACCAACAATTGAAAAGCAAAAAAATAATAAAAAGTTTGAGAGCATTGAAGACACTTCCTTGAAGTAGTAGTAGATGATTGTAAAGTATTTTCAGAAAAAAAATTAACAAAAAAAAAACAAGGTATGCAAATGCAGTAGCCATGGCCTGGGGTTGTTGTGGCTTGATAAAGATAATGATGATGATGACGATGATGATTACAATGATGACGAACATTATGGACACCATGTGCATTATAGGTTTTAGTTTTAGGAAATTATTATTTTATTTGAACAGAATTATATTTTGGAATATACTAACAAGGTTTTTGGGTAAATGTTTCATCCAATGGGGGCAATTTTTTTATTTAGTAAGAAATCTATGTCAGAGGTTAGATATAAAATAGAGATTTCGAATATTTGCAAAACAATTTTGGTAGTGCATTAAAATAAAATTTTTGTATAAAAATTAAAAATTTTTAAGCAATTTTCTATAAAAATATAAATTTTTTGAAAATTTTGCTATAAAAATTACAATAGAACTTAAAGATTTTTAAAATAAAAAATTCTTTAAAAAAAAATAATAAATTTTTGAAAAATTTCTTCAAAAAATAAGAAATTCTTTATAAATTTCCTATAAACAAGAAATTTTTGAAAATTTTCTGTAAAAATAAGATTTTTTTGCAAAATTTCCTATAAAAAAAGAATATTTTGAATAATTTTTTATAAAAACAAGAAATTTTTTAAAAATTTTCTATAATAATAAGAAATTTTTTAAAAATTTCCTATAAAAATAAGAAATTTTTGTAAAATTTCCTATAAAAATAAGAAATTTTTGCAAAATTTCCTATAAAAATAAGAAATTTTTGAAAAATTTTCTATAAAAATAAGAAATTTTTAAAAAAATTTCCTATAAAAATGATACATTTTTGCGAAATTTCCTATAAAAATAAGAAATTTTTGAAAAAGTTCTTAAAAAAATAAAAAAATTTTGAAAAATGTCTTAAAAAAAATAATAAATTTTTTAAAAGTTTCCTATAAAACTAAGAAATTTTTAAAATATACCTTTAAAAATAAGAATTTTTTTGAAAAATTCCGTACAATAATAAAAAATGTTTGAAAAATTTCTTAAAAATATTAGAAATTTTTTAAAAGTTTCCTACATATACCAATAAAAATAAGAAATTAAATTAAAAATAAAAAATTTTCTAAAAAAGTAGGGAGTTTTTGACAAATTTCCTTTAAAAATAAGAAATTTTTCAAAAATTTCTGAAAAAAATAATAAATTTTTGAAAAATTTCTGAAAAAATAAGAAACTTTTGAAAAATTTATTAAAAAAAAAGAAATTTTTGAAATTTTTTTTGTAAAAATAAGAAATTTTTCAAAAACTTTTTAAATAAATAAGAAATTTTTGAAAAATTTAATATTAAACTAAAAAAAATTTAAATTTAAAATTTATCTATAAAAACCAGAAACTTTTGAAAATTTTCTTAAAAACTTCAGAAATTTTTCCAAAATTCCTTAAAAAGATAAGAAGTTTTTGAAAAATTTCTTAAAAAAATAAGACATTTTTGAAAAATTTCTTAAAAAAATAAAAAATTTTTGAAAAATTTCCTAAAATAATAAGAAATTTTTGAAAGATTTCTTAAAACGATAAGAAATTTTTGAAAAATTTCCTATAAAAATAAGATTTTTTTGAGAATTTTCTATAAAAATAAGAAATTTTTGAAAATTTTTCTATAAAAAAAATAATTTTAAAAAATTTTCCGATAAAAATAAGAATTTTTTGAAAAATTTCCTATAAGAATAAGAAATAAATAATAAATTTTTGAAACATTTCCTATAAAAATAAAAAATGTTTGAAAATGTTTTCTATAAAAAATAAACAATTTTTGAAAAGCTTCCTATAAAAATAAAAAATTTTTGAAAATTTTTCTATAAAAAATAGAAAATTTTTGAATTTTTTTTATAAAAGTATGAAACTTTTGAAGAATTTCATATAAAAATAAGAAACTTTTGTGAAATTTCTTATAAATATAAGAAATTTTTGAAAAATTTCTTATAAAAATAAGAAATTTTTGAAAAATTTCTTATAAAAATAAGAAATTTTTGAAAAATTTCTTATAAAAATAAGAAATTTTTGAAAAAATTTTTTATAAAAATAAGAAATTTTTGAAAAATTTCTTATAAAAATAAGAAATTTTTGAAAAATTTCTTATAAAAATAAGAAATTTTTGAAAAATTTCTTATAAAAATAAGAAATTTTTGAAAAATTTCTTATAAAAATAAGAAATTTTTGAAAAATTTCTTATAGAAATAAGAAATTTTTGAAAAATTTCTTATAAAAATAAGAAATTTTTGAAAAATTTCTTATAAAAATAAGAAATTTTTGAAAAATTTCTTATAAAAATAAGAAATTTTTGAAAAATTTTTTATAAAAATAAGAAATTTTTGAAAAATTTCTTATAAAAATAGGAAATTTTTGAAAATTTTCTTATAAAAATAGGAAACTTTTGAAAAATTTCATATTAAAATAAGAAATTTTTGAAAATTTTCTTAAAAAAATAAGAAATTTTTGAAAAATTTCTTATAAAAGTAAGAAATTTTTCAAAAATTTCTTATAAAATTTTTTTGAAAAATTCTCTGTGAAAAAAATAATTTTTTGAAAATGTTCTTATAAAAATAAAAAGTTTTGGAGAAATATCGTATAAAAATAAGGAAACGAGGAAATTTTTTAACAATTTCTTTGTAAATTAAATATAAAAAAGAAATTTTTGTAAAATTTCTTATAAAAACAAGAAGTTTTTGAAAAATTTCTTATAAAAATAAGAAATTTTGAAAAATTTCTTATAAAAATAAGAAATTTTTGAAAAATTTCTTATAAAAATAAGACATTTTAGAAAAATTTCTTAAAAAAATTTTTGAAAAATTTTCTGTGAAAAAAAGAAATTTTTGAAAATTTTCCTATAAAAATAAAAAGTTTTGGAGAAATATCGTATAAAAATAAGGAAATTTTTTAAAAATTTCTGTGTAAATTTCTCCGTAAATTATTATATTTTTATATAAAAAAAACTCTACAAGCGTTAACCATATGAAAAAAATGTCTTATCAAGGCTTAAAGAAAATTTTGTGGTATTTCTTTTAACAAATTTAGATAAGCCACTTCCAAGATATGATAAAGTCAATGGAACGACCTCTGTGAAAATCCGTAATTTTAGAAAAACGTTAAAAAAAAAAGAATCATATACATTGAATTTTAAATTTCGGGTATTCTTAGGGGGTCATAATACATCGAAATTAAAAAGTTAGACTTCAAAGTAATTTCTCTTGTTATAATTAATTTTTAACCTAGTGTAATTTAATGCATTAGCACTGCATTAGAACTGCATTTTACTGCAATTCGATTGAGATTCATTATAACGAATTTTATAGATTTTTAGTGATTAATATTTAAAAATATTGTTAACAAACTTATTTTTATATTTTTATGAATATGTAAATAATCCATTCATTTCTAGGCATCAGACAACCTTAGAAATCTTAGACTTGTAGAATGAAAAATGTGTACATTTTTTCTCTAAATTCTAACAAATCTGTATTAAATTTAATATTACTGTTACTATTGTTTTGTAATGTCTGGCCTAACACACATAGGTTTACCTTCTAAAACAGCTAAAATTACAAACAAATAAAAAAAAAACTATAATAAAAATTTACAATATATAAATAAAAATTTACAATTTGCTAAAAAACTAAAGAAAAAAAACAGAATCGTATACAAATACAACAAGTTCAGATCAAAAACATGTTCACAAATTCACCACACTTGTTAATATTGCACGAGAAATCTCTAGGCTCTCGAAGCTATAAAAAGCCTCTGCCTCTCCAAAAGGTATGTGCAAAATTTAAAGAGCCATAAAGAAATTAAACAAAATAATACTCTAGAGAGTTATAAACCAAAGCACGTTGTTTTGATAAAAAAAATGGTATTTTTATAGATCTTTTTATATCAATTTTTCCTCAAGACAAATACTATTTTGTTTGTGTATTGGTATGATATTGGTAGTACGAGTATTTAAAGTAAATGGTGACGTTATTGTTTGGTTTCAAAAGCCTACTTCTCTCTGTTGCATACACATGGAAATCACTCTCAACTCTTAAACTAAACTTCTATTGATAATAATTGTAAACAAACCCATACTTCTACCCACCAAAAACTTGTTATGTTTTCATTTTACTCTCTTTTTTTGCCTTAAAAATCCCAAAACAGAGAATTTATCTCTTGGCTGTTGAAGTTGAAGTTCGAACTATGCGAGTTATTTTGAAGTTTTTATCTGTTTTCGTTAATGTGAGAGAACTGTGTTGTTCTTATGTTTGTGTGTTATTGAAAGAAGTTTTTGGTTTTTGTTTTTCTTGAATTGAGAAAAAAAAGCTAATAAGCCGGTTTTCATAAGCTCTTAAGAAACACAATACAATAAGACATAATATAAACTGAACAAAAACAACAGCCTCAGCTAGAGAAAAATAAATGAAAAAATAAAAATCTTTAGAGGGAATAAAAACTGTTTGTATAGCTAAAAGGTTTTGAATTTCTTAACAAAAGCATTGAATAAATGAAATGTTTAGGATTAGATAGCAGTGATGATTTTTAGAAAAATAAAAATAAAAACAAAACAACAACAAAAACTACTTTAATATTTAAAGAAAACAAAAACAACAACAGTAACAAAACAAAATAAAAACAAAAATTAAAAAAGAAAAAATAATGACCAAAAAGCATTGAATGCTGGTGGAAACTAAAGTAGCTGTCTTAAGTCTTTTGATTTTGCTTATAAGCAAATGAGGAAGGAAAGCAATTAATTAAGTTTCGGTTGAAATAAATGAAAATTGGTTTATTTAAAGGATACAATTTGCTAGAAAACAAAAGTCCTTGTAATTTTTAATAATAAATTTAAGGATTTTTAATAAAAATAATGGGTTTTAAATATTATAACCATTACTATAAAATCACAAAATAGTTAGTCTAAGATTATATGAATTAACTAAATAGAACATTGTATGTTTAATAAAGCATTGGATGAATTTATTAGTGTAAATCACATTAGTCGAGATGTAAATCGGATGAGAAATAAAATTTGTTAGCCATTTATCCATCCGAATCAATAAAAAGAAATTGTTAGATTGTGTAGATACTTCAAAATTATGAGCCTTGAATACCTAGAATGATATAAAAAGTTTAGGAATGAGAAAATGTTTGATGGCAACTTTCGAAAACACATCATCTGTAAATGACATTAGACGCAATCTTCACCAGAAAGTACTAATTAATGTTAATGTTATGTTCAGATCCATCAATGTAGAGATATAGATACCAGACCATATCTTATTCACATTCCTGAGAACTACACGAAACAATCAACAGTTCTTGTCTCCAAAGGGCTCTGGAACCATCTATATTTAAAACATATCCCAATAAGAACAAATTCTATTTTAACATAGAGTATTTTTCGATCAAAGGAATTATGTTCCAAGGAATTATGCCACTGAATATCACTATTACACTGTGTTGCGTAAGATATTTTTTTTGGTAGCAATTTAGCAATCTCTAAACTACTACTTTAGAGCAACATTTTAGAAAGTATCTATCAGTAGAACAGTGGGCTCTACCATTGACCAAAGTAGCCCACCTCGGGTATCTAAAACATTTGGGTCGGTATAACTTTCGCAAATTTGGTCCGATCCGAAGATAGATAAAGGCTTTTAGAGCAATATTTAAGGACGTATCTATCTGTAGCACAGTAAAGCAAAGTTGCCTACCTTGGGTATGTAAAACTTTTGGGTGCGTATAACTTTCCCCAATTTGGTGCGATCCGAAAGCTTTTTAAATTCTTTAAAACATTATCTCTTATAGTTTTTGAGATTTTTGATTCCAAACATTTTTTGCATTTTTTGGCATGACTTCTGGCTTTTGGGGCTTATAGATCATTTGTGCTAAGACAGAATTTTTTTTGTAAATTCTGTGAGATTGCCGATAAATTTCTAAATGAGCTAGAAGAAACAAGTTTTAAATTATGTAAAGTTTATAAGACAGAAAAATTCCTGCCTGAAATTTTTTTTTTTAACAGTAACTTTATTTTTCCTATATTTTCGAATTTTTTTTCAAAAAACTTATTTTTTTTTTAAACATTTTATAAAATACTAGCCTTAATGAATACGAATAATTTACAAATTGAATTATTTTGGACATACACCCTACAAGCAGCGGTGGTAGAAAATCATTAATTTTTTAGACAAAACTTGAGTTTTTTGTGTCTGTAAAAAATGGTTATGGATTTTTAATTTTTGTTTTTAATTCAATTGTATTAAATATATTATTCTTAAAGTCTGTGAAAAATCTGATATTGCCCGCCCAAAAATTTGGTTACACGGCCCTGTTTTTAAATGTTCTCAAATTTCTAAAAACTCTACTCTTCTGTATTCAAAAATGTTAAGTCAAATTTTAGAACTCGTTTCAAAATTTATATTTATGAATTTCTTATATATCGATCTATACTATGTCCGAAAATGAACCTAATAGCTTGTTTAGTTTTAGAGGTTTTTCCAAAAAACTACAAGGAAATATTGAAAAATAAGGCAAGTTTTGTGCTGTTGCATATTTTTGGCAAAAGTCTTAAATTATTTTCTATGTTTTGAAACATGTTTAGCTTTGCTTAAAAGTATATAAAATTTCCTCTTCAGTGATGTATAACATATGTAATTTATTTTGCTTTGATAAAATAATATTGTTTTAAATTCTACCGAAAAATGTTCTTGTATAATTTTATAAAATTCTAGATGACCGAGTAACAAAATATGCTTAAAGGATTATTAGGTTTACCAGAAAAAACCTCTTATGCACCACTGTGCATTATTAGGCTGATTTGACCCCGCTACATAAACCTTTGGAGAAGTGATTTGCCTTTTTCAGACTTTTTTGTACCTGCGGATCAATAGGCGATCTCAACCTGCTATTAGTTTTCTGAAAAGAATTTGTTTAAAAATGAATCTCATTCTATTTCAACAGCTCGATTTTCTTGGGACTTCGGTTTAATTATATATATATATATATATATATATATATATATATATATATATATATATATATATATATATATATATATATATATATATATATATATATATATATATATATTATTGCCAAAATGTCCTTCTCTTTCGGCGCTTAGCTTTCAGCCAAGAACGGAAGCCAAAGCCCCTTTTCAATGCTACTATACTGGCCAAGTATGAGTAAGTCTCGCCTTAAAATACAATCTACGGTAACAGGAAACGCGATATCTATAGGTTGAAGTTTAAACAGTTTTCACTGAGGGAATCATTTCTAAAATGTGCTCTATCTTCATTTTGATTTCATGAGAATAGACATAAAAAATATATATCCGCTTTTTTCAATGACACGAAATACTAAGTTACTAGGCATCCAGATATCTGCAAGTCTCGCAATAAAATACACTTTTCGGTAACTTCTTGAATACAAACCGTAAACAGAACAATCAGAACATTTGGTGTTTGTTAAAATCTTCAATATGAGCCACATCTCTGGAAATAATTTGAATCCAAAAAATTTTAAAGCTTAACAAGGCTTTATGACTTCATTTATCAAATACTGGTAAATGTAGGATTTTATGTGATTTCAAAATCACGTCGAAGTTTTTTGTATAACATACCCTATAGAAATCAACCATTAAAAATTCCACTTAATTTTGTATGTATCGATCCACTTTTCATACAAATCCAACCCCGAAGTATTCTTAAATAAAGCTTTACAGAGAAGGCTCGACCCATCTCATTGACTTTACTCACTTATTACTTAAATTTTAAAAAAGTTTATATCAGGTAAGTGATGGACGTTTTTCGTTTTCAAATCGATCGATTTCAGACATATTTTTTAGCTAATTTTCGGTTATTTCCCTTAAAAAAATGATTTTGAAAATGAATTTTGGCTTTAATATTTTATTTGATTTGAATTTTTTGGGAAAATAACCGAAAATTATCTCAAAAATATATCTGAAATCGATCGATTTACAAACGATCGTTTTCCATCACATACCTGTATATCTCAAATTCTTTATAAGTTTCCATTTTATTAAGTATTTTCATATCTTAAAATAAAATATTTTCCATTCAAAGATTACTTTGACTTGAACAGAGAAACCCTTTAACATAAAAAAGCATTCCTTGATATCATGCTTGAAATCACATTCCTTTTAGATACCATACAAATAGTACCAAAGCATTTAAGTAGTCGCCTTAACAAAGCAAAAGTACAAAAAGAAAAAAAAAATTAAAATAAAAATAGAATAGATAGAGTAACCTATAATTACTTACTCCAGCAAGTAACTCTATTAAAATTTTTTTTGTTTCCAACTAAAATAAAAACTTACACTTTTTCCCACATTACAGAGAAAAAATAAGCGAAGAAACTTTAAAGTCTAAAAACAAAAAGTACGAATAGTTTAAAGAAAAACCATTTATTCGCACTTAAAACAAATAATAATTATATATAGAAAAACTAAAAGATTTCTTAAGACTTTTCCCTCAACAAAAGCAAGACATAAAAGTCAAACTAAACGTTCAAATGTCTGTGTGTCTGTCTTTCTGTCTAACTATCAGTTTTATACAAAAGTTGATACTAGGCCTTCAAAATGTACTAGAATCACCAACGCCACCAACACCACCACCACCATTACTTCTCCAACATTTATATGGTTTTATATTGTTTAGTTTAGTTTTATTTAATTTAATTTTTTTCCCTGGCATTTGTTATAGTGAAACAATAATTGTATGTAATTTAGCATGTAACTTTTTATTGTTGTGGTATTTTTTATTTTTTAATTTTTATAACATTATTTTGTTGTTATTTTAAGTTACTTTTTCTTTTTCAGTTTTTTTTTATTTTTTTCATTCTGCCTTGAATTTAACAGAATTATGTTGTCTCTTGTATTAACTGATGGCAAAATATCTTAGCAACATATCAACTGCTGTAATTTGCATAATGACTTTTTAATTTAGGTAGGCTGACATGTTATAAGTAACTAAGAGAAAGATTTGTGCAGGGACTAAGAAACAAGAAGAATTTTTTGAATGGGAGAAATCAAAGAATTTTTGCTTAATAACTAGGTTTTAAAAACACATATCTTATGTAAAAGAGCTTTAATTTTTAAGTTTTGGGTGTTGAAAATTTGTACTGACTTAAAAACAGGGAGGAGATTCAAAAATTAAGTTATATTTTGAATGGGCGTTGAAGTAAATAAGAATGTAACGAAGAACTTTTTATGTAAAAATTCTCAAACATATCCCAATTTATGAACACAAACCTAATGTTTTAATTATTATAGAATGTTAATTTTCTTAGTTCTCACGCAAGAGCTTTTTAAGTCTACAACTTTGGTTCCGATAATATTCTAACCCCCGAAAATGTCTTTATATTTTTATATAAAAAATTTATCTACAACACTTATTTTTGTGAACACCCTGTTTTTGCTACATCACTAGTCTATATATGCATCAGCAAATGAATTCAAGTTTTTAACACTAAAAAAGGCAGAATTCAGAGTTCTTCCTATCGGAGTATTATTTTGCCTTGTAGTAAGCAAAATGAGAGAGAATATTATTGTCTTCAGATTGTTGATCCTTAATTACTCCATCGAGATTCGAAGTTCTTTATTAGTCTCGTAAGATTGAATTCGTATATAACAGATCAGATCATTATTAGCCAACCGAAAGCTGAAACAATTATCTACTTGAACTATAGCTAACCAATCGGATCATTATTTTATATATATTTTATATTATTTATTTAGTTCATAACAAATGTTTGTACTTTTCATCGAGCCTAAGTTCCAAAAGAACTCGGTAAATATTGTAAATGTATAGTTCAGATCGTAAGATCGTTATTTTAATAAACATTTTTGAATAAAGAAGAGTACACTTTTCGAAAATTTACTTTTTTGATGTGCAGGTTCTATCAAATTTTTGCACAGGCTTTAAAAATATTATACTTAATATAATTAAATTAAGAAACATTTTGAAATTCATAATCAATTTTTTCACAGACACAAAAAATCACATGATTTGTCTAAAAATATCTCATTTTTTACCAATGTTGCTTGTAGGGTGAATTTTCAAAATTTTTCAGAATATAATTTATACGCAAAAAGTTAAGTCTTTTGAGGAAAATTTTCAAAAATATAGAAAAAAATAGTTAAAAAAAAGTTGCTCAAAAAAATTTACTTTTCAGGCTTTATTCGGTAGACAAACTGTAAAGAATTTTGTAGTGTTATAGAGTTTACATAATTAATTTTGTTTCTAGTTCATTAAGAAATTTATCAGCAATCTTACAGTATCTTACAGTATTTAAAAAAAATCGTATAACCAAAAAAGATTTATAACCAAACAAATATTTTTGGAGTCAAATATCTTCTAAACTTTAAGAGATAAGAAGTTTTTGAATATGTAAAAACCATTCGGATCAGACCATTTGCGAAAGTTATACGGACACAAAGGTTTTACATACCTGTGTTGGGCAACTTCGGTGCACTGTAGAGCCCATTGTGCTACCAATAGTAGCCTTAGGCATGCAAAAAATATCAAAGGAAGTAGACCTTTGATAAACCTTGGCTGACTAGGCATATATCATTATTAGTAAATTAAAATTTCAGTTGATTTATATTATACCCCGTGCATCCCAAAAACCGATTCCCATGACTCTATTGGCTGACAAACTCACCTATGCGTGTTTTGGTGCCGATTTTTACACAAAAATTTCACTGTGAAACACGATTTTGGGGTCAGGAAAATTCTCACATGAATAGAAAGTACTAGACCAGTGGACTTAGCAGCTGAAACTTTAGTGTTATCGTCATTTGAAAGTTGCAATTTTTCCTTGTATGATAACTATATAAAATTAAGTGATATAAATACAGTATAACGTTATCTTCATAAACAAAATTTAGGACCGTATGCGATGCATAAGTACGCGCGAAGAGACCAGTGAAGAATTTGCATTACATACAACATACGGTGTAAATCATATGTCGCAAAGATATATTATACATCCATAAACATAAACAATATTTCAAAAAGAAAAATTATTAGCATTTGTACCAAGTACAAGTACAAATATACATATATATAATTTCCCGACAACATTCCAATTGGAATAAGGGGTACTTCTCTCAGACAATGAGCTGCATCCGAGTCTATTTTTAGACTCATTGAAAAGGACCTACGTTTTAACGCCGAAAAGGTGAACCGCCGCGTTTTCAAAATTAATTATTTTTTCAAGTGGGTCCGGCTGGGGATTGAACTTGGGACCTCTGTTATGCTTTGCGGAAGACTAACCATTAGAAAAATACTCACTCCTGACAAAAACAATTAGAATAAAAACTGCCTTCTAATGTTAGAAGAGGACATCCAAAACATCGATGGAAAGACCAACGACATAAAAATCTAAAATATGCACGGCCTTTGACCTCAACAGGTTATAAATATAGGCCATTTAAATAAGTTAGTAAGTATGGCTTTTTTATTCCTATTCTCATGGGATCAAAAATGAATATAGAGTACATTTTGGAAATGATTTCCTCAGCGAGAACTGTGAAAACTGCAATCTCTAGTTATGCAATTCGTGTTACCATAGACTGCATTTTATGGCGAGACTTACTTGTATCTGATCGCTTAAGTAAAGTATTAATATAATAGGGCAATGGCTTCTTTGTCCAAAGCAGTAAAAATAATGAAGAACGAAATAATGAAAAGACTCAATTCGATATATGATAAAACCAATCCAGAGCTAGTCTTGGAAATGGAATGAGAGTAATTTTTAAACAACGGGATATCTACACTTATTTTCAAGAAACTAATAACAGGTTGAGATTGCCTATAGATCCACAGGTACACAAAAAGCTTAAAAATTGGATCACACTTCTCTAAAGGTTTATATAGGTGTTTCAAAAAAGCCTTATAATAGTGGTCACATGTATCTATGTATTTTAAATTCTTATGGAGCTATGCTTTATATTTTAGCAGGTTCGGAGCTCTTTGAGATGATCAGTTTAATATCTCACTAAAATTACCTGATTACTTCTGTATTTGTCAAGCTCAGCGGTTCGTTACCCGTCCTATATCATTTATAGAAGAAGTAGTCATTCCAGAAGGTTAGCACAGTTTAGAATCTCTATCAAAACACGATTCTTACATAGGATAAGAGCTTCCCATCTGTCGAAGGATGTTGCGAGTTTTCTTCTAGACAGTAACGTGCCTTGATATACATAAGTAAGGATATAACGAGTCTTGATCGAAACCTTTATCTATGCTAACGTTTCTGAATTAGTACGAAGATTTTTTCTATTGACATTTGCCGAACACATGTCTTCAAAAGATGTTCACAAAGATCTTCCCAGTCCATAATCACTCCTATCATAAAAACAAGACAATAATCTACGCTCGTAATTTTTCAAGATCTCCATGATCTGTGAAAACAATTTTTTTTGTCTTCTTTAATATAAGTTTTAAAAAAGCTTTTATATGTCTCTAAAAACATATTTCATATAAAACTTGTTCCTAGAAAGTTTGTGAATTTTAAAATTTGAACATCAAAATTAAGATAAAAGATGTTTTAATTGAATTTTTGAAATATATAGACTATCAATTTTTATTATTAGTATATGAAAAAAAGCATTAGTTATAATTGGCAATAATCTTGTTTCTAACCGATATTTGTCATAAAACAGTTATAACTCCAAAAGCTTTAAATAAATTAAACATTTTTTAGATAAACAAGTAAGAGTGGTATATTCGGCTTTGCCGAATCTTGGATACACTTCACCAATGGTGTTCCAAAAGTACTTAATGTATTTCGTAGCAATATTTGGTTATACTAGTATTATATGCAAAGAGTCTTTAAAATTAAGAGTCGGAAAACGAAAACCTTTTCGGTGGCGTCATCATCTAGAATAGTTATGCACCCAAAGGTTAGGTTGGGCAGGTGGCTGATGTCTAGGGAAGCTTCACTTGGGTTCTAAAGTGGTCCCTTTGTGAAAGATAATGATTACTAGACTACAAGTAGAGAATGCATATTTAAGCCAGCCAGTAGCTTCGAAATAAAATAGACACATATTTTACGAACATTTAATAAAGTTCGATAGACCAGATAAACCATGGAGAAAAGATGCTTCAAAATGTAGATGCCCTTACATTTGCAATAGCGTTTTTGCAACCCAAAAACGCTGTGCCCAGTGAGGGTTGTGCACTTTAATTCGTACGAATTATCCAACTAGTAAAAGTTCTTGATTAGATATGTAAAACTCTGAAGTTAGCGGACTGATTTAGGTCAAAGCTTTAACAATGATTGTCAATGTATACAAGCCTTAAAATTATAGGGTATACACTCTTAGTTTTAGATACATACGTGAAATATATAGCTTTTGAATGGATGGTTATCAGCTTTGTCGGAAAAGTTTACTTATTAATTTGAAGTTAGTTAATTAATTAAAATGAACACTTCATCAATAATATTTGGAATGTATAGTTCTTTCGATCTGTCCGATGGATGTTTGGAAAGTTTTGCTCTAGTTCTTTGTGCAATTTTAATGTGATTTAATTTATCAGCATTAAATCGATTCCCGGTCGGGTTTATATGGGAGATTTCACTAAATGTGGATAGAGCTCGCCCATTTTCAATATCGAACTTTTCAAGAGATCAGAAATACTTTTGTCAAATGTTGTCCCTCTAGAAAGTTTATTTTATGCGCTATTGTCCTGAATATCAATATTGTACAACGTCTTTATACTAAATGTCATCATCGTATCTATTATAATTTGTCATTTATTAGCTACTAAGAGATTGCCTTAGGCGAAGTTATATGGGATCAATTGTCAAACGTGAACGGATTTCTCCCAATTGCAATTAAAAAATTTAAATTTTTGTTGATATGTGAGATACTTACATACATATGTAGGTTTTGAACGGATATCATGTAATTAGCTGCATTTTTGTACTTCCTAGGAAGATTACCTATAATTTGATATATAATACATTCTCAAATGTTATCATAATGTTCAAAAGTCAGACACAAAATTAAGATAAATGCAGTGTGTCTGTCTGCTAAAACCAGATTTGTGGAGCTCCTGAATTATCCCACCCTGAATTTCAACATTGCGATCAAAACACCATCGCTTAAACGCTAAATTATATCTACCACAAATTACAGAATGCATCAGGATTTAGATAATCCCCTGCAAAGGACGCTATTAAACTTCATCAAAATAAACATCTGAGATATCGACAAAACAGGAGCTCCAAAAACTTGACTACAACAGAAAAAAGGACAGACAGGTAGAAGGACAGACATATAGACGGACGGACAAACAAACAGACGGACGGACGGGCAAACAAACAGACGGACGGACAGACGGACGGAGGTCGCGAAATCGATTCTTGTGCCGATTCTGAGTTGATCGGTACAATTTGAATGGTATTCATAATCAGATTTGTGGAGTATATATATCAGATTTTAGAAAATCCTCCCATAAAGAACGATGTCAAATTTCATCACAATCGGTCCATAAACACCTGAGATATCGCTGAAACAATACTTACAAAATGTAAACAAAATTTCTTAGACACGTACTTTGGGCAATTTGCTGTACATCAAATGTAGTGTTATGGCGATATCTCAATTGTTTATAGACCGCTTTTGATAAAATTTAATAACGTGCTTGGTGGGGGAATTTCCTAAAATCTGATATAAAATTTATGTAGGTCTGTACTAAAGGAGGATAGTTTTTCCTATTTTTGCATTTAATTTTTTCAACAAACATTCTCTAATGTGTACTTTGGGCAATTTGCGATACATCAAATTCAGTGTTTTGGCGATATCTCAGTTGTTTATGGACCAATTTTGATAAAATTTGACAGAGTGCTTTGGGAAAATATTTCCTACAATCTGATATATAACATATTATCACACCAGGAGTATCTTTTTTCTCTTGTTATTTAAAAGTGTGTTTCAATCAAAAATTTTCAAATTTTCGTCTAATTTTTGGTATTTTTTCGATATTTTCGGTGTTCATAAACCGATTTTAATGAAATTTAATAGCGTTCATTGCGGGAGAATTTCCTAAAATCTGATATATAATTTATGTGAGTCCATCCTCCAGGGGCTTCAGAAACTTGATTTCAATAGACAGACAGACAGACGGACAGACAGACAGACAGACAGACAGACAGACAGACGGACATCGCTTAATCGATTCTCCTCCCGATTCTGAGTCGATCGGTATAATTTTTATGGGGTCTACGATCACTAATAAAAAAATTACAAACGGAATCACAAACTTATAATACCCTTTCACCTATTGGTGAAGGGCATAAAAACTGTTCAGCAAGAGCTTTCCCTTATAAATAATATTGCCATTAAAGCTTAAGAAAATATTTTTTTTTTAGTTTAGGTTAAGAAACTTTTTAAAGATGCCTTACAAAATTAAACGCCTTGTTTTTAAAAAAATGCTATTGAATAAGGTTTTCTTATAAAAGAAATTAATCATTCCTCTTTTCGTCTTATTCACTAAAAACAATAAAAATTATTCCAATTCTCCTTAAAACCATAAGATTTTATGTTTTTTTTTTAATCTTACCCAAATTACACAATTCAAGTTTTTCAGCCTTTCATCAAACGAATTCATCAAAAGTCAATAACGGAGGTCAGGTATTGATTTGATGTTTCTTAAGAAAATTATGAGCTCTTAAAAATTAAAGAATTATAAATAAATTTCTTTAACCTCTGATAACGTTTTTACGAATTTCGTTTCTTGTTTTTTGGTAAAAAAGAATTTCTTCTTAACGTTAACCTAAATGAACAATGTTTATTTAGTTGCTTATAAATTTTTTTCTTTAATTTCCAAAGCTGAAGCTGCAACAAAACAATTCTAAAAATGCTGAAACGAGTGAGAACAAAAGACATGTTTCAACTTTTTCGCATTGTTCTAAAATTTTTCTTTGCCGGTTTTTAATTTCTTCCTGAATAACCAACATTAACTTCAATCAGAACATTATGACGAACAAGAAGAAGATTCAGTTGGTTTTTATTCCAATCCTTCTCTAAAGTTAAATAAATTTTAAGTTTAAAGTAAAATCCCAGAAGAAGAACAAACAAACTTTTAAAATGAAATAAGAAATAAAATAAACAAAAATTGCCAAGAAAAAAACAAAAAAATAAAAGAAGTTAAAACAACATAAAATACAAAATACAACTTGAATTGTGTTAGAGATGGATATGATGGGTTGTATGGATGGATGGATCGAAGGTTGGTTGGACTGATGGATTGGTGGCTTTAGTGAAGATGGACGTTTTGTTTGAATTTTGTTGACTGTTCAAACTTTGAGTAGAAATCGTCAAAAATTCATCATCGTCATGTTGTAGCCGCTGTTAACTGCGCCGAGGCTTTTAAGAAACCAGTAAAAATTTTGTTTTAAGTTAAAAAAAATCAAACGGGAACAAAAAAATTTATTTTACTGTTTTATGGCCACGAAAACAAAAAAAAAACTGCAAACATGGGCGTAGATTCATATTTTCTATAAGCAATAACAAAATTTCTAAAAAAAAAATAATTTTGGTTATAAATTTTTTACGGACATTTTTTACACAAGACATCGCAAATTTGTCTAATTAAAAATTCAAAAAAATTTTAACATTGAAAAATTTTCTATGAAAAATTTTAACATTGAAAAATTTTCTATGAAAAATTTTAACATTGAAAAATTTTCTATGAAAAATTTTAACATCAAAAAATTTTCATATCAAAAAATTTTTATATGAAAAATTTTAAGATCAAAAATTTTTCAGTAAGAATTTCATCATCGAAAATTTTCTATAAAAATTTTAACATTGAAAATTTTCTACAAAAATTTTAACATTAAAATTTTTTCTATAAAATTTTAACATGAAAAATTCTTCTACAAAAACATTAAGGTGAAAAATATTTCTATAAAAATTTAACATCAAAAATTTTTATATCGAACATTTTTCTATAAAAATTTTAACAGCGAAAATTTTTCTATAAAAGTTTTTCCAACAAATGTTTTTATTAAAATTTTAACATCGAAAATTTTTCTATAAAAAATTTTAACATCTAAAATTTGTTATAGAAAAATTTTAACATCGAAATTTTTTTATAAAAATTTTTCTATAAAATTTCTAATACCGAAAAATTTTCTACAAAAATTTTTAGATTCGAAAATTTATCTATGAAAATTTTTAAATTCGAAAATTTTTTTATAAAATGGAAAATTTTCTGTAAAAATTTTTGCAACGAAAATGTTTATATAATAATAAAGATATTTTTTCTATAAATATTTTACCATCAAAAATTTTTCAATTAAAATTTTAACATCGAATATTTCTCTATAATAATTTTTATATCGAAAAATTTTCTATGAAAAATTTTAATATCGAAAAAAATTGTATAAATTTAATCTCGAAAATTTCTCTATGAATAATTTTAACAACGAAAATTTTTCTATAAAAAATTTTAACATCAAAAAATTTTTTATAAAATATTTAAACATCAAAAAATTTTCTATACAAAATTTTAACATCGAAAATTTCTCTATAAATAGTTTTAACATTGAGAATTTTTCTATGAAAAATTTAAGTAAAAATTTTAGTATCAAAAATTTTTAAGTAAAAAAATTTTTACATCGAAAATTTTCTATCAAAATTCTTACAACGAAAATTTTCTATAAACATTTTTTAAATCGAAAATGTTTTTATTAAAAATTTGAACATTGAAAATTTTTCTACAATAATTTTAACATCAACAATTTTTCTATAAAAATTTTAATATCGAAAATATTTCTTTAAAAATTTTAGCATCGAAAATTTTTCTGTAAAAATTTTAACACTGAAAAGTTTTCTATAAAAAAGTTAACACCCAAATTTTTCTACAAAAATTTTAACATAAAAATTTGTTCTACAAAAATTTTAACATCGAAAATTTTTCTACAAAAATTTTAACATCAAAATTTTTCTATAAAAATTTTAAATTTGAAACTTTTTATAAAAGTTTTAAAATTTTCAAAAAAATTTTATCACCTAAAATTTTTCTAAAAAATTTTAACACCTAAAACTTTTCTAAAAAATTTTAACATCTAAATTTTTCTAAAAAATTTTAACATCGAAAATTTTTCTATAAAAATTTTAATATCAAAAATTTTTTTTGAAAAATTTTTACATCGAAAATTTTTCGTTAAAAATTTAAACATCAAATATTTTTTTTAAAATTTAAACATCAGTTTTCTATAAAAATTTTTAAAATCGAAAATTAAAGAAAGAAAATTTAAACATCGAACATTTTTATAAAAAAAATTTAATATTTAAATTTTTCTATAAAAATTTTAACATCAAAATTTTTCTATAAAAATTTTAACATCAAAAATGTTTCTACAAAAATTTTACATAGAAAATTTTTCTATAAAAATTTTAACATAAAAATTTGTTCTAAAAAAATTTTAACATCGAAAATTTTTCTACAAAAATTTTTCTGTAAAAATTTTAACATCGAAAATTTTTTATAAAAATTTTAACATCGAAAATTTTTCAACAAAAATTTTAATATCAAAAGCTTTTCTAAAAAAATTTTAACATCGAAAATTTTTACATCGTAAATTTTTCTACAAAAGTTTTAGCACCAAAAGTTTTAAATTAATATTTTAACTTCGAAAATATATCTACAATAATTTTAATATCAAAAATTTTTTATAAAAATTTTAGCATCAACATTTTTCTTGGAAAAAATTAAAAAAAAAATTAACATCAAACATTTTCCAACAAAAATTTTAATATCGAAAATTTTTCTATACAAATTTTGGCATCGAAAATTTTTTTTAAAAATTTGTACATCAAAAAGTTTTCTATAAAAATTTTAAAATAAAAAATTTTTCTGCAAAAATTTTTCTATAAAAATTTTTACATCTTAAATTTTTGTATTAAAATTTTAACATAGAAAATTTTTCTACAAAAATTTTTAAAATCAGAAATTTTTTTATAAAAATTTTAAAATCGAAAATTTTTTCTACAAAAAATTTAACGAAAATTTTTTCTATAAAAATCATTTTAACATCAAAATTTTTCTATAAAAACTTTAACATCAAAATTTTTCTATAAAAAATTTAACATCAAAATTTTTCTATAAAAACTTTAACATCAAAATTTTTCTATAAAAACTTTAACATCAAAATTTTTCTATAAAAATTTTAACATCAAAATTTTTCTATAAAAATTTTAACATCAAAATTTTTCTATAAAAATTTTAACATCAAAATTTTTCTATAAAAATTTTAACATCAAAATTTTTCTATAAAAATTTTAATATCAAAATTTTTCTATAAAAATTTTAACATCAAAATTTTTCTATAAAAATGTCAACATCAAAATTTTTCTATAAAAATTTTAACATCAACATTTGTCTATAAAAATTTTAACATCAAAATTTTTCTATAAAAATTTTAACATCAACATTTTCTATAAAAATTTTAACATCAAAATTTTTCTATGAAAATTTAATCATTGAAAATTTTTAATAAAATTGTTTACATCGAAAATTTTCTTTTAAAAATTTTGACATCAAAAATGTTTATACAAAAATTAAGAAAATATTATTAAAAAAAAATTTTTTTCTATCTTAATTTTTGTAGAAAATTTTGTTAAAAAAATATTGATAGAAAATTTTCTATAAAAAAATTTTGATAGAAAATTTTCTATAAAAAAAATTTTGATAGAAAATTTACTACACAAAAACTTTGATAAAAAATTTTCTATAAAAAATGTTGATAAAATATTTTATGTAAAAAAAATTTAAAAGAAAAATTTCTATAAAAAAATTTTGATAGAAAATTTTCTATAAAAAAATTTTTGATATTCTAAAAAAGTTTTGATTTAAAATTTTCTATAAAAAAAATTTTGATTTAAAATTTTTTATAAAAAATTTTGATAGAAAATTTTCTATAAAAGATTTTGATAGAAAATTTTCTATAAAAAGTTTTGATAGAAAATTTTCTATAAATAATTTTTGATAGAAAAATTTCTACAAAAAAATTTAGATACAAAATTTTCTTTAAACAAAATTTGTTAGAAAATTTTGTATAAAAATTTTTTTTTTAAAAAATTAGCTATAAATAATTTCGATAGAAAATTTTCTTTAAAAAATTTCGATAGAAAATTTTCTTTAAAATTTTTTTTATAAAATTTTCTATCAAAAAATTTTCTATGAAAAATTGTTACCAAAATTTTTCACAACTACGCCTCTGCTTCAGCCTCGGTTTAATCTTGTTTATTGCCGTTGTAAATGTGTCGTCCTGCCTCTCTGTGTTCCCTGAAACACATTTCTACATCCATTAATAAACTAACAAAATATATATACTAAAATTTTAAAACGGGGGAGCAAATTACCCTTTGGGGCGGCTGCGAATGGCATTCGAAATGGGAATAATTGCAAAGACATGGTGGTTAATATTTAGTCAAACCTCAATTCTTATTGTATCGTTTCAAATATAAATGTATAACTATCTGTCTGTCTTTCCGTCTGTCCCGCCTTTAAGCCTTCTGTCCCTCTAACTTTTTTTGTACCTAAGTTTTGTTCTCTTAAGGTTTGTTTAAGGCTATTTTCGAAATGTGTTTCTGTTTAACTTTTTTTTACTTTTCATATATCCATATACATATGAATCTGATATTTCTGCTGTTATTATTATCATTATTATTGTTTGTCTGTAGAATCTCTAACTCCTGAAAACTTTTTGAAAAAAAATATGAATTTTTTCTTAATTTTTCCATTTTTTTATAATGCTACGAATACAAGTTCAAATTACTTTTTTTCCTCCTCTTTTATATTTATGAGGTTTTTATTTGCTTTTTGATTGTATGTCTCTGCTTGTGTTGCTGATGGCAGTCGAAGATTTCAACAAATTTGAAATAAACATTTAATTGGTCTCTTGGTGTTGAGGCTTCCGCTGTCTATATGTGTTTTTAATTTTATTCATTTGTATATGAAATCAAATTTAGTTTCAAAAATATTTATTTAATATGATATTTTTGTTTTTTTGGTTAGATAATTTAGGTTATGATTAGGGAAATTATAGGTACAATTATTTGGCTTAAGCCACAAACAGAAATAAAGGTAGACAAATACAGTTTCAAGTTTTAAGTTTAAGAAAAAATTGAAAAAATGTTAAAAAAGACTTTTTCAAGGTTGTCTGAAAAGCTAGTAAGCCTAAAACAAAAACTTTTTTTTGAAAAATTAATTGAAAGAAAAAAAAAAAACAAAACTCATAGCCTTAAAAATCTTATGAGTAAAAAAGCTTTATATATTAATAAGAAAAGTTTCCTTTACAAAATTTTTCTTGAAAAGTCTTTTTATTTTAATTCCTATATCAAAAATAAGCTATTTATTTAATGGTTTTTAATCTTTTCAACATAAAAAATTTTTCCAAGAATGTTTTCCTACTATAACTTTACTAAGCTTTTTATAACTTTATTTTAACTTTTTATAAAATTTTATATTAATAAAAATTATTATTTATATCAGCATCTTTTTGTGAAAAGTTTTCTTAACGATTGTCTTTCAAAATTATTTATTTTGGAGAGCTTTTTTCATCAAATAGTGATAATAGTGCCTTATATTAAAAGTTTTATTAAAAAGTTCACAAAAGCTCCTATAAAAAAATCAAAAGTTTCTTTATTAAAAGTTTTTTAAGAATAGCGGTATCTTGTTTTTTAGGAAGGCTTAGAATGTTTGTATTTAGATTTTTTGTATAAAAAGCTTCATTATAAAATTTCTAAAAATACTTTTAACAGAAATTTTATTTTAAAAGTTCTTTTGGAATGTTTTAAAAAATAGTTATATTAGTGGAAATATCATTCCCTAAAACTATTTGAAACCATATATATTTTTTTAAGCCTTTCCTATAGTGTTCGTAGTTTTTTAAGTCTCCTCTATAATGTTTGTAGCTAGAAAGCTTTTTCTTTAAACTTTTTTAATATTTATAAAATTGTTAAGGAATAGTGATATAAGTGTAAATTCCTTTCATTAAAACTATTTTAAAATATCTTTTCCTTCAAATCCTACTTAAAATTTTTACTGATTAGAAAGCTTTTTCTCTAAAGCTCTTCCTAATAAAAGCTTTTCTAATAAATTATTATTTTACAAATGAAAATTTCTATAATGACTTTCATTACAAATCTCGTTTCATCAAGAAATTTCCTGATAAAGCTCATTTTGTTAAAAAGCTCTTCTCTGAATAGTGAATGATATCAACAAAACTATATTCTTCTAAGAAGCTTCCATCCAAAATTCATTTGATACCCTATTTTCCTTTAAAGCTTTTTTAAGAATTTGTTTGAGCTTTCTTAAAACTGCACTCATAATAGAAACTTTTATAATAAAGTTTCTTGTATAAAAAGCTTTTCTTTCAAAGATAAAAAACTATAAACATATCTGGGAAAAATTTTATTAAAAAACTAACTTTTTGAAAATTTTATTGTCTTAAATAATTTTAATTATTCTTATTTAACAAGCTTTTAGAAATAAGTTTTTGTTATGAAAAACTTTTCTTGAAAAATGATTTATAAGATAATTTTTTAAGAAAAGCTTTTCTAAAACAGCTTTTATATTAAAGCTCATTTTGTATAAATGTTTAGTAATTAAGCTCAGTTTGGAAAAAAAACTATTTAAAAAAAGCTTTATATAAAAAATATTATATTGATTTTTAGTTAATATATAAGAATAATCTTTAAATAAAAAATTTAAAAAAATATAAAAGAGATACTTTGGAGCAAGACTAAGCTTTTTTAAAGAGCTTTCCTAAAAACGGTACTAAAGATATTTGTCTAAAAAGTTCCTTTTGAATAAAAAATTTACCAGTATCCAGTTTTTTTCTTAAAGATTTTATTAGACATTTTTAGATGATTTATTTAAAATGACTTTTTCGAAAGCTTCCTCTAAAGCTATTCTAATAATCCGAAAATATTATATTTTTTGAAAAGTTTATGGCTTTACTAATTATTTAAAGATTTTTCCATAAATTAGCTTTGCTTTTTCTTGAAATCTTTGTCTTAAGCTATTTTAATAAAACTATACTGGTCAATATCTTTCGTAAAAACTAATTTTAGTGAAAAGCTTTTTTGAAAAATATTATGTCTTTGAAAACTTTATGGCTTAAAGGTTGTTTCATAAATAAGCTTTGCTTCAAAATTTAAGCTAAAAGTATTTGCAATACAAACTTATGCAAAAATCAATGAGTTTTCTTTTGATAACAGCTTTTTTTAAATTTATATAGTAAAAGCTCTATTCACGAATGATTTTTAACGTATTAAAAGCTTTTCCTTGAAGAAATCTTAATCAATGTGAAGCTGTTTTTAAAAAGAAGCTTTTAAAAAGAAGCATACTTTTAATATTTGAAAACTTTACTTAATCACCTAGAAAAAACATCAGTTTAAAAAAAAATCTTGTAAATGCTCTAATGTTTATAATTCTTTTTTAAGTATTTTATGCATTAAACAGTTTATGATTTGACTAATTATTTAAAGGTTTTTTGAAAAGTTTATGCTTTAGCTAATTGTTTAAAGGTTGTTCCATAAATAAGCTTTGCTATAAAAGCTACGCTAAAACTTTTAAATTATTTATAATACGAACTTATGCTTTCATAAATCTATGAATTTTACAGAAAAGTTTCTTATAAAATAATTCTTTCTCACAGATTCTTTTGGAAGAGCTTTTTAATTTTAAATTTATATTAAAAAAGCTCTATTCATGAATACTTTTTAACGAATAGTTGTCTTCTAATATTATGTAATAAAATTTTGTATTAAAAGCCTTTTCTTAAAGAAAGCTTTTTCAATGCGAATAACAATTGTAAGCTGTTTTTCCAAAAAAGCTTTTTTGGGAATGCATACTTTTCATACTTAAAAAGGATTACTGTAGTAAACTTAAATAGAAAAATATAAGTTTAAAAAAATGTAGATTAAAAATAGCTTGTAAAAGCTCTTATTTATATAATTCTTTTTTATGTCTTTTATTGAAATTAAAAATAGTGGTCTTACCTTTAAAATACACCTTCCTTTCGCCTCATTCTCCGCCACTGTTATATTATAATAACTCTGCTCAAAAATCGGTTCATTATCGTTGACATCGTGTATGGTAACCAAAACAGTGGCTGTCGATGACAAGGGTGGATGTCCATTATCATGAGCCAACACTGTTAGCTGGGGAACCGGTTCAGTTTCACAATCAATATGAGTCTTTGTTGTAATCAAACCTGTATATTCATCTATAACAAACCACTGGGAATGAGAGTCGGGGGTATCCAAAAGACTATAGGTGACGGCCGAATTATTGCCCTCATCACGATCATAGGCATAAACTTGGATCACTGAGGTACCAGGATCGGAAATTTCCATAACATTGGCCTGATATATGGAACGCTCAAACTCAGGAGCATTGTCATTGATATCGGTAACACGTAAATGTATGGTCTTGGAGGCATGAAGAGGAGGAGTACCATTATCAGTAGCCACCACGGAGAGAGTATAATTGGGTGTTAGCTCTCGATCCAAGGTCATGTTGACTATAACCAGATATATAATATTATCTCGGGTGGTTAAACCAAAATGACCATCTCCTCCATTGAGGGTAACATTAACATTGGCATATTCAGTTTTGGAATCAGGATCATGCACCGATATTCTAGCCACAAATTCTCCCGGCTCAGCAGATTCTGAGATTTTGGGTGTGGCATCATCACTTAAGAATATAACATTAATAGTGGGTTGATTGTCATTGACATCGGTTACTTTAATAGAAACAAAAGCTGTGGTCTCCAAAGGAGTTTCACCATGATCCTTGGCCACTACTACTAATTCATGTAATTCCTTGGTTTCAAAGTCCAATGCCTTATTCACAAAAATCCAGCCAGTTTTGGCATCAATACGAAACATTTGTTCACGATCACTTTGTCGCCGATTGATTGAATAATCCACCAAACCATTTTCCTCGGCATCAGCATCTGTGGCATAGACCTGCAAGACCATGGTACCCACTGTGGCATTTTCGGCCACTGTGGCGAAATAACGACTTTGATTGAATATGGGTTGATTGTCATTGACATCTTGTATGGTAATATTCACAGTCATCTGTCCCCTTAATGGAGGACTGCCACCATCTAAAGCCTCTATGACCAAACTGTAAAAGGGTGTGGTTTCTCGATCCAAAAAGCCATTGATTTGTAGGTCCAAATATAAAACACCATCCCGTTCGCGATGTGACGATAAGCGAAAAGCATTGTTCGTATTACCCGACACGATATTATAACGCTGAGTATTATAACGACCGAGATCGAGATCACGCGCCGGATGTAACGTCCTTTTAACATCACGAGGAGTATTTTCGGGAAATTCAATATTCATAACCGCCGTGGGAAACGTAGGAGCATTATCGTTTTCATCATGAACTCTTATCAATACACGCACATTTTCACCACTCAAGGGAATGGCCACCAAACTATAGGAGGCTCTTGTCTCCCGATCTAAACGCACTTTTGTTCTTATCTCTCCCGTTGTATGATCAATAGCTAAATCGGTATCGACACCACTACCCGGTACGGGCACTATCAAATACGGAGGACCACTATCCACACCCGGCAATTGTTCGCCTATATAGCCAATTTGATGACCCATGGGTACACCCTCGGACACATCTAGTTCTCTGATCAATTCTGTTGAGGCTAAACTTAAATTGTGTACAATTATTCCCAGTATAACTAATAATGGCCAGAGGGAACCATGATGACTGTGAAAGGTTGGGTACGTATTTGAACCGAAACCATTCAAGAATCTTCTCCGATATCTGTGATTCATGGTATATTCTGTTGGCTTTTTCAGTTTGCTATAGCAATGTGTATTTGTTTTGGCCTTAAAGTTTATTAAAGTTTCAGTCTTTTTTAATGGCTTTTTTAGATTTGCCATTTTTGTGTTTCAGTTTTATGGGTTTTTGATGGATTTTGTTAAATATTTTTTTTATACTCTATTAAGTTTCTTTTGTTTTTTTACGAGATTTAAGTAGCTTTTGCTCTATTTTCAAGAGCTAGAAGCTACTTAATTTTTACTAAAATTTCTTTAGTTTGGGATTTCTTTAACCCTTTTTGTTAACAGTTCGTTTTTATGCATCTTGGTAATGCTCGGAGGTTCTGCAATACTTGAAGATATCATATTATAACATATTTAGAAAAATCTGTAAAATAAAAAGAATTAAAAATGTACATTAGAATTTTGGATTTATAACCAATTTTCATTTAAGCGAGAAAGAACAATAAAAAATTGTTAAGAATATTTTTAATTTGAAAGAAAAAAAATTTAAGCCCAAAAACATTTCTATAGAAAAAACTTTAAACCGAAAATTTTTCTATAGAGAAAAAATTAAAAACGAAAATTTCTCTATAAAAAAAATAAAAGACCAAAGGTTTTTTATACTTAAATTTGTAAGCCGAAAATGTTTCTATAAAAAATTTTTAAACCTAAAATGTTTCTCTAAAAAAATTGATTAAGAAAAATTGTATGAACGAAAATTTTTCTATAGAAAAAATTTTAAGAACGAAAATTATTCTATAGAAAAAATTTTAAGAACGAAAATTTTTCTATAGAAAAAATTTTAAGCACGAAAATTTTTGTACAATAATTTTTCTATGGTAAAAATTTTAAGAGCGAAAAAGGAAACAAAATTTCTATAGAAAAAATTTTAAGAACGAAAATTTTTCTATGGAAAAATTTTTGAGGCAAAAAAAATTTTTTTTAATTTTAAGAACGAAAATTTTTTTATAGAAAAAATTTAAGACAAACAATTTTTCATAGAAAAAATTTAAGACCACAAAATTTTTCTATAGGAAAATTTTAAGACCGAAAATAATTCTATAGAAAAAATTTTAAGCCGAAAATTTTTTTAGACAAAAGCTTAAGACCGAAAATTTTTCTATAGAAAAAATTTTAAGACCGAAAATTTTTCTATAGAAAAAATTTTAAGAACGAAAATTTTTCTATAGAAAAAATTTTAAGAACGAAAATTTTTCTATAGAAAAAATTTTACGAACGAACATTTTTCTATAGAAAAAATGTTCAGACCGGAAATTTTTCTATAGAAAAAATTATAAGACCAAAAATTTTTCTATAGAAAAAATTTTAAGACCGAATTTTTTTCTATCGAAAAAAATTTAAGGTCGAAAATTTTGTAAACCGAAAGTTTTTTTATACAAAGAAATTTTTTAAACCGAAAATTTTTATATTTAAAAAAAAAATATCAAGAAAAATTTTTCTACAAAAAAAAAATGTAAGGCCAAAACCTTCTTTAAGCACGAAAATTTTTATACAATAATTTTTCTATAGAAAAAATTTTAAGTGAGAAAATTTTTGTATTGAAAAAGTTTTGAGACCAAATTTTTTTTTTTTTAATTTTAAAAACGAAAATTTTTTTTTATAGAAAACATTTTAAGACCAATAATTTTTCCATAGAGAAAATTTTAAGACCAAAAAATTTTTCTATAGAAAAATTTTAAGACCGAAAATAGTTATATAGAAAAAATTTTAAGCCGAAAATTTTTTTAGAAAAAAATTAAAGACCGAAAATGCTTCTATAGAAAAAATCTTAAGACCGAAAATTTTTCTATAGAAAAAATTTTCAGAACGAAAATTTTTCTATAGAAAAAACTTTAAGAATGAAAATTTATCTATAGAAAGAATCTTAAGAATAAACATTTTTTTATAAAAAAAAATTTAAGAATGAAGATTTTTCTATAGAAAAAATTTTAAGAACGAAAATTTTTCCAAAAGAATGTTTTTTTATAAAAAAATTTAAGACCAAAAATTTTTCTATAGAAAAAATTATAAGACCAAAAATTTTTCTATAGAAAAAATTATAAGACCAAAAATTTTTCTATAGAAAAATTTTTAAGAATGAAAATTTTTCTATAGGAAAAATTTTAAGGTCGAAAATTATGTAAACCCAAAGTTTTTTTGTACAAAAAAAAAATTTTAACCGAAAATTTTTCTATCGAACAAATAAAAAAAAATTTTAAGGCCGATAGAAATATTTTAAGACCAATAATTTTTCTTTAGAAAAAATTTTGAGTCCAAAATGTTTCTATCGAAAACATTTTAAGACCAAGGATTTTTCTATAGAAAAAAATTTTTAAATTTTTCTTTTAAATTTAATACAAAAGTTTATTATAGAAGAAATTTTGAAAAAAATTAAAGAAGAAGTATTAATGCAAAACCTTTCTAAAAAGAAATTTTGATACAGAAAGTTTTGATACAAAACAATTTCTGTGGAAGAAATATTAATATAAAAAAATGTTTATAAAAAAAATTTTGAATAAAAAAAAAATTTTACTGAAGATATATTTACACAAAATTTTTTCTAATAAAAATTTTTTTGATACAAAAATTTTTCCAAAAAAAATTTCGATACAAATTATTTTTTTTTTTAGCAGAAATATTGATACAAAAAGATTTCTATGGAAGAAATTTTGATACAAAAAAAATTTCTATAGAAGAAGTTTTGATACAAAAAATTTTAAATAGAAGAAATTTTGATTCGAAAAATTTTCTTTAGAAGAAATTTTGATAAGAAAAAATATTCTATATAAAAAATTTTGATAAAAAAAATTTTCTTGAGAAGAAATTTTGATACAAAAAAAAATTCTATGGAGAAATTTTGATACAAAAATTTTTCTATATAAAAATTTTCTATAGAAAATTTTTTGTATCAAAATATTTTGCATAGAAAATTTTTCGTATCAAAATATTTTCTATAGAAAATTTTTTGTATCAAAATATTTTCTATTGAAAATTTTTTGTATCAAAATATTTTCTATAGAAAATTCTTTGTATCAAAATATTTTGTATAGAACATTTTTTGTATCAAAATATTTTCTATAGAAAATTTTTTGCATCAAAATATTTTCTATAGAAAATTTTTTGTATCAAAATATTTTCTATAGAAAAATATTGTCTATAGAAAATTTTTTGTATCAAAATATTTTCTATACAAATTTTTTGTATCAAAATTTTTTCTATACAATTTTTTTTGTATCAAAATTTTTTCTATACAAATTTTTTTTATTAAAATTTTTTCTATAGAAAATGTTTTGTATCAAAATATTTTCTATAGAAAATTTTCTGTGTCAAAATATTTTTTATAGAAAATTTTTTGTGTCAAAATTTTTTCTATAGAAAATTTTTGTATCAAAATTTTTTCTATAGAAAATTTTTTGTATCAAAATTTTTTGTATCAAAATATTTTCTATAGAAAATTTTTTGTGTCAAAATTTTTTCTATAGAAAATTTTTTGTATCAAAATTTTTTCTATAGAAAATTTTTTGTGTCAAAATTTTTTCTATAGAAAATTTTTTGTATCAAAATTTTTTCTATAGAAAATTTTTTGTATCAAAATATTTTCTATAGAAAATTTTTTGTATCAAAATTTTTTCGATAGAAAATTTTTTGTATCAAAATATTTTCTATAGAAAGTTTTTTGTATCAAAATATTTTCTATAGAATATTTTTTGTATCAAAATATTTTCTATAGAAAAATTTTTGTATCAAAATATTTTCTATAGAAAATTTTTTGTATCAAAATATTTTCTATAGAAAATTTTTTGTATCCAAATATTTTCTATAGAAATTTTTTGTATCAAAATATTTTCTATAGAAAATTTTTTGTATCAAAATATTTTCTATAGAAAATTTTTTGTATCAAAATATTTTCTATAGAAAATTTTTTGTATCAAAATATTTTCTATAGAAAATTTTTTTCTATAGAAAATATTTTGATACAAAAAATTTTCTATAGAAAATATTTTGATACAAAATTTTTTTTATAGAAAATATTTTGATGCACAAAAAATTCTAAAGAAGAAATTTTAGGACAAAAAATTTTGCATAGAAAAATTTTCTAAAGAATAGATTTTGATATAAAAAATTTTTTCTAGAAAAAAATTTGAAACAAATAATTTGCTATGGAGGAAATTTTGATGCAGAAAATTTGCTATAAAAAAATGTTGATAAAAAAGCTCCTTTATATGTTTACCTTTAAAGCGTGAGAAATTTTTTTTATTTGTTTTTTCTAAGTTTAAAATTTATTCTTTCGTTTCTCTAGCAAATTTCATTTCAATGAATTAAACCATTTAATCAAATCATAAACCATGCACTCAACATGTAATCACTTTTGATCAAAAAATGCTTAGAAAACCTTGCATGTTGCATTTCTATTTCATTCGAGTATAATTTCAAATCAAATAAAATTAAGCTTGCATGTAAAAACGCATAAATATTTAAGCCAAACAAATAATTAACAACAATAATTTATAATATAGAGCCAGTGAACAAAATGCTTAAAAGCAATTTAGCAAAAACAAAATAAAACATAACATTTAAGTAATTTGGCAAAGTGTTAACACTTGAAAATTAATAGAATGTAACCAGTGAAACTCTAAATAAAAAGTGAAAACAAATTAATTAATTATTTAAATTTTTTTATTATGTTATTGAAAAAAACAGAATTTTTTAATTAAAATTTAATTTATCTTGTGATTTGAGTATTTTATTTTGCCAGTGGTGGTTGTTTTCCTGCTTGTCTAACAGTGTTTCTTTTTCTATTACATACATGAAAACAAAAGACTTAGGTAGCAAACCTGTTTTCTGGTTTAACACCCCTGCTTGTTTGAATAGGAGTAGTTTATGGTGTTTGGTGGCTGCTGTTGAATTAAAATAGTTTCGTATTGAACGGAACAAATCTATTTAACATCATTTGTGTTTATGTTTTTAATAAATTATGGCAAAATATTAAAATTTTATTTGCGTTTTGCATAAATTGCACAGTGGATATTATTCGGGATACAAATGAGATATAGAAGAAAGCAAATCGAATAAGATATAGAACAAAACATAGACAAAAACATAGACTAAGATATAGGCTAAATTTTTGACTATGACGTCGACAAAGGTAAGACTAAGATTTTGACATAACAGGCTTAATATATGAATAGACCATATATAGAATAGACTAACACATAGACATAAACTAAGACATATGCTGAGGTATTTAGCACCAAAAATTCATATTTTTTTAAAGTCTTAATATTTCCCTTTACACTGTCGTTCTCGCATATTACTCTTACATATTTCTATTCTAACAACAATTAATATTCATAAAATCTTACACTCCACCTTCATTGGGGGCTCTTAAAGACAGGTTAAGAAAATTAATAGCTTTTAATTTAAAATGTTTTTTTTCTACAACACATACAGATAAAATTATAGTAAATTTAATAATCATAGAAAAACAACTAAACTCTAATGTATTTTACAAAAGTGTTAGTTTAACATTAGTTTAATGTTTATGGCTAAAAAACATACGCTTCTATGTGGAATAAAGGAGAAGGAAGTATTTTCGTAGACTATATAATCATAAAACTGTGTATGATACTTATAATGTCTAATGATTTATAATTAAATGACAATTTCTTAAAGATATTACAACCGAACAACTATTAAAAAGCTTTAGTTGGGACCATAGTTGGTATATTGTTATGTTATTAAGACACTTTAAATGACACTTAAAATTTTTATCTTATTTAATATATGGGGTCTTACTAAAAAACTTGTGTTTTTTATTTTAGAAACGTTTTGTTTAATGTTGTTGAGAATTTGTATGTTTGCATTTTATTATTTATCTTATTTATATCATTTTTTTTTTCTTATTTGAGTTCAGAATTTTTTAATTTATTATACTGCCATTTTTTTTTTTTTTTGTGTTAGCTTTAAGTTTATCGTTGTTATCTTATATATGCATATGATTTTTAACATTTTGCAGACATAAAATAATTATTTATTCCTCTCACACATTAAGTGAGTTACAAGTCAATAATCATTATAATGTTGCAGTTTTTCTGCATATTTTTCTTAACAACATTTTTCGTATAAGTCACTTTTTGAAATTGAAATATGCTTAACAAACGCAAAAATTCTGAATTTCCCAAAATTAGGTCTGAAGTACACAAATCTTAAATTTTTACGGTTTTTACCAAAAATCTGAATTTTTAATAAAAATTTTTATTTGTAAAAAAATTTGAATTTTTGGTAATAATATAAATTTTTAGCAAAACAATAAATGTTGAGTACAAAATCTGATCTATTTTTTGGTAAAATTTTAATTATTGGTAAACAATTTATTTCTTAGAAAAAATTTTCATGTTTAGAAAAAATTTAAATTTTTAGTAAAAATTTGAATTTTGAGTAAAAATTTAAATTTTTGGTAATAATCTGAATTTTTAGTAAAAATCTGAATTTTTAGTAAAATTTTTAATTTTTAGTAAAAATTTTAATTTTTAGTAAAAATTTTAATTTTTAGTAAAAATTTTAATTTTTAGTAAAAATTTTAATATTTAGTAAAAATTTTACTTTTTAGTAAAAATTTTAATTTTTAGTAAAAATTTTAATTTTTTGTAAAAATTTTAATTTTTAGTAAAATTTTAATTTTTATTAAGAATTTAAATTTTTAATAAAATTTTTTTTCAAATTTTTCCAAATTTCTTTTATAGAAAATTTTCTCTATCAAAATTTCTTCTGTAAAAAAGTTTTTGAATTTTAAATTCTTCTTTAAAATTTATTTAATACAAAATATATACAAATTTTTTTTTTGTATAAAAATTTCTTCTATAGAAAATTTTTGTATAAAAATTTCTGCGATAGAAAATAATTGTTTTTCCAAATTTCTTTTATAGAAAATTTTTTATATCAAAAATTTTGAATTTAAAATTCTTCTTTAAATTTTTTTTCTGTATAAAAATTTTCTTCTATAGAAAATATATTTTTTTAATATTTTTTTTATAGAAAATTTTTAGTACTAAAATTTTTTCTTTAGAAATTTTTTTGTATCAATATTTTTTCTATAAATTTTTTTTACAAAATTTCTTTTTTCCAAAAATTAAAATTTTCTGTATCAGAATTTTTTTTATTAAAATAGTATTTGGATTTTAAAATTTTTTGTACAAAAAATTCTCCTATAGAAAATAATTTTCTTCCAAATTTCTTCTAAAGAACATTTTCTGTATTGAAATTTCTTCTTTATATAATTTTTTGTATTAAAATTTCCTCTTAAGAAAATATTTTTTATCGAAATTTCTTCTATAATATTTTTTTCACAAAATTTCCTTTTTCTTAAAATTTAAATTTTCTTTACCAAAATTACTTCCAAAGAATAGTTTTTAGTTTAAAAATATTCTATAATTTTTTTTCGTGTAAAAATTTATTTTTTAGAAAATATTTTTTTTTTTTTTCACATTTCTTTTATATAAAATTCTTTGTCTTGAAATTTCTTCTTTCGACAATTTTCTGTATCAAAACTTCTTCAATATTATTATCTAAAATTTAAAATTTTCTTTTATAGAAAAGTTCTTGGATTCAATATCCCTTTTAATTTTTTTTTCCAAAGAAATTTTTTTTTTTAAATTCCTTCTATGGAAAACTGTCGGACTCAAAATTTTTTTCTAATTATGATTTTTATTAAAACTTTTCCTAAAAAAAATCCAGCCTTAAGACTTTAAGTATAAATTTGTGCTCTTAAAATTGTTTCTACGTACAAATTTTTGGTCTTGAAAATTTTTAATTATCAAAATTTTTCGGTCTTAAAATTTTCTTGACATAAAAAATATTGAAAAATCTTTAGTCATCGGTCTTAAAATATTTACTGAATAAAAATTTTCGATCCTTAAATGTTTTCTATTCAAAAATCTTTGGTATTATAATTTTAGCTGCATTTTTTTTTCTATAGAAAAATTTTGGGTCTTTATATTTTTGCTAAAGAAAAATGTTCTGTCTTAAAATTCTAGTTATAAATAAATTTGATCTCTTAAAATTTTTTATAATTATGTGATCGTGAATTAAACACAGACAAGTTTCTAAGCATTTTTTGAAATACTTGATAAGGCTACATCCTAATCTTTACTATAGACTAAGTCTGTTTTGTACCACAGCGATGATTTGATTGCATCGACTTATACTTCTCGTATTTCTAGTAACTTAATCGATACTCTTATTAAGTCAAATTTTCCACACATTTACTTAATTAAGAAATAATAAAAATACACAGTTTAACGAGATACTAACTAAAATTTTTTCCACTAAAACATGTTTTAAAATTTAGTATCGACTACCATAGAATTATTCTAATTTGTCTCCACTAAAATGAATTCTTCAAATTTAATAAAACCGTCATCAGATTTATGCCTCGGTTTTTGAATACATTATGAAAAAACAAAATATCATCTTTTAAATAACAATTTAATTCCTTTTGTTTTCTGTTCTAAAAGAAATATTTACATGATTCGTAACACAAGAATGACTAAGAAATTTTTTCGAAAAGAAATAAAATTTTCTTTAATATTTTTGTGTAACCATTTTAACATTTAACTCATTTTTTAAGTTCAGCCACAGAATAAATGAGTGAATCGAAAGGTTTAAAGACGCTTGTTGAAGTCTTTATGGGTTTTTTGATGTTTTCGGCATGATAAGAGTTTTTTATATTTTTTTTCAAATTTTTGAAAACAACGGTCAAAGAAATTATACCAAAGGCAGCCAAAAATTATTAAAAAGAAATTCATTTTAGAAAAAACTCAAGAAATTGTTGTTGCTTTTAAAAAACATAATAATTATTTTTGTGTTTTTGCTTTTTCTTCATTTAACTTCTTCCACTAATTTAATATAAATTACTGTCTCCAGAACTCTCAGAAATAGATAAAAGTTCTTATTACTTTTCTTTGGCTTCTTAAAATATTTTCATAATTTCAATTCAAAACGATTTGAAAATTTTGATAAATGAGTTTTTAGTTTTGTTTTCTTTGTTCATTTTTCTTATCTCCCAAAAAGATAAAAAAAAATTAAAAATTTATAAATTATTTTGTTGATAGCTTTGATATCTTAAGTAATTATTCCTTTTGGGTGTACAAAGTTAAAAAATTATTTATAATTACTCTCGACTGGCTTTTGTTGTAAAAAATATGTGGGAATTGTTTATTTGAAGAACCAAAAGGTTAAAGTCAAAATATTTTAACAGTAGAGATAATTAAGATTATCTGAGTTTCTCACACTTATTTCATTCTGAATTCGGTAAACAATTCTAGTTTTCATTTTTGTTTAGATCGGAGCCGTTTAGCTCTACAGCACAATGTGCGAACATTTACGAATGAGCTTTTGAGCTTTCACACCGACACACTATGTATGATCGAGAAGCAACCCGTTCACACTTACATAAAATTGTATTTGCAAAGTCAGTGGTCCACTCCAAGTCAGTGCTGCCAGATCAGAATTTTTGCTCGATTACATGAAGAAAAATGCAAATATTAATGTAATTGTTTTCGGACAGGTCTAGTTTAGATCTTGGTTCGCTTCTATGTTTTATTTTAGGCTCAGTTCTAAAAGCTCTTCTGAGTTTAAATTTAGTTCTGTTCCAGTTCTGTTCTAGTTCTGTTCTAGTTCTGTTCTAGTTCTGTTCTAGTTCTGTTCTAGTTCTGTTCTAGTTCTGTTCTAGTTCTGTTCTAGTTCTGTTCTAGTTCTGTTCTAGTTCTGTTCTAGTTCTGTTCTAGTTCTGTTCTAGTTCTGTTCTAGTTCTGTTCTAGTTCTGTTCTAGTTCTGTTCTAGTTCTGTTCTAGTTCTGTTCTAGTTCTGTTCTAGTTCTGTTCTAGTTCTGTTCTAGTTCTGTTCTAGTTCTGTTCTAGTTCTGTTCTAGTTCTGTTCTAGTTCTGTTCTAGTTCTGTTCTAGTTCTGTTCTAGTTCTGTTCTAGTTCTGTTCTAGTTCTGTTCTAGTTCTGTTCTAGTTCTGTTCTAGTTCTGTTCTAGTTCTGTTCTAGTTCTGTTCTAGTTCTGTTCTAGTTCTGTTCTAGTTCTGTTCTAGTTCTGTTCTAGTTCTGTTCTAGTTCTGTTCTAGTTCTGTTCTAGTTCTGTTCTAGTTCTGTTCTAGTTCTGTTCTAGTTCTGTTCTAGTTCTGTTCTAGTTCTGTTCTAGTTCTGTTCTAGTTCTGTTCTAGTTCTGTTCTAGTTCTGTTCTAGTTCTGTTCTAGTTCTGTTCTAGTTCTGTTCTAGTTCTGTTCTAGTTCTGTTCTAGTTCTGTTCTAGTTCTGTTCTAGTTCTGTTCTAGTTCTGTTCTAGTTCTGTTCTAGTTCTGTTCTAGTTCTGTTCTAGTTCTGTTCTAGTTCTGTTCTAGTTCTGTTCTAGTTCTGTTCTAGTTCTGTTCTAGTTCTGTTCTAGTTCTGTTCTAGTTCTGTTCAAGTTCTGTTCTAGTTCTGTTCTAGTTCTGTTCTAGTTCTGTTCTAGTTCTGTTCTAGTTCTGTTCTAGTTCTATTCTAGTTCTGTTCTAGTTCTTTAGTCCATACCATTTTTACCTAATTAATGCTTTATCATTTCAAAGGAATTAAATTTAATTATCTGTTATTCTAAATCCCCTCTTGTAAATGTCTTTTAAATGTTTGAATAAGTCTTGCTTACTTTTGTGACTAGTGGCTTTTCCTTAACTCTAATAATTCATTTTCATTAAACCTAAATCTCAAGTCCACATGCTTCTGCTGCATTTTGCTTCATTGCTTGGGTTTCCTGCGCTTCTCTGAAAGAAGCAGCTTAAACTTATCTTGACTTATATTAAATTGTAATTTTATTAGCATAACATAAAAGCTCTTGGCATGTTATTAATATAACTTTAGCATATCACTAAAGTTTAACTGGCAACTGAGCTCACATGCCTTTTTGCAGCTTTTTCCTCTACGAGGATAATAAACACAATAAGAGAAATAAATGGAACTAAAACAAAGCTCTGGCTAAATACTTGTGCTTTTGCAGTAGAAGTTCTATAGAATTTGTATAAGACTTAATATAAAGTTCTATATAAAAAATTATAATTCTTAATCTTAAGCTTGTATTGTAAGCATTAAACTACTAAGAAAGATTTTTTTATATAATATTTTTGCATACATCTAGAGAATGGCTTTAAATGTGTACAAAGTTTTTATTTTCATTTTGATATCCTCCACATCTCGGTCTTCTTCTGAGACCCATATAATGAATTTGGCGTGGGTTGTTAAGCATTTGTTGGCTTACATTTATAATGTAGAATCTAGACGAAGAAGTTTTAGAGACATGCATTCATGTATTTGGTTTTTATTCATACAAATGTGAGATACTTTTTTCTATAATAAAGGCCCATTAACTATATTATTTTTTGCCTTACTGATATATTTTCTAGGCACAGTGGTTTCAAGTTATGGCTTTACAAGTCGGTAGCTTTCTTTAAGTTTTTACCTTAAGATGATTAATCATTTAATTGATTAATAAATTATAAAATTTGTATGTAAAATAGTTTAGGATATTTTGTTTTCATATGACTCATTGAAGATATGGGATATAATGTGGTATTAAAATATTGAATCAATAGCTTAAAACTTCAACTACGAAAGAAAAGATAGAGAACTAAACAAGTGCAAAACAAATGAATATTAAAATAAAACACGATTTTTTAAAGTCTTGGTTTAATTTGAATCTTTAGTGTATTTTTTCTGCTTTTATTTTTACTGTGCCATTATTTTATTCTTCTCCCCTTTTTTTTATTATTTTTGCCAATTTTTGCTTATTTTACTCTAAACTATTATAGCTTTTCCCCACTTTTGTCTATTCTACTTGGCGTCATTGTTGTCTTTATATGGCATTTTACAATTTAATATTATTAAAGCCTTTTGCATTTATCGATACTCGAAACTCCATTTTTTTCAAGACTTCCTTATTTAGTTTAAATTATTGTTAAACAAACAATCAAAAAATATAAAAACATAAAATTTTATTACCATTTTTTCCACAATATTTACACTTTTAACAAAAAAAGACTTAATAATACTCGTAAACAATTCAAAAATAATAATCTTTGATTATTTTGTTCAAAACCATAATAATAATGTTGATATGCTAACGGAAAAAAATAGTATATTTTAACCAAAATATTACAAAAGATTTAATTTATATATAGAAAATCAGAGATAAAACCGCTAGATTTTTCACAGATAACAGTAAAGCCTTAATAGAAAGACATTAGAAAAAAATGAAACTGGAACACATAAAACACCTTAAATTTAAATAATTACTTTTGTTTAACTCTAGTGTTTTAGATTAACCAAAAACTAAAAATTAAAATACATCTTAAAATTATAAGAAATTTTTTTTATTATCTTTAAGTCTTATTGCTCTTTAGGTTGATTTATTAAACCATAAACATTTAGGGTTTTTGGAAAAATTTTCTATTCTATTCTTTTTCTTCCCTCAATCTTGGACTAATATGTTACAATTTATAAATTTATTAGTTGTCGTAAATAACTGTTAATCACTAGCATAACATGCTGGAGATCTCATATCTACTCCAACACTTTAATAAACTATTAAACTACGAGTCAGTTGTCAGTTGGAAAGGTTTATATTTTTATGACTTTATAAGGTTTAATATTGATGAAAATGATAGTTTTGAAAATTTTTGGAAAAATTTTAATTTGAAAAAATATCATAAAATTTATACGAAACAAAAGACTTAAGAAACAAGAGTTTTTTAGTACTATTTTTAAAAATATATAAAAAAAGTTTTAAAAATGATTTAAATTTGAACATATGCAGATATAGAACAGAAGAGACAAGAGAGCATTATACCAAAATAATATATACACCTGTACCTCGGCTTACGCTGATTCAAATTAACTCTTTTTTTAGATTAAAAAAATTACTGATATTTACTTTTATTAAACTTTTTTACTCTTTAGGAAATAAAGTAAGACATTTGTAAATTAAAAAGCGAACGAGCATCCACAAAATTTTTCTGAAATTATTACCTCAACGCCATATAACATTGACCAGATACATATTAAGAAATTGCCTCAGAGGACCTTTCATACATATACAGATTCTTTATTGTAGTAATGCTTCTGAGTATCATATTATAAAGCCGTAGGTAATTGGTAAAGTTAAACGACGAATATTGTCTAAAGGTTTGAATATTAATAATCTACCCTTTAATTGAAAGCCAATAAAAGAACCGCAACATTGTTCAATGATTGGTTCAATAACATTTTCGTGTCAGATATGAAAAAGTATTTAATCAAAAAGGGCTACCATTTAAATTTTATCTAGCTCATTAAAATGTTGAAGTTACGTTTTTACCTCAAATATGACTTCTTTGCTGCAAGCCTTAGAATAAGGAATAATTTCGACTACCTACTAAAAATTCATTCAGATACATTTTAGATCATGTGAAAAATAAAGGAACTCTTTCAACTATTGATGCCTATAAAAAATGTGCAATATTGGATTGTTTCAGGTCATTATTTATAGTCGGATTCGCTTTACGCGGTTCTTCCATATAAAAATATTTGATTCGATTTACGCGGTTTTTCTAGAAACATATCTACCGCGTAAATCGAGGATCAGGTGTACTCGTATTTAGTTGATTTTCAATAGATTTTATATTAAAAGCTTTTAAATTAAATATCCTCTGTCTCTGTCTCAATTTTGCAAAAAAGTGAGCATTTTCCCATGCTAATATCTTGCAAACCGTTCAAAATTTTGAACTTTCTGAGTGAAAGTTGAAGCTTTTGCCATAAAAGATAAAAAAACTTCATCTTCTTAATCAATATCGCAGAAAAAAAACTTAAAGCAAAAGATTATTTTTTGTTTAAGCAAAGACAAAACAAATGAAATCAAAAAATTGCTTACTTTGGCGGCTACCTTAACGGTATTTAGAACCATTCTTGGGAAGTTTATATGTTTTACAAAGTTGTTTACTTAGATCTTAGGTACATTTTTCTAGTTTATTGTTTCCTTAAGTTTTGAATCGTTTGATACCTATAGATCTGAACAGGGGAAAAGAGGCCACAAATCTTTAAGGGCCCATATGAAGTGCACAACTTGGGATAAAACTAGGAGACACGGGTCATTTGTGACTGCATTTGGAATGCATTGTATAAAAGCTTAAAGTTGTATTTTAACCCCTCATCTGTTGTTGCGCATTAAAGACAGTGCATTGATTCCTTATCACTATATATATATATATATATATATATATATATATATTACCTCGAGCTACTAATGGCTCAAACCTTGTCGGAACAGACATCAAAGCAAACGGTGGGAGAACTAAAGGATTGTAGAAAAAAAATCATAATCATGACATTATTAAATGATTTTGCTAACTCTGTATCATGATATCATTTCTGTACCAGCACAGAAATTGATGTGGAAAATGGTCCTCCATATCCTAGTAGAAGTTAAAAGAACCTAAAGATGTATTTCGTTTGGAACTGGAACAATCATTTTTTGATTCAAAGTATTGTCCATCGCCGTTTACTACTTTCTTCCGTTTTTCAGGCAGCGCATGAATTATGTGTTGAATAAAGTGCTTATCGATCCAATTTGTTTACTTCTTCATTAGAAAAAAGAAACAAGTCACTAAATAAAAAACATGATCTCGACGTCAATATCGCCGTTCTGAGTCTTAGCCGCAGAAAATTTAAAAGTCCTGCAAGGTACGAGAAATAAGCTATAATACAGATACAAGTCGACCAATATTTTAATGGTACCCACGATCTATTTATATCGACTACCACCTACTTTTATAAACATCTATTAGAAGACGGCTAAAGCAAAGTTGTACATTTAATACGAAAATGTCTTATCCAAACAGACTCACTTTCCAAAATCTAAGTGTGGTGACAAAATTTATCAAAGGCTTATTTTGTTTATCTTTCATCTGAACTGTGGACACTGACCACCTCGTAACTGCGTTAACATCCTTTTAAGTAGATACCTAACATCTGCAGCGAGTTCTCCCATTAGAACTATAAAAATATGGGTTAACGTCGGGCTAGTAACTCACTCCTAAAAAAAGGTAACTATGAAAACGCTTAACTTAGAATCAAAACGGTCCAATAATGTTAAAAGAGGACATCTAAAACTTCAATTTAAAGACTAAGCAGAGAAAAATCTTCCAAAGCTTGGCCTGCGTAATTGGAGATCGAAGCGAATGGATTTCTAAAATATGCTCATCTTTTGACCTTAACAGGCTGTAAATATAAGAATATATATATAATATTAGTAAGTAAGTTATATGTGGAAAAAACATTCTAATGAATGAAACCAAGAGTCCCTTTGCTTCACTGGTAGTCAAGGATAACAGAAGAAGTAGAATCACCTTAAAACTAAGGTATTATGTGGTCCGCCTTGGTTGACAGTAATACATTTTTATTTATTTAATATAATTAATTTTTTTATATAAGTAAATTATTATTTTCCTTTAGATCAAACAAAAGACTTAAGAAACAAACATTTTTTTTGGGCTAAAAACGAAAAGTACTGGGAAATATTTAAAAATTTCTTTGCAATTTCTTTAAAGTTGATCTATGCCTCAATTTATCTAAACTTTTTTATATATATTTATTATCTATATTTCTCATCGTTTCTTTATCAAATACCAATAAAACCAACATTTCATAACCTTAATCTTCAAACCTTTAGCATTTTCCTTTTTAATCATATATTCAAATGGCATGTTTGCAAGTCAAGCGCCGTGGTATAGCAGGTTAGTCATTCGCCTAGCATACCAGAGGTCCCAAGTTCAATACCTGGCCAGACCCACTTGAAAAGATAAATTTTCAAAAAAGAAACGGTTCATCTGATAGCTCAGCTAGCCACTGGTTATTGAGTATTAGGTTATGTAAAACATTTCTAACGAATGCATTTGCCATTCAGAGCCGCATTAAAAATGTTGTACCCTTTTAATGAGTCTAAAAATAGAATCGGATGCAGCTTATTGTCTGAAAGAAATACATTTCGTTGCAATTGAAGTGTCGTGGGAATCATGTATGTATGAATGTTTGTTAATTAATAAAGCTTTATAACTAAATATATCAACCTGCCATAAGGGTAGCATGTGGTCCGCCTTGGTGGACTGTAATGCTTCTATATTTGTTTCAATTTAAAGATATTTACTTAAAAACATTTGTTATATTATGAAGTTCTTTTATATCAAACAAAAGACTTAGGAAACAAACTTTTGTTTTTGCTAAAATTAAATAGTACTGGGAAATATTTGACATATTTTAAAAATTTCTTTGGAAGAACTTAAAGTTGATCCATAACTCAATTTATCTTATCTTTTCAAATTATCTCTTAAATATTTCTCATCCTTCTTTAATCAAAGACTAATCAAATACTAATAAAAACCAACATTTCATAACCTCAATCTCCAACCTTTAGCATTTCTCCTTTCAATCAAATCTTGTTACAAAAAAAATATATATATATATTTACCGTTGACTATTAAATTATATTATCCGGATTCCGCAAATAACTAGAAACTCTATTACAGTTTTTCCTTATAAACAGAAACATATAATTATAACAATTAGAAAGATATAAAGAAATCTTTATTATAAACTTGAGCAGAACTGAAGCGAGAAGGTAAAACCACTAGACATTTCACAAATAAATATTTGTAATATAAGAAATTTTTAGACTTCAACTTGTGACACCACATATCAAGGCAACATTTTTGACACTTCTCAATGACATGCTTGAATGCATGATTGTTTATTTAGTTGGATGATCTTAGAGCTTGATCATCATAAAAAAAACACAGAAAGAAATTTGCGATGACTGATGGCACCATCATCTAGTAGATTGAAATTAAAAAATAAAAAATAAATAAAAACAGCAAATGTTATAATGAACGCGAAAGAAATGCTGGATTTACCACTTTTTTCCCACAACCACATTCTTTTGGCTAAACTAATAATAAAAGAAGTTAAGAAAAACCTGTCATATCTTAAACCTAAAGATATTCGAACACAAATATTTTATAGAAAATAAAACTAAAATAAATTTATATATAATTTTTAAAAACTATTTCTCTAAAGTTTAAAATAATTACTTAAGAATTCTGTTAAGTTTTCAAAGATTTAATTAATATTATTTTTTTACAACAATATTTTAAATTAAATTTCTAAATATTTAATCGTGCTGTCAATTAAAGTTTTATGCTTGTTGTTAATGTTGACTGCTTGCTTTAGTTTAATTCCTATTATTTTTATAGTTAATAGTTAATTTCTGTGTTATTGTATTTTTCAATTCTAGATCCTTTTCGGTTTTGTTAATGTGGCTATTTGTGGCTGTGGTTTAATTTCAGTTAAGTCTCCTTCCATTTTTTTTCATGCCACAAAAAATCGCCAGTCAACATTAACATTTAAGCATATTATACTAATATATAAGTATGTATGTTAAATATTGTTGTTGCATTTGCTCTGTGTCTTGTAGCTGCTGAGCTGATCTTTTGAGTTCCTCTTGTGGTTGCTTGCAACATGCGGTGCATGTGTGTCTGCTTGACTAACTGCCTGCATGCATTTCTGTTCAAATTTTTATCATCACATTTTTACATTTCTGTGTGTCGTTTTTTATTTCTTTACTCTTTTTTAAGATGTGTGTGTGTGTGTTTGTTGTCTTTTGGTATTGGTGTGGAGGAAAGTGACATTCTTTGGTTGATTAAGGAAGACTAGCAAATTAATTTGGAAATGACTAGAGAGCCATGTAAAATTTTATAATTATTTTATTTGTTGGCAATTAGTGAATTATTTGGAAGAAACATTTCCAGGTGGTGAAGAATTTCCAAATTAAAAAAATCCTAATTATGACAAGATTTAAACACAATGTAACAAAAATGATTCATTAAATATTGGTTTAAAAGCTTTTTTTTATTAGGATCAGCACTCAGGGGATGACTCCTACTTATCCATTATCAAAATTGAACCAAAAATTATTCAAATAAAAGCTTTGTATATAAAGGCCTTTAATATCAAATTCTTTATTTGCATTTAATTTCTAGTTGGCAATTTTAAGCTTTTATAATTTTATTAAAAGTCTTTACATAAGAAACTCTTTTCAATAAAAAAATCAAAAATTGTTCTTTTAAGCTTGTCTTGTAAAAGCTTTAAGAAAGTTATTCCATTAAGATCTTTTCTAAAAACTTTTTTAGTGAAAGCCTAAAATTAGAAATGCTTCATTAGCAAAGCAGCTTTTGTTATAAAAAGCACAAAAAAGAAGCATTCTTTAGAAAAGCTCCTTTGGGAAACGATTTTGTTTACAAATAGTACTTCCTGAATAGCTTTTTTAGAGAGCTCCGTTTTTGTTTGGAAACCCTTATTAAAAAAAGTTTCTAGTAAAGTATTTTTATTTAAAAAAGCTTGTATAGTTGAAAGTTTTACTAAAAAAAGCTTTTTTTTGAAGAAAAGCTTCTCAAAAAAAGTTTCGTTAAGAAAGATTCTCTTATAAAAGCTTCTACTTTAAAAAGTTCTTAAATTAATATTTTATTTTATAAATGTTTTTTTCTTTCTAACATTTTTTTAAACTTTTAATCAATTTTTTGATCAGAAACATAAGAAATTCTATTAATAAGTTTCAAAAAAAAGCTTTTTTTTTTATTATTAAATAAATATTGAATACAATTTCATATTTGAGGCCTCAGCGCCTTATAGGCTTTACAGAGGCTATAGCATGGCATTACATGATACTATGTATATATATTAACAATATTTATGTTTTATAATAAAAAAAAATAAACTTAATTTATAAAAAGAAGTGTTTCCAAACTATTTAATAAATATGATTTTATTTCATGTTTAAATGATGAAATAATTGAAATATTTTTAATTCTAATTAGTAAGTTATTATATTCACTAGGTCCAGAGTATGAAATGCGTTGTTTTGTTAAATCAATGCGACATCTTGCAATTTGTAAATTGTATGCTTCTCTTGTATTTCTATTCGTTCTTAATATATTGTTATGAAATTTTTTAGATTTTGGACTAAAACCTTTAATTGATTTAAATACATATAGTAGCATCCGCTGTTTATATAAGCCTCGAATAGGCTTTGGTACTAAAAAAATAAAATCCTTTGCAAAAATAAGTTTCTAACCTCATCTTAAAAGTAATCATAACAAATATCTTTTTTCACTTAAAGTATTCAGGCGAAAAACTTTTTCGTAAACCTACAAAAAGCTAATCATTTACACAATATCTCTTTGAACATATGTTATTTTTAAACTTTTTTTTTATTTTACATTTCCATTAAAAAACTTTTATTCAAAAATAGTCTACTATTAAAAGTTCTTGCTAAAAATAGGCATTTTAAACTTCTTTTTCTTATTTTATATTTTTATAAAAAAGCTTTTACATAAAAATGCCCAACTACTGAAATCTCATGCTATTTTGAATTTTATTAAAAAGCTTTTACATAAAATTACTCTACTATTAAAAGCTCTTGCTCTTCGAAAGTTCTGGCTTAAATAATTTCAAGTTTTATCCACTTTTTTTTTAATTTTTTTATACAAAGGTTTAATATTTTAATAATAAAAAATATTAACTTTTGTATAAAGAATTTTTCTGTTAATAACTCAAATAATAATAATGTGCAAAGATAAAAGCTCTTCGATAGAACAAAACTTTCTGTTAGTTTTTTACTAAATAGCTTTCTCCAAAAAAGCTTTTATTTGACATTTTATGCTAAAAGTTTTAAGTACATCCCCTTTGATAAAAGCTTTTAAATAAATCTTAGTCATAAGCTTTTCCATAACTAATCTCTTTATTTTTATAAAATTATTCTTTATACAATTTATATGAAAGCTCTCACATTAAAATTCTTCTAAAGTGTAATAACTAAAGCTCTCATATTTATTAAACAAAACTTTTTAAGTAAACAATTGAGAACTTTAAAGATTATAGATTTTAGACGCTTTTTAAAACTTCCGTAAAAAGGCCTATTAATTTATTAAAAGCTTCTAGATTAATCTATATTATATACTTTTCTGAAGCTAATCCTACAACTCAGTTATTTTTGATACAATTAAATAAATAAATAAGTTTAACAACTAAATAGGAAAGTTTTCAAGCAAAGCTTTGAAGAATTTCTAGGTTTAAAAGTTTTTTAATACAAATTTTACATAATACATTTTCTCTTTTAAAAAATTTCCTACCCTTTCTTTATAAAACCTTTCGTATTGCTTTTTCGCAGATAGTCTTTTCTATTGAAAGCACTACACAAGAAATAGATGCAGTTGAAAGCTTTACATAATATATTTTTTTTTGTATATTCAAAATATTATCACTAAAGCTTTTAAAAGCTTTTTATTTTAAATTTTTTTTAAATTAAAATCTTTATGCAAAGCTTCTCATTCGAAAGACTATCTATTAAACTTTCCCATAAAAAGCCCTTCTACTTACCGTTTTCAATAAAAAAAGCCTTTTAATTAATGATTTTTTAGAATATAGTTTATAAGCACGATCTACAGAAATATCTTTTTATAAAAAACAATTTTCTTAAAGCTTTTTTATAGAACAATTATTTTGCTGAAAGCTCTCATATTAATTTTTTTTTCGACTGCTTAACAAATCTTTTATTGCCAGGATTTCTTAGTCAAGCTTGTCTTATGTGACAAAAAAGGCTTAAAAAGTAAACATTATTAAAGCCATTTCGTGAAAAAAGTTTCAACTAAAAAGGCTTTAAGAGCTGTAATTTTTTTTATTAAAAAACCTTTTAAAAAAAGTAGCTTTAAATAAAAATACTTTTAAATGGGAACCATTATTATGAAAAGCTCTTGTATAAAAGCTTTATGTAATAAATCTTTTAGGAAAGTCTTTATAAGAAAACTTTTTGAATAGCAATATAGCAATTCTGGAAGCTTCAAGAAATAATTTTAGAGAAAAATTATTCCTCTTAGAAATTGTGAAAGCTTTTATTGTTTCAAAAATATTTTTATACAAAATTTACATTAAATAGATTTTTAAAGTTAAATTGGCTTTTATAATAAATTTTATATCAAAAATCATATAAAAGAGGACCCCTATTATGAAAGCAGTTAATTTTAAAGCTTTACAGAGAAAATATTTTTCAATAAAAACGGTTTTGAAAAAGTTTTTCATAAAAACTTTAAACAACGATTTCAACAAAAACCTCTATATGGAAAGCATCTTTCAATAAAAAACTTAACAATAAAAAGTTTTCCTTGAGAAACTATTGAAAGCTTCTATGGATTATTTTAAAGCTTTTCAAATATATTTCGTGTTTAAAGATTCCTTATAAAAATATTTTTTCCAAAATAAATTAAGTGGATAAAGACACATTGAAAAACATATAAAAGCACAAACAAATATACATTTCATGAGCACTTTTGTGTGCCTCAGCTTTTTCTCATTGGATAATCGTCTAAATTAGTTGTTTCCGAATTGGAGTACAAAAGCGTTTATATTCACTTTTTTATGGGATTTTTCAAAACTACCATACGGCAAATTAATGTAGGGAAATGCAACATCTTTACATTATAGAGTCTTTGTTTAAATATTTTTTACAAAAACCTCAATCAACTTTTACCCCTCTCTACTATAAACCAAAAATTTTCCATTTAGCTTTTCATTTAAATATTTTCTTGAGATGCTCTACCCAACGCTCTAGTCATCCAAATGAAAAGTTTTTTTTTTATTTTAAAAAATTTAACAAAAAAAAATGAAAGAAAAACTGAAACAGCTAAGCAATCTAATGTGAGTGTTTTTCATATTTTTGATTTAACACCTCATGTTTTTAAGCCATATTTTCAACCTCTTCTCCTTTAAAAAAACACCAGCAACAGCCAAAACGAACAAAAAAGACTTGAATGCACTCGAAAAACTATGTTCAAACAAATAAAAACAAAAAAAAATTAAATATATTTTTCTTCCATATAACCATGTTTGAATGCATGTAGGCTCTGTCTTTTTTATGGAATAAATGAATAGATGACGTTACGTTGTGTCTGTCCCAACCAAAGTCCGTCCATTCTTTCGATATGACTGACCGTCCGTCCATACGCCTGTCTTTTATTTTCGTTTATTTTTATTTTAGTTTTATTTTCAATTTATTTGTAATACTGGTTTTTTTAGTTTTTGCCAACTCAAATAGATAGAAATTGTACACAAAACTAAAAATATGTACAACTATGAATAGTTTGTCTTTTTTTTCGTTTCATCTGTTGCTGCAGCAGTTATTCTGCTGTTGCTGCTGCTGCCATGCTTCATTGCTGGCAAGTGCATATGGTTTCCGTTTGTAAAATTCAATTCAATTCAGATACAGATATGTTGTATTCGTAGTCTAAAAATCCCATATTCTTCTGCTCTTTACAATTCTGGCAATTTTGTATTACACTTTTATTTGTATTTGCAGTTTTTTTGTCGAGTTCTATAATTTCATTATTATTATAAACGTTTTTTTTTGTGTGTTTTGCGACTGATCTTGGCATACCGCAATATTGTGTTTGTTAAATTTTATTCCGTCTGTCCTTTTATTCTTGTCGCTTTGTATTTGTTCTTATGTTTAAAGTATGTTTATTTAGTTTGTTGGATATTTCCTTTTTTTTGTGTGTAATTTTTTTTCATATTGATAAGATATGAAATTTAAGTTTGTTGATCTATCTTTTTTAATGCCTTGGATTGCATGTTCAAGTGGCAATTTCAGGTGGGCTCTGTGGTCTCATTTCTACGGCAGTAATGTTAATTTTAATGATACCCGTATATGTTAGTTAGATATGGCAATTATGATGCGTTAATCTTTGAGCCATAATAAATGAAGATGGAAAATGTTGCAAATTGTACAGAAAATTTATAATATAAGAACAAAAATATTGTCTAGATATATTTAAACTAAATAATTAATGGTAGTTTTTTCTGGTTTTTAAGATTTTTTTTCTTAAATAATAACTATATAATTAGTTTCAGAAGAGATGTCTCTTGTAAAAGTTGGAGTTTACAGTTTTAGTCAAGTTTGTGTCTTAAGTCTTTTGTTTTTTCTTCCTTCTTTATATTGATTATTATGTTATATTTACGCTTATGTTCTTTAAATTGTTTTAAATTTATTTTAAATTGTTTTCCAGGAATCATTTAGGTTGCATGCAATAATTTTTTTACTTTGTTATATTTTGTTTAGTATAAATTTTTGCTTATATTAAAATGACAACCTAGTCTTCGGTGTTTAAACTACAATAAATATTAAAAAGACATTAATTAAGCAATTATTATTTTTTAAACTTCCTGTTGAGTTATTTTTAAGCTTTATCGATGGGAATGGTATAATATTTTCTAAATTTTTCTTAATTGTTTGAAATCAAGTCTCAATGAAAAAGAATTCTTAAAGTATGAAATTTATTGTATATAAAATTCAAATCGGAACTAAGAAAATTTGTTATAGATTTTAAATGTCGGGGAAAACCTAAATATGAAGACGATTCCACATACGGATATTTTATGAATTATATACCTTATTTTCTTAACAATATCTACTGGCCAAGTGAACACAAGCAAAGAGCTCTAAGAGATGAAAGTGTATTACATATAAAAGTTCGAGATTAACTTTATTTCGAATAACCTTATTTCGCTAGAGCACATATTCAAGTAATGGGTTCTTCGGAAAGTTACCAGATAATACAGTTAGTAATCAACAGAAAAGTGTCACAATAACGCTATACTAGACATTACATATATAAGCTTGAAATTATGATACTTCCAGGAAGATGGCAAATTATTTTTTTATACCCTTTACCACCATAGGTGGAAAGGGTATTATAAGTTTGTGCTGATGTACGTAACGCATAGAAATACTTGTCTTTGACCCACCTTTTAGTATACCAATAGGCTTAGAATCACTTTTTGAGTCGATTTAGGACGTCAGTCCGTCCGTCCGTCTGGCTGGACCCCCATGTAAACCTAGTAATCAAACTACAGGTCGCAATTATAAAGATAATTTAATGAAATTTGCAAAAATCATTTGTTTGTTAATGGGATCATGGCTTTTGAAATTCGTTAAAATCGGTCCATTATTTTTGGTACGTCCCATAGGTCCTACTTCCTGGAATTGATATATTGGCGACAAATATTAATATTTTTTCATGAAATTTAAAACAGATACTGCTTATGTAAACCTTAATCACTGTTTTAAATTTTGAAATTCTGAAATCCGTGCACATTTGACCATAGCTCCCATACAAACTCTTTTTTAAAAACGCATTAAATGAGACAAAAATCACTAAAACGCTCATAAATCAAAAGATAATGAGATATATTTGCCAAATTTCGAGATAATCGGTTCTCATTTGACCCTAGCTCTCATATAATTCCAATTGTCGGAAATAGCTTAAATATATAAGTTTTTCGAAAATTTTTGTAAGATGGCAAAATTTTGCAAATATTTGTCTTTGTACAGGAAAAATAACACCCTTGACCTTAATGGTGAAGGGTATCGTGTGATCGGGCTTGACCGACTATAGTACTTTCTTACTTGTTTTTCGTATGGAACCTACATATGCATATACATTTTGATGGAACTAAGACAAAAGGTTATGGGAAGGAGTATAGAGGAGGTAGTGTTTATGGATACTCAATTTGTACCTTTGGTTATCGCAATTAAAATTAAAGACTGATGCTGGAAGTTTATTCTACATTCATGATGTGCGGCTAAAAATCGAGTTTTCTCTACTGTGCTTTGTGCGATCTACAGGAACATCGACTGCAAAGAAATGAGCCCTTGGTTAATTTCGTGTGCGACGAAGAAATGTATGAGTTTCAGGAATAAGAACCCAAATTTCGTTTAAACACACACCATTATAGTAGCAATGGGACAGTAAAACGCAGCTCATATTACATCGATGCTCCAATGAGTCAATAGACTTGGCTACCCTACTGGGCAAAAAGCTCCAAAATAATCTTTAAAGCATCGTTCCATATAGTAGAATTGTATTCCATAAAAAGAATATCAAGAGTTTCTGATTTCACTATATATCTGTGCATCGATTTAGTTGGTACTCGGTTTAAGCGGATTCGAATTCACGCGGTTTTTTTAATCCAAATTGACATTTTTGGAACTTTTAGGTAATAAATAAAGGATGGTGGATATTGCCGAGTTTTGTTAAATGAACAATAAAACTTACACGTATTTTGAAAGCCAATAATAGAACCGCAATATTGTTTGATGAGTGGTTCCATAACATTATCGTGCCAGATGTGAAAAAGTATTTAATAAAAAAAAGCGCTACCTTGAAAAGTTTATCTAGCTTTTGATAATGCACCAGGACATCCTCATAACTTGCAGCATGAAAATGTTGAAGTAGCGATTTTACCTCCAGATATGACTTCTTTGCTGCAAGCCCTAGAATAAGGGATAATTTCGACCGTAAAGGCCCTGTATTCAAAAAATTCATTCAGATATACTTTATATCATGTGGAAAATGAAGGAACTCTTTTAGTTATTGATGCCTGGAAAAAATGTACAATGTTGGATTATATAAATGTCGGATTCTCCATATAAAAATATTTGATTCGATTAACGCATTTTTTAGGAACGTATCTACTGCGTAAATTGAGGTGCAGATGTATTTATACTACCCATAATTACAGACGAAGCAATATGGTTCGTAACGCGTTAACTGACCACCTACATTGGATCTTACGAGCATTAAAATCGACCATGTTTGCAAGACCCCGTTTGGAGATTGTGATTAGGTCGGAATTTGGCTTGTCCGTCCGGCTGGCTGGCCGGTTATCCATGTAAGCTTATTATCAATGTACTTTAAAGTTAATTTTATTAAATTTGGCACAGACTCCAAGGACGATCCCATAGGGATGTCTTCCCGGAATAAAGTTTTTGTTCTTTACAGCCACAAATTAAGTTGTATGTATACACGTATACACTCCTTGGGTCAATTTGACTCAATTTTGTTTTTCAAACGCAAAATTTTCCCCTTAAATAATTAGATAAGAATGTGAAACTTTTATTTATCCATTACAGGGACGAAAAATTTTTTCTCCCCCCTCTACATTTCAAAACACGATTTACACACATTTAATACCCTTTGGGTCATTTAAAGCGATATTTCAAGCTTAATTCCATTTTATAATTTTTTTTTTCGCCTATTAAGTTCTCTTCATCATTCAGCCGACGTAAGAGATGATGAACAAAAAAAAACTAAAGCACTACATCATTACATCCAAACTAAAGCTTCAGTTGATGCACTTGACCAACTTGTTGCTAATTACAGATATAAGAGAGACTAAACTATGGCCAGTTGCATTATTTTCAAAAATAATAGATGTATTAGCGTATATCTCCTATGTCATATGGACTTAAACGAATCCTGACTGGACTTCTAATAAAAACTCCAGAAGCAAGCTTTATCTAGTAAAACTTGCAGATCAATGGCGTTTGATATAGTGTAGCACGGAGCACTTCTATTATACTTGTTGCCTTTGGTATCAATAATAATATTTCTCGGCTTATATCGAGCTTCTCCAGAGATCGCTATATACGAGTTGTTATAGATGGGTTCTCTTCAAACGAGTTCAAGATTGATTCAGGGGTACCGCAAGCTCTGTTCTTTCTCCAACTCTATTTCTTATCTTTATAAATGACCTTCTACGTCAAACTTCCAATCCTGTCTACTCTTTTGCAGATGATAGTAATATTTGCCATACATATTCATTCAATCGTAGGCCAAGCCTTCTTGAGGTTGTCAACCCTGCACCGAAACGTCAAACAACATAATTTTTCAGCGCGCATTAATTTTATAAATAAATAATTAATATATATATTTTTTTAAATAAATTAAATTGGTTTTCAAGACGGAATACACATTAAAGCAATATCTATTGATAATATAAAAAAGTAGTTTACCCAGTAAAGTGCTCAATATTGTTTTTGTTCTGTTGAAAAAAGAGGCTATTATCCACCAGTTGGAGCACCACAACATTGCATGGATGTGCCAAAGAGGAATATTCAACAAACTTCTCCGGACATTTTTGATGCTAGATCCCCAAAAAAGTTTTATACATACAGCAGGATGTCCCAAAATGTCGAAACTGCCTCTTCATCTGCTACACTGTCAAACAACATCCGTCCTGCCTCTACAGCACCCAATATGAATTGTTTTTCATGGGATGTGTTTGATGAAAAATTAAGCAATGCACTCGATTTGAAATTGGAAAACGTTGTAAGGAAGGAGGACCTTACAACTATTTCTACAGATATTCAAAATCTACGCCTAGAAAATATTCGTCTACAAAAAGAATTACAATCTGTAAAAGGCAGACTGGAAACAGTAGACAAGGCAAGCAGACGGAACAACATTGTTATAAGTGGCCTAACTAGTAAATTCGTACCACAAGCTCTCAACGAATTCAATCAAATATGTTTGAATTCACTGAAAACTTCTGTCAATGTAGTCGAAGCTCGTCTTATTGCGTCTGGAAAATCATTATTAGTGGCCCTAAACTCTCCATTAGAAGTCAAATCTGTACTTTCTAAACGTCAACTACTTAAGGGCACAAATGTTTTCATTGACAAAGATTACACGACTGAAGAACGTAACAATAGATTCTTTTTACGCCAAATCGGGAGAAAAGTTAAATCAGCTGAAAAAAATATTAAAATTAGATACGGTGATAGTCGAATTTTCATCGCCGACAAACCGTTTTCATGTAATGGAGATAAAATCATTGCAGTAAATAATGCCGATGCAAGTTATCTACGTCAACTATTGTCAAAAGTCAACTTTGTGAGCGACATTATGGTCAGAGATTTCAACAAAACAAACAATATCTTAAGAACTGATGCCTCAAATGAATTATTAAACAATTAGCAACTAGATGTGTGTCGATTGGTTTCATATAATGTTGCTAACCTTAATAGTAAACTTAATTTTGGTAATTTCTTTACATATTTAAACAATTTTGATATAATATTTCTTTTTGAAACGCATGTACTCGCGGATAAACGTTCAGTTTTTTCTTGTTCTTTAAAAGATTATGTCCTTTATTGGATTGATGCTACAAAAAACCATACTAAAGGGCGAGCTATAGGCGGCTGCTTGTATGGTTTTAAAAAAAGCATTAAAAATAAATATAATTTTAAATTTTATGAGTTTAGAAACGGTGTAACGCTTTCTGCTAAATTTAATGACATCGGCGTTAACTTTATCCCAATCTATCTCAACTGCACTAATTGGGAGCGTGATTTTGAAAAATTCACAAGTTTAGTAAATCAACTTAGTGATGGACCATTTTGTATAATTGGGGACTTAAATGCTCGTATCTCCAATGCACAAGTGCTGGATGAAAATATATTGGTAAATCTCCCTTTAATCTCAAAATCTCGTGTGTCGAAGGACAATACGACTAATCGTGAAGGTAAAAAGTTATTGGAGTTTTTGGATAACACTGGTGGCATTATATTAAATGGTCGCATACAGGGTGATCTGAATGGCGAATATACGTTTTGTGGTGTTATGGGAAGTTCAGTTATAGATTACTGTATTTGTTTGCCTTCTGTATTGAAAATTATATCTGACTTCCGTGTCTCTAGTAAGCCTTATTCAGATCACATGCCATTAGCTGTTTCCTTTTCTTCAAAAAATAGTTCCTCGTTAAGAGAATTACAATTCCCTCCAAAACTCCCATGGTATCCAAATAGAGTAAATAAATATGTAAACATTCTCGAAAATCTTTCTAACTTGTATTATATAAAATCAAATATACAAATTGATGATAAGATAAATATATGCACAGGTAAAATTCGTATTGCCACAGGTTTTTGTCCACGAAGGAAATTGTTTGACCCCAAAAATAATTGGTTTGATTCTCAATGCTTTAATGCCCGCAACAAAATGCATAAGGCGCTAAACGAATATCGTAAAACTGGTACTGAGTTTTCTAGAAGAAAGTTAGTCGAATCTAGGTCTGTGTATACTAAAACGTGCGCAATGAAAAAGTTCAAATTTAAAATAAATAATATTGAAAAACTTAATAAAGTAAAAAATAGTTCGGACTGGTGGAAACTTGCGAACAGCTTGAAAAACAATAAACCGTGTCTGGCTACCAATCTAAGTATTGCCAATTTTTATGACCACTTTAAATCCCTCTTGTGTGATACTGTATTTGAAAATGCAGTATCTTGGAATTTACCTGATTTTATTGATCCTTTTCTAGACTCTCCATTTGAGATGAGAGAACTTAAATTAGTTTTAAAAACTGCTAAGCTGAACAAAGCTCCTGGCGAAGACAGGGTAAGTTATGAATTTTATAAATTTGCCCCTATTAGTTTTTTGTATGAAGTTTTGTCATTGCTGAATCACATCTTTTTACAAGAAGAAATTCCCGATTCTTTTCAGAGCTCTGTCATAATTCCCTTGTTTAAAAAGGGAGACATAAATACTGTATCAAACTATAGAGGCTTATCCCTATTGAATACTTTATATAAAATTTTCACTGGATTACTACTCAGTCGAATTAACAGCTGGTTAAATGCAAACAATATATTAAGTGAATATCAAGCGGGTTTTCGCAAGGAATACTCGACTATAGACAATTTATTTAACCTAACCAGCATAGTAAATTTGGGTTTTCACCAGAACAGAAAAACTTTTGCATTTTTTGTTGATTTTTCTTCGGCTTTTGATAATATCCCACGTAACTCGCTTTTTTACAAACTTAGTCGAATAGGTCTGTCCAGGAAAATTGTGACTTTATTACAAAAATTATATGCAAATACTACCTCTAAAATTTGGGACGGTTGCTCAGTCTCTGAAGAATTCACTGTCTATCAAGGTGTAAGACAAGGATGTTTACTTAGCCCAGTTTTATTTTCGATTTACCTTAACGACCTTCCTGTTATTTTACCGGGAGGTATATCCGTTGCTGATAAAGTAGTAAAAGTTTTGATGTATGCAGATGACATTGTCTTACTGTCTGACTCCCCTGATGGCTTGCAGAACATGATTGATACCTTACACAAGTATTGTACAAATTGGGGTCTAAAAATCAATCTGGATAAGTCTAAAGTGATGATATTTAGAAACAGTGGTAGATACAGTCGTAAACTTTCTTGGAAGTACGGTAATTGTATAATTGATGTGGTAAACGAATACAAGTATCTTGGTATTATTTTAACTTACAATCTATCTTTTAAGAAACATCTTGAGGCAAAACTTTTATCTTCCAAAATGGCCATAAATTCCACTTGGTTGAGTTATATTCACAACCCGAAAATTGAACTTTCAAACAAACTTAAAATATTTCACACTGCGGCAAAATCCATAATGTTTTATGGTGCACAGATTTGGGGTATTCATAGATTCGACGAAGTAGAAAAATTGTTAAGATACTTCCTAAAGAAAATTTTATTTCTGCCCATGAATACACCAAATTATATGTTACATATTGAAACACGTTTATCTTCCTTATTTTTAGAAACTTTAGATTTACACTTTAGTTATATTGAAAAAGTTTTAAATCTTTCTATAAATAGATTACCTCGCGTACTGGCTGAAGAAACTATTAAACTAAACATTTCTTGGTTTTCGGAATGGAGTGTTCTATGTTCTGAAAGTGGTATCAGTTTGGATATGAATATTTGGAGAAATGATTTACGTCATCATCAAGATGTCTTACTTAATACTTTAAGTTCGATTGAATTTGAAAATTTCTTTGCTAGTGCTAGAAATCCGCGTTTTGGTTTCCACGATATATATCCAACGTTAACGTACGATTTTCCTCCCTATTTTCAAGATGGTAATTCGGCCTACATGGTCAGCTTGATATTGAAAGCTAGAGGTGGTTTATTAAATCTAAATGCATGTTCTTCTTATGGAAGAGCTTCAAATTTATGCTCTCTGTGCAATTTTAATGAACAAGAAAACACTATTCACTTCATAGGTAGATGTCCAATTTTTTCAGGGTTTAGACGCTACTATTTTGGTAAAAGAATTCTTACTACTGAAGAGGTTTACAGTCTTCTGAATGGTGAGAATTACATGCGTTTATTTAAATTTATATCACGTTGTATAAAATATAGAGATCTGATCCTATCCGAATTTAGCTAATAAAAAAAAACATATATATATATGTATATAATATAGATTAATAATAATAAATGTTTAAACATCTTATTATGCCAATCAGACACACAACATTTAATGTTATGTCTTCCCATAATTTAATCATTGTTATATTTTATGTAGTTAATGCAAATAATGTAATTTTAAATAAATCAATCAATCAATCAATCAATCAATCAATCAATCTTGAGGTTGTCGCTATGAGACAAAACATAAATTATTCATTAAACCGAGATTTTGAAACAATTTCAGAATGGGGTCGTGCGATGTTGCATGCTTACGCATAAACGCGCGGCAAACCATGTTTCTTTATTTTTTAACCATGTTTTTTTATCGGGTGGTGTACATATTGAGGAATTAAATGTTCTGGGCACAAAAATTCAATGTGATATCCGTACTACAAAATACATCTTTCAAGTGTCGAAACAAGCATTCAAGTGCATCGGTTTTCTAAAACTGTGCAAGAGATACTTCACTCCATCTGATCTCCTTACTATTTTTACCACCTCATGTATGGACCGGAGATTCTAAGTCTATTTTGGAGCTTCATGACCGAGTGCAGAAAATGGTGAAAGTGCTCATCGGAACAGTGGAGTATATAACTCTTTTGATTTGTGTCATACTGTTCTATTGTTAATACTTTGGAATGTGCTCTTATCAAATCAAAGAACTCGTTCCCTATACTCGGTATTTTAACGCAATACACGTCATTCTGTTAAAGCTCATTCCTTAGTGGTCGATTGGTCAGTAGGTCGAACAACACGTTACATTAAACTCGCTCTTCAGCCGTATAGTTCGTATGTGAAATTCTCTCCCCGCAGAAGTTTTCCCTGCCAATATAAATAAATTCATAGCCATAAACACTACTCCATCTATCCTCCCTCCCATAACCTTTTTTCCTACTTCCAACACAATTCATTGCATAAGTAGGGGTTATCCCCTGAGTACTGGTCCTAATTCAAAAAAAAAGAAAATCCTTTGTTGAATATGAAATTTTGTTAATATTTTATTGTTGGGTCATATTGATCCAAAGGGTAATATGAAGGGCACAAATCCAAGGGAAGTAGAAGAGTTAATATATTACAGTAGATTTCCTTAACAAATATAATTACCTATAACTTAAGAACATCACAGGAAACTAACAACAGGTTACATACAATGACATTAAACAAAATTCGTAATATAATTAAAGAAATTGAACATTAAAGAAATAATAAAAAACATTAAAATTTCTAACATAAAATATAAATTTTAAATTAATGCAACTTCCTTTCATCTATAATGACACTCTAAATATATAAGCCAAAAATATATATCACACTTTGTTCAGGCATTCGGCTACTAATTAGATAAAATTTCCGCTCCTAAATTGTATTAAAAATTTCATACAAACAATTTTAAAGAAACATTCATAGTTTTTTTTTTAAGTAATTACACTTCAGCTCTTAAATATGATGTATTTTTTTCCACAAACTTTTGTCTAAGCCAACATCCCCGAATAATTATTATAATAAATACTGTGTTCACAACATTGTAAGCTGAAAAATTGTAGAATAGCCACAAACTTAAATCAAAGAGAAAAAAATCAAAATAGTTTAAACTGAAAACAAAATAGTTTACGGCTACAAAATATAGTGGAAACTTTTTTTGGTGTCTTTAAAGCCGACGAAACAACCAAAGATTTAGGCCTTCTTTTAGTTATGTACCACAAAATATGACTATTTATTTACTGGTTTATTTGAAAAATGACTTTTTGCTGTTATTTTTGTTCTTCTTTTGGTTTTTATTTAACTGCTGCTGCCTTTAAGAACTAAGATAAAACAGACAAAGAAGCTAAATAAAAGGTTTGGAAAAAAGTAGCGTCGGCATTTTTTCTAAGGTCTTCAACACTAAGAAAAAAGATCCAAACCAAGGTAGTTTTTAGACAAACAAGTGAGTAATAATAAGACATATTACACACTTACACATAGGTACATATGTATATAAAAATGTATCTATGCATATTTGGATAGAAATGCTTAGGAATGTCTGAGTAAGTGTAACACACATTTTTTAGAAGATGCGTTTTACTTAGTATATTTTACCTACTGTCTATTTTTATTTCGCTTTAGGGTCATTTAATAAGTCTATATGCTTAAGAATTCTTTTCTATACACTTTGTTTAATACTTATTATTGTCTTTAAAAATTTATTTTAAAATACGCTTTATTTTAGTTAATGCCTGAAGATAATGTAATAAAACGGTTTAGAGGTGTTAAAATTTCAAATTGTTATTTTTTTAAAAGCCTCCGTGAAAGGATTTATTTAAGATGCCTAATGGAAAACAAAGAACTTAAGACACAAACTTGAAGTTAGGCATAATTTTAATTAATGAAAAAACTTTGTTCATAATTCTGAGAAACGTGTTTTGAAATATGATTCATAATTTGGTGAGGAAAATGATGATCTGACAAAAGTTCATATCGAAGAAAATACTAAAGGGTTATCCATTTCGTGGTTTCAAAAGTATAGGTCTGGAATTCGACATCTGTCAAACTAAGTTGTAAAACCAATTTTAATCATTTCAGTTGAAAATCTGACGTTGACGAAAATGTAAGTATCACACAACGCATAAAAGCTATCAAAACATATTACAAAAATGATGATTCTGCAACAGCCACATATCGTGCTTTAAGAAGATTATGGTTTATATAATCGTCCAACTACGCAAGCAATTGGTAAAATCGTGAAGAAATTACAAATATTGTAAGGCCTGTATATCATCGTTTCTCTCGTTCCACTGAAAATATCGCTGCTGTAACTGAAAGTGTTGCCGAAGATCTGAATGTGTCGATTCCTCGTTGTTCTGAGGAATTAGTATATAATAACCGACTTTTATTTTCCTGCTGTTGAAGAATACGACTTGGAGAATATGTAGTTTCAACAAAATGGTGCCACATGCCACACAACTCGGGCGAATATGGCTTTATTGCAAGAGTAATTTCCTTGCCGCGTAATTTCTCGTCGTGGCGATATCAACTGGTTACCAAGATCATGTGATTTAACACCATTAGACTTTTTTGTGAGGCTACGCGAAAGACCGTGTCTACGCAGATAAACTTTTGCTTGCAATATTTCGCGTTGTAGTAATTTAAATGATGTAAAACAGTACATCATTTAAACAACGCATAATGTCAACGTTCAAATCTTATAATAAAAAGTTAATATCATGAAAAAAAATATTTTATATGTATTTTATTTACGTTCACTTTTCAAATTGCAAAATGGATAACCCGACATTTAAAATTTTTCTATGAAAAAAAATTATAAAATTGAGAAACCTCAACAGAAAAAAATTTTAAAATCATTAATTCCAATATCTAAAATTTTCTATAAAAATCTTTTTACCAAAAAATTTTTTTAAAATAATTTTTTTTCAAATTTTTTTTTTTTTTTAATTTTATAATGAAAATTTTCAAAAGAAAGTTATACCGAAAATATTCCATAAACAAAGTTTTATAAAAAAAAATGAACAAAAATTGTCTTTAAAAAAATTTTTTATGAAAAAAATGTATATAAAAAATTTTATACGAAAAATTTTCTTTAAAAAAAGTTATACCAAAAATTTTCTATATATAAAATTATAAAGGGAATTTTCTATTAAAAAATTTTGTATTGAAAATTTTTTATAAAAAAAATTAAAAAGAAAATTTTTTAAAAAAATTTAAACCAAAAATTTTCTATAAAAAACATTTAAAAGAAACATTTTTTAAACGAAATTCTTGTGTTTGGAAAAATTTTACTCAGTAAGAAAAACTTTTATAAAAAAATTACAAAATGTGGCACTTTTTATAGATGAATAATTTAAGAATTTAAAATTTTTCTATGAAAAAGATTATAAAGTTAAAAAACCTCAACAAAAAGAATTTTAAAATCATCAATTTTGATGTCCAAATTTTTCTATAACAAGTTTTTTACCAAAAATTTTCTTAAAAAAAAATTTATATCGAACATTTTTTATAAAAAAAAAATATAACAAAAATTGTCTATACAAAAATGTTTAACAAAAATTTTCTTTAAAAAAAGTCATACCAAAAAATTTCTCCAAATAAAATTATACCGGAAATTTTTTATAAAAAAATGTTTTACCGAAAATTTTTTATAAAAAAATTTATACTAAAAATTTTCTATAAAAAAATTTAATCAGAAAATTTTAAATACTGAAAATTTTCTATAAAAAAATTTTAAACCGAAAATTTAAATTTTCTATAAATAATTTATACCAATAATTTTATTTAAAAAAATTTTTTATAAAAAAATATATAACAATAAATGTCTACAAAAAAACGTATACCAACAATTTTCTTTTAAAAAATGTTATACCAAAAATTTTCTATAAATCAAATTATACAAGAAATATTCTAAAAAAAACATTTTACAGAAAATTTTCCATAAAAATATTTACACTAAAAATTTTCTATAAAAACAATTTATTCAAAAAATTTAAACCGAATATTTAAAAAAAATTTACATAGAAAATTTTTCATAACAGAAAAATATACTGAAAATTTTCTATAAAAAAATTTAAATCAAAAATTTTCTACAAAAGAGTTTTATACCGAAACTATTTCATAAAAGAATTTATACCAAAAATTTTCTATAAAAATATTTTTTATAAAAAAATATACCGAAAATTTTCTATAAAAAAATTTAAATCGAAAATTTAAATTTTCTATAAAAAATGTATACCAAAAATTTTCTATAAAAAACAAATTATACAGACAATTTTTTAACAAAAAAAATATTTCGAAAACTTCTATAAAAAAATTTAAGCCGAAAATTTTCTATAAAAAAAATTTTATACCGACAAAAATTTTACCAATATTTTCTATACAAATTTTACCAAAAATTAAAAAAAATATACCGAAAATTTTTCAATAAAAAAATTTTTACTAAAAATTTTCTATAAAAAAATTTAAACTGAAAATTTTCTACAAAAAAATTTGTACCGAAAATTTTTTATAAAAAAATCTAAGCCGAAAATTTTCTATGAAAAAATTTATACAAAAAATTTTTTTATAAATTTTTTTTTGTTTTTAAATGTCTACCAAAAATTTTCTATAAAAAAAATTATACAATTTTTAAAATTTTTTATTAAAAAAATTATACCGAAAATTTTGTATAATAAAATTTATACAGAAAATTTTCTATAAAAAAAATTCTATAAAAAATGTATATCGAAAATTTTCTTAAAAAAAAAATTATATCAAAAATTTTCTATAAAAAATTCGTATCGAGTTTTACTAAATATAATTTTGTTGAAAATATGACTAAAAATTATTTAATGAAAATTTCAGTAAACTTACTTTATCAAAAATCCTTTTTCATAAAAAAACAATTTTTGCTAAGTAATAGGTGTGGTTACAAAATTAACTCCTTGCCTTAATTGGAGGGTGACTATTATTTTTAGAAATGAATTTCTTAAATACAAATGTATTGTTTATCAAACGAGTAAATAAAAATGAATTAAATAATTTGTACAAAAAGTTATTTGGGTTCTTTAAAATCGCAAAATTCCTAAATTATTTATTTAAATTAGACTTATAAAAGGTTTAATTGATTAATGCCAATAAATGTCATTTTACATTAATTAAACCATCACATGTCATGGTTTTCCAACATCAACATCTAGTATTTCAACTCGCTCAAACAAAAGACTTAAGACACCTACTTTCTTTCTTGCTTTCATGCTGCCCACAATTGTATTTTAACACTTGGGAAAACTAAGGTATACATTTCTTTGAACATTCATTTCAAATAATTTATGCCACAAAGATATTTAAGACTTTTATATGAATTTTCTTTTTATAACAAATCATTTGATGTCTTTCTCTGTTAAATGAGGCAAAGCGACAACACGCAAATCTTAAAGAAAATATCAAATGAAAATAAAATTTGAGATCCAAACATGGTTAGAAGGGATTTGTTTTAAGAAGCACTTAAAGACTATGGGATTGAATTGCTTGTTTATATTTTTAGTTTTATAAAATATCTAAACAAATGTAAAAAAACTGTAAACTAAAGTATTAATTCTGTTCAATTAATACCAGGTTTTGCATTTGGGTGAACGGGGTACTAAAAAATTTGTTGATGTTTATATAAAATAAAGCCACAAAACCAAAACTGAAAACAAATTGAAAACACATGAGTTAGAAATAGACATATACTTGTGGTAGTTATTATTGGCTTAGAGGTAATATGAGATCAATAGAAATGTCAACACGTTTTATGGTAAATAATTATTAATGAATAATTTTTATAGAATGTTGTAATTGACGGTGATTTAAATTTGAAATATAAGGTTTTGAAAAAGAATTTTAAAATCATTCTAATGTTAAATTAAATATTCTTGAAACGAAATGTAAACATAATAGTTTTCTAGTTAATTAAGGAATATTTCGAATAAAATATGAGTAAACTAGTTCAAAATAAATTTAGTATCATTTTATTATTTGAGGAAGCTTAATTTTTATTTCATTTAAAATGAACTGCAAAAAAAGTTTATAAACATTTTATTAAAATTTAAAAAAATCGATTATGGCTTTAAAAAAATTTATGCCGAAAATTTTCTTTCAAAAAGTTTTTACCAAAAATTTTCTTTCAAAAAAAATTTATACAGAAAATGTTCTATAAAAAAAGTTATACCGAACATTTTCTTTAAAAAAATTTATATCGAAAATTTTCCAAAAATAAATGTTTACGCAAAATTTTCAATAAAAACTGACGATTTATAGGAAATTTTTCAAAAATTTATTACTTATTAGAAATTTTTCAAAAATTGACTATTTATAGGAAATTTTTCAAAAATTGAGTATTTATTTCAAAAATTGACTACTTATAGGAAATTTTTCAAAATTTGACTATTTATTGGCAATTTTTCATAAATTGACTATTTATAGGAAATTTTTCAAAAATTGACTATTTATAGGTAATTTTTCAAAAATTGACTATTTATAGGAAATTTTTATCAAAAATTGACTATTTATAGGAAATTTTTCAAAAATTGACTATTTATTGGAAATTTTTCAAAAATTTACTATTTATAGGAAATTTTTGAAAAATTTACTATTTATAGGAAATTTTTGAAAAATTTACTATTTATAGGAAATTTTTCAAAAATTGACTATTTATAGGAAATTTTTCAAAAATTGACTATTTATAGGAAATTTTTCAAAAATTGACTATAGGAAATTTTTCAAAAATTGACTATTTATAGGCAATTTTTCAAAAAATTACTATTTATAGGAAATTTTTCAAAAATTGACTATTTATAGGAAATTTTTCAAAAATTGACTATTTATAGGAAATTTTTCAAAAATTTACTAATTTTTGGAAATTTTTCAAAAATTGACTATTTATAGGAAATTTTTCAAAAATTGACTATTTATAGGAAATTTTTCAAAAATTGACTATTTATAGGAAATTTTTCAAAAATTTACCATTTATAGGAAATTTTTCAAAAATTGATTATTTATAGAAAATTTTTCAAAAATTGACTATTTATAGAAATTTTTCAAAATCTGATCATTTATAGGAAATTTTTCAAAAATTTTCTATAGAAAATTTATACTGAAAATGTGTACAAAATACTTTTTATAAAAAAAATCTTCGGAATTCTTTTTGGCTTTAAAAAAAATAATTCCTAAGGTTTTTTATAAAAAAATTTTTACCGAAAATTTTCTATAAAAAAAATGAATACGGAAAATTTTCTATAAAAAAAATGAATACGGAAAATTTTGTTTAAAAAATGTCTGCCGAAAATTTTTTATAAAAAAATTTGTACCGAAATTTTTTGTATAAAAAATTTATACCGAAAATTTTTTATAAAAAAATATATACCGAAAATTTTTTGTAAAAAATTTAATTTATACCAAAAATTTTTAAAAATATTAAAAAACAAAAGAAAACTTTAATCAGAAAGAAAACGCTTCAATAGTAACAAAAAGCGCAAATCTTTCTATCGAAAGACATTTCTAAAAAAAGTCAAATCTTTTAACAAATGTAAATGCAGACTTTTCGGGACGATTGAATGGCTGATAAACGACTGAATGTTTAGAAAGACAACTGAATGTAAAAATAATAAAAACAGAAAAAGTTTCTTAGATATTTCTTGTGAAGCCACCAATTAAAGGTGATAAAAACATGGAAATTTGTGTAGCGAAGTGCCTAAAAAGGTCCCATTTTTAGGCACTTCGTTACAAAAATTTCCGTGTTTGTAGCGCCATACTGATCAAAAATTGTATAGAGTAACTTTTTACATATTTCTGTTTTGATTCGGCATCATTTCACTATAAAATGAAGGGATTTTGTAAAGTGGAATTGAAAAAGACAGGAAAAAAATTTTTCAAAAGGGGCTTAAGTTAAGTAAGATAAAGCTATAAAATCCCTAGTAGGAAAAATTAAGAAAAGGTCTATTAGTCTATCGATATTGAATAATATATCAACATTTTTATATTAAATGAATTTGTACAAAATTTTATTAATTTATTTTATTTTATTCGGAATACTCCTGATTTCCGAGTTCAATATCTTAGAAATCAATAAATAAAATTTCCATAAATTATTAAGTAACTTGATCTCCATTCGATAAATTTTAAATTATTTGACTTAAGAATTAAATGAAATAAATCAATATTTTACTACTATTTTTCTTCCCACAAAGTTTGTGTTCTAAGTCTTTTGTTTACTCCCAATAAAAAGCGCTAACAATTTATTTACTTTTATCTGGACAACAATTTCATTTGTTGATTTGCTTGATTTTATGTTTTAATTTATTATTGAATATGTTTAAATCTCTATAAATTATTGTTAATTTTACTGCTACCCTATAAAAAGCCAACATTTAATTAATGTTTATCCCTTCAATAATTTCGTTTTTAATTTTATTGCCCTCAAAAATCATAAAACTTTTATTCTTGAAGATCTTGTTAATACTGTTTTATAGTCCCATTCCTTTGTCGAATTTTCTTTTGTCTAATTTTGTTATTTGTTACTATTTGATTGACATTTTTTTTAAATAAAAGAACATTTTTATAACAATTTCACTCCCCATTATCATAAAAATTAAAAAATTTTTTTTTATAAAATATCTTTTTGTAGTGATAAAGATTTTTATATATTTTATGGTTAAATATTAAAATTTTGATTGAAACTATAATTTTTATTGTTATTGTTATTAACTATAAAATTTTTTGAACAAAAATATTAGACATTTTTTTAATAAGTGTTTCCCCCTAAAGAACAATAGTTCATTTATTTAAATAATGATGGCGTTTATGGGCTTATTAAATATTTTCCCAAAGCTTAAGTTTTGGTTAATGTTAATAAAGAAATTTAATACTATTAAACATTAACTTTTATATATAATCCTAGCCCCACGGTGAATCTTATTATGGTTTTTATAATATTTATATAGTTTTAATATTTCACTAATAAAACATTAAAATTATGGGCTGTGTATTGTTTCCTTAAGTATTAGAAAAAAAATTCAAATAAAATAATTTTGAAAATTTCCCCATATTCAATTTTAGATAAAAATCTTAGTATAGTCATGCTATACCCATTAAATGGCTATTAAATAGGCATAATGAAAACATATAAAAATATAACTTAAAATCTGTAAAATTATTTATTTTAAATAAGGAAAGTTTTTATTTCTTTCAAGCAGCTAAAAACGTGAACAATAGGAGTATATAAATGTATTTTGTTACTGCATCCTCTATCGTCGATCTACCAAGTTTTTTTCAATGATAAATAAATATAGTTTTAGGATTCACTCATTTTCTAACACTAAATAAAGCTGTATCTTCTAGTAACTGATGATACTAATAAGTCTTAGCACTATTACATTCATACATAAATCCCACGACATTCCAATTGGAACAAGGGTTACTTCTCTCAGTCAATGAGCTGCATCTGATTCTATTCTTAGACGGACCCACGTTTTAACTCCGGCTCTGAGTTATGAAATGAAACGTTTTTTTTTTGAAAATTTATTTTTTCAAGTGGGTCTGGCCAGGAATCGCACTTGGGACCTCTGGTATGATAGGCGGATGACTAACCTGCTATACCACTGCGGTTTACACTATTACTATGATCAATATTACAAAAAGATATATGGGACATCAATGTTAAACTAAAGAGTGTTCTAAGAAAAATATGCATTTACTATTTTAGACAAAATTTATCCATAGTGCAAGAAATAATTTATTTTTTGATCAAGTTAGTTTCTATGGATATGTCAGATACTATTATTTTAGAAATTATTAATTTTCAATAGTTATTTCAATCAAAATGGACTGCGAAAAAAAAGTTCGTGAAAATATAATTAAAACTTTTCAAAAAAATCCGTCATGGACTTTTAAAAAAATAGCTAAAAATTTGAAAGTTGACATCGAACGGTTTCTAATGCCACCAGACGCTATAAGGAAAACTTGAGCATTGAAAGAAAACCTGGATCAGGGAGGAAAAAATGTCCTACAGATATTGGTAAGGCAAAAGAAGTCGAGCGACTCTTTCGAAGAGCGCCTAACACTTCTTTAAGAAAAGCAGCTCGTACGGTGAAGTGTTCTATGAATTTTGCACATAGAGTCAAAACTTATGCTGGACTGAAGACATACAAAGTCGAAAAGGTTCCAGCTCGCAATGCTATAAAGAACTTAGAAGCAAAAAAACGAGCGAAAAAATTGAAGTCTGATTTTATAAAAAAATACACCTGTTGTGTGATGGATGATGAAACATACGTACTGGCAGACTTTTCTCAACTTCCTGGTCAAGATTTTTATGTTGCTGATAAACGGGGCAATGTTCGGCAAGAGTTTCGCACAAAAAAACAAACAAAATTCCCTAAGAAGTTTCTCGTGTGGCAAGCTATTTACAGTTGTGGCAAAAGAAGTAAAGTATTTGTGGCATCTGGCACAATAAACACAGAAATTTATATAAACGGTTGTTACCCTTTTTAAGAGAGCACAGAGTGACTACATTTTTTTGGCCCGATTTGGCATCATGCCATTATGGAAAAAAGGCACTTGAGTGGTACTCAAAGAATAATGTCATTTTTGTACCACGAGAGGCAAATCCACCTAACTATCCAGAACTTCGGCCTGTGGAAAGGTATTGGGCTCTGGTAAAAAAGGAATTGAAGAACACAGGAAAGATTTCCAAGAACATGTCCGATTTTAAGCGCAGGTGGAACACATGCTCCAAAAAGGTATCAGAAGCAACTGTAAAATCTTTAATGGGAGGGTTTCCGAAAAAAGTCGATAATTTTGCAAAACCCGAGTACTAAGTAAACATTTTAATGCTAAATGATTTTGTATAATATGTCATTATATTTGCGTATTTTGTAGAGTTTTTATATTAAAAGGTTTGATTTTTATTTAAGAAAATCCAACTACAAATTTTATTTAGAGCACTCTTTATGCCTCAGAACCAGTAAAATAAGCCAACTGAAATATATATCAACACTTATACTAGATAATATAAGTATACAAAAACTTACATTTAATTTTAATAAGTATTAAAGTTTGTGTTCAGAGAAAAATAAACTTTCTAGGACAGTCAGTCCAGTTAGTCCGGGAGGGATTGTTGGTACCATAGGCATCCCACATCTACTCACTTTTAACTGCAAACGCAACCATTTGACAATTAAATTTAAATGTTCCACGTAATTCACTTAAAATATTGACAAAATTTTGGACCATATAGTAAGCATAAATATAAAGCGATCACAGAGTCGATTTGTCGGGGTAAATCGGCACTAAAGAAGAAAAATATGGGTTTAATAGCTTATAAAGCCATGACTGGCAATCTGCCTGGGATAAATGTTTCCATCTTGAAAGTCCAGTCAATCCAGTCAATTCTTGTTCTCAAAATTGAAGAAATGGCTAGGGCCAGAGAGATTTATTTTAAACCCAATAAGATTCTTCTTCTGTTATCCTTGACTCCCAGTGGAGCATAGGGCCTCAACCCAATAAGATATACTTTTGAAAAACTTTATATATCTTATTAACGAACTTACTCAAAAAATCACTTTAATAAAATATCAACCAAAACAACATCGTCCTTATAACACTTTTCTAAACTTGTCTTGGCTTAGTTCAAATAACGCATATGTTCTAAGTCTTTTGTTTGATCATTTGTTTTGAATCGAACAAATTTAGTTATCAAAAATTTTGAACCTTTCATTTTGTGCAATTCAAAGTTGTGTTTTTTAATTAGGTTTTAAACATTCAACCTTTTTATATAATTAAATAAAAGACTAAGGTCTGTATTTAATTCAAATTATTTATTTATTTTTTTTTTTTTTTTGTATTGATATTTTGTTACCCAACAGTTATCATTTTCAAGATATATGCCTACAAAATTGAATAACTCTAAGAATTTTATAGTAGGGTGAGTCAATTTTTTTTCGTGAACAGGCGTATAGTAAAATCTAAATCCACGCCTTATTCTAAAAAAGTTTTCCTAAGAAATCAGGTGTCTAAAGGTGTCTAAAATGATAACCTAGCTAGCGCCGCGAGGCCTTAAAATATTCACTTCATTTATTCATTGAATAAAATTTTGGCAAAAATACTTTTGAATATAAATCGATAACTTGAAAACTAATGAAGGCCAGTTTCTGAAAGCTCATTTCCTCATCTCTTATAGTTTCAAATTTAAGCCTGATTTGATAAGTAGTTTAAAAGTTATAAAGCTAAAACTAAAGAATTCGTCAAAGATATAATTCTAAAATAACTGAATAAAACTCTAAATATCTTGAAACATAAATGAAATATTCACACAGTCAAATACAGCTTTAATAGATATTTAAATGCTCTTTTCAAATTTATAATCAGATATACGTTCATTGCATAAATAGGTGTTTGGTGAATTTTAAGAACGAAATTTATTCGAGATTTTAAATTTTGGTTTCGCGTTTGGGAGCCCTGTGGCATTCTACAAAGCCTTACTATAGCTTATATTTTGTGGAAACTTACCTAAAGTTTCTTTAAGATACCTTCATTATTTTTCAAGATATCGAATTATATCCAAAACAATTTTTTCACCAAATTCTATTCAAAGTGTAGGAAGAGAATACCCTGGTTAACTGGACACCCATGTAAACCTTGTAATCAAATTACAGATTGCAATTCATAAAATAATTTGATAAAATTTGTCAAAAATAATTCTTTTGGTAGTGGGACTATGACTATTGAAATCGGTTTATTATTTATGGTACCTCCCATAGATCTCACTTCCCGCAATTGATATTTTGGCCATAAATATCAATATTTGTTCATGAAATTTAAAACAAATAATGCATATATAAATAAAAATCACTGTATCAAACTTTTTTGAAATCGGTCCATATATAATCATAGCTCCCATACAAACTCATTTGTTAAAACTTAATAAACGATAAAAAAAATTACTAGAATGCTTTTAGTTCTGAAGCTAAAGACAATTTTGTGTTTATTTGATCAATATACTATTTTTGCAAAAACTGTAATTAAATCGTTAAATTTCAAGATAATCTGAAATATAGAAGTCTTGAGAAAATGTTTTTATGATAACAAAATTTAGCAAATATTTATCTTTATACGCGAAAAAAACAGACTTTTGGCCTTAGTGGTGAAGTGTTTGACCGATCGGGCTTGACCGACTAAAGCACATTCCTACTTGTTCATTTTACAAATGCTCCAGTTTTCAATTTAAATAAAATGCAAACTTGTATACTTTTTATAAGAACCATTAAAAAAAATTTTCGAGATCCCTATGATAATTTAAAACGATACGATTGCTCTATATGTAGGGTAGGAGGGGGACCATTTGCCATAGGGGCGCATTTGCCACCACTAATTTTCTTTAAAACTAACTTATCTTTTTTGATGCTGTAATCGATTTTATATTCTTTTATAATTGATATTCTATATCTCAAATTTTGACTGCTGTAGCTTTCATATTTAAAACGTCAGGCCTGATTTATTGTTTCAGCTGATCCTGAAAAAATATTTTGCTACAAGTATTTTTGTAATATTTTCCTTAGTTTTTTTGTTATCCTAAGAAATTATTCATAAGTTTAGTAAACAATATAGTATTGAGAACAAATATTTTAAGTTTTTATCAATAAATCTATTTCTTATGTTAAAAATAGTTCTTTACATCTAACGACTTTACCTGGGGCACATTTGCCATACACATATAACAAAGCAACTCGTCGACATTTTTTTGAGCCCGACATTTGTAATATTCCTAAAAAGGATATCGTATTTTGGTTGCAAGGCCCAATCCATCTTAAATCTTAACTTTTTTTTTTAAATGTTGATATATCACAGTACAATGTTAACAGAGGCCCAATAATTTAAATTTTGATCTCTGAATTTTTTACTGTTTTGTTTAATTTATCCATGTGAAATGAACTTGAATTCAGTTTTTGGTTTGTTTGTTTTGTAATTAAAGCTTTATATCAATAAAAATTTACTTTATTATAACAATTTTTTTACTTCTTTTTTGTACCAAACTTTTTGGCAAAAGTGCCCCATGGATGGGGCACATTGGCTACTTTCAGTTTTAATTTGCTATTTTTCAAATTTGATACATAAAGAAAAGCCGTAGGCAATCTGCACCAACACAGTTTAAAGCTAACATATATAGGTACCTATAAAGAACAAAAAAATTATGATTACTCTCCAAAAAAAGTGTCAAATCCTCCCCCTTCTACCCTATCTGTTAAAGACATAATAAGGCCTATATTATTTTATATTCTTCACTATTTGGAAAATTTACGAGAAATCGGTTCATATTTGACCAAAGCTTCTATTTAACCACTCAAATGTAATATATGTAATGGACAAAACTGTTCACGAAACAACATTTATTGAATACCTCTTCAAAATGTTTATACTTTCCCAGTTTTTAACACAACGTCGCCAAAAACAATCTACAATTTTGGATGTTTTGTCTTTTAATCTTCCCTATTCACAATAGCTGGACCACTGTAAAAGATTAATAATATATATTTCGTACCACCACTTTATTATGTTGCTGTATGATTTAAGTCATTATCTTGCATAGAAATGTCATTTTGTTTCAGTTGCAGACTAAATATATCAATACTTGGTATGTTATAGTCTTCCAAAATAGTAGCACAGTCATTCTACCTCTAATACGCTGAACTTCTAGCGGTTTTTTACGAAAACATAAGATTTAAACTCTATCGATCCTCTGTGGTGCATTTTAAAAATAAAGATTTAAAAAACCTCACCTGAGATGGTAGATGGTATTTTGGGCAGTTACATTATGCTTTAAAATAGGGGAAATTATGGATCCAAAAAATGTTTATAACCACGTAAAATTTACATTAAAAAAGCTGAAAGCATATGAAGAGATTCATGAACGACACACAAGGTACTCGAGATCGAAATTTTGTGTCAGGGGACATAATTATTTACACTTAAATTTTTACATACATACATTCATTTGAAATTACAACGAATCTTGATTTAATCAAACATTTTTTTTGATTTTGTATTAAGAATGTTCTATGTACTTTATTTAGTCATAAAGATTTATTGATGTGAATATGTTGTGAACACAAAAATTTTGTAAAAGTTCTCAAGAAATTTAATTTCGTAAACAGTTTTGCCTTTAACAACTTTTTTGCATTTTTTGAGAAATTAGTTTTTTGCTTTCTTTGGATTTTTGGGCTAAGTTCCATTCAATAAAAATCATATCAGCTTTTTTTATTTTTTCTTCTTAGAGTTACAAAATTATTGTATTACTAAAAAATTTGTGTAACTAAAGGCACTTTTTAATATACATATATTTTTTTTTTTCAAATATAAACTAGATTCAATAAAATGCATTTATTTTCACTTGTTTTAAGTTTAAATGTTCTTTAACAACAACAAAAAAAATTTAAAAATTCCACATCAAAACAATTTCTGATATTTTTATTTTTCAAAATGTTCTTTTTTTTTTGTTTTTGAAACAAAACGTTCTTTTTTGTATCAAAAAACCATTTCATCTCAGAGGCCCGCGACATTTTTAGGTACTATTTTGTGGTGAGGAGAACTTTAATACAATTAATAAATTCATTAAAACTTTCCGATTTATAATGCTTTTATATGGGTAGATTAGATTAATTATTATTCTCATTTTGCCACAAATTTGAAAAATCAAAAAACGTACGTTTGAAATAAAACTCTAGATATAAATCCCCTTTCCATTTTTACCATTAAAAAGATTTGGAGTTACATTGAGTATATTAAGTTTGTCCATGTGAAAGTAACTGAGATGCATAAGAATCTCCCAACTGAATATAAGGAACTCCCAATCGAACTCTTATAGCTTCTTAAGTATAACTATATAGTAGATATAGATGAAAGGCAAAGAATTTACAAACAATACACACTACAGTAATATTTTTTCCCCGTTTAGTTCACAATTTAAATTAGCTGCTCCCTCGAAAATATGTTAATAAATTTAACACAATTTCATAGTAGGTATAAAAGGTTCACATAGCCATATACAACAACACTCTTAATTATTGAATTTTAATTTTATTCGTACTAAATTTTTTTTGAATTTTTTCTAAGCTCTTGTTTCTTCAGTCTTTTACGCCAGATTTAGCTCAATTTGCACAAAAGTTATATATTAATTTAGTTTACAAAGTAAGAATAACTAGTTTACATTTTCACCTCAACGCTTGTTTCCTAAATCTTTTATTATTTCCATATTTTATTAAATCATCTTATAAACAACTCAAGTTTGTAGCTAAGGTCTTTTAATTTGCATTAAAAATTTAAATAAATCCACATCTTTAATATGTCTTAATATTGCTAGAACTTTTCAATTAAAAAATTATCTTAATTTTAGCAATTTCATTTTCATTTATTTTTCACTAAAAGGCTAAATTTAAGTCATATTTTAAAATAATTTTTTAAAAATTGATTTTTAAGCGTTTGTTTCTTAAGTCTTTTGAATTATGTTAATTTTGCGCTGCAATTTTATTTTTCAATTTTCTGTTAAGAACGCAAAACACAAGTATTTGAATTTTTAATAACAATTTATATCCAACTCCAACTTTTTTAAGACAACAATATTTCGTTTAGTAAAGTGAATAATTTTTCTTATGACTTTTTGAGAAACTCAGAAAGTGTAACTAGTAAATTTTGAACATTTTTAATAAGCGCTTTTTTCATAAGTCTTTTGTTTGAGATTTGTATCACTTTGCACTTTCTAAGTAACTAACGCAAGACTTAAGCTACAAAATGCTTGCATTTCTTCTAGTAATGTAAAACTTTATTCTTTGAAAACAACATGTACTGAAAAAACCATATTTCAATAATAGGAATTTTCAGGTTTTTCCTATTGCTTGTTTCCTAAGTCTTTTATTTAATATTAACTTTATCTTTGATATTCATTGATTTATTGAATTAAACTTTTTTGTAAATATACTTCTTTTTATTTCAGAAAGTTTTTGCCTTAAGTCTTTTGTTTTTATCTGAATTTTATAAAAACAAACTCACGTTTTTAAAGATTTTTCAAAAACAGACCAAAATATTGATTTATGCCAACAATTTCCAAAACGACACTTTGCATTTATTTACCAACAAATTCTTATAATTTTTGCTTTTTCACTATTTGGAAAACTCTTAACAATTTTTCTCTCTCGACTTTGTTCTAAAGAATATTAGATACTTTTGTATTTTCATGGTATATTTTTTTGCTTTCAAATTTACCTTTTTTTACATATTTGTTGTTATTTTTTTCTCTGCAAATTTTTTCATTTGTATATATATTTTTTCGATATTTTTTTCGCTTTAACAGATTTCTTGTGTATATACTTTTCCAATTTCCAACCAGAAAACTGAACAAACACTATATATAAACACCAAACTTGCTGGCAACTAGAGTTTAAGTTGTTTTTGTTGTATTTTATTTTTTTTTCTATACTTTTTTGTATTTTATTTTTTTCTTTTTATTTTTGTTATATTTCACTGTGTGTAAGAGCGTTAAGAACCCGTTTGACTCGTTGAAAAATATTTCTTTTCGCCTTTTAATTTTTTTCCATTTCTTAGGCAGAAATGGTTTTGCTGTTGTTGTTGGTGTTATGGACGTTATAGTAGATGGCTGGCTGGATGGTTGGTATTATTGTATAGATGGTTATGGGTTTTGGGATTTTGTTATGTATTTATTTGTATTTTTTTTTCTTTTTCCAATCAAAAATTTATTTTGTTTAACTTGTTGCTTTCGAAGAATAAGGGTTATCCAAGGAATATTTATTTTAACTTAAATTATTCAAAACTTTTTCAAATTTTTATTTTATTTAAATTTTTCCTGATTTTTGTTTAATTTCAAATTATACTTCTTAAACATTTTTTCAACCTTCACTTTTTGATATATTTTTCAAAATATTTTCTTTAGGTTATTTTGGAAAATTTTTCCATTTTCTTTAACTTTAATTTTATCTTTGAGTATAATAATTTTTTTTTATGTATTTCTTGTAATAACAAGATTTTCTTTTAAGGCTTTTTTTGCCAAAACACTTGTTTCTTATATTTTTAATGCAATTCTTTAAATAATTTGTTATATTTTATTATTTTTCTTGACAAAATAAAATTTTTATCCCAATAACTTTAGATTTATCTCATCAATTTCTTTTATTTCATTTATTTGTTAAAGATTTGCATAAATTCACTTCATTTTCTTTGCCTTGAAAACTTTTTAGAAAAAAAACGCGCTTTTCCTTAAACAATTCGTTCGTTCGTTTCACATAAAATTTTCTCTTTCAAATCCGTATCTCTATGATATTGTAACGCAAGCACACGAAGAACTAAAGTTTATTATTTCTACCTGAACATGCCATACCTGGTAAAAATGCTGCAAGCAAGTGTGGTGACATTCAAAAGCTACAACAACTCACAGATATCAATATAAAAACAAATCTAAGAAAAAAATGTTAATACAACTGAACAAAAAAAACTAAACAGCTAAGTAATTTCTTATAAGGGAGATTGTACAAATGGGCCTACTACTTTCAGCCAAGTCAAAGAAATTCACCACGAAAACTCACATGGGTTACAGAGCCAAAGGCCAGTGTTTGTATTCGTATATCTCTGTATTGAAAACTCACATAACACTCTCTATCTATGCTACCACTTTATCTTACCAACTATAACCTGTGACCATTGTGTTGAGTAAATGGCTCAAATGAGCAAATCAAGTTGGATTTTTTGAAAATGAGAAACAGAAATTTACTATGAGAGTGATTGTAGAGAGCGAACGAGGTAAACGGGAATTTAAGATCGAGAGCTAAAGATCATTTTCAAAACATGCAGCCTATTAGTAATATGAGAAGATAACAAAAACAACGACAACAAATATAAAAACTTCGACATCAAGAGAGAAATAAAAACAAAAAAAAAGTAAATAAAAATTACAATAAAAATCATTTGAGGAAAATTAAAAGCAAGAAAAAATACACTGTACAAAATTTTGCTGTACGATTTGAAATGTATAATCAAAATTGTATCAACTATTAATAACATGGCTTCTGGATCAAGGGCCTGATATAGCCTTTGATCCAGAATTAATTATTAAGTTATTAATTAAAGATTTTTTATAGAAAATTTTTGTCAAAATATTTTATAGAAAAAATGTTTGTTAACATTTTTTTTTTACAGAAAAACTTTTGTTAAAATTCTTTTATAGAAAAATCTTTGTCAAAATTTTATTATAGAAAAATTTATTTTTAGGAAAAATTTTTGTCAATTTGTTCACAGAAGAATTTTTCTGAAGATTTTTTCCAATAAATGTTTTGTAAAAATTGTTTATAAAAAAATTTTGTGAACATTTTTTTACAGAAAAATTTTTGTCAAAATTTTTTATAGACAAATGTTTGTCAAAGTTTTTTTTAGAGAAACATTTTTGTTAAAATTTCCTTATAAAAAAAAATTTTTGTCAAAATTATATTATAGAAAAATTTTGTTGCGGAAAACTTTTTGTTAAAATTTGCTTATAGAAAACATTTTGTCAAAATTATATTATATAAAAATTTTGTTAAAATTTTTTTGTTTGCCAAATTCCTTTTTAAAAAATTTTTTGTCAAAATAGAAGAATTTTTGTAAAATTTTATTTATAACAAAATTTTTGTCAAAAGTTGTTTATAAAAAATGTTTGTCAAAATTTCTTCATAGAAATATTTTCTTCATAAAATATTTGTTAAAATTTTTTATAGAAAAATTTGTGTCAAACATTTTTTTTTGTCCAACTTTTTATATAGAAAATTTTTTATTAAAGTTCCTTAATTGAAAAATTTTTGTCAAATTTTTTTTATATAAAAATTATTGTCAAAATTTTTTTATATAAAAATGATTGTCAAAATTTTTTTATATGAAAATTTTTGTCAAACATTTTATAGAAAAATTTTTGTCAAATTTTTTTAAAGAAAATTTTTATAGAGAATTATTTTATAGAAACATTTTTAACAAAAAATTTTTTAAAAAAATTTTTGTCAAACTTTTTATAAAAAAATGAAAGAATGTTTGTTAAAATTTTTTATACCAATATTTTTGTCAAACGTTTCTATAGAAAAATGTTTCTGAAATATTTTTTACAAAAATTTTTTGTCAAAATTTGTTTATAGAAAAATTTTTGTCAAAATATTTTTATTGAAAAATTATTGTCAAAATTTTTTATAGAAAAATTTTTGTCAAAAACTTTTTATAAAAAAATGTTAGTCAAAATTTTTATACGGAAAAATTTTTGTTAAAATTTTTGTCAAAATTTTTTTATAGAAAAATTTTTGTCAAAAGTGGAAAATGAAGGAAGATGAAAACAGAAAAATGTTTGGTTTGTTCAGTCTATAATCTGAGGTTTATAAACATAATTCGAAAAGATTTTGTTTGTAAAATAAGTAATAATGCAAGGTTTTCGAACTGTCTAACTTCTCCAGAAGAGATGACCTAGAAAAATTATAGAAAAATTTTTGTCAAAAATTTTTTATAGAAAAATTTTTGTCAAAAATTTTTTATAGAAAAATTTTTGTCAAAAATTTTTTATAGAAAAATTTTTGTCAAAAATTTTTTATAGAAAAATTTTTGTCAAAAATTTTTTATAGAAAAATTTTTGTCAAAAATTTTATATAGAAAAATTTTTGTCAAAAATTTTTTATAGAAAAATTTTTGTAGAAAAATTTTTTATAGAAAAATTTTTTATAGAAAAATTTTTGTCAAAAATTTTTTATAGAAAAATTTTTGTCAAAAAATTTTTATAGAAAAATTTTTGTCAAAAAATTTTTATAGAAAAATTTTTGTCAAAAATTTTTGTAGAAAAATTTTTTATAGAAAAATTTTTTATAGAAAAATTTTTGTCAAAAATTTTTTATAGAAAAATTTTTGTCAAAAATTTTTTATAGAAAAATTTTTGTCAAAAATTTTTTATAGAAAAATTTTTGTCAAAAATTTTTTATAAAAAAATTTTTGTCAAAAATTTTTTATAGAAAAATTTTTGTCAAAAATTTTTTATAGAAAAATTTTTGTCAAAAATTTTTTATAGAAAAATTTTTGTCAAAAATTTTTACAATTAATTACAATTTCTTTATCATTAGGTTCCAGAGGTTCTGAATCCTATTTAAACATTATTTCCGGCATGTGACACCATTGGCTAATCCGAAGGAAACTTTATCCGAAGATCATATTTGATCACATTATTGAAACTATTAAGGTCGTATGTAGCAGTAAGAATGCTGAACTTGTCCTACCAAAAATACTTCAACGATAGGTCTCCGTATTTCAAATATTTCCAATTAACTCATCAAAATTAGTTTTTAAACAAATATTTATAATTATAATCGTATTTTCAACTGCTTTCCACTAAATAGATTTACCTAAAAACGTGATAAAAATTTTTAATATTAATCTAAACAAAAGACTTAAGAAGCGAACTTGGATGGGAAAAATTTTAGCTAAAAGCTTTTTGTAAAAAAGTAGTTTTATGAAATAGGCAGGTCTTTTTAAAACAATTTACAGTAAAATTTCATGTATTTATAAAATAAAAATTGTAAATAAAATTTATTTTTTTTTTTTCTTAAAACTTAAAATTGAAAATTATATCAAAAAAATTCTTTTCTATTGGAAAAATTTTGCTACAAAAATATTTCGATAGAAAAAAATGCCTAGCGAAAAGATAAAAAATATTTTCATTTTAAAACAAAAGACTTAAGAAGCAAACTTAAATAGACAAATATTCATAATCTAAAAAGTATTTACTAACTCAATTCATTTTTTTATAAGTAAAAATTCAAAAATTTTAAAAGTTTTCGTGAAAAAATTGTCGACGGATGTTATTTTACATTAAACATTTTTCATATGAAAATTTTTCTATAGATCAAATTAACTTTAGATTGAATTTTTTTTTTATAAAAATTGTGTAATGAAATATTTCTCTAATAAATATTATTTATTCTATTTTCTCACAATTTTCCCGGTGTATTAATACTACTCACAACATTCCCTCAGACTCAGCATGATATAACCATTCTTAGCCGCTGTTTTGCAGCCACTACTGATATTCAATAATATAATATTATATTCCTATTCCTCTATACTCCACATAGCAAATGAACCAACAAACAAACATACGCGTATAAATATCAACATACGTTAACGTATTTCATATTAATCGAAACCATTCTGTTAATGTCTGCTATTGCAGTTGCTAATACTCTGATGCTGATGCTGCTGCTTCTGCTGTTTATGCTCATACAATTGTCAGATTGCATTCATCTAACAGAAATTTATACTCCTTTAAGAAGAGCAATAATAAATAAGAAAAAAAAAATTCTAACTTTAGCAACACATATTGCCTTCGTTTGTTCATTTCTTTTTTTGTTTAGCTTTAGAATAAAAATTTTAAAATTCAAAAAGAAATCAACGAAAAAAATTGTTTTAATATAGCAAAAAATAACACAACTGAACAGAAACTGACGACAGGTCCACAATTAGCCACACAGCCATATTATATTATAACAACAATATAAAGGAAAAAACAACAACAACAGTAGAAGCAAAAGCAGCATCTACGAAAAAAATAAAGAATCTTAGTCGAAGAAATTATCATGCAGAGACACATACGCATCACTGGATGGACCTACAAAAAAAATTTAACAAGAAGAATTTTTTTGTATAAACACCAAACAGAATTTTGGAGAAGACACAGAAAAAATCCTCAGAGACTTACTATAAATGGGCCCTTTTTTGCCCGGAGAAGCTAGGGACAATGAAAGACTAAACAATATGTTGAACAAAAAATTTATAATTGTTTATGTTGGTTTACCTTTACCAGGAGAAAAGACTTCTTTAGTTAAAATTTTAGCTGAAAAATAGAGCATTAAAGGATTTTGTTAAAATATTCCAGAAATTTGGAAAATTTCGAATGGCTTTATTGCTCGCTGGCTTGATGATTTTTATTGAAAAAATTAATTAAAAAAGTTTTTTTTTTTACAAAAACTAAAGATAAATATGTATAGGTAATTAACTCAAAGGTGCTAGAATGCCGAGATGCTGTGTGACGATATTTTAAAGGCAGGAACGTATTTAAAAAGGGGTTATAATTGAATTTCAGTTTTTTTTGGAGATTGTTCCACTGATTTAGTTAAAGATTGTTTTCTAAGTCTTTCTTGATTAAAATATCATTTATATTCTAGTTTGTTCCTTTTTATAGAAATAATTTTGTCAAAATTTTTTTATAAAAAAATGTTTGGTAAAATTTGTTTATGAGAATTTTTTATCGAACTTTTTTTAAAAAAAATTTTTGGTTGAAATTTTTGTTTTTAAATTTTTGTTAATTTTTTTTTTAAGAAAAAATTTGTCAACATTTTTTTGTAGAAAAATTTTTTCACAAAATTTGTTGTTAGAAAAATTTTTGTCAAAATTTGTTTTATAGAAAAATTTTTGTTAAAATTTGTTAAAACAAAAGTTTTATCAAAATTATATTAAACAAAGATTTTTGTCAATTATTGTTTTTAGAAAAACCTTCACCAAAAATTTTTTTATAGAAAAATTTGTGTCAAAAATTCTTTACATAAAAATATTTCTCAAATATTTCTAAACAAAGATTTTTGTCAAATTTTTTTATAGAAAAATTTGTTTTTTTTATAAAAACTTTTTGTTTTTATCGAAAAATTTTTTTTATCCAAAATTTTTGTCCAAATTTGTTAATAGAAAAATTTTTGTCAAATTTTTAAATTAGAAGAATTTTTTAAAAAGATTTACTGTAGTGTATTGCACTAAGATCCCAATTTATTACAATTATTTATAAAAATTATTGTAATAAATAATTGCAATAAATAAGTTTTTTAATAAAACCAAAAAAATGTTGGTGGGGAAGCCTTTCCTCGCGCGTTTCGATCTTCTTCAGGAGGATTATCCTAATTTCAGACAGAGCGAAAATCACACATTTTATCTTATTTTAGGGACAGAATAAGTAAGAATTATTGTGTTTAGCAAATATCAACATGAAGCGATGATTATCTTCTGAACAGAAACACAAAACATTTAAAAAAAAAATGTTGTCAAAATTTTAAACTAAAAATATTTTTGTCAACATTTTTTATTAGAAAAGTTGAGAAAATTTTTTTAAAAAAAATTTTTTGTCAAATAATTTTAAAGAAAGATTTTGGTCAAAATTTTTTATAGAAAGTTTTTTGTCAAAATTTTTTATAGAAAAATTTAAGTCAAAACTTTTTTATAGAAAAATTTTGGTCTAAATTTTTTTACAGAAAAGTTTTGGTGAACATTTTTTCAGAGAAAAATTTTGGTCAGAATTTTTTTATAGAAAAATTTTTGTCAAAATTTTTTTATAAAAAAATTTTGGTTAAAAATTTTTTATAGAAAAGTTTTGGTCAACATTTTTTAATAGAAAAATTTTGGTAAAAATTTTTGTTAAAAATTTTGGTCAAAATTTTTGTCAAAATTTTTTATAGAAAAATTTTGGTCAAAATTTTTTTATAGAAAAATGTTGGTTAATATTTTTTTACAGAAAAATTTTGTTAAAAATTTTTTTATAGACAAATTTTTGTTAAAACTTATTTATAGAAAAATTCTTCTCAAATATTTTTATAGAAAAAAATTGGTCAAAATTTTTTCATAGAAAAATTTTGGTAAAAATTTTTTTATAGAAAAACTTTGGTCAAAATTTTTTTATGGAAAAGTTTTGGTCAAAATTCTTTTATATAAAAATTATGGTCTTAATTTTTTATAGAAAAATTTTAGTAAAAATGTTTTTACAGAAAAATTTTGGTGAAAATTTTGTCAAATTTTTTTATAGAACGTTTTTTGTTAAAATTTTTTTTTAAGAAAAATTTTGGTCAAAATTTTTTATAGAAAAATTTTGGTTAAAATTTAGAAACCTTTTTGTCAAATATTTTTGAAGAAAAAATTTTTGGCAAATAGTTTTAATCAAAAATATTTGTCAAATATTTTTTAGAAAAATTTTTGTCAAATTTTTTTTGCTTTTTGTCAACATTTTATTATAGCAAAAATTTTGTAAAAATTTTTTGATAAAAAAATTTTTGTCAAAGTTGTTTTTTAGAAAAATTTTTGTCAACATTTTTTATGGTCAAATTTTTTATATAGAAAAATTTTTACAAACTTTTTTATAGAAAAATGTTTATCAAATATTTCTACAAAAAGCTTTTTGCCAAAAATTTCGATAGAAACATTTTTGACAATTTTTTTTTATAGAAAATTTTGGTTAAAATGTTTCTCAAATATTTCTATAGAAAAAATTTTACCAAATATTTCAATAGAAACATTTTTGTCAAAAATTTTTTAAATCAAAATTTTTATATAGAAAAATTTTTGTCAAAATTTTTATATAGAAAAATTTTTGTCAAAATATTTTTATAGAAAAATTTTTGTCAATTATTTCTATAGTAAACTTTTTGGCAAATATTACTGTTGGGATGAGGAACTTTAGTACTGGTAGAAGAAAAACTATTTGTACTTTTGGATCCAAATTAGGGTAAATTACTCTCAACCAATATACCAACCAAAGTTGTAGCAATATGAAATAAAAAGGCAATTATTGTAATGTGGAGTAGGAAAATGGAGCTTTATTTGGACGTTACCTTTCTCTTGAAGAGCTATGTTAAGAAGAAGGAAAAATCTTATTAGGCTAAAAACCGGAAACTTCATCTTAGACCTCTTAGCCGATTTGACAATTAGATTCGGACTTAATTTAGAAAGGGACAGCAATATTCTCAAGGAATTCAGCAATTATATATATTAAAACAAAGAGTAATTCTTTGTCAATCACAATATTAATGCTAAAACCAGGATAAGGCCTTTTAGCATTAACATTGCCGCCCGCCTTGCAGTATATGCAACGGAAATGAAAAATGTCAATCAGGAAGTGTCTAAGATGAGAATTCTGGAAATAAAAATTCAATTGGAATTCAGATTAATATCTTAAACTAGGATAATTTTAATTCAGTTCAAATTTCAAAGTGTAATTACAATTCAATTGAGAAATAAGAATTATAAGGAATTCAAAAATATAGGTTTTATTTGTAGAAAAAATAGATAGCTACGTTCACAAGTTGCTTGTAGCTTGCCTAAAAGTGCATAAGTAAATATAAATAAGTTATAATGTGCATGGACCGTAAATTGACCAACCAAAGACTGTACTCTGAGCAGTTGGAAACCCTGTCCTTGAAAATACCCCTTGACAAATAACCTTTGGATATAAGTCGGATCCAATTATTATGTCGATGGATGACGACTCGTAAAACTTAGAGTCGGCTAAAAATAGGTCCTTAAAATGCTTCTTATATGACTCCGGTAGGGATTGAGCTGGAGTGCGCATAGGAATCCTATTATCGACCCGAAAAGTCCCCTCAATCTTCGAAGATAAGTCAAATCTCGATTTTAAGACCAACGGACAAATGGTCTCATCGTTTAAAGAATATGCTGTGAGTTTATATTTGTCGATTAATTTTTTGGATACACGACTCAATGCAGATCCTGAATCTAACAAACACCGTGCAAGCGAGTTCGTGGATCCGATTTTTACTAATACAGTTGGCAGCAAAATAATAGTATTTTGACGGATTATCGATGTTAAGGTAGCGGTCTTCGAAGAGGATGCAGGGGACGATTCTCGATTAGGTTTCGAGGTTGCTGAGTCATTGCGATTTCTGGAGGACCTTGAATGATTTGCCCTAGCAGCTTGAGCAGACGTTGAGGGTTTTGGACTTGGTGATCGGGACTGGGATCGAGACGGGGAACGCGAACCGGCAGGTAGTAAGTCCTTAGCCAAACGTGGGTTTACGTGGAGCAGGGTATGGTGAAACTTCCTGCAGTGTTTACAGCCATGTTTCGTGAAACAAGTTCCTTGTGAATGATCATGGGCTAGGCAGTTGGAACAATACTTGTGCTTACGAACGGTTTTTAAACGATCTGCCATGTTCATCGCTAAGAATTTGCGACATGTTCGGAGCGGGTGTGGACGCTTGCAAACGCGACATAAATACGGATTGTTTTTCACGGAAAGTCGTTTCAATGAGTTTGAAGAACCTTTAGGCATGACGAAGCTGGAAAAGAAAGAAAATAATAATAGGAAAAAATAATAAAAGGCTTAGGAACAAATTTTAAGGATCGGTTGGAAGAATTATTAGTTTTACGATGGGTCTTGTTATTGTCCCACGTTGAGTCAAAATTTCTGCAACTCTTACGCGGTTATCTGTACCGGAAAATATCTTGACGACTCTACCAAGCCTCCACGAGTTCGGAGGAAGGTTTTCGTCTTTGATCACTACCAATGCACCGGGTTCAACGTCGATTTCAGGTCTCTTCCACTTTACTCTCTTATTTATTTCTTTTAAATATTCATTTTTCCATCGGAAACAAAAGTTTTGATGGATCGATTTAAGTCGCTGCCACCTATTTGTGATGGAAATTGTTGAATCATTTATCTGAGGATCAATTGGAGATAAAATTGGAGCTCCTATAAGGAAATGTCCTGGAGTAAGTGCACATAGGTCAGTTGGATCCGAAGAAATAGGCGATATAGGGCGAGAATTGAGACATGACTCTATTTTGGCAAGTAGGGTGGACAATTCTTCGAACGTATATTTATGTGGACCAGCAATTTTCCGGAAGTGAGTCTTAAAACTTTTGACCCCAGCCTCCCACAAACCACCCATATGAGGAGCACCAGGTGGAATAAAGTGCCAAGATATGTTTTGGTGAGCGAAATTGGAGAGTATGCGTTGCTGGGAAGTTTGGATAAACTCACGTGCAAGGACTTTCGATGCTCCAACGAAGTTTTTACCATTATCGGAGTGGATATGGAGTGGACATCCACGACGAGAAACAAAGCGGTTAAATGCTGCTAAAAAGGCTGAAGTTGACAAATCTGATGTGGCTTCCAAGTGAATTGCTTTGGTAGAAAAGCAGACGAACACGCATACATATCCCTTCGAAATACGACAAGCTCGTCCGGAATAACTCTTAACATCGAATGGGCCCGCAAAGTCTAAACCAGTGTGAGTAAAGGGCCTTGAAAACTCGGACCGTTCGCTAGGTAAGGCCGCCATAATTTGCCTTTGACATCTTTTTTTGTATATTGTACACGTTTTGCACTTATTAATTATGCTTTTGATTAGATTTTTGGCCTTTGGTATCCAGTATTGGGTCCTTAAAAGTCGTAAGACCAGTTGGTTTCCGCCATGCAGACTCACGTCATGGATAAATCTAATCAAAAGGCGCGAATATTGACAGTCATATGGAATTATGATAGGATTTCTCTCGTTATAAGTAAGCGCAGGTGAAGATTCAAGTCGGCCACAGGATCGGATAATACCTTCGGGATCAAGGAATGGATTGAGGCTCAGAATGCTACTGGATTTGGACATTTGTTGACGAATTGAAAGATCCCTGTATTCGTTGGGATAACCTGCCATTTGACAAACGGATATAAGGCGATCTTGAACGGATTTTAGTTCAAAACTGGATAGGGATAGCGAATCTTTTGAAAAACTGTGACGATAACGACGATGTGTTGTATAAAAAAACCTATATACATATGCCAAGACTCGGATAGCCTTGGAATATGATGAAAACCGCTCTAAAATGTCTTCATAATTGTTGAAATACGAGAAGTGTACTTGGACCGCTTTTGCTTCTGTGTCGGTAATCGGAAGTTTGGAAATCTCAAATCTAGGCCAGTTTGGACATTCCTCTTTTAGCCATTGTGGACCATACCACCATAGATTGTTGTCCACAAGATCCGGTGGACTCACTCCTCGACTTGCGAGATCTGCAGGATTAGTTTCAGAATTCACATGTCTCCATCGTTGATAGTCTACTATTTCGCTGATTTTGGAGACTCGGTTTGCTACGAAGGTCATCCAACAACACGCTGGTTTCGCCAACCACGAAAGGACTATTGTTGAGTCCGTCCAACAATGAACAGAATATCGTTCAATATCAAATCTAGGTATTAAGTTATCGACCATCTCTGCTAAAAGAAGTGCTCCGCATAGTTCTAATCTCGGAATAGATAGTGTTTTAATGGGAGCTACTTTTGTCTTGGATGACATTAGATAGGTAGAAACAGAGTTATTGTGAGTTATTCGAATGTAAATCGCCGCTGCGTATGCTTTTTCCGAAGCATCGCAGAACCCATGGAATTGGACTTGCGCATTTCTACGATATTCAATCCAACGTGGAATACGAATTGTATTGATATGGTAATAATTCGCTTAGAAAGACTTCCACTGTGATAAAGTATCTGGAGAAAGGATTTCGTCCCACCCAGTTCCATCTCGCCATATCTTCTGCATTATAATCTTGGCTAAAATAATTGAAGGGGCTAACCACCCAGCAGGATCAAACAGCTTGGCGATCTGGGATAGGACTTCACGTTTCGTATAACTCAAAGACTCTGGAAAAGGACTAGCGACAAAATAGAATTCATCCGAACACGCGTTCCATCGGATGCCTAAAGTTTTTGCTGAGCTGCAGTCTTCAAATTTCAGAAAATCTTCTCGGAGCAAATGGTCCGAGGGAATATCTGCTAGGATATCGGTGGAATTTGAAGTCCATTTTCTTAGTAAAAGTCCAGCGGAACCTAGAGCTTGGATTAGCTCGTTTTTCGCCACAATGGAATCATGTTTTGTATGTGCTCCTCCAAGGACATCATCAACATACATGGAATTCTTTAGAATATTGCTGGCAATTGGAAAAATGGACTTAACGTCATCCGATAGCTGGATTAATGTTCTAATTGCGAGGTATGGTGCGCTATTTACACCGAAAGTTACAGTTTTCAACTCATAATCACAAATCGGATCATTTGGATTGTTTCGGAATAGGATTCGTTGAAAACGAGTTTGCTCTGGATCGACTAAAATTTGCCTGTACATCTTCTGAATATCGGCGTTGAAAACGAAACGAAAGAACCGCCATTTTAATATCAGCAGCGTTAAATCATTTTGTAGAACAGGCCCTATATGGAGTAATGAGTTCAAGCTCTGTCCGTTGGAAGAAGGAGCAGACGCATTGAACACAACTCGAACTTTTGTGGAAACGCTATCCGGCTTTATGACAGCATGATGTTGTAAATAATAGCTGTTTGGATCTAGTGGGCTATTAGGTGATCGAATTTGGATCATATGCCCCAATTCTTCATACTCCTTAACCACATTATCATACTCGAGTTTAAAGTTTGGGGTTCGAATCAACCTAGCCTCATTCCGAAAGAACTGTGCCATTGCACTGGACCTGGAATGTCCGATATTAATAGTGTTTGGAAACTCCTCTTTAAAAGGTAGTGATACGACATATCTCCCTTCTGAATTTCGCCTTGTAGTCCTAAGATATAAATCCTCACAATACTGGTCTGATGGAGACAAGATGTTCTTCCTAGGAAGATTCTCCACCTCCCAAAAGCGTGAAATTTCCTTATCTAAGGAAATTTCACAGAAGTGGGAAGTAACTGTGGGACTTGGACCGGGAAGACTGGAAACAGGACCTGTAAGTATCCATCCAAAGATGGTTTTTTGTGCGACGAGGGACTGACAAACATTGTGTTTAATACCTGAACAAACAATGGAAGGGAAAATATCACCACCGATGAGCATATCTATCTTTGAACTTATATAGAATTTAGGATCGGCCAGTGGAATTTGAGGGAGATTAGAAAATTGGGATCTTGGTATAATCTGAGATGGAAGGTTATTTGACAACTGTGGAACAACCAGTGCCGTAACCGGAATAGAAACATCACTATCTAACTGCGAACCTAATGTGAAAGAACATTGGTATTGTACCTTCGCTGAAACTGCATTATTGAGTCCCGAAATCTGCGCGCTAGTGGTCTGCGACGGAAGCTTAAGCCTGTGGAAAATGTTTTCGGAAATGAACGTACCTTCCGAACCTGAATCGATTAATGCACGCACCTGGTATTTTGTGCCTAAGTGGCAAATGTTGACCCATGCTGTTCCTAATAAAACTCCTTTAAAATTTGACGCAAAACAAGATTGGACTCTGCTTGGACCTGGATTACTTGTGGACTGTATTGTATTGGAATTCGAACTATTAAACGGGGTTGAGTTAGGATTTAGCGATGAGGCATTATTGTTACTAGTTGCTGATGACAAATTTGGTTTCTCTTCTTCCTTGTGAAGCAATGTGTGGTGCCGCTTTTTGCACTTAAAACATGTGTGTTTGCTTGAACAGTTTCTCACGGAGTGGGTTTTAGAGAAACAGTTAAGGCACAATCCTTCCTTCTTGACTTCATTAAAGCGCCTCTGGTAATCCATCTTCAAGAATTTCGGACATTTGCGTATCGCATGACTCTCTTTTGGACACAATTGACACTGTGGACTAGAGATATTGGTTTGGAAGCTATGGACCTTGGACTTTGGATTTGAATTGGGGACATTGTTGGATTTGAAAGTACTATTTTTAGAACTTGTTGGACCTCGAATCTCGGAAACCGATTCTAAGGTGCGGTACCGATTGGTCAAGAACTCATTGAGTTCCGGCCATTTTGGAATAGCCGTTTTATCTCGCAATTCCTGTTCCCAAAGTGTTAATGTTGTCTCCGGAAGCTTGTTTGTGCAGATAAATACGAAGATCGGATCCCAGCTGGACACATCGATATTGTAAAGCTTAAGAATAGTAATGCAGGAGTTGATGTCTCTTTGGATTTGTTTAAGCGCCTTGCTATTTTCACCATTAATGGTCTGGAGGTTGAAAAGGATCTTCAACTGACCATTTACAAGGACTCTTCTGTTCTCGAATCGGACGCATAAATCACGCCAAGCCATATCAAACCCATCGTTGGTAAGGGGACTCTTTTTAACTATCTCCCTGGCCTCACCTTTTGTCTTTTGTGTTAGGAAGAAAAGCTTTTCAACATTGCTGGCTTTAGAGTTGGACACTATCGCAGTAAACATGTCTCTGAAAGTGGGCCAGGAAGCGTAGTCACCATAGAAAATATCGATGTCAATTGGCGGCAAGTGGAGGCTATTAGAAGCGCGATATTGTGGCCCGATATCCCTAGAGGTACTTGGCTGTCCAGGATTATCAATGGGATGTACAATAGTTTCAGGAACAGAAGCAGGGCGAACGGAAACCGGAGACCCGAAAAGAGGAGGAATGGAAACAGGATGCACTGATAACGAATCTGACATTTCCGACAATTTCGTTAAACAATTACAATAGGTAATATATGTGCTTTTGTATTTAAGTTTAAATGATTCAATATCTACAGGGTCTTCAGCATCAGCTTCCTTTTCAATTTCCAAAATGAACTTCTCATAGGCACCCTTAATTCTATTCCAACTTGACCTTAACTCCTGACGATGTACTTCAAGGGTATGTAGCGAAGTCAACGGATATTGGTTGTCATTAAGGTCTGCCTCAAATTCAACCATGCTATCGGATAAGCGAATAAAATTGTCCAACGACATTTTGAAATTTATTTGTATATCTTAGACAATCTTTGAACTACAAATATTGAAAAATAACGAATGATTCGAATTGAAGAGCAATACAAATCAATTTGGTACTAAAATAGCAACTCTAAATTTATTAAAAGTTTGAAAATTTTGTCGCTATAGTAACTAGGATAGGAAATAATCTTGAAACTTTTAAAAATGTTACCACCGATGGAGAAATTCGGATTAAATGGATGAGAAAATATCGCAAAATTACCGAATGTAGCAAACAATTTCGAAAACTATGATAACAAATAAAAGTTTTAATCAAGATCCCAATAGAAAATTTGTAAATGTCAAAAAGTTATGAAAAATCGCCAAAATATATAGATATTTTGATAAATTATTCAAAAAACTTTGCTCGAACCAACCGAAATTCAAAAGATTTTTGAAAAAATTCAATTGTTAAATATTTATTGTATTGAATTCATATATAGTAACAGAAATAAAAACAGGAAAAAGTCAAATAAATTTCGTAAAATTCGTTGAACTTTAATATATTACAAACCTAGTATTATTTCAAGGGACTAAATATTCATTAGGTCTGTACCCTCAATAATACTGAAATTTTTGAAATCACCGAACCACTATATCACTGAACCAACGAGTAAAAGGATGCAATCGTTTATTTAAAGAACCAGCTTTTTATTTATACTTTTTGTTATTAAAAAATTTTGAAACTTTTTTATGTTTTTTGTTATTAATGTATGTAATTTTCATTTGAAAATATAACAGCAAATTTTCATATCATATATTAAAAATAATTATTAAATGTTTTAGAGAATGGTAACATTCGTATTTAAATTAGTTTAAAAAATTTCTAATTTAATTCAAATATTAAATTTGGAAAAAACTCTTTTTTAATTTAATTCAAATATTAAATTTGGAAAAAACTCTTTTGTTTATATATTGAATTAATACATAAAAAGATATATTGTTTTGCTTGGTTTATTGAAGAAGCTCTATATTTTCCAAATATTCAACTAGAATATGTGCTGGTTTGGGATGTAATTATGAAAAATTAAACAAAAGGAACAGTGTTGTCGTGCAGATCTTAAACTTTGCATAAATACTATCGAATTTGTTGAAAATGTTTCCAAAATTGTTATGGATGAAAAATTTTGAATATTATTTATGAATTAGGAGCACGAAAAAATTATTTTGTACACTTTTAATTTTAATTTTTGGGAAAACGAATTATTTATGAATAATTATTTTAACAAAAATTTGTTATAATATTTTTTTTGTATGATGTAGGATTATTTATAGTAGTAGTAAAATTTAATAAATTTAGAATTAAGCTTAATTTATTTATTTTAGATAATTTGATTTACTTTAGGAATTGAATGAATTGTAGTTCTTTAACCAATTGAGAATTAAGTAGCACTTTGTATTGTTTTATTTGTTTATATTTATATAAGTACTTTTAAAAATTGTATATATATTTTGCAACATTTTAAATAACTTTACTAAATTTGGTTAAAAAGATTTCCTAACATACATCCTCTCGGCAACACTCTAATAGAAACAAAAGCTGTAAGCAAATTCAACTTAACGACAAAGAACTATAGAATAAGAGATCGATTGTTGTAACTTAAAGAGATGTATATATTTTCAAATTAAAGAGATCATCAATATCACAGAGCGAGTGAAAAAAATAGTCTTAAATCACTCAAGAGAATTGTATTACCAGGAATAAAAATAATTTAACAGTGTGATGTAAAATAAAGTAATACAGCAAAGGAGAACTGCATTACCATACGAATATAATTCTGTAAAAGAATTTGCAAAAGGGGGAACCAGAGGGGATTGTGGAATAAAGACAATTCGCCGTAAACTTAGTGACCAATTATTAACTTTTTCTATCAAAATTATTGAACAAATAATTTTGGAATTTCTTTTAAATATCGTAGGAATTAAAAATGCGTAGGAATTAAAAAAAATATCAAACGGACTTACGGGTGCTGGTAGTGATCACGTTGTTTTTTTTGACAGGAGTAAATCCACGTTTCTACTCTTTGTAGTTTCCTTTATTTCTTCTTTATTTCTTTGTTTCTTTATTTCTTAAATTTTTTGTTGGTTTTGTTAATTCTTTTTTTTTTTTTTAATTATTCAAATATGTAATATTATTTAATAGGAATATCAAAAATTATTAAATTATTAACCAATAAGTAGAAATTTATTTTATTAAGCACTTTTGATTTTTTTTTTTGATTTGATTTCATTTACACATGTTGGCTATCAATATAGCAGCAAATGTAATTTTAACACGATTTAAAAAAAATGCCCTTTCGCTTTCCTGAATGCACTTTTAGAACTAATGGAATGTCACAAGCAAAATGTAAACGTACCTGATTTATGTTAATGATATATTGAGAAGTTGAGAAAATGTTGATGACAAGAGTTGTATGGCAAAAGAGTAACCACTCGATAGAATTCCCAGAGATCAAATCTATATGTTTCCTTCAAAATCCGGTTCGAAGGACCAAATGTTGGGATGAGGAACTTTAGTACTGGTAGAAGAAAAACTATTTGTACTTTTGGATCCAAATTAGGGTAAATTACTCTCAACCAATATACCAACCAAAGTTGTAGCAATATGAAATAAAAAGGCAATTATTGTAATGTGGAGTAGGAAAATGGAGCTTTATTTGGACGTTACCTTTCTCTTGAAGAGCTATGTTAAGAAGAAGGAAAAATCTTATTAGGCTAAAAACCGGAAACTTCATCTTAGACCTCTTAGCCGATTTGACAATTAGATTCGGACTTAATTTAGAAAGGGACAGCAATATTCTCAAGGAATTCAGCAATTATATATATTAAAACAAAGAGTAATTCTTTGTCAATCACAATATTAATGCTAAAACCAGGATAAGGCCTTTTAGCATTAACAATTACTATAGAAAACTCTTCTTAAATATTTTTATAAAAAACTGTTGGTCAAAATTTTTTTCTAGAAAAATTTTTCTATAAAAAAATTTTGAACAAAATTTTTGTCAAAATATTTTTGGAGAAAAATTTTTGTCAAATTTTTTTATAGAAAAATTTTTGTCAAAATTTTTTTATAGAAAAATTTTTGTCAAATAATTTTATAGAAAATTTCTTGTCAAAATTGTTTATTAGAAAAATTTTTCTTAAATTTTTTTTTATAGTAAAATGTTGAATGTAAGAAAAATTTTTGTCAAAATTTTTTTTAAGAAAAATTTTAGTCAAATTTTTTTATAAGAAAAATTTTTGTCAAAATTTTGTATTGTAAATTTTTTTTATAGAAAATTTGTGGTCAAAAGTTTAGCTCACAATTTTTTCATAAAAAAATGTTTGTCAAAATTTGTTTATAGCAAAATTTTTGTCAAAAATTTTTTATAGAAACATTTTTTTATTATTAGAAAAAAATTAAAAAAAAAAAAATCGTCTTAAATATTTCTAAATATATTTCCAAAGATTATCGGGTATGTGATGGACATTTTTCGTTTTCAAATCGATCGATGTCAGACATATTTTTTAGCTAATTTTCGGTTAATTCCCCAAAAAAAAATGAAAATTTTGGCTTTAATCCATTTGACAGATATTTTATATTTCATTTGGTTTGATTTTTTTGGGAAAATAACCGAAAATTATCTCAAAAATATATCTGAAATAGATTTGAAAATAGATTTGAAAACGATCGTTTTCCATCACAACCTGTATATTTCATTTTTTATAAAATTATTTTATTCTGCTTATTGTTATAAAGAATATTTCTTACTGAAAAGTTTCTTTTTATAATTTTCATATCAATTACTTTCTTGCTACATTAAATTTTCTTTCCTAAGTCTTTTGTTTTCCACAAACTGGCACCTGAAATCATTTAGAAAAAATCTCCCCACAAATTCCTCTAAACGCCACTGACTCCTTTAATGCTTGTGGTAGTAAACCTTATATTAGCTCTCAATTGTTTTTATAGTGAATAACAGAATTAAATCTATATGAGAGTCAAAAAATCTTAATTAATAAAGCACAAAAGAAAAAAAACAACAAACTCAATGATAAAAGCAAAAACAACAACTCTTCACCATACCTGTTTTACAACATAAACCTACATCGGATGCTGTAATAAAGACTCTCCTAAGACTCTTTTTAAACATTACTCTCATCAACGAGAGAGTTAATAGCTCTCTATTAACTCTTTAGATTATTATTTCACCAAAAACTATTAATGAAGATACCACAATAACAAATAAACAAAACTCAGGCATCGGACAAATATAAACAATCTGCCATGAAAGAGCGAATGACAAACGAAAAAATAAAACACAAATGTTTTGTTGAAACAACAAAAATGAAAAAAAAAATGCTAAAACAGAGAAAAAAAAAAACAAAACTCCACATGATGATGTTGTTGATGATGAACAAGAGGGAACTTTAAACACTCACATACACACACACACAGACACTCATGGGGAACACAGCAAACGGGCAACTATTTTGCAGCACAACATTTCTTGGGCTCTGAGTCCGAAGCATCGCAATATAAGTTCCAAGACCAAAATTATATAGCAGGACTGATAAACTATAGTACGAGTACCAACCAATTTTATGTTCAAACTTGAACGTAGAGTTGTAAACACACTCATACAATCACATGTATGCTATATCTGCATTCATAGTCCCATACTAATACTAACAGAAACAACAACAACGTTTCTGTAATATACGCAATATATTCATATGTTAACATACGAAAACTGGTTTTCTTCGTATTGCCGTTTATTTCTACTTAGCTAAATTTACTCACACTATGTTAGTATTTTGCACAGTAGTATTTTGAATAATTTTCTTTAAGAACTAAGTACCAAATATTACCTAAAATCAAAGCTATCGAATGGAAATCTTGTTTTTTTAATCAAGTTTGTTTCTTAAGTCTTTTGTTTTAGGCAATTGCTTTCCTTCTGGTGAAATTCATTTTAAAGAAAATATTGCACTACTCCACAAAATTATTATCAAATTATTATTTTTTTATTTATTATGTTTTAAGTTATAAAAACGGTCGAGATTTTTAATTCTATGAATATATTACTTTTTAAAATTTTTTTTATAAAATTTTTCATTTTTCAAGATGCTAATATAATCATTTTATCATGTCTTTAAAGTGTATTGTTCTGTTTTGTTAAAAATTACACAAAAGAATAAAAAATACAAATAAATTAAAGTGCTTTGATTCGGAGTTATTTGCACTTCATTGTAATTTTTTTCTTTAAATTTCATTTTTTTTAAAAAGGTTTATCAAAATTTTGGAACACCAAACATTTAATTAACAAGTAAGAAAGCGCTATAGTCGGTCAAGCCGACCATACGATACCCTTCACCACTAAGGTCAAAGGTGTTATTTTTCCTGTATAAAGACAAATATTTGCTAAATTTTGCCATCATACAAACATTTTCTCAAAACGTATATATTCAACCTGTTTCCGTCATTTGGACTTATATGAGAGCTAGGGTCAAATGTGGACCGATTACTCGAAATTTGGCAAATTGATTACAAAAATTATGTATGCAAAAAATAAACTCAAAATTTTCATTATCTTTAGATTTACGAGCGTTTTAGTGATTTTTTGTCTCATTTAGTGCGTTTTTGAAGAAGAGTTTGTATGGGAGCTGTGGTCAAATGTGGACCGATTTGGTACAGTGATTTAAGTTTACATAAGCAGTACCTGTTTTAAATTTCATGAAAAAATATTGATATTTGTGGCCAATATAGCAATTCCAGGAAGTGGGACCTATGGAAGGTACCATAAATAATTGACCGATTTTGACGAATTTCAATAGCCATGGTTCCATTAACAAACAAATGATCTGTGCCAAATTTCATCAAATCATCTTTAGAATTGCGACCTGTAGTTTGATTACAAGGTTTACATGGGGGTCCAGCCAGGCAGCCAAACGGACGGACGGACATCGCTAAATCGACTCAGAAAGTGATTCTAAGTCTATTGGTATACTAAAAGGTGGGTCTAAGACAAATATTTCTATGCGTTACAAACATCAGCACAAACTTATAATAACCTTTCCACATATGGTGGTGAAGGCTATAAAAAGACTGTAGTATATTACACTAAGAATCCCAATTTATAACAATTATTTATTATTGTAATAAATAGTTTTTTGATAAAACCAAAAAATGTTAGTGGGGAAACCTTTTCTCGATGCGTTTCGATGGTTGGTTTGGCCATCTCATCAGGAGGATTATCCCTAATTCTAGACAGAGCGACAACCACACATTATGTATAATTTGAGGTACTGAATAAATAAGTTAATGAAGTGAGTAGCAATGGCAAAGGAAAGTATTTTGAAATTAGTAGTCGTTATTAATTTTTAATGTTTCATATGAAAAATGTTTGCTAAGTTTTTTGTTAGGTTCTTTCTTAGCTTAACGACCGTCGAGTAAGGACGGTAAGATTTCACCTTTTTCGATTTTTTGTTATTTAGAAAAATTTTTTTTTTTTTGATTATTCTTGATATTTTTGCGAAATTGATTATTTTCACTTTATTGTCAATAAGACTAACATATATTCATCTATTTTCACGAAATAATGCTTTGTTTTTTTTTTATAATATTTATATATTTTTAAAACCGTGAAATAAAAATGGTAAGGTTTTGCAATCTTTGATTTGTATGAATTTTTGAAAAATAAAAATTTTTCGATTTTGCAAATTTTTCTTTTTTTAATTTTTATGTGAAAAACTCCACAACCGTTGACCATATACCAAAACTGTCTATCCAGGTTTAAAGAAAGTTTTCTGGTGAATCCACTGGTGTTTCTTTCAACAAATTTAGATAAGCCATTCCCAAGATCTGCTCAAATCAATGGAACGACCTCAGTGAATATACGTTATTTAGGAAAAAAAAAAAATTAAAGAAGATCATATCCATAAAATTTTAAAGGTTGTATATTTTTGTACTTAGTGGGTCATAATACATCAAAATTAAATAGTTACCCTTTAAAGTAATTTCTCTTGTTGAACTGTGTTATTTGCAATTTTTGGAATATTTATTTTTTAATGATTATAAAATATATCATGTTTGGTTCTTAAGTCTTTTGTTTTAAGTAACTAAACGGCAAAATGAAAATATTATTTATTAGGTTTCTAATATTTTTAAAAGGTATTTAAGACTTAAATCCTGCTTAATACAAGTATATTTAAATTAAGATTGATTTAAATAATTCTTCATTACACTTTTTTAGCACAAATTTTTCAAAAATTTACTATTTATAGGAAATATTTTAAAAATTTACATTCAAAGAAAGTTTCTCAAAACTTTAATTTATTAGAAATTTTTCGAAAATTAACTATTTATAGGAAATTTTTTTTTAAGTTTAGTATTTATAGAAAATTTTTCGAAAATTGACTATTTATAGGAAATTTTTCGAAAATTGACTATTTATAGGAAATTTTTCGAAAATTGACTATTTATAGGAAATTTTTCGAAAATTGACTATTTATAGGAAATTTTTCGAAAATTGACTATTTATAGGAAATTTTTCGAAAATTGACTATTTATAGGAAATTTTTCGAAAATTTATTATATATAGGAATTTATCGAAAATTGACAAATTGACAAATTGTAGAAAATTTTCGAAAATAGACTATTTTTAGGAAACTTTTTGAAAATTGACTATTTATAGGAAATTTAATGAAAATTGACTATTTATAGGAATTTTTTCGAAAATTGAATATTTGTAGGAAATTTTTCGAAAATTGAATATTTATAGGAAATTTTTCTAAAATTGACTATTTATAGGAAATTTTTCGAAAATTGACTATTTGTAGGAAATTTTTCGAAATAGTCAATTTATAGGAAATTTTACGAAAATTGACTATTTATAGAAAATTTTTCGCAAATTGACTATTTATAGAAAATTTTTCGAAAATTGACTATAATAGGAAATTTTTCGAAAATTAATTATTTATAGGAAATTTTTCGAAAATTGACTATTTATAGGAAATTTTTCGAAAATTGACTATTTATAGGAAATTTTTCGAAAATTTATTATATATAGCAATTTATCGAAAATTGACAAATTGTAGAAAATTTTCGAAAATAGACTATTTTTAGGAAACTTTTTGAAAATTGACTATTTATAGGAAATTTAATGAAAATTGACTATTTATAGGAAATTTTTCGAAAATTGAATATTTGTAGGAAATTTTTCGAAAATTGAATATTTATAGGAAATTTTTCTAAAATTGACTATTTATAGGAAATTTTTCGAAAATTGACTATTTGTAGGAAATTTTTCAAAACAGTCAATTTATAGGAAATTTTACGAAAATTGACTATTTATAGAAAATTTTTCGCAAATTGACTATTTATAGAAAATTTTTCGAAAATTGACTATAATAGGAAATTTTTCGAAAATTGATTATTTATAGGAAATTTTTCGAAAATTGACTATTTATAGGAAATTTTTCGAAAATTGACTATTTATAGGAAATTTTTCGGAAATAGTCAATTTATAGGAAATTTTACGAAAATTGACTATTTATAGGAAATTTTACGAAAATTGACTATTTATAGGAAATTTTTCGCAAATTGACTATTTATAGAAAATTTTTCGAAAATTGACTATTTATAGGAAATTTTTCGAAAATTGACTATTTATAGGAGATTTTTCAAAAATCGACTCTTTATAGAAAATTTTTCGAAATTTGACATTTATAGAAAATTTTTCGAAAATTAACTATTTATAGAAAAATTTTCGAAAATTGATTATTTATAGGAAATTTTTGAAAAATTTACTATTTATAGGAAAATTTTCGACAATTGACTTTTTATAGGAATTTTTTCGAAAATTGACTATTTATAGGAAATTTTTCGAAAATTGACCATTTATAGGAAATTTTTCGAAAATTGACAATTTATAGGAAATTTTTCGAAAATTTACTATTTATAGGAAGTTTTTCGAAAATTTAATATTTATAGGAAATTTTTCGAAAATTTACTATTTATAGGAAGTTTTTCGAAAATTTACTACTTATAGGAAATTTTTCGAAAATTTACTATTTATAGGAAATTTTTCGAAAATTTACTATTTATAAGAAATTTTTCGAAAATTTACTATTTATAGGAAATTTTTCGAAAATTTACTATTTATAGGAAATTTTTCGAAAATTTACTATTTATAGGAAATTTTTCGAAAATTGACTATTTATAGGAAATTTTTCGAAAATTGACTATTTATAGGAAATTTTTCGAAAATTGACTATTTATAGGAAATTTTTCGAAAATTGACTATTTATAGGAAATTTTTCGAAAATTGACTATTTATAGGAAATTTTTCGAAAATTGACTATTTATAGGAAATTTTTCGAAAATTTACTATTTATAAAAAATTTTTCGAAAATTGACTATTTATAGGAAATTTTATGAAAATTGACTATTTATAGGAAATTTTATGAAAATTTACTATATATAAGAAATTTTTCGAAAATTGACTATTTATAGGAAATTTTTCGAAAATTGGCTATTTGTATGAAATTTTTCAAAAATTGACTATTTACAGGAAATTTTTCAAAAATCGACTATTTATAGGAAATTTTTCAAAAACTGACTATTTACAGGAAATTTTTCAAAAATTGACTATTTATAGGAAATTTTTCAAAAATTGACTATTTATAGAAAATTTTTCGAAAATTGACAATTTATAGGAAATTTTTAAAAACCTAAAAACAAAAGACTTAAGAAACAAACTTCAGTTACAGATACAAATTGAATACCTTTATTTAAATTCGGTAAACCACTGTTCGGGACCAACAGTAGTGGTAATTGTACTCTTCATCGTAATAGTACCACGGCATGAAGCAAAAGCAAATTTATAAAAAAAAATCTAGTTGCTGTTGTTAGTGTTGAGGCCGCATGTTGCTGTTGATGATTGGTATGCGGTGGCAAACTGGATAGATGGTTGTTGGGTTGTTTTTTATTTTATTTTTGTGCTTTGTTTTCCCATTTCATACAATTTTTATTTTTCTTAATTTTGGTCTTCGTTGTTGTTTTTGTTGTAGCTGCTGCTTGGTTGTTGGTGTTGTTTTAAAGCATAGATGCTGCAAGGATCATGGAACGTGTGCAATAAGCTGATTTTTATTTGTTTGCAACAAACAAATAAACATACATACCTTTAGACATACATATGAGCTTATATGTATGTCTTGATATGTATATTTGTATGTATAAGCTTTAAGACCAAATGAGGCAAAGAGAGTGATGAGGATAAGTTCATTTTGGGTTTCGTTGTTTTTCTGTTTTTCATTAAAAGTTTTTTTCTTTTTTGTTTGAGCTCAAAGTATGTTGAAAATCATCTATTCTTTTGGAGCAGCAGGTTGCGTTGTGTTGATTTTGCTACTCGTATGTTATTTGTGTTGTTGTATTTGTTTTTACTTCTTGTCTTGTCTTTGAATTTTGCTTTAATTTTTTTTCTTCATTTCTACGTCTTATTGGCCTTTTTTCCTGCTTTTTTGGTATCAGTTTTATGAGAGTAGTTTTATAGGATACATGTACGAATATGTTGTATTAGTATTTCAGAGTTTGTGTCTCTGTTACTTTTGGTGGTGAATTTCCCTTTTTTATAATTGTAGTTGGCTAGTGTGTCTGTATGTATGTGATTTTTGCACATTGCACATTTTACCTCTTCTTTTTTATTTTTTTTTTTTTTGTATTCGGATATTGTTTGGTATTTTGGTGTGTGGTTGAGGTGTGTTATCAAGCGTATAAGAATGCCTGACCAAAAATTACCTTCCTTTTTACCAGAGCTCCCCCTCGATCCTGTTTAACTCCCTTGGCTTCTTTTAGTTTCTTTCAAATTGTTCATGTTTTTTGTTTGATTTTGGTTTTTTCCTTTAGTTTCAGATTGCCTAAGTCTTTTGACTAAATGTATAAAAGAATTGTCTTTGGTATATTTTTTTCTTCTTTATTTCTTTAATATATTTTTTTTTCTGGCTACTTGTTGAGTTAAAAAAGAACAAATAATGTAAAGACAAAAAAAAACTGAATAAGAAAAACTTCGTCCGAAATAAAATTGGTATTATTTTTTGGCACTTTAGCTCATGACAATTGAAGAAAAATTTCATTGCTTTTGTGTTGATTCATTTTAATTGTAAAATATTTTATATATTCTTCTTTCATAAGATTTAATGCTTTAGGATAAAAAAATTAGACTTTTGCTAAATTGGCATAAGCAGCAAAAAAATGTTTGGCTAAGAAATTTTTGAATTAAATGAAATAAGATCAGAAAACTAAAAGATTTTCAAACCAACTAAAAAAAAACACAGAAAATTTTTATTAACAAAAAAAGCCTACAAAAATAAAACTGTTGCTAAAAATATTTTCCATAGAATCAATTAAAAAAAAATGGTCCATAAAAAAATTTTGTTAAATCAAAAATTTTCTGTAGAAAAATTTTGTTAAATCAAAAATTTTCTCTAGAAACAATCTGTAAAATCAAAAATTTTTCTTTTGAAAAATTTTTCCAAATTAAAAATTTTTGTCTTCAGAAATTTTTTAAAATTTTGAAATTAGAAATTAGTAAGAAAATTTTTATAGAAAACTTTGCATACAAATTTTTATTCGAACATTTTGTATAATATAAAACTGAAAAATTTTCTAGACAAATTTTGAATTAAACCACAAAAATTTGTATTAAAACAAAAATTTTTGTGTAGACAAATATTTCTATAAAAAAAAGTTTGTATTAAAACTAAAAATTTTCTAAAGAAAAATTTTGTATAAAAACAACAATTTTTTCTATAGAAAAATTTTGCAATAAAACGGAAGCTTCTATAGACCCATTTGTTATTTAAACGAAAATTTTTCTATTAAAACTAAAATTTTCCCATAAAACTTTTTTAATTAAACGAAAATTTTTCTATAAAAAAATTTTGTAGTAAAACGAAAATTTTTCAATAGAAAAATTTTGTATTAAAAAAATGTTTCTGTAGAAAAATTTTGAATTTAAGCAAGAATTTTCTATAGAAAAATTTTGTATTAAAACAAAAATTTTTTTATGGAAAACTTTTGAATCCAAATTTTTTCTTAGAAAAATTTTGTATTAAAATTTGTCCTAAGAAACATTTTACATTAAAATTTTTCCTTAGAAAATTTTTTACTAAAACTTAGAAAGATTTTGTATTAAATGAAAAAATCTTCAAGTTTTGTATTATTAAAATGTTTATTTAAAAAACTTTTAATTAAATAAAAAAATTAATCAGAGTAACATTTTGTAATGATATACTTCTATAGAAAAATTTTGTATACAAATTTTTCCTAAGAAAAATTTTGTAGCAAAATTTTTTCTAAGAAAAATTTTGTAGTAAAATTTTTACTTAGAAAAATTTTGTATTAAAATTTTTCCTTACAAAAAATTTTGTACTAAAATTTTGTTCTAAATTAATGTTTTTTTTGGAAATATTTTGTACTCAAAAGAAAATTTTTCAATAGATAAATTTTATATTAAAAGAAATATTTTTTATTAAAACGAATTTTTTTTGTATACAAAAAATTTATATTAAAACGAAAATTTTTCTACGGAAAACTTTTATATTAAAACGAAAATCTTTCTATAGAAAAATTAAACATTAAAATGGAAAATTTTCTATAAAAAAATTTGACTTCAAAACGAAAAATTTCCTATGGAAAATATAACTTCAAAAAGAATTTTTTTTTATAAAAAAATTTAACATTAAAACGAAAATTTTTTTATAGAAAAATTTTGTATTAAAACGAAAATTTTTCTATAGAAAAATTTAACATTAAAACGAAAATTTTTGTATAGAAAAATTTTGTATTAAAACGAAAATTTTTCTATAGAAAAATTTTGTATTAAAACAAAAATTATTCTATAGAAAAATTTTATATTAAAACAAAAATTTTTCTATAGAAAAATTTTATATTTAAATGAAAATTTTTCTATAAAAAAATTTTATATTAAAACGAAAATTTTTCTGTAGAAAAATTTTATATTAAAACGAAAATTTTTCTATAGAAAAATTTTATATTAAAACGAAAATTTTTCTATAGAAAAATTTTATATTAAAACGAAAAATTTTCTATAGAAAAATTTTATATTAAAACGAAAATTTTTCTATAGAAAAATTTTATATTAAAACGAAAATTTTTCTATAGAAAAATTTTATATTAAAACGAAAATTTTTCTATAGAAAAATTTTATATTAAAACGAAAATTTTTCTATAGAAAAATTTTATATTAAAAAGAAAATTTTTCTATAGAAAAATTTTATATTAAAACGAAAATTTTTCTATAGAAAAATTTTATATTAAAACGAAAATTTTTCTATAGAAAAATTTTATATTAAAACGAAAATCTTTCTATAGAAAAATTAAACATTAAAATGGAAAATTTTCTATAAAAAAATTTGACTTCAAAACGAAAAATTTCCTATGGAAAATTTAACTTCAAAAAGAATTTTTTTTTATAAAAAAATTTAACATTAAAACGAAAATTTTTTTATAGAAAAATTTTGTATTAAAACGATAATTTTTCTATAGAAAAATTTAACATTAAAACGAAAATTTTTGTATAGAAAAATTTTGTATTAAAACGAAAATTTTTCTATAGAAAAATTTTGTATTAAAACAAAAATTATTCTATAGAAAAATTTTATATTAAAACAAAAATTTTTCTATAGAAAAATTTTATATTAAAATGAAAATTTTTCTATAAAAAAATTTTATATTAAAACGAAAATTTTTCTGTAGAAAAATTTTATATTAAAACGAAAATTTTTCTATAGAAAAATTTTATATTAAAACGAAAATTTTTCTATAGAAAAATTTTATATTAAAACGAAAATTTTTCTATAGAAAAATTTTATATTAAAACGAAAATTTTTCTATAGAAAAATTTTATATTAAAACGAAAATTTTTCTATAGAAAAATTTTATATTAAAACGAAAATTTTTCTATAGAAAAATTTTATATTAAAACGAAAATTTTTCTATAGAAAAATTTTATATTAAAACGAAAATTTTTCTATAGAAAAATTTTATATTAAAACGAAAATTTTTCTATAGAAAAATTTTATATTAAAACGAAAATTTTTCTATAGAAAAATTTTGTATTAAAACGAAAATTTTTCTATAGAAAAATTTTATATTAAAACGAAAGTTTTTCTATAGAAAAATTTTATATTAAAACGAAAATTTTTCTATAAAAAAATTGTATATTAAAACGAAAATTTTTCTATAAAAAAATTGTATATTAAAACGAAAATTTTTCTATAGAAAAATTTTATATTAAAACGAAAATTTTTCTATAGAAAAATTTGACTTCAAAACGAAATTTCTTCTATAGAAAAATTTTTCTATAGAAAAATTGAACATTAAAACGAAAATTTTTCTATAGAAAAATTTAACATTAAAACGAAAATTTTTCTATAGAAAAATTTAACATTAAAACGAAAATTTTTCTACAGAAAAATTTTATATTAAAACGAAAATTTTTCTACAGAAAAATTTTATATTTAAACGAAAATTTTTCTTTAGAAAAAATTAACATTAAAACGAAAATTTTTCTATAGAGAAATTTAACATTTAAACAAAAATTTTTCTATAGAAAAATTTAACATTAAAACGAAAATTTTTCTATAGCAAAATTTATTATTCAAACCAGAATTTTTCTATAGAAAAATTTATCATTAAAACGAAAATTTTTCTATAGAAAAATTTTATATTAAAACGAAAATTTTTCTTTAGAAAAAATTAACATTAAAACTAAAATTTTTCTATAGAAAACGTTAACATTTAAACAAAAATTTTTCTATAGAAAAATTTAGCATTAAAACGAAAATTTTTCTATAGAAAAATTTAACGTTAAAATGAAAATTTTTCTATAGAAAAATTTAATATTAAAACGAACATTTTTCTATAGAAAATTTAAAAATTAAACGAAAATTTTTCTATAGAAAAAAATTTGTATTAAAATTAATAATTTTGTATTAAAATGAACATTTTTTTATAGAAATATCTTGTTTAAAATTAAAATTTTGTTTTCTTTGGAAAAATATTGTATCAAAATTAAAATTTTTCTATAGAAAAATTTTGTATTAAAATTTTTCTATAGAAAAATTTTGTATTAAAATGAAAATTTTTCTTGAGAAAAATTTTGTACTAAATTAAAATTTTTCTATAGCAAAGTTCTGTAATAAAATTTTTTTATAGAAAAGTTTTGTAATAAAATTTTTGTATAAAAAAGTTTTGTATTAAAATTTTTGTATAGAAAAGTTTTGTATTAAAATTTTTGTATAGAAAAGTTTTGTATTAAAATTTTTGTATAGAAATATTTTTAATACAAAATTTTTCTTTAGAAAAATTTTGTATCAAAATTAAAATTTTTCTTTAGAAAAGTTTTAATACAAAATTTTTCTATCGAAAATTTTTTTATTAAATTTATATTTTTTTATAAATAACTTTTGTATAAAAACACAAAAATTTTCTACAGAAAATATTTTTTACTAATTTTTTCCCCAATTTTTTTTTTATAAACAAATAATTTTCAGAAGAAAAAATTTGGATTAAAGGACACGTTTTTTTAGAAAATACTAGCATTTTGTAGAGAATAATTTTTTTTAATAAAACTTTCAAAAAATTAAAAAATACACAAGATTAAAAAAACAAAAGACTTAAGACACATACTTTTTTTAAATATATATTTTTTTTATTGCCATTAAATCCCCTAAATCTACAAAATAAATTCTCCAAATCCTTTCATCTATTTAGTGAAAATATTTGGCTTAATCTTACAATCGATTCATTGAATTCTTAAAGATATTTTTTTTGTCTTAAACAAAACCTTATTATTAAACCAAAAACAATTTTCTTTCAAACCAAAAAAAAAAGAACTACTTGAGGAATGTTATTATTGCGTTTTTTTTTTTTTTTTTTTTTTTGATCTAGCTATCAGTCTGGTCTGTCTGTCTTTCAGTCATTTAGTCTGTCCATCAGTCTGTCTTTCTGTCCGTCCATCCTACCTTACATCCTTAGGTCTGTCGATGTAGATGCTTTCTTCTTTTGTACATCATTTCCATTGATGATCTTTTGTACACAAACAGTCATCAACAAAATATCAAGTAAACAGTCAACCAGCAACACCAACAACAATAACTCCAAAAAAAGAGTAGCTTTTTTCAATATACCATTAACCAAAAACAAAACAAAAAAAAAAGAACTTTGAAAACAACAACAAGACAGCTACAGAATAACAAAAAATTAAAATACAAGAAAAAATGTAATTTCAGTTTTGCTAAATGGCTTTGGCTGCCGCCATTGCATCACTGCTCCAGCAACATCAGTCCATATGAAAAGAAAAAAACTCTTTGTGGCCCAACAAACTGCTCTCCTCCAATATAACAGAACAAAACTGAACTGGACCAAAAACTCAAAATAAACACAAGTCTTCAATAGCATTTACAAAACTACAAAAAAAAGGTAAAAAAAAAACGAAACATTAAATAAGATTCTGCTACAATTCTTTTGGTAGAATGTTTCAGTTTTCTAAAGATTGTCTGAAAGTTGGTTATATTTGAGGTTTGTATTTGAGTCTGAATATATTTTGAATTTAGTTTGTGTGGTTGTTTTTTTTTTTTTTTTTTTGTTATTATTATTTTTGGGGTTCAATAGAGCCTATGATGATAACATGCCCATTTGGTCAAAATATGTATATAAAGGCAATTTTGTATAGAAGTTTTCAAAGCAAAAAAAAATAATATCGTATTCAAAGCAAAACAAAAACGAAACCAAGACAAAATTTTGGACATAGGGTTTGAAATCAAAGAGGATTTCACTAGTTTTTGAATTGCTTTTGATTTTTGCTGAATAACAGCAAGTTTTAGTTTTCTCTGCTCAAGTTTTCGCCCTTTTTATTGCAAAGCAACAAAATTTTAAGATTTTTTATTTTCTTACTTTTGTTATCAATTGACAAAACAGCTTCCTTTTTGGGAGTTTAAAGATGCGCACTATGGGCTTAAATTGAAAACTTTTTTAAAGACAATTCTTGAAAAAAAAAATTAACAAACATATTTTCAAACAAAATTTTAAATTTTAAATAACAAAAATCTTTACATAGCAAAATTATAAAAAATTTTCTGCAGAAAAATTATGGAAATTTTTCTCTAAAAAGTTATAGAAAATCTTCTATATATAATTTTTTGAAATTTTCTACAAAAAAATAAAAATTTTTCTATAGAAAAATTATACAAATTTTTCTTTGAATAAAATATTTTTTTAACAAGAATATCAAAAAATTAATTCTATAAAAATTTATTAACCAAATTTTTTTTCAAAATTTCCATTGACATGTTCTAAGCAAGAATTTCGACAAAAAAAACTTAATTTAAGAATTTTTCTAAAGAAAAATTTAAATAAAATTATTTTAATAGAAAAATTTATATGAAATTTTTTCTACAGAAAAAATTAATATCAATTTTTTCTACAAAAAAATTGATATATGTTTTTTTTCTAAAAACAATTTATAACAGTTTTCTTTAAAAACAACAGAAAGTTTTAAATCAAATTTTTCCTATAGAAAAGTTTCTTTAAAAAAATTTTGCATAAAAATTTAAATAAAAATTTTCTATAGAAAAATTTAGATGAAAAGTTTCCTACACAAAAGTTCTAATAAACATTTAATATCTATAAAAAGAAATTTATTGAAAAATTCAAATAAAAAATTTTCCATCAAATAATTTCAATGAAAAATTGTCTAATGAAAAATTTTAATGAAACAATTTTTACAAAAAAACTTAAAGGAGAAATTATGATTGAAATATTTTTTATATAAAATTTTTAATTAAAAATTTTCTATGTAAAATTTTCAATGTAAAATTTTCTACATAAAAATTTTCAATACAAAAGTATGCCAAAAAATGTTTGCAGAGAAACCAAAATTCCTCGACGAGCTATAAAATTTTTATTGAAAAATTTTCTATTTAAAATATTTTTTATAAAATTTTTATACTTACTTTTTAATGAAAAATTTTCTAAAGAAAAATTTTTTAATATATATTTTTCTTTCTTCGACCTTCTTCCTTTTTCGCAAAAATAAAAATCTGGTTGAGCTTGTGGTCTTTGTTTTTATTATTTATTAAATATATTTATTTAATATTTAATCAATATTTGGCCATCCATTGGATAGCATCATCAGGATAATGAGTGACAATAAACCAGACAACATTCGTTTACGTCTAGTTTGCCTTAATGTTGAGTGCAATTTTAACATTAAGGCAAACTAGACGTAAACAAATGTTGTCTGGTTTATTGTCACTCATTATCCTGATGATGCTATCCAATGGATGGTGAAATATTGATTAAATATTAAATAAATATATTTAATAAATAATAAAAACAAAGACCTCAAGCTCAACCAGATTTTTATTTTTGCGAAAATTTTTTATAGAAAAATTTTCTATAGAAAATTTTTAATGAAAAATTTTCTATAGAAAATTTTTAATGAAAAATTTTCTATAGAAAAATTTGAATGAAAAATTTTCGATAGAAAAATTTTCTATAGAAAAATTTGAATGACAAATTTTCTATAGAAAAATTTTAATGACTCATTTTCCATAAAAAAATTTTAATGAAAAATTTTCTATGGAAAAATTTAAAAAAAACATTTCTATGAACAAATTTTAACGAAAAATGTTCTATAGAAAAATTTTTATAAAAAATATTTTATTGAAAAATTTTCTATAGAAAAATTTAAATAAAAAATTTTCTATCGAAAAATTTGAATAAAAAATTTTAATGAAAAATTTTCTATAGAAAAATGTTAATGAAAAATTTTCTATAGAAAAATTTGAATGAAAAATTTTCTATAGAAAAATTTTAATGAAAAATTTTCTATAGAAAAATGTTAATGGAAAAATTTTAATGAAAAATTTTCTTTAGAAAAATTTTCTATAGAAAAATTTTCTATAAAAAAATTTTAATGAAAAATTTTTTTTAGAAAAATTTTAATGAAAAATCTTCTACAGAAAAATTTTAATGAAAAATTTTCTATAGAAAAATTTTAATGAAAAATTTTCTATAGAAAAATTTTAATGAAAAATTTTCTATAGAAAAATTTTAATGAAAAATTTTCTATAGAAAAATTTTAATGAAAAATTTTCTATAGAAAAATTTTAATTAAAAATTTTCGATAGAAAAATTTTAATGAAAAATTTTCTATAGAAAAATTTTAATGAAAAATTTTCTATAGAAAAATTTTAATGAAAAATTTTCTATAGAAAAATTTTAATGAAAAAATTTTTATAGAAAAATTTTAATGAAAAATTTTTTATAGAAAAATTTTAATAAAATATTCTCTACATAAAAATTTTAATGAAAAATTTTCTTTAGAAAAATTTTAATGAACACTTTCTATAGAAAAATTTTCTATAGAAGAATTTTAATGAAATATTTTCTACATAAAAATTTTAATGAAAAATTTTCTTTAGAAAAATTTTAATGAAAAATTTTCTATAAAAAAATTTTAATGAAAAATTTTCTATAGAAAAATTTTAATAAAAAATTTTCTATAGAAGAATTTTAATGAAATATTCTCTACATAAAAATTTTAATGAAAAATTTTCTTTAGAAAAATTTTAATGAACATTTTCTATAGAAAAATTTTAATGAAAAATTTTCTATAGAAGAATTTTATTGAAATATTTTCTACATACAAATTTTAATGAAAAATTTTCTTTAGAAAAATTTTAATGAAAAATTTTCTATAAAAAAATTTTAATGAAAAATTTTCTATAAAAAAATTTTAATGAAAAATTTTCTATAGAAATATTTTTTTACAGAAAAATAAAATTTTCTAAAAATTTTCTATAGAAAAATTTATATGAAAAATTAAAAAACAAAATATATTAAAAATTTTCTACAGAAAAATTCAATAAATAATTTTCTATAAATTATAGTTTTAATAAAAATTGTTGTATTAAAAGTTTAAGGAAAAATTTTCTATAGGAACATTTTTTTATGAAAAAATTTCAGTGAAAACTTTTCTATAGAATAAATTTTACGAACAATTTTCTGAAGATAAATTTCTATGAAAAATTTGCCATAGAAATATTTCAATAAAAAATTTTCTATCGAAAAATTTCAAGGAAAAATTTTCATTCGAAAAATTTTATTGAAAGATTTTCTATAGAAAAGTTTCAATGAAAAATTTTCTATAGAAAAATTTCAATAAAAAATTTTCTATAGAAAAATTTCATGAAAAATTTTTCATTGAAAAAATCTTTAATAAAATTTTTTTATAGATAATTTTCATTTATTGTTTTTTTATAGAAATTTTTTCAATGCAAAATTTTCATTAGAAAAATTTATATGACAAATTTTTTATAGACAAATTTCAATAATTTTTTTTGTTTTAAATTTTAATGAAAAACTTTAAATAGAAAATTGTCTATAAAAAATTGTATTAAAAATTTTCTGATAAAAAATTTGGCTTGGCAAAATTTATATGAAATTGAAATTACTTTATAAAAAAATTCATTAAAATTTTTGCATAGAAAATTTTCAATTATTATTTTTCAATAAAAAATTTCAATGACGAATTTTCTATAGACAAATTTCAGTGAAAATATTGTTTTGGAAAAATTTTAATGAATTCTAATTTTGTATCTAAATTTTTATATCAAAAAATTGTCTATAGAAAAATGATTATATTGAAAATTTTCTAGAGAAAAAATATTATATTTTTTAAATTTTCCTTAGCTTTTGTAGATTTTCTTTCCATAATGCAACATGTATAACTTCTTTCGTATTTTCCTTAAAAAAAGAGTGCAACTTCTTCAAACAACATTTTGTATTTTAAACGTAAAACATTTATTTTTCTTTAATTTTATATATTTTTTCCATTTTTTTTATTTCTTTCTTGTTGACCAACAAACCAACCAACTTGCCACCAAAAATACAACAAAATAAAATCAAGTCTTAAGAATCAAAAATTACAAACGAATTCAACGAAAGCAAAAAAAAGAAACAATTGTGTGTGAAATTCAAATTCCTTTGCACACATGCACTTAGTGGCAATTTTTAAGCAATTTTGTCTGTTCGTCTGTTATTTCTGTTTTATAAAGAAGTTTTTTTTCTGTTTTATAGCTCCTGCCTGTAGTTTCCTTTAAAAAGCGGCTGCTGTTGCTACATTTTGTTCTTCAGGTTTGTTGAGTTGATGTTGTTTTAGTCTTTTTTGTGGCCGTTGCCACAAGTATCCAAAAATTACAAAATTAAGTTAATACCTTTATGATAAGAAAAAGAGAATGAGCAGTCGTCAACATACCTCAAATAAAACTGGGCAACAATTTTGGCAGCGAAAAAAATTATTCAATTTTCTTTTGCATTAAATTGAAAATAATTTTTAGGTAAACTTGATATTAAAGAACAGGAAATTTTGTTAGTTTTTCTTTTATAAAGAAAGATTAAATTTAATAAAATAATCATTTTATTTTTATAAGAGTTTTAACAATGAAATGAAATTCATAATTTGGAAATTTAAAGCAATAACTTTAAGATTTTACAACTTGTTTCATTAATTGTAACTTAATATTTTTATATAACTAAACGAAATATATAATTCATTTATTTAATTTTTTTTTTGGTTGCTATAAATGTTGCAATATATTAAGGTACTGCTAAATAATGTTACATGTCCATCCGTTTTTTTTTTTTTATAAATTCATTCCATTTATTTTGACGAGTTTGTGTAACAGCTCCTTTAGTTTAACGAAAAAGTAGATATATCCCTTTACCTTTCATTGCTGGTAACTGTGTTACATTTTGCTGCAGCAGCAGCGGCAACAACACAAAATTTTTCTCAGACACTTGCTAAAGGCAACAAAATTAAAAATATAAAAAATCGTATGAAAAAAAAACAGTTTTGTGTTGTTTTGTCGATGATGTCTTCAATGTTGTTGAAAGTGATTGATACGCTGATATTTGCGAGTTGATGAAGATGATGATGGAAATTATTTACGAAAAAAATTGAGAAGGAACAACAGCAGCAGCAACATCTACATCATCAACCTTAACAACAATATAATAAGGAAATAAATGACGTAAAATAAGAAATATTTATTTTAAATTACATTTTATTTAATAACAAAAGCATGAGGTTTTTGAGCAAAATTGTTTTTAGGTCATTTCAAAAAAAAAAAAAAAAAGTTTTGAAAGAACTTTATAATTTATAAATAAACATCTCTAAAGACAAATTTTTAAAGAGACCTTTTTCTTTAGAAAAATTTTACAAAGAAATTTTTCAATTAAAGTTAATTTCAAGTTTGTGTCTTAAGTCTTTTATAAAAAACAAGTAAAGAATAATTCAAACAAAATTTCTTTAGCAAAATTTTCATAGAAAAATTTCTTTAGTAAATTTTTAATAGAAAATTTTATTTGGTAAATTTTTCATAGAAAAATGTCCATAAAAAATTTTTAATATAAAAATTTCCGTAGAAAATTTTTCATAAAAAAATTTCTATACAAAATTTTTCATATCAAAATTTCTATAGAAAATTTTGTATATATAAAAATTTTTATACAAAATTTATAATATAAACATTTCTATAGCACATTTTTCATAGAAAAACTTCTATAGAAAATATTCCATATAAAAATTTCTATAATAAAATTATAATATAAAAATTTCATTAGAAAAATATTTATGTTAAAATTTCTTTAGAAAGTTTTTTATAAAAAAATGTCTATAGAAAACTTCCTATAAAAAATTCTGTAGAAAATTTTTCATATTAAAATTTCAATAGAAAATTTTTCATACTAAAACTTCTACAGACAATTTTTTATATATAAATTTCTATAGAAAAATATTCATACAAAAATTTTTAAAGGAAATTTTTTATATAAAAATTTCAAGAGAAAATTTATCATATAAAAATTTTTATAGAAAATTTTTCATATAAAAAATTCGATAGTTGATTTTATGTAAAAATTTATATATATATATATATATATATATATATATATATATATATATCTATATATATATATATATATATATATATATATATATATATATATATAAAATTTATATAAAAATTTCTGTAGAAAATTTTTCATATGAAAATTTTAAAAGAAAATTATTAAAGAAAATTTCTTATATAAAGATTTAAATAGAAAATTTTTTATATAAAAATTTCTAAAGAAAATTTTTCATATTAAAATTTCTATAGAAAATTTATAATATTAAAATTTGCAAAGAAAATTTTTTATGTAAAAATTTCTTTAGCAAATGTATAATAGAAAAATTTCTTGAGTAAATTTTTAATAAAAAATTTCTTGGGTAAATTTTTAATAGGAAATTTTTCAAAGAAAAATTTCTTGAGTAAATTTTTCATAGAAAAATTTTTCATAGAAAAATTTTTTGAGTAAATTTTTCATAGAAAAATTTCTTGAGTAAATTTTCTATATGAAAGTTTCTTTAGTAAATTTTTCATAGAAAAATTTTTTTTGTACATTTTTCATAGAAAAATTTCTTTTGTAAATTTTTCATAGAAAAATTTCTTTTGTAAATTTTTCATAGAAAAATTTCTTTTGTAAATTTTTCGTAAACAAATTTCTTTAGAAAATTTTTCATAGAAAAATTTCTTTTGTATATTTTTCATAGAAAAATTTCTAAAGTAAATTTTTTATAGAAAAATTTCTTAAGCAAATTTTTCAAAGAAAAATTTTTTTAGTAAATTTTTCATAGAAAAATTTTTTTAGTAAATTTTTCGTAGACAAATTTCTTTAGTAAATTTTTCATAGAAAAATTTCTTTAGTAAATTTTTCATAGTAAATTTTCTTTAGTACATTTTTCATAGAAAAATTTCTTTATTAAATTATCCATAGAAAAATTTCTTTAGTAAATTTTTCATAGAAAAATTTCTTTAGTAAATTTTTTGTAATGAAAATTGCTTAAGTAAATTTTTCATAGAAAAATTTCTTTAATAAATTTTTTTAGTAAATTTTTCATCGAAAAATTTCTTTAGTAAATTTTTCATAGAAAATTTTCTTTAGTACATTTTTCATAGAAAAATTTCTTTAGTAAATTTTCCATAGAAAAATTTCTTTAGTAAATTTTTCTAGAAAAATTTCTTTAGTAAATTTTTTGTAATAAAAATTGCTTAAGTAAATTTTTCATAGAAAAATTTCATAGAAAAATTTTTCATAGAAAAATTTCTTTAGTAAATTTTTCATAAGAAAGTTTCTTTAGTAAATTGTTCACAGAAAAATTTCTTTAATAAATCCTTCATAGAAAAATTTCTTGAGAAAATTTTTCATAGAAATTTTTTATAAGAAAGTTCCTTTAGTAAATTTTTTATAAGAAGGTTTCTTTAGTAAATTTTTCATAGAAAAATTTCTTCAGTAAATTTTTTATAGAAAAATTTCTTCAGTAAATTTTTCATAGAAAAATTTCTTTACTAAATTTGTGATAGAAAAATTTCTTTAGTAAATTTTTTATAGAAAAATTTCTTTAGTAAATTTTTCATAGAAAAATATCGTTAGAAAATTTTTCATAGAAAAATATCGTTAGAAAATTTTTCGTAGAAAAATATAGTTTGCCAAATTTTAATAGAAAAATTTCTTTAGTAAATTTTAATAGAAAAATTTCTTTAGTAAATTTTTCACAGAAAATTTCTGTAATAAATTTTTTATTGAAAAATTGTATACTAATTATAAATTTCTGTAATATTGTGATGATTTGAAACAAAAGACTTAAGACACAAACTTCAATTTTTTTCCTTCAACAGTTTAACTAAATATTCGCCCTTTAAAAAAATATTAAAAGTTAAATTGTAATTCGTTTTCCAATTTGTAAATCTCATAAATTTCATTCGTTTTGTTCTAAACTTTAAATTAATTTATGTAAAACTTTAATATCAAAATTGAAGAAAAAATAACAACAACAACCATTTGCATATATCCATAAATAAATAAAATCATACGGTCATGGTCGTTTGTTGGTGGCAATTACCACATATTTAACAAAATTCATTGTGACCAAGAAAATCCATCAAATTGTGCGATGGTTGTGTTCATTCATTCACTTAGAATTTATGTCAGAAATAAGAGAAACAGATTTGTGGAAGTAGCAAAAAAAAGTTGCTAAACCGACATTATAACGAGCTAACGTTGTAGAATATTTAAATGATCATAGTCGTCATAAAAACATATGTCTATCTAAAATGTTTATTTGTCTGTCCTGCCGTCCGTCCTGTTGCTTTATATATGTGCGATATTTGGAAGTATTTATTTCTATGGTGATCAAGAATTATTATAAACCTAAACCATGATGTATTTTTGACAAGTCGTTGTGGCAAAAGTGTGGGTGTCATTTTGGAGCATATGAGCAACCAAAATAAAAAAGCAAACACTTTTTCTAAGGAGCTAGAGTTGCTGGTGTTGGTCCACTAGTAATGTTGCTTAGCCAATTGTTGTTCGTTGAAGCCAGTAACAAACAAATGTTTAAGGTCTTTAAGAACACAAGTAGATTCTATGAAATATTTATATGCATGAGAAATAAACAACGAAAACTATTTCAGCGAGGGTAGGATTAAAAGTAGTGTAATAAAAAATGCTTTTATTTTCTATAGAAAAAATTTTCTTTTCAAAAGACTTATATTATCTTAAAATAGTCTCTATAGAAACATCTTTGTCTCAAAATTTTACTAAAAAAATTTTTCTATGAAAAATTTACCAAAGAAATTTTTCTATGAAAAATTTTCTATGAAAAATTTACTAAAGAAATTTTTTTTATGAAAAATCTATTAAAGAAATTTTCCTATGAAAAATTTATTAAAGAAATTTTTCCATGAAAAATTTACTAAAGAAATTTTTATATGAAAAATTTACTAAAGAAAATTTTCTATGAAAAATTTACTAAAGATATTTTTCTATGAAAAATTTACTAAAGAAATTTTTCTATGAAAAATTTACTAATGAAATTTTTCTATGAAAAATTTACTAAAGAAATTTTTCTATGAAAAATTTACTAAAGAAATTTTTCTATGAAAAATTTACTAAAGAAATTTTTCTATGAAAAATTTACTAAAGAAATTTTTCTATGAAAAATTTACTAAAGAAATTTTTCTATGAAAAATTTACTAAAGAAATTTTTCTATGAAAAATTTACTAAAGAAATTTTTCTATGAAAAATTTACTAAAGAAATTTTTCTATGAAAAATTTACTAAAGAAATTTTTCTATGAAAAATTTACTAAAGAAATTTTTCTATGAAAAATTTACTAAAGAAATTTTTCTATGAAAAATTTACTAAAGAAATTTTTTGATGAAAAATTTACTAAAGAAATTTTTCTATGAAAAATTTACTAAAGACATTTTTCTATAATAAAATTTACTAAGAAATTTTTCGATGAAAAATTTACTAAAGAAATTTTTTGATGAAAAATTTACTAAAGAAATTTTTAGACGAAAAATTTACTAAAGAAATTTTTCGATGAAAAATTTACTAAAGAAATTTTTCGATAAAACATTTACTAAAGAAAGTTTTCGATGAAAAATTTACTAAAGAAATTTTTCGATGAAAAATTTACCAAAGAAATTTTTCGATGAAAAATTTACTAAAGAAATTTTTCGATGAAAAATTTACTTAAGAAATTTTTCGATAAAAAATTTACTAAAGAAATTTTTCGATGAAAAATTTACTAAAGAAATTTTTCGATGAAAAATTTACTGAAGAAATTTTTCGATGAAAAATTTACTAAAGATATTTTTCGATGAAAAATTTACTAAAGAAATTTTTCGATGAAAAATTTACTAAAGATATTTTTCTATGAAAAATTTACGAAAGAAATTTTTCTATGAAAAATTTACGAAAGAAATTTTTCTATGAAAAATTTACTAAAGAAATTTTTCGATGAAAAATTTACTAAAGATATTTTTCGATGAAAAATTTACTAAAGAAATTTTTCGATGAAAAATTTACTAAAGATATTTTTCTATGAAAAATTTACAAAGGAAATTTTTCTATGAAAAATTTACTAATGAAATTTTTCTATGAAAAATTTACTAAAGAAATTTTTCTATGAAAAATTTATTAAAGAAATTTTTCTATGAAAAATTTACTAAAGAAATTTTTCTATGAAAAATTTACTAAAGAAATTTTTCTATGAAAAATTTACTAAAGAAATTTTTCTATGAAAACTTTACTAAAGAAATTTTTCTATGAAAAATTTACTAAAGAAATTTTTCTATGAAAAATTTACTAAAGAAATTTTTCTATGAAAAATTTACTAAAGAAATTTTTCTATGAAAAATTTACTAAAGAAATTTTTCTATGAAAAATTTACTAAAGAAATTTTTCTATGAAAAATTTACTAAAGAAATTTTTCTATGAAAAATTTACTAAAGAAATTTTTCTATGAAAAATTTACTAAAGAAATTTTTCTATGAAAAATTTACTAAAGAAATTTTTCTATGAAAAATTTACTAAAGAAATTTTTCTATGAAAAATTTACTAAAGAAATTTTTCTATGAAAAATTTACTAAAGAAATTTTTCTATGAAAAATTTACTAAAGAAATTTTTCTATGAAAAATTTACTAAAGAAATTTTTCTATGAAAAATTTACTAAAGAAATTTTTCTATGAAAAATTTACTAAAGAAATTTTTCTATGAAAAATTTACTAAAGAAATTTTTCTATGAAAAATTTACTAAAGAAATTTTTCTATGAAAAATTTACTAAAGAAATTTTTCTATGAAAAATTTACTAAAGAAATTTTTCTATGAAAAATTTACTAAAGAAATTTTTCTATGAAAAATTTACTAAAGAAATTTTTCTGTGAAAAATTTACTAAAGAAATTTTTCTATGAAAAATTTACTAAAGAAATTTTTCTATGAAAAATTTACTAAAGAAATTTTTCTATGAAAAATTTACTAAAGAAATTTTTCTATGAAAAATTTACTAAAGAAATTTTTCTATGAAAAATTTACTAAAGAAATTTTTCTTTGAAAAATTTACTAAAGAAATTTTTCTATGAAAAATTTACGAAAGAAATTTTTCTATGAAAAATTTGCTAAAGAAATTTTTCTATGAAAAATTTGCTAAAGAAATTTTTCTATGAAAAATTTACTAAAGAAATTTTTCTATGAAAAATTTACTAACGAAATTTTTCTATGAAAAATTTACTAAAGAAATTTTTCTATGAAAAATTTACTAAAGAAATTTTTCTATGAAAAATTTACTAAAGAAATTTTTCTATGAAAAATTTACTAAAGAAATTTTTCTATGAAAAATTTACTAAAGAAATTTTTCTATGAAAAATTTACTAAAGAAATTTTTCTATCAAAAATTTACTAAAGAAATTTTTCTATGAAAAATTCACTAAAGAAATTTTTCTATGAAAAATTTACTAAAGAAATTTTTCTATGAAAAATTTACTAAAGAAATTTTTCTATGAAAAATTTACTAAAGAAATTTTTCTATGAAAAATTTACTAAAGAAATTTTTCTATGAAAAATTTACTAAAGAAATTTTTCTATGAAAAATTTACTAAAGAAAGTTTTCTATGAAAAATTTACTAAGAAATTTTTTGATGAAAAATTTACTAAAGAAATTTTTCGATGAAAAATTTACTAAAGATATTTTTCTATGAAAAATTTGCTAAAGATATTTTTCTATGAAAAATTTACTAAAGAAATTTTTCTATGAAAAATTTACTAAAGAAATTTTTCTATGAAAAATTTACTAAAGAAATTTTTCTATGAAAAATTTACTAAAGAAATTTTTCTATGAAAAATTTACTAAAGAAATTTTTCTATGAAAAATTTACTAAAGAAATTTTTCTATGAAAAATTTACTAAAGAAATTTTTCTATGAAAAATTTACTAAAGAAATTTTTCTATGAAAAATTTACTAAAGAAATTTTTCCATGAAAAATTTACTAAAGAAATTTTTCCATGAAAAATTTACTAAAGAAATTTTTCCATGAAAAATTTACTAAAGAAATTTTTCCATGAAAAATTTACTAAAGAAATTTTTCCATGAAAAATTTACTAAAGAAATTTTTCGATAAAAAATTTACTAAAGAAATTTTTCTATGAAAAATTTACTAAAGAAATTTTTCTATGAAAAATTTACTAAATAAATTTTTCGATGAAAAATTTACTAAAGAATTTTTTCGATGAAAAATTTACTAAAGAAATTTTTCGATGAAAAATTTACTAAAGAAATTTTTCGATGAAAAATTTACTAGAGAAATTTTTCAATGAAAAATTTACTACATAAAATTTTATATGAAAAATTTACTAAAGAAAATTTTATATGAAAATATTTCTATAAAATATTTGTTTCTCAAAATTATTTCTATAGACATTTTTTCGATAGAAACATTTTTGAGACAAAATTTTTTTTATAGAAATATTTTTGAGACAGAAATTTTGTTATAGAAATATTTTTGAGACTAAAATTTTTGTCTCAAAAATATTTCCTTAGAAAAATTGTTTTCTTCAAAAAATTATCTTCTATAGAAAAATGTCAAGTACAAAACGTAACTACAGAAAAAAGTTCTCTTAGATCCAACCTCGTTTCATTACATTTATATTTCGTTTTGCATAAATACAGCAAATGCGTGTTATATTGTCTTTTTTGCTTTCCATAGCCTTTGAGTTGTTGACGCAGTGCAGCCAACAAAATTTTTGCCGGTGGCGAATGTTCTTTTAAGATTTTTGGTTTTTTTAGGTATATTTGCTGTTAACCATGTTGGTGTTTAGACATTTGTTAAATATAATTATTTAAGCCATTGGCTTAAATAATCACACACATGCAGAAAACAACAAGAATATGCAAATGTCAAAATTATTTTAAAGTTCTTGCTGATGTGAAAGGGAATATAAATTCATAACAATTCACAAAAAAACAAAGCATTTAAAAATTATGAGCATTCTTCGCTAATTGCTTCAAAGCTTGAAATATAAACTTTTATGTTAACGTGAAGAAAAACTAAATTTTTGAGTTTATACCAAACTAATCTAACTTATCTTAAAACTTAACACAAATTCCTCTTTTTCCTTAAAGACATTCTTAGGCTAAAACGGTCAGTTTGGCATTGGCTTTAAAGCAACATGATTTTTGTTTAATTCTCTACTGTTTTAGTTTTATCTCATGTGCATTTTTAATTAGTTAGTGACCCTAGTTCCTGTATTTAACACAACATTTGCATAAATTTATGCATTTTCACAGATACTTTTAAAGAGCTGTAAATGTAAGGGGTTTTTTAATTTTTGCATTTTAGTTTTGTTAGTTAGTTATTCATAAATATGTAAAATTTTCGATTGAATTTCAAGATCGGTTTAATATTGTTGACTACCGACTTCTGTCTGCTGCCTTAGCATTAGGTTTTCTTTTTTTAAATAAAAGTTAATTCATAAGTTTTAATTCTCTTTTCAGTAGTTTATCCAGTTGAACAATCTCATACTGTGCCCGGCTGGCGTTAACAATTATTTTTACATGTTCTACTAATTACATATTAATTCTTGAGAGATGTAGTATTGAAATCAGTATTCAGGTTTTCTAAATATTTCAACAAATAGGATGAATTTTTTTTAATGAAAAGTTGTAGGCAGTTAGTACTACTTGTTAGCATAATCAAAGTTCGTTTCCTAAGTCTTTCGTTTCCAAAACTGAATAAAATGTTTGTATTGAAAATGTTTGTGAGAAATATTTTTGAGAAAAATATATTTTTATAGAAATATTTTTGAGACAAAACTTTTTCTATAGAAATATTTTTGAGACAAACATTTTTCTATAGAAATAATTTTATTTTAATATTTTTAATATTTACTTGAGACTAAAATTTTTCTATAGAAATATTTTCGAGAAAAAATTTTTCTACAGAAATATTTTTGAGACAAAAAATTTTCTATAAAAATATTTTTGAGACAAAAGTTTTTCTATAGAAATATTTTTGAGACAAAAATTTTTCTATAGAAATATTTTTGAGACAACAGTTTTTCTATATAAATATTTTTGATACAAAAATTTTTCTATGATATTTTCTTTAGTAAATTTTTCATAGAATAATTTCTTTCGTAAATTTTTCATAGAAAAATTTCTTTAGTAAATTTTTCATAGAAAAATTTCTTTAGTAAATTTTTCATAGAAAAATTTCTTTAGTAAATTTTTGATAGAAAAATTTCTTTAGTAAATTTTTCATAGAAAAATTTCTTTAGTAAATTTTTCATAGAAAAATTTCTTTAGTAAATTTTTCATAGAAAAATTTCTTTAGTAAATTTTTCATAGAAAAATTTCTTTAGTAAATTTTTCATAGAAAAATTTCTTTAGCAAATTTTTCATAGAAAAATTTCTTTAGTAAATTTTTTATAGAAAAATTTCTTTAGTAAATTTTTCATAGAAAAATTTCTTTAGTAAATTTTTCATAGAAAAATTTCTTTAGTAAATTTTTCATAGAAAAATTTCTTTAGTAAATTTTTCATAGAAAAATTTCTTTAGTAAATTTTTGATAGAAAAATTTCTTTAGTAAATTTTTCATAGAAAAATTTCTTTAGTAAATTTTTCATAGAAAAATTTCTTTAGTAAATTTTTCATAGAAAAATTTCTTTAGTAAATTTTTCATAGAAAAATTTCTTTAGTAAATTTTTCATAGAAAAATTTCTTTAGTAAATTTTTCATAGAAAAATTTCTTTAGTAAATTTTTTATAGAAAAATTTCTTTAGTAAATTTTTCATAGAAAAATTTCTTTAGTAAATTTTTCATAGAAAAATTTCTTTAGTAAATTTTTCATAGAAAAATTTCTTTAGTAAATTTTTCATAGAAAAATTTCTTTAGTAAATTTTTTATAGAAAAATTTCTTTAGTAAATTTTTCATAGAAAAATTTCTTTAGTAAATTTTTCATAGAAAAATTTCTTTAGTAAATTTTTCATAGAAAAATTTCTTTAGTAAATTTTTCATAGAAAAATTTCTTTAGTAAATTTTTCATAGAAAAATTTCTTTAGTAAATTTTTCATAGAAAAATTTCTTTAGTAAATTTTTCATAGAAAAATTTATTTGGTAAATTTTTCATAGAAAAATTTCTTTAGTAAATTTTTCATAGAAAAATTTCTTTAGTAAATTTTTCATAGAAAAATTTCTTTAGTAAATTTTTCATAGAAAAATTTCTTTAGTAAATTTTTCATAGAAAAATTTCTTTAGTAAATTTTTCATAGAAAAATTTCTTTAGTAAATTTTTCATAGAAAAATTTCTTTAGTAAATTTTTCATAGAAAAATTTCTTTAGTAAATTTTTCATAGAAAAATTTCTTTAGTAAATTTTTCATAGAAAAATTTCTTTAGTAAATTTTTCATAGAAAAATTTCTTTAGTAAATTTTTCATAGAAAAATTTCTTTAGTAAATTTTTCATAGAAAAATTTCTTTAGTAAATTTTTCATAGAAAAATTTCTTTAGTAAATTTTTCATAGAAAAATTTCTTTAGTAAATTTTTCATAGAAAAATTTCTTTAGTAAATTTTTCATAGAAAAATTTCTTTAGTAAATTTTTCATAGAAAAATTTCTTTAGTAAATTTTTCATAGAAAAATTTCTTTAGTAAATTTTTCATAGAAAAATTTCTTTAGTAAATTTTTCATAGAAAAATTTCTTTAGTAAATTTTTCATAGAAAAATTTCTTTAGTAAATTTTTCATAGAAAAATTTCTTTGGTAAATTTTTCATAGAAAAATTTCTTTAGTAAATTTTTCATAGAAAAATTTCTTTAGTAAATTTTTCATAGAAAAATTTCTTTAGTAAATTTTTCATAGAAAAATTTCTTTAGTAAATTTTTCATAGAAAAATTTCTTTAGTAAATTTTTCATAGAAAAATTTCTTTAGTAAATTTTTCATAGAAAAATTTCTTTAGTAAATTTTTCATAGAAAAATTTCTTTAGTAAATTTTTCATAGAAAAATTTCTTTAGTAAATTTTTCATAGAAAAATTTCTTTAGTAAATTTTTCATAGAAAAATTTCTTTAGTAAATTTTTCATAGAAAAATTTCTTTAGTAAATTTTTCATAGAAAAATTTCTTTAGTAAATTTTTCATAGAAAAATTTCTTTAGTAAATTTTTCATAGAAAAATTTCTTTAGTAAATTTTTCATAGAAAAATTTCTTTAGTAAATTTTTCATAGAAAAATTTCTTTAGTAAATTTTTCATAGAAAAATTTCTTTAGTAATTTTTTCATAGAAAAATTTCTTTAGTAAATTTTTCATAGAAAAATTTTTTTAGTAAATTTTTCATAGAAAAATTTCTTTAGTAAATTTTTCATAGAAAAATTTCTTTAGTAAATTTTTCATAGAAAAATTTCTTTAGTAAATTTTTCATAGAAAAATTTCTTTAGTAAATTTTTCATAGAAAAATTTCTTTAGTAAATTTTTCATAGAAAAATTTCTTTAGTAAATTTTTCATAGAAAAATTTCTTTAGTAAATTTTTCATAGAAAAATTTCTTTAGTAAATTTTTCATAGAAAAATTTTTTTAGTAAATTTTTCATAGAAAAATTTCTTTAGTAAATTTTTCATAGAAAAATTTCTTTAGTAAATTTTTCATAGAAAAATTTCTTTAGTAAATTTTTCATAGAAAAATTTCTTTAGTAAATTTTTCATAGAAAAATTTCTTTAGTAAATTTTTCATAGAAAAATTTCTTTAGTAATTTTTTCATAGAAAAATTTCTTTAGTAAATTTTTCATCGAAAAATTTCTTTAGTAAATTTTTCATAGAAAAACCTCATTAGTGAATTTTTCATAGAAAAATCTCATTAGTGAATTTTTCATAAAAAAATCTCATTAGTAAATTCTTCATAGAAAAATTTATGTAATAAATTTTTCGTAGAAAAATATTGCTACAGAAAAATTTTTGATACAAAAATTTTTCTATAGAAATATTTTTGATACAAAAATTTTTCTATAGAAATATTTTTGATACAAAAATTTTTCTATAGAAATATTTTTGATACAAAAATTTTTCTATAGAAATATTTTTGATACAAAAATTTTTCTATACAAATATTTTTGATACAAAAATTTTTCTATAAAAATATTTTTGATACAAAAATTTTTCTATAGAAATATTTTTAATACAAAAATTTTTCTATAGAAATATTTTTGATACAAAAATTTTTCTATAGAAATATTTTTGATACAAAAATTTTTCTATAGAAATATTTTTGATACAAAAATTTTTCTATAGAAATATTTTTGATACAAAAATTTTTCTATAGAAATATTTTTGATACAACAATTTTTCTATAGAAACATTTTTGATACAACAATTTTTCTATAGAAACATTTTTGATACAAAAATTTTTTTATAGAAACATTTTTGATACAAAAATTTTTCTATATAAACATTTTTGATACAAAAATTTTTCTATAGAAATATTTTTGTCTCAAAAATTTTTCTATAGAAATATTTTTGCCTCAAAAATTTTTCTATAGAAATATTTTTGTCTCAAAAATTTTTCTATAGAAATATTTTTGTCTCAAAAATTTTTCTATAGAAATATTTTTGTCTCAAAAATTTTTCTATAGAAATATTTTTGTCTCGAAAATTTTTCTATAGAAATATTTTTGTCTCGAAAATTTTTCTAAAAAATATTTTTGATACAAAATTTTTCTACAGAAACAGTTTTGATACAAAAATTTTTCTATATAAACATTTTTGATACAAAAATTTTTCTATATAAACATTTTTGATACAAAAATTTTTCTATAGAAATATTTTTGTCTCAAAAATTTTTCTATAGAAATATTTTTGTCTCAAAAATTTTTCTATAGAAATATTTTTGTCTCGAAAATTTTTCTATAGAAATATTTTTGTCTCGAAAATTTTTCTAAAAAATATTTTTGATACAAAATTTTTCTACAGAAACAGTTTTGATACAAAAATTTTTCTAAAAAATATTTTTGATACAAAATTTTTTTACAGAAACAGTTTTGATACAAAATGCAAAAATATTTTTGACAGAAAAATATTTCAATAGAAAAATTTTTGTATAAAACTATTTCGAGAGATAATTTTTAGTATCAAAAATTTTTTAATAGAATTAAAAGTGTTTATTTATGGATTTTAGATTTATGAAATTTAGATGTACACTGTTTCTTTGTACCTTTTTCTTGAGAAATATTCTAGGTTTGAGAAAATTTTTATTATTTTTTTAGCAAAACTTTATAAATGAAAGAAAGTTTGCTTCCTAAGTCTTTTGTTTTCTTAGAAAATTTTGTATTGTAAATTTTGCTTCTTAAGTCTTTGGTTTTTTTTCTTTTTGTTACAATTTTTTAAAACTTCTCAAGAATACATCAAAATTTATCTTACCTTGGAATATTAAAGCCAAATTCTAAAATTTTTATAATCTAATATGCAAGAATTTGTAATTCTAGTATTAAAGGCTGTTTTAGATGTTTATCTAGGAAAGTGCATACCAGCTTCAAAAGGCAAACAAAATCTATTAAATATTTTATAGAATTTTTAGTTTTTCTATTACTAAGAAGAGGCTTTTTACAATGTTGGTTTTTCTGTTTGATGTTCTTTTTTTTTGTTGGGGTCCTCTTTAAAACAATATTGCGTAGATTTCTTAAATATGACAAGAGAACATTTATAATTTTCAAAGTTCGTTTTTTTTTGAGGATTTTAGTGTAGATTTTTGCATATGTCAAAGTATCTGCAAAAACAAAACAACAAGCTGAGGAAAAATAAAGAAACATTTGAATATGGTTACCTTCAAATAACAAATACAATTCATCAATCAGTTGTTGTAAATGGTGGCATTAGCTAGCTCAGGCTAGCTAAAGGTTTAGCTAAAAATTTGGCTTAAAATTTCTGCCTGCCTAAATGGATAGTTGCTCGCTTGGATGTTTAAATGTTTTGAATGTTTGTTAATAATGTAATGTAACCAATATTAGCCATATTTAAAGACATATTGGTTACGAACAATACAAACAATTTTTTTTCAGAAAAAAAAAAATAAAGACAGCAAAAATTCATGATATCTTAAAACACAATCCCATCATCAACATCATCACAGTCAATGTCTTCGTCCTCGTTGTTGTCGTCATCAACAAGCAGCATTGGTAGAAAAAAATAATGCAAACAACATCAAACATTATTTGCATTTGTAAAAACAAAACAAAATTCTGTTCTTCATCTGTCTGTCCCCTTGTCCGTCCATCCTTTCATACGTCTGTCTGTTTTTGTGCCATGTTCAGGTTCAATATCTTGCCTTTAATTCTAAAGTTCTTTCTTTATTTGCAACACAGCAACAATTCCATACATCAGCTGTATGAATGTTAAGAACTATACAAACATCGACAACATCATAAATTGTTGCTATTGCTGTTCTTGCCTGATGTTGTTGTTACCACATGTTGTTTAGTCGTTGATTTGCTAAAACTGATAGATTGTCTATATTCTTCGGAAACAGAAAAAAAAAACAAAAATCATCTACAAAAATTGCGTGGTTGGGCGTTGTTGCTAAACCAACAACAACAGCACCAGCAACAACATTATCAATATAATATAGAAACTTTTTTCTTTTGATGCTCTTCAAAATGCTGCAACAATTTTGAAAATTTTAATGTTTTATATTAAACTATAGATTTTTTTCCCTCTATTTACCAGCGGATGCTCGATTGTAAGTCAAAAAGTTTAGAACTTTTTGTTTGTGTGCTCTTGTTGTTGTCGTCGTTGTTACTTTGTTCTTCAAATGTATTTTGTAATTCACAAATCATTTTTTCGTCACAGACAATCTCAGTATCTTTTTCGTTGTTGTTCAAAATGGTTGTAATGATTTTGTTCAATGTTCTTCGGCAACATTCATAAACATCAACAGCAAGATTTACAACTACAGCAACAACAATGAATTTAACAACAATATCAGTCATATTAAAGAGCAATAGCAACATATCGGAACTTGTTTCATTTTTGAATTATTTTAATTTATCGATTCGCAATTAGATTATGGCCCACACATTTTATTTGTGCAATGAAAAAAAATAATAATGTTTAATAGCAATAATTGCTATGAAAAGGAATTAAAAATACATTCAAATTTAAATCTCAAATGATAAAACGAATTATAAAACCACTACCAAAGAAAAAATTACAAAATAATTTTGCTCAAATAAAAACAAATTTTTTATTATTTTTTAAAATAATTTTTCCTTAATTTTTGAATAGAAAATTTTTTGAGACAAACTTTTTTCCATAGAAAATTTTCAAGAACAACATTTTTCTATAGAAAATTTTCCTACCTTTAACTTTTCTATAGAAATGTTATGTTCATTTTTCTGTAGAAAGTTAAACATTTAATCAAATTTTTTTTTATACAAATGATTCCCTATCGTCAACTTTTCTATAGAAATGCCATCTCATCGTCACTTTTTCTTAAGAAATGTCTTTCTATCGTCATCTTTCCTATAGAAATGTCTTCCTATCGTTAACTTTTCTACATAAATGTTTTTCTATCGTCAACTTTTCTACAGAAATGTTTTTATATAGTCTACCTTTCTATTAAAATGCCTTTCTATTGTCAACTTTTCTTTAGAAATGTCTTCCTATCGTCAACTTTTCTATAGAAATGTCTTCCTATCGTCAACTTTTCTATAGAAATGTTTTCCTATCGTAACTTTTCTATAGAAATGTCTTCCTATAGCCAACTTTTCTATAGAAATGTCTTCCTATCGTCAACTTTTCTATAGAAATGTTTTCCTATCGTCAACTTTTCTATAAAAATGTCATCCTATCATCAACTTTTCTATAAAGATGTCTTAATGTCGTCAACTTTTCAATAGAAATGTCTTCCCACCGTCATCTTTTCTATAGAAGTGTCAGCCTAACGTCAACTTTTCTATAGAAATGTCTTCCTATCATCAACTTTTTTACAGAAACATCTTCCTTTCATCAACATTTTTATAAAAATGTCTTCCTATCGTCTACTTTTTTATAGAAATGTCTTCCTAACGTCAACTTTTCTATAGAAATGTCTTCCTAACGTCAACTTTTCTATAGAAATGTCTTCCTAACGTCAAATTTTCTTTAGAAATGTCTTCCTAATGTCAACTTTTCTATAGAAATGTCTTCCTAATGTCAACTTTTCTATAGAAATGTCTTCCTAACGTCAACTTTTCTATAGAAATGCCTTCTTAACTTTTAGTTTTCTATAGAAGTGTCTTCCTAACGTCAACTTTTCTATAGAAATGTCTTACTGTCGTCAACTTTTCTATGGAAATGTCTTCCTGTCGTCAACTTTTCTATAGAAATGTCTTCCTGTCGTCAACTTTTCTATAGAAATGTCTTCCTGTCGTCAACTTTTCTATAGAAATGCCTTCCTGTTGTCAACTTTTCTATAGAAATGTCTTCCTGTCGTCAACTTTTCTACAGAAATGTCTTCCTGTCGTCAACTTTTCTATAGAAATGTCTTCCTGTCGTCAACTTTCCTATAGAAATGTCTTCCTATCGTCAACTTTTCTATAGAAATGTCTTCCTATCGTCAACTTTTCTATAGAAATGTCTTCCTATCGTCAACTTTTCTATAGAAATTTGTTCCTATCTTCAACTTTTTTAGAGAAATGTCTTCCTATTTTCAAGTTATCTATAAAAGTGTCTTCCTATCTTCAACTTTTCTAAAGAAATGTCTTCCTATCATCAACTTTTCTTTAGATACATCTTCCTTTCGTCAACATTTTTATAGAAATGTCTTCCTATCGTCAACTTTTTTTATAGAAATGTCTTTCTGTAAACATTGGAAAAAAATACCAATTTTTCTCTGTAGCTAAACATTTCAGTCATTCAATAACAACAACTCCTCCCTCTTAACAAAACCACAACTAGAATCTTATATCCGACTACAACAAAGTAACATTTTATGTGTAATTGTAGGATTGATCTGAATGTGTAGCTGTCTTTCCATCTTCTATAAACCTAGATTTGTTATTTGAGATAACCGATAAAAAAAAGATTAGAAAATTTGTCAATAAATGACAACTAATCATATCGTTTTTCATCTTTAGCTTAATCTGAACAATTACAAATTTCAAAACAAATGGATTTTCTAATTAGAAAAATGTTTCGAGAGATTACATTTGTTTAATCTTCTGTTTGATGTGAAATGTTTTCCGTTCTGTTGGAGGCTGTCATTTTTAGATACTCTTTAAATCTATTTTGTATTTAAGATATTCAAATTTAATTTGATTTTAAAAATTAATTCCCTTCAACTCTTCTTCTATTTTATGAAGTTTGTGGTTTAAATCGTGTTTATAAAACAAATTTGTCGATTTTTTATTGCTTAATAATTTTCTTATATAAAAAACAAAATTATGATTAATAAAAGGTTTTTTGTTTTTTTAGTGTCATAAATATATTTATGATTTACGCGTGTAGTCTGTGATTTGTTATTTGGTTTTATTGTGTTCCAAAATCAACAGTTTTTTCAAATAAAAAATCTTTAAGTATGACTAACTGTTTCTCAGTTCTTTTGTTATGAGGATTATGTTTTTTTATTGACATTTTATAGGCATTTTATATCTTAAAAATCTACGAAGCTAGTTGATTACAAAAACCACATGTTTTGATTAGATTGAAGTGCCCTCATGTTGCCGCAGTACTTGTATATTGAAATTTCTGATTGTGGCTTAGATTTTAAAGAATTTCTAATAAATTTTAAGCACTTTTAAAAAACCAAAAATAGTTTTGAAACCATCATCATTTTTGCAATTTTCCTACTTTTGACACCATAAATTTTTCTAAAAAAAAATTCAGAGTTCATTCAAAGTTTTGTTCTTCTTTAGATTTTCAAAATTTTTCAACAATAACTAAAATACTTGAATATAAAGCAAACTCAAAGAAAATAATTTGAAACTGCTACTACTCATTTAAATAACATCTAAGAGCTTTTTTTACAAACTCAATTTATTCTACTTAATAAAAAGCTCGTTTTAGACGATTTCGTGTTTAGTTTTGGTCGTTTGGTCGTTTTAGTCACAAAACAAAATTAATAAATTTCTCGATAAGAGCCTAACAAATAATTTAAAATCCATATAAAACTCATTAATAAAATACCAGAATTCACTTGTGTGACCAACTATTTTCGGTCTATCTTCTATTCATGTTTTCAAACATCTCTTCTTTTTTTGTGGACTTGAACGAGATAATTAGAAGCAAGGTTCGAAAAAATACTCTAAAGTAGTATATTTTTAGGTATCGTACAGTACTTAGGCAGGTTCGGAACATAGCAAAGTGTCCAAATATAATAAAATACACAAACTTTATCATAACGAACTTTCACTAAGTACGCTAAAAATAATGTACTTCGTTGCATATTATAACCACGCAAAGATAACAGAAAAAAATAATAGTCGGCAGGGTTGCCGTTTTTTTGTACTTTTAACTAAAATAGTAGTTTTAACCTTTAAAAAAAAATAGTTTTCTACTCAATTTCTTTAATTTTTTTTTATCAAAAATGTTTATATAGAAATTTTTTTTATCAAAAATGTTTCTATGGAAAATTTATAAATAAATTTCTTAGACAAATTTTTGAGAAAAGAATTTTCAATAGAAAATTTTTTATTAAAAATTTTTCTATAAAAAATTTTTTTATAGAAAATTTTTTTATCAAAAATTTTTCTATAGAAAATTCTTTTCTCAAAAATTTGTCTAAGAAATTTATTTATCAAAAATTTTTTTATAGAAAATTTTTTTATCAAAAATTTTTCTATAGAAAATTCTTTTCTCAAAAATTTGTCTAAGAAATTTATTTATCAAAAATTTTTCTGTAGAAAATTTTTTTATCGAAAATTTTTCTACTGAATTTTTTTTTTTTTTCAAAAATTTTTCAACTGAAAATTTGTCTAAAGAAAATTTTATTATCAAAAATTTTTCTATAGAAAAATTTCTTGTCAAAAATTTTTCTAAGAAATTTTTTATCAAAACTTTTTCTGTAGAATTTTTTTTTATCAAAAATTTTTCTACTAAAAATTTTTTTATCCAAAATTTTTCTACTAAAAATTTTTTTATCAAAAATGTTTCCACTGAAAATTTTTTTATCAAAGATTTTTCTATAGAAAAATTTTTTTATCAAAAATTTTTCTATAGAAAAATTTTTTTATCGAAAATTTTTCTATACAAAATTTTAATGTCAAAAATTTTTCTTCAGAAAACTTTTTATCTTTTTTCTATAGAAAATTTTTTTTTATCAAAAATTTGTCTACAGATAATTTTTTGAACAAAAATTTTTCTATTGAAAATTCTCTAGTCAAAAATTTTGCTAAGAAACTTTGTTATCAAAAATTTTTCTGTAGAATTTTTTTTGTTAAAAATTTTTCTACTAAAACATTTTTTTTTATCAACAATTTTTCCACTGAAAATTGTTTTTATCAAAAATTTTTCTATAGAAAATTTTTTTACCAGAAAGTTTTCTATAGAAAATTCTTTTATTAAAATTTTTCAAAGAAATTTCTTTATCAAAAATTTTTCTGTAGAAATTTTTTTTTATCAAAAATGTTTCTACTGAAATTTTTTTATCAAAAATTTTTCCACTGAAAATTTTTCTCAAGAAAATTTTTTTATCAAAAATTTTTTGAACAAAATTTTTTATCAAAATGTTTCTACTGAAATTTTTTTTATCAAAAAATTTTCCACTGAAAATTTTTCTAAAGAAAATTTTTTTATAGAAAATTTTTTGAACAAAATTTTTTTTATAGAAAATTTTCTTGTCAAAAATTTTTCTAAGAAATTTTTCATCAAAAATCGTTCTGTAGAAATTTTTTTTATCAAAAGTAAAAATAAAAAAACTAAAAATTTTTTTATCAGAAATTTTTCCACTGAAAATATCTTTATCAAAAATTTTTCTATAGACAATTTTTTCATCAAGAATTTTCCTATAAAAAAAATATTTTTTATCAAAATTTTTTTTTTCAATTTTTCAATGGAAAATGTTCTTATCAAAAAGTTTTATATAGAAAATCTTTTTATCAAAAATTTTTCTATCTAAAATCTTTTTTTCAAAAAATTTTAGAAAACTTTTTATAATTTTTCTATCAAAAATATTTTAATCGAAAATTTTTTTATCAACAATTTTTCAATGGAAAATTTTCTTATCAAAAATTTTTATATAGAAAATCTTTTTTTAAAAATTATTCCATAGGAAATCTTTTTATCAAAAATTTTTCTATAAATAATTTTTTATCAAGAATTTTTCTTTGGAAAACTTTTTTATAGAAAATTTTTTTATCAGAAATTTTTTTATTAAAAATTTTTCAATAGAAAATTTTCTTATCAAAAATTTTTACGTAAAATATCTTTTTATCAGAAACTTTTCTATAAAACATTTTTTTATTAAAAGTTTTTCTATAGAAAATTTTATAAAAAAATTTTTTATAGAAAATTTTATAAAAAAATTTTTTATAGAAAATTTTATAAAAAAAATTTTTATAGAAAATTTTATAAAAAAATTTTTTATAGAAAATTTTTTTTTCAAAAATTTTTCTAGAAAAAACATTTTTATCAAAAAATTATCTATAGAACATTTTTTATCAAAAATGTTTCTACAAAAAATTTTTCCATAGAAAATTTTTTATGAAAAATTTTTCTACAGAAAATTTTTTTGTGAAAAATTTTTCTATAGAAGATTTGAACATTTTTTGATATAAAAATATTTTTATAGAAAATTTTTACAGAAAAATATTTTTATCGAAATATTTTCTTTAAAACATAATTTATATCAAGCAATTTTCAAAAGAAACCATGTTTGAGATTATATTTCTTTGCTCTCTCAAACCACGTATTTTGTTGCAATAAATTGGATTTTGATTTGTTCCTTGCTTATTTTGTTTTTGTATTTTCTCTAATAAAGCGTCACCAACCGACTCTATTTACATTCAAATTCCAACAAAATGATTTTAGTACTCATTTTCACGAGTTTTATTGATGATCGTGCTATTTACGAAAATTAATTAAATTCATCGGCTTCTGGTGGCATGGGCTGCCTACTCCCAAATAAAATAAATAACTTTTATGTGTGCGTAAGTTCAGTACAATATAATAAGGTACTATTTTTTCGAACTTTGATTAAAAGAGTGAAGTTAAAATTGCTACCGTCTATGTAAGAAATAGCGGAAATTATTGATTTCTCTGCTCCAAAATATTCAAGTTGTATTGATAAACAGATATAGGTAGACAGACAGATACAAATATCATCATGGGTGGTTTTAATAAATTAATTTATTTTTGTCATTTTAATTTTTCTAAATAGATTTTAATTAGATAGTTATGTAAAATTGAATCGTATTGTTTTAAAATTTATAAATATTTGTGGAACTAAATATGGATTTTTTAAAAGAGGATTAAAAATAAAAAATTTAAATTTTTAGCTAATTTTTAACAGCTTTATTCATAATTGTTATTTATGATTCTAAAGAGGTCAATGCCTGTAAAAATTCCAAGTATAAATATTTAAAAAATTTCTAAATATTATTTATATAAACGAAAAAATTTCTATAGAAAAACTTTTTACAGAAAATTTTCAATAGAAACAATTTTTTACGAAAATTTTTCTATAGAAAAAATTTTTTAACGAAAATTTTTTTATAGAAAATTTTTTTAACGAAAAGTTCTCTACAGAAAATATTTTTAACGAAAATTTTTCTATAGAAAAAATCTTTGAACGAAAATTTTACTATAGAAAAATTTTTTTAACGATAATTTTTCTATAGAAAAATGTTTTAACGAAAATTTTTCTATAGAAAAATATTTTAACAAAAATTTTTCTTAGGAAAAAATTTTTTAATGAAAATTTTTCTATAAAAAAAATTTTTTTAAGAAAATTTTTCTATATAAACAATTTTTTAACGAAAATTTTTCTATAGAAAATTTTTTTAACGAAAATTTTTCTATAGAAAAATTTTTTTAACGAAAATGTTTCTATAGAAAAATTTTTTTAACGAAAATTTTTCTATAGAAAAATTTTTTTAACGAAAATTTTTCTATAGAAAAATTTTTTTAACGAAAATTTTTCTATATAAACAATTTTTTAACGAAAATTTTTCTATAGAAAAATTTTTTTAACGAAAATGTTTCTATAGAAAAATTTTTTTAACGAAAATGTTTCTATAGAAAATTTTTTTTAACGAAAATTTTTCTATAGAAAAATTTTTTTAACGAAAATTTTTCTATAGAAAAATTTTTTTAACGAAAATGTTTCTATAGAAAAATTTTTTTAACGAAAATTTTTCTATAGAAAAATTTTTTTAACGAAAATTTTTCTATAGAAAAATTTTTTTAACGAAAATTTTTCTATAGAAAAATTTTTTTAACGAAAATTTTTCTATAGAAAAATTTTTTTAACGAAAATTTTTCTATAGAAAAATTTTTTTAACGAAAATTTTTCTATAGAAAAATTTTTTTAACGAAAATTTTTCTATAGAAAAATTTTTTTAACGAAAATTTTTCTATAGAAAAATTTTTTTAACGAAAATTTTTCTATAGAAAAATTTTTTTAACGAAAATTTTTCTATAGAAAAATTTTTTTAACGAAAATTTTTCTATAGAAAAATTTTTTAACGAAAATTTTTCTATAGAAAAATTTTTTTAACGAAAATTTTTCTATAGAAAAATTTTTTTAACGAAAATTTTTCTATAGAAAAATTTTTTTAACGAAAATTTTTCTATAGAAAAATTTTTTTTAACGAAAATTTTTCTATAGAAAAATTTTTTTAACGAAAATTTTTCTATAGAAAAATTTTTTTAACGAAAATTTTTCAATAGAAAAATTTTTTTAACGAAAATTTTTCTATAGAAAAATTTTTTTAAGGAAAATTTTTCTATAGAAAAATTTTTTTAACGAAAATTTTTCTATAGAAAAATTTTTTTAACGAAAATTTTTCTATAGAAAAATTTTTTTAAGGAAAATTTTTCTATAGAAAAATTTTTTTAACGAAAATTTTTCTATAGAAAAATTTTTTTAACGAAAATTTTTCTATAGAAAAATTTTTCTAACGAAAATTTTTCTATAGAAAAATTTTTTTAACGATAATTTTTCTATAGAAAAATTTTTTTAACGAAAATTTTTCTATAGAAAAATTTTTTTAACGAAAATTTTTCTATAGAAAAATTTTTTTAACGAAAATTTTTCTATAGAAAAATTTTTTTAACGAAAATTTTTCTATAGAAAAATTTTTTTAACGAAAATTTTTCTATAGAAAAATTTTTTTAACGAAAATTTTTCTATAGAAAAATTTTTTTAACGAAAATTTTTCTATAGAAAAATTTTTTTAACGAAAATTTTTCTATAGAAAAATTTTTTTAACGAAAATTTTTCTATAGAAAAATTTTTTTAACGAAAATTTTTCTATAGAAAAATTTTTTTAACGAAAATTTTTCTATAGAAAAATTTTTTTAACGAAAATTTTTCTATAGAAAAATTTTTTTAACGAAAATTTTTCTATAGAAAAATTTTTTTAACGAAAATTTTTCTATAGAAAAATTTTTTTAACGAAAATTTTTCTATAGAAAAATTTTTTTAACGAAAATTTTTCTATAGAAAAATTTTTTTAACGAAAATTTTTCTATAGAAAAATTTTTTTAACGAAATTTTTTCTATAGAAAAATTTTTTTAACGAAAATTTTTCTATAGAAAAATTTTTTTAACGAAAATTTTTCTATAGAAAAATTTTTTTAACGAAAATTTTTCTATAGAAAAATTTTTTTAACGAAAATTTTTCTATAGAAAAATTTTTTTAACGAAAATTTTTCTATAGAAAAATTTTTTTAACGAAAATTTTTCTATAGAAAAATTTTTTTAACGAAAATTTTTCTATAGAAAAATTTTTTTAACGAAAATTTTTCTATAGAAAAATTTTTTTAACGAAAATTTTTCTATAGAAAAATTTTTTTAACGAAAATTTTTCTATAGAAAAATTTTTTTAACGAAAATTTTTCTATAGAAAAATTTTTTTAACGAAAATTTTTCTATAGAAAAATTTTTTTAACGAAAATTTTTCTATAGAAAAATTTTTTTAACGAAAATTTTTCTATAGAAAAATTTTTTTAACGAAAATTTTTCTATAGAAAAATTTTTTTAACGAAAATTTTTCTATAGAAAAATTTTTTTAACGAAAATTTTTCTATAGAAAAAAAATTTAAAGAAAATTTTTCTATATACGAAATTTTTTAACGAAAATTTTTCTATTAAAAAAATGTTGTAATGAAATTTTTTCTATAGAAAAAAATTTTTAATGAAAATTTTTCTATAGAAAAAATATTTGAACGAAAATTTTTCTATAGAAAAAATTTTTAATGAAAATTTTTCTATAGAAAAAATTTTTAACGAAAACTTTTCTATAAAAAAAAATTTTTTACGAAAATTTTTCTATAAGAAATTAGTTATCTTCTTTTATAGTAAGCATTTTTGTTTGCGATTTTCCTTTTTAACTTCTTGGATACATCGAGGAAGTTGTAGGGACCTAAAAAGATCAATATTTACGAAAACAAATTCTTTTCAATTTTATAGAAAATGTTTAATAAATTTTCTTATTTTATGTTGCCGCTTTGTTTTTTTTTAGATTTTTATTTTTGCGGCTTCAAGTAGCTTTATGAATAACTTTAAAGCTAGACCCTAGTCCCATTGTTAGTGTAGCTTACTTAATATTAACGCTTTATGGTCATATATAGGTAAAGTTAAATTATGCTAAAACATCAAAAGCAACATCTCTTAAAACTGTTCGGATGTCTGTCAGTCGCTTAGTCTGTGTCCGTCCTTTCATAAGTCCGTCGGTACATCTGTCTGTCCATCAGTCTTTCTTTTTTTTTCTCAAAAACTACAATACACTATCACATGTCATTGCTACTGAACATCAGCTTAAATTAAGAAAAAATCAACAGCCAAGTTAAGAGCTGTAGCAGCAATTTTAACTAAATATTTAAACCATCCATTTTTTTTTTCTTCAGATATTGAATAATTTTTTGTAAATTTTTATTTTTGTTTTATTTTTTGACTCTTTAGAATAGAACCTGTTTTAACCCATGAATAATTTTCATTTACTAAGTCCATATTTAAAATTTTCATTATTTCTTTTGTTGTTGTTGTTTTAGTTGTTATTATTGTTGTTTCGGTTCTTTAACTAAAACTATGTTTCGGCTCATTTCGGTGGTGTGTCTTTATAAATGAAGTATATCTGATCTACATACCAGTCATTGGTTGTGGCTGATCGCCACTACTACTAGTCGGCTAGAGTAGTAGTCACCATCACCACCAGCAGCAGTAACTCTTTGAGGGCCCTAGTTTGAATATTAAATTAAAGAAAAGCAACAACACAAACAACAACGATGTCTACATATGTTCATAGTGAACTTAAATTGTTTAAATGATTTTTAAGTTTTAATACTTAATAATGTCTGCGCATACTTTGTTAGAGTATCTAATGACAAAGACAACAGAGCACAGTGCTACGATATCTTATTTGAAGTAAACAACATTGAAGCAAAAATTCCCAAAAAGTATAATATTACAAAATGGTAGAAAATTTATGACATCAAGAATTTTCTAAAGAAAAATTTATAATTATGACATAAACAGTTTTTTATAGTTTTTGTTTTCTATAGAAAATTTTAATGATGACATTAAAAATTTTCTATAGAAAAATTCATGATGACACCAAAAATTTTCTATAGAAAATTTTATAATGACATCAAAAATTTTCTAAAGAAAAATTTTTGATAACATCAAAAATTTTCCATTGAAATTTTTTAGATGATATCAAAAATGTTCTATAGAAGAATTGATTATGACATAAAAAAATTATCTATAAAACATTTTAATAACGACATCAAAAATTTTCTATAGAAAATTTTAATGATGAAATCAAAAATTTTTTATAGAAATTTTAATGATGATATCAAAAATTTTCTATAGAAAATTTTTGTGATGACACCAAAAATTTTCTATAAAAATTTTTAATGATGACATCAAAAATTTTCTATAGAAAATGTTAATGATGACATCAAACATTTTCTATAGAAAATTTCTAGATGACATCAAAAATTTTCTATAAAAAATTTATAGATGACATCAAAAATTCTATAGAAAATTTTAATGATGACACCAAAAATTTTCTATAGAAAATTTTCATGATGATATCAAAAATTTTCTACAGAAAATTTTAATGATGACATCAAAAATTTTTTATAGAAAATTTTAATGATGAAATCAAAAATTTTTTATAGAAATTTTAATGATGATATCAAAAATTTTCTATAGAAAATTTTAATGATGACATCAAAAATTTTCTACAGAAAATTTTAATGATGACATCAAAAATTTTCTATAGAAAATTTATAGATGACATCAAAAATTTTTTATAGAAAATTTTAATGATGAAATCAAAAATTTTTTATAGAAATTTTAATGATGATATCAAAAATTTTCTATAGAAAATTTTAATGATGACATCAAAAATTTTCTACAGAAAATTTTAATGATGACATCAAAAATTTTCTATAGAAAATTTATAGATGACATCAAAAATTTTTTATAGAAAATTTTAATGATGAAATCAAAAATTTTTTATAGAAATTTTAATGATGATATCAAAAATTTTCTATAGAAAATTTTAATGATGATATCAAAAATTTTCTATAGAAAATTTATAGATGACATCAAATATTTTCTGTAGAAAATTTATAGATGACATCAAAAATTTTCTATAGAAAATTTATAGATGACATCAAAAATTTTCTATAGAAAATTTATAGATGATATCAAAAATTTTCTATAGAAAATTTATAGATGACATCAAAAATTATCTATAGAAAATTTATAGATGACATCAAAAATTTTCTATAGAAAATTTATAGATGACATCAAAAATTTTCTATAGAAAATTTATAGATGACATCAAAAATTTTCTATAGAAAATTTATAGATGACATCAAAAATTTTCTATAGAAAAATATTTAGATGACATCAAAAATTTTCTATAGAAAATTTTAATGACGACATCAAAAATTTTCTATAGAAAATTTTAATGATGACATCAAAAATTTTCTTTAGAAAATTTTAATGATGATATCATAAATTTTCTATAGAAAATATTAATGATGACATCAAAAATTTTCTATAGAAAATTTTAATGATGACATCAAAAATTTTCTAAAGAAAATTTTAATGATGATATAAAAACTTTTCTATAGAAAATTTCAATGATGATATCAAAAATTTTCTATAGAAAATTTTAATGATGACATCAGAAATTTTCTATAGAAAAATATTTAGATGACATCAGAAATTTTCTATAGAAAATTTTAATGACGACATCAAAAATTTTCTATAGAAAATTTTAATGATGACATCAAAAATTTTCTATAGAAAATTTTAATGATGATATCAAAAATTTTCTATAGAAAATATTAATGATGACATCAAAAATTTTCTATAGAAAATTTTAATGATGTCATCAAAAATTTTCTATAGAAAATTTCTAGATCACATCAAAAATTTTCTTTAAAAAATTTCTAGTTGACATCAAAAATTTTCTATAGAAAATTTCTAGATGACATCAAAAATTTTCTTTTGAAAAATTTATGGGGACATCAAAAATTTTCTATAGAAAAATGTATTTATTTATTGTGGTAAAAAGGTCAAATTAATCCGTCGTTCGTTTTTTGTTTTTTCAAGTCCATAATCTTCATTTCTGTGCCCTTAAAAAAAAAGCCTCTATACGCACAATCTAGTCATATGAGATATAGAGGAATTATTCAAATCTTTATGATTCACTGCTTTACATTATTTAAGCTTTACATTTGGGTAATCAGTTTATGGCAACATTTTTAGTAGAATTTATTATTGGGTTAAGGAAAAATGTAAAAAGAAATTCTCACTTAATTTAGAAAAATGGAAAATTTTCAGTTTTACAACAAGTTGTTGTTTGGCAACATAGTTAAACATTGAAACTAAAAGATGTTTAATTATATCAAAAAGCTTTGCAACATCCAATGTTTGCTTGTGGGAAGTGTAAAATAATTCGAATGGTAAATTTTTTGCAAAATTATCAACTTCAAAGATTTTTTTATGCGTCAAATGTATAGCAACAAAATGAGTAACGTGTAAACATTTGCAGTATATATATAGCTACCAAATGTATATGATGTATGATAAATGCAACGATGTAAACAAAGTCTGATGTTGTCACTATAATAGAGACAACTTAATAAATTACAAGTTAATAAACAATGTTGCTGGCAACATATCTCAGAATTTCACAATAGAATATCATATCAACATCATTGTTGTTTTTGTAACAGCTATATTTGTAATGATTTTTTTTTTTTAATTTAAGTTGTTTGAGATATAAAGTGTTAACAATGTTGCTAGCAACATATTCCTACACTTATATGAAGATTTATTGTTTTAAAAGCAATATTTTCAACTATTTCTTTTAAAATCAGCTTTTAGAGACGACTTAATATATAACAAATTAGTAAACAATGTTGCTAGCAACATACCTAAGAATTTCACAATGAAATCTATAAAATTGTAGTTTTTGTTACAGCAATATTTGTTGTTTTTTCTAAAATTAAAGTTTTTGTTTGAGATTCTTAAGTTTCCGAGCCGCAGAGTTATGATATAAAATGTTAACAAAGTTGCTAGCAACATACTACTGAGTTTTCAAATATATTCGCAAATCATATTGATGTAGGAGCAACATATTCAATGATATCTTATTGATGTAAGAGCAACATTTTCAATGATATAATGTTGCCAGCAACATATTTATCGTATAGGATATATTTTTAATTATTAAGCAACATCAAAACTTTTTGTTTGAAATTCTTAGACTCCCAATTTATGTAGGTATAAAAAAACATCTACATTATAAAGAATTCAAATTGTTAACAATGTTGCTAGCAACATTTTTTAAATTCATTAGCAAGTGTTAGCACTAAATTTATTGTTTGTTATAACAAAGTATAATAAGATTTTGTTGCTAGAATATCATATTCATGGATTTCATGTGAAAATATGAAATTCTTTGTATTTCATTGGCAACATTTTTAACAGTATCCCTAAAATTTAAAAACTTTTTTAAAACTTTAAGGTCTCAGCTAAAAAAATTAAAATCTATGGAAACGCTACAAAACTATCAAAAATGTTGCTAGCAAAAATATATGAAAAAGTCAGCTGAGATGAAAAAAATTCTAAGTTGGTAGGAAAGTTGTCAGTAATATGTTGCTAGCAACATAGAATGTAGCTCAGAAACTTTTGTATATTTGATAGAATTGCAGTCACTTATGAAAGGGGATTCTATCGCAATGGAAACTTAACAAAACTGGTAAAAATGTTGCCAGCAACATATAAATAAAATGTATATTAACAAATAATAATGAAATTGTTGCTTTGGGACAAATACTTTTTATGCTACTGCAGTTGGACTGGTGTTAAAATCAACTGAAGTTCGATTGGTACAATATTACTATAATAATAATAATGTTGCTAGAAACATTTTCCGTATTTCCGATAATTTATTTATTTATATAAAAAGAACGACTTTGCCAAATTTTAAACAATTTTGCTGCAACATGTAAAATATATATATATATGAAAAAACGTCTACCTTATAAAGAATTTGAATTGTTAATAATGTTGCTAGCAACATTTTTTAAATTCATTAGCAAGTGTTCGCAATAAATATGTATCTAATCAATTTTTTTTCTTTTTCAATATTTTTTATTTATCAAAAAAAAAACATCAATGTTAAAAGGATTTCAACATGTTGCAGTCAAATATTTTTCTTTAGAAAAACAAATTTTCTTCAATTTACTTAGCTAAGCAATGTTGCTGCAACATGATATATTTTGTATTTTGCTTAGCATTTGTTATATCTTTGATTATTATTTAAACAAACTCTTATATAATGTTTTTTGCTTCAGAAACAATAGTTTTCGATGTTGCTAGCAACATTTAAAAAATTTTCTTATACAATTGCTTAGATACAAACTACACTATTAACTATTTGATATTTGCATTACTCTAAAAAAACAAGTGTGTTTTATAATTTTTGGTTGCTGCAACATTTTTTTACTTCAAAATAGATGCTTCATATATCATTAGTAAAATATTGAAGAAAAACAATGTTGCTGCAATACGTTTTATGTTGTACTTTGCTTAACATTTGTTATTGCTTTCATATTTATCTATTTATTCTTAAAAAATTGTTTGACATAATTTTTAGCTCATAGAAGTTTTGGATGTTGCTAGCAACATATTAATAAGTTTCTAGAATCGAAAATTATCTAGAATTACTTGGATATTGAAGAAATGACTTTTAATGTTGTTGCAGCAACATTTTTTAATAATGTTGCAGTAACATTTAATATTTGCATTATTTAAAAAAAATTTTTGGTTGCAACATTTTTATTTAAAAATAGAAGTTTCATGTCTAATTATTAAAACAGTTTTTACTCAATGACTAGGTTTCTCATTTTCGAATAAAATTTTTACTTAATAAATCTAATAGCTTAACAACCCTTGAAATGTTGCAGAAATCATGTTATTGTAAATAAATAATTTTCGAAACAATTTTTTTGGAATAAATACCGAAAATGTTTCTACCTGTACCGACTGTGACAAAATGATATATAAAATGATAGCAACATTTTGTTATATCCCAATTTAAATCCTTTTTAAAACAATAAAGTTCTACTTGGTACATGAGACGATTACCTTAACCCTTCACCAATGCTTTCCATTTTTTTTTCAGAACGTACGTAAATATTGCGTGATCACCTTTGATTGTAATCCATAGATTGAGTTTCTTCTTTTTTTTTTTCTTCTTCTGTTCATTTTGTGTAAAATCATTTGTTGTATTAACACCTCTTGTCTGAGAATGGTACTATATTTTCCCTGATAGCCTGTTGGGTATGTAAATAAAATATTATTGTAGCCTTAATTCTAGAATTTGTTAAGTTGACCCAAAGGTAAATACATACAAACAAATGTGATAACTACAGGCGTATATAAAATACTCGTCTAAAATGCTAAATTGTTGGCCAATGGTAAAAAAGTTAAGCGTAAATAACTTAAGAGTTTATTTATGCCATTGTTAAAGACATGATCGTTAGTCATGCGCATAAAGAACTTCTTAAGATTTGTTTATTATCGGTTCTATTTAGGTTTTTTTTCTTTGTTATTTTTTTACTAACCAAAAAAAAAAAACAATAATCCCAGAAATTACTATGTTCTTTTGAATTGGCATAAATAATTAAGAAATAAAATAAAATAGCTTAAAATGTTTAGAGTTTTCAAAGATACTAAGTCCAAAGAGCTTAAAAAAGGTTTGATTGGGTGATTTTAAGGTCAAGTTAGATAAATTTATTGTGAAATCATTAAAAATTTGTTCCAGCTACTGATATCGGTGAATTTATTGCTTGGCAACATGTTGCTGCAATATATATTATCAACATGTTGTGAAAAATAAAATTATAAAATACAAGAAAAACTAACTTTTCAAAATGTGTTTCATCTACTGAAAATGAAGAATTAATTGCTTAGCAACATGTTGCTGCAACATAAATTATCTACATATTGGTTAAAATAACATAAAATAAAAGAAATGCGAACTTTTTTAAAAAATTTTTTCAGCTGAAATTGGTGAATTGTTGCTTGTCAACAAGTTACTACAATAAATATTACCAACATGTTGTGAAAAATAAAATTATAAAATACAAGAAAAACTAACTTTTAAAAATGTGTTTCAACTGAAATTGGTGAATTTGTTGTTTGTCAACATGTTGCTGCAATATATGTTATCAACATGTTATGAAAAATAAAATTATAAAATTCAAGAAAAACTAACTTTTAAAAATGTGTTTCAGCTACTGAAAATGATAAATTAATTACTTAGCAACATGTTTCCGCCACATAAATTATCAACATATTGTAGAAAATAATATAAAATATAAGAAATACGGACTTTTTAAAATTTGTTTCAGCTACTGAAAATGAAGAATTAATTGCTTAGCAACATGTTGCCGCAACAAAAATTATCAACGTGTTGTGAAAAATAAAATTACAAAATACAGGAAAAATGAACATATAAAAATGTGGTGAATTTGTTGCTTGTCAACATGTTGCTACAATAAATATTATCAACATGTTATGAAAAATAAAATTATAAAATATAAGAAAAACTAACTTTAAAAAATGTGTTTCAGCTGAAATTGGTGAATTTGTTGATTGTCAACATGTTGCTGCAATATATGTTATCAACATGTTGCGAAAAATAAAATTATCAAATACAAAAAAACGAAATGTGTTTCAGCTTCTGAAAATGATAAATTAATTACTTAGCAACATGTTGCCGCAACATAAATGAATTAATCTCTTAGCAACATGTTGCTGCAACATAAATTATCAACATGTTGTGAAACATTTTTTTTAATTATATATGTATTTTTTCCTCCATTTTCTCAACAAATTGCGAATCATAATATTAAAATTTTAATCTCAGTCTCTTATGAAAATTTCACTTAAGAGTTTTAATATTCTCCTAAAAATTTACATTGTTGCTTGATTGTAAGACAATTTTCTTTAATACCGTCTTCTGATATTCAACTTTAAAGCCATGTTATTACACAAATTGATTACAAAAAGTTTAAAATAAAATTTCATACAAACCAAGTCATCTAAAAATACGCAATGATAACATATAAGGTCCTCATATAATTTTGAAACAATTTAAAAATTTAATTTTTTCCTCAACACATGTGAAATGAAAATCAGCCAGACAAAGTTAACGGTACTAAATTGGAGTTTTTAGCTTATTTTGTTTTTATAACTGCAACATCCAACATGTTTTCAATCATACTTGATTAACAACGTACTTGAAACTTTCAATTTTAGGTTTTGTATCACAAAAGATATTTTCGTTTTTTAATATAAAAACATGACTTTAATGAAATAATTTTGAAACATTTGAGAACTTTGAAGCTCAAATAAAAAAAAATATTTCCTATACATACTTTGTTTCATAAGTTCTCATAAAATCCAGAATTTTTCACAATTGATTATAAGCTGTCGTTGAGAGATTTTTTTGTTTTTAGAAAATATTTCACATAAACATCATAAAGTCGGTTTTAAGAAGAATTGGTTAAGCCATGTTGAATAAACAAACATGTAACCAGCCAAATGGTAAAATATGTTTAGAAACTTTTTTCTGATTTCAACTTCTTAAAAATTGACATTCTCATCTTTTTAACATGTAAGTAGGAAAGAATATCCTAGTGGGGAAATGATCCCTTTTGGGAGATGTGAATATAGCAAATTTAAAGATTTTTTTTTAAATCACTATACTCTATTATAGCTTTGCGGTTGTATCCTAAACTTACTTAATTTCTAGTTGAAATTCTTACTGTAAGCTCAGTTTCAAGTTTAGTTCAAGCTTTTGTTCTAATTCAATTCCATCTGCAGTTCAATTTTCTTTTCTTAAACTATTGGTTTTCTTTGCAACATGTTGCAAATTATTTCATCAAACAACTTTAAATTACGTTAAAATGTTTTCGCTCATAATTCCAAGTATTTAAACGATTTGTGCAACATGTTGCACGACTTATGCAGCATGTTTCAGAAACATTTATTTTACTAAAAAAAATATTACAATATTAAGTTCTTCATTAGATCAATTATGTTAAAAAAAAGAGTTAACAGATATAAATTATTGTTTTAAATTTATATCTGTTAACTCTTTTTTGCAACATGTTGCAGAAACAATTTATTTTAAAAACTTGAATTTTTCAATTATTTAATATAAGGATTCGTTTCTGCAACTTGTTGCAGAAACATTTAATGACATAATACTTAATAATTGTTTACTTAATAGCAATATTAAATAACATGTTGCAGTGACATTTTTATTTTAGAAATTATAAATAAATTGAATCATTTGTAAAGATAACTATATTTACCCAATATCTTGTTTTCGCAACATGTTGCAGTAAAACTGAAATAATATTTGCTTTACATATTAGACACTTTCGACTTTCGGAAATAATAAAATAATATTCCTGCGACAGGTTTCTTCTTCATTATATGTTGGAGAAACATATTGCCTTTAAAAATAAAAGCCTCATTACAAGAAACAAAACAATATTTTGGCTTTATTCTAATTTTAATGTAATGACATGAGCAGCAACATTTGATTCTCAACAAAAATATATATTTTTTTTTCGAGTTATTTCGCAAAAGAATATCTTACTGAAGCGATTCAATCTATACATTCCGCATTTATTAAGTTAACTAATATATAAATACTTATTTTCAGAACATGTTGCAGCAACATTTTTAATTTTTCAAACCAAAATATTTAAAATCTTTCAGAATGTTAAGAAAAATTTTATACTTTTAACTTATAGCATAAAAATGTTGCTGCAACATGTAGCAACATTTTTTAATATTGCAGCAACATTCTTAACTTTTGATCTAAACATTTTTATATCTTTCAGGATATTTAGAAAAATTGAATACCTTTACATTAGAAATAATAATTTATAGCATAAAAATGTTGCTGCAACATGCTGTAGCAACATGTTTTTTTTCATATTTCAACAACATTTTTAATTTTCCAAACTAAAATTTTTTATATCTTTCAGGAGTTTAGAAAAATTTAATACTTTTTTATAAAAATAATAACTTATACCAAAAAAATGTTGCTGCAACATGTAACAACATTTTTTTTCATATTACAGCAACATTTCTAATTTTTCAAACTAAAGTATTTTATAGCTGCAGCAACACTTATAATTTTTTAAACTAATTTTTTTACATCTTTCAGGATGTTTACAAAAATTTAATACTTTTACATAAAAAAAATAACTTATATAACAAAAATGTTACTGCAACATGTTCCAGCAATATTTTTTCTCATGTTGAACAAACATTTCTAATTTTTCAAACTTAAATTGTTCATATAATTCAGAATATCAATTAAAATCTTAATACTTTTATGTAAGAAATAATGGCTTATAGAAAAGAACTGTTCGAAACATGTTGCAGCAACATTTTTTTCCTCAAAAATTAAGGAAATCCAGTAGCTTGTGGAATCAAATATTTTTATTAAAGAAATAAGAAATTATAAAATAGCTCATTTTCTAAACATGTTGTAACAATTTTTCTGTAAAAATCTTCATTATTTTGCTAAAAGACCATGGAATTTAATATTTTATATTTTGTTTAAGTAATTAGTTTTGCAACATGTTGCAGCAACATTTTTACTATCATAATCAAAATATATTTAAAAACTTGTTCAAACTTTATTTATTTATTATTTTAAAAGTAACAAGTTATACAAAAACATAGTTTTAGCTATATGTTTCAGCAACAATTTAAATTTCTTAAACCTTACAATAAAAGCATTCGAATTCTTTTTCTATATTCTTTTTTGGGTATGGACTGTGTTGCAACATGTTGCCGAAACATTTTGTACTATAATTTGCAATTTTTAAATACGACGAACGCTCAATGAAACTTCCTTGATTAATTTTTAGTTTTATTTAAAATAACGATTTATACCTTAAAATTAGTTATTCAACATCTTGCAGCAACATTTTTTTTTTTAAATATGAAAAACTAACAACTTGAAGAAAAAAAGTATGAAGACTATAAAAGTATGTCCCTTGAAAGTCATTTTAAACTACTCTTAAAAAACATTTCTTCTTTTTCAAAAAACGACCTATTCTTAAATATTCTATTTTACAAAATGTTGCAGCAACATTTTCATATAATATAAGCATAAAAAATTACTTTCATACATTTCTTTTTCTGTTTCATTTGTATACTAAGAGCAGTTGCTTTCATTTCAGTACTTCTTTTGTCACAATTCAAAAATATCCAAAACAAAAATTATAAAGTTTAATTACCTTCAATCATTTCCCCCGAGGTAACTTCTCCAATTACAAAACAAAGATCTCAATATTTTGTTGTAATATGCATATGTCCAATTGTAAGACCATCAATCTATCTTTGAACAGGCAACATTCAAAGATTTCCTTTTCATTCTTCCTTTGAAATATCAACAAACCAACAAAACACACACACAAACACGGACACATGGATTGAAATTGGAATACAAATACGAATAGTTACCACAATAAACCAATGATATAAACATTTCAGCTTGTGCGTATTCAGGCAACTTTTAAGAAAGGAACAACATGTGGCTGCTAATGTTGTTGCTATTGTCCCCCGTCCACAACAACATTTTCAATGTTAATTCTAGATATTCTAAACCATCCATCGATCCATCCAAAACGACAACCAGACGTCCATCTCGTTGGCTTTGAAAAGTCTAAAACCAAAGCAACCATTTACATTCACATTTTACTTCATCATCATTGTATCTACATATTAAGGAAAATCTTAAATGTATGCATGTGTGTATGTATGTATATGGCACAGGAACGTTCCTTTTGCAACAATAGCTTTAGCAAGAGCAACCCCAACAATAATAACAACATTAAGAATCTGTATCTGTTGTTTGAAATCTTTTGCTCCTGCTGGGCCTGCAAATTTCTGTTGAAGTAGTTTTCTTCATGTGTGTCTCTTTTGTTTGTTGTGTGTTGATTTCCCATATTTACTGTCAACAAGACAAATACTTGACATAATTCATGCGCCGATTTATTTGTTTAGAATGATTCCTTGTCTTACTTTGCGCCTTCTTCACCTTCTGCACATATATAATTTCTTCTGCCGCGCGCTCCCTTGCCCCTCACCCCAGGAGCCAGGAGTCTTAACTCAAGACTAGTGTTGCCTGTGTGTTGCATTTAGGTTTCAAGATTATTTCCAACCGATTGTTGACCATATTATATTTTTCATTCTACAATTTTTGTTTTAGTTTCTAGATGTAAGTACGAGAGTGCATGCATCTAAGGGGAATATGGTCAACATTTTGGTTTAGATTGTTGTTGTTGTTGTTGCTTATTGAGTTTGCCCCTTTAACGTTAACAATTTCATACAGATTGTGTGTAAATCGCTGAGCTGAGTTGAGCTGAGTTGGAAATGTCTGTTTGTATAGCTGTGTTTGATTTGTATTATTTGCATAATATTAGCCGGTAACTAAACAAAAGCTTTTGCTGCACAATCAACCCACCACCAGCAACAGCAACCACAACAGCATCAGCAACTATGGCAGCAGCAACATTAGCAAGCATCATCATCATCGTCGTCATCGTCAGTGGAGAATTAATATATTGCGTAGGTTTACTCCTTTACAATGTTGCACGCGGATAATGTGTTAAGTATTATTAATAATTTTAACATGTTTGAATTAATACAAGTTGCTTTTTCAATCTCTACAATGTTGATTTAACAATAATTCATTAGAAATTAAAAAAAAGAGAAAGAAATTCTTGCTAAAATTGTTTAAGAATCTTTAAGCTTATATTAAATCTAAGTAGGAAAAAGTTTAGCATTAAAAGAGTTATTGATAAGTTCAAAATTTGAATGAAACTTTTTAAGAAAAAAATTTAATTCGAATCTTATTATATCATATTTGCAACATGTTGCACAAATATATTTACCGTAAAAATTAAAGAGTTTTTAAATCTAGTAGAAAGGTTGCTAAATTTATTTACAATTTATTCACATTTTCACAAAATGTTGCAGCAACATTTTCAAGTTCAAAATTTAAGAATTCTAATACTTTCAATACTAAAGCTTTATATTCTTGATGTAATAACGTTATTTTATATACAGATTGTTTCAGCAACATGATGCAGTGAACCTTTTACTAATAAATTTATTAAAAGCAGATGTCTTGCTAAAATTATAAAATTTAATCAACATGTTGCAGAAACATTCTCTTAAAAATTCAAAATAAGTCTTTCAAAACGAGTATAAAAACCTAACATATTTCTATATTTATTAGCAAATATAAAAAATTTAATAATCCTCTTCGAATATGTATGGGTTAATCTTAAAACCCATACAAATATCTTGCTTAAAGATTAAAAAATATTATTGTTTTTATTAGTTAAGATAATAATGTATACTTAATATCTTGTTTCTACTATATGTTGCAGCAACATTACGTTTTTATTATGAGGAAAGCATATAATTTCAATTGAAAAATTACTATACAAAAATTTTATATAACGAAAAAATTTCATTTAACGAAAAATTTATATATAACGAAAATTTTTCTAGAGAAATATAGAAAAAATTGTATGTAACAAAAAATTTTTATGAAACTAAAAAGTTTGTATAGAAATATGTTTATGTAACTAAAAATTTGCAAAGGAAAAATTTTTACTTAACGAAATATTTTCATTAAAAAAATTTTAATTTAACAAGAAAAATTGTAAAAACGAAAAATTTTTAACAGAAAAAATTTAATTCAAAAAATTTTTACATGTGACTTTCTCCGAGAGAAGGGACCTAGTGTGTGAAAATAAAGTCTTGAGAATAAAAGTTCAAAATAAAAAGTTAAATTTTACGTTTTTTTCATTTCGATCGATTTTCCCAAGTAGCTTTTTACGATTTTATGGGGTTAATAAATTTTGATCAGAAATCTTCTTATTCTGTTAGTGGAGCATAGGGTCATCAGAAATCTAACTCATTTTATCTTTTTCTTCACTCTTTTAGGTACCAAAATTAATTTTAAAGTCCAAAAACTATTCTCGGAGAAGGTTAGATATGACAAAAAATTTATTTATGGAAAAATTTTTTATAAAAATAACAAAAATCCATAGAAAAAAATTTATAAAATTTTTTATAGAAACATTTTTATTTAAAAAATTTTATGTAAAAAAAATTTTTATGTAACTACAAAAAACTTAATAAAACGAAAACTTTTGTATTTTTTGAATTTTTTTTTTTTTTAATTTTTATGTGAAAAAAAATTCTATAGAAAATATTATATAACAAAAATTTTCAATAAGAAATTTAATGTAACACAAAATTTTCTATAGGAAAATTTATATAACGTTTAATTTTCTATAGAAAATTTTTCGTTATAAAAAATTTTCTATAGACAATGTTTTGTTATGAAAAATGTTTTGTTATGAAAAATGTTTTGTTATGAAAAATTTTCTATTGAAAATTTTCTGTAACGAAAAATTTTCTACAACAAAAAAATTTCTATTCAAAAATTTTGTATAGAAAATTTTTTTAACGAAAAATTTTCTATATGAAAAAAGTTTCTATAGAAAATTTTTCTTTAAAAATTTTTTCTATATCGAAAAATATTCTATAGAAATTTTTCTTTTAAAACGAAAAATTTTATACAGAAAAATTTTCCACAGAAAATTCTTTCTGTTGAAAATTTTATATAACAAAAAATTTATTATCGAATATTTTATATAATGAAAAATATATTATCGAATATTTTATATAACGAAAAATTTTCTATAGAAAATTTTTTATAACGAAATATTTTGTATAGAAAATTTTTCATAACAAAACATTTTCTATAGAAAATTTTTTTAACGAAAATTTTTTATAACGAAAAATTTTCTATTATTGCTTTCAAATTTTCAAATTAATAATTTGAAAATTAAAAATGAACTCAAGCATGTTAAATCCTAATTTTTCAATTAATGCAATTTTAGGTTCGAATAATTAATTCCCAAATAATGAACATTTTTTATAACGAAAAATATTCTACAGAAAATTTTTTATAACGAAAAATTTTCTATAGAAAATTTTTTATAACGGAAAATATTCTATAGAAAATTTTTTACAACGAAAAATTTTCTATAGAAAATTTTTTAGAACGAAAAATTTTGTATAAAAAATTTTTTATAACGAAAAATTTTCTATAGAAAATTTTTTGTAACGAAAAATTTTCTATAGAAAATTTTTTATAACGAAAAATTTTCTATAGACAATTTTTTATAACGGAAAATATTCTATAGACAATTTTTTATAACGGAAAATAATCTATAGAAAATTTTTTATAACGAAAAATTTTCTATAGAAAATTTTTTTAAATTTTTTATAACGAAAAATTTTCTATAGAAAATTTTTTATAACGAAAAATTTTCTATAGAAAATTTTTTATAACGAAAAATTTTCTATTGAAAATTTTTTACAACGAAAAATTTTCTATAGAAAATTTTTTATAACGAAACATTTTCTATAGAAAATTTTTTATAACGAAAAATTTTCTATTAAAAATCTTTTATCTATATGTATTACATAAAGATTTCTATAGAAAATTTTACATAACAAATAATTAGATATAGACATTTTTATAGTTTATGTTAGAAAATTTTTTTAACAAAATTTTTTTATTAAAAAAGATAAAATGCTTTAATGAAACTACAATAATCATCCTAATTTCCTCATTTTAAACAAATCCAAGGAAACTTTAAGCGCTTCTAATTAAATTCCCTTGCAAAATTATTTTAATATCTGAGAAATTCTAAAAGCTGTCGTAATAAATAATAGTAGTAAGAATTAAAAACGGCGTTTCTTTCCACGGGGAATATGCCACAAGTTCATTTAAAAACTTTGTTTCATTATTAGTTGGTGATAAAATTTAAAGACATTCAAGTGAACAATTAAAATGTCTAGTAAATGCTTTTGCAACAAAAAACTGCTTAAAATAATAAAACTACCAGTTTTTGGAGTTTTAAAAAGTTTTGAAATGGAAATTGGAAAGAGAGGAAAATGTTTTGAAAAATCGTTGTTGAAATGCAAAATCGAAATTCATTTATATTTTGCTTAATTAACGATATTTGCGGCCAAAGGGAGCGTCAGCTTTAACACAATGAGTTTCTGGGTATAAAGAGGGGAAATACGAAAATATGTGTAAAAATATACTTATGTATGTAGATGTAAATGAAATTGTGGATGTGTAAAAGCTTTGTTAACAAGTATTGGAGAAGGAATCTACTAGTTTGGGAATTTGACAGTGGCTTTGGAGTGGAAGATTTCTTTCATTTATAACGTAAAAGAAAAATATTGTATCTTCTATCGTCAACTTTTCTATAGAAATGCTTTCCTATCGTCAACTTTTCTATAGAAATAACTTCCTATTGTCAACTTTTCTATAGAAATATCTTCCTATCGTTAACTTTTCTATAGAAATGTCTTCCTGTCGTCCACTTTTCTATAGAAATGTCTTCCTATCGCCAACTTTTCTATATAAATGTCTTCCTATCGTCAACTTTTCTACAGAAATGTCTTCCTATAGTCAACTTTTCAACAGAAATGTCTTCCTATAGTCAACTTTTCTATAGAAATGTCTTCCTATCGTCAACTTTTCTATAGAAGTGTCTTTCTATCGTCAACTTTTCTATAGAAATGTCTTCCTATCGTCAACTTTTCTATAGAAATGTCTTCCTATCGTAAACTTTTCTATAGAAATGTCTTCCTATCGTCAACTTTTCTATAGAAATGTCTTCCTATCGTCAACGTTTCTATATAAATGTCTTCCTATCGTCAACTTTTCTATAGAAATATCTTCCTATCGTCAACTTTTCTAAGAAAATGTCTTCCTATAGTCAACTTTTCTATAGAAATGTCTTCCTATCGCCAACTTTTTTATAGAAATGTCTTCCTATCGTCAACTTTTCTATAGAAATATCTTCCTATCGTTAACTTTTCTATAGAAATGTCTTCCTATCGTCCACTTTTCTATAGACATGTCTTCCTATCGTCAACTTTTCTATATAAATGTCTTCCTATCGTCAACTTTTCTACAGAAATGTCTTCCTATAGTCAACTTTTCAACAGAAATGTCTTCCTATAGTCAACTTTTCTATAGAAATGTCTTCCTATCGTCAACTTTTTTATAGAAGTGTCTTCCTATCGTCTACTTTTCTATAGAAATGTCTTTTTATCGTCAACTTTTCTATAGAAATGTCTTCCTATCGTCAACTTTTCTATAGAAATGTCTTCCTATCGTCAACTTTTCTATAGAAATGTCTTCCTATCGTCAACTTTTCTATATAAATGTCTTCCTATCGTCAACTTTTCTATAGAAATATCTTCCTATCGTCAATTTTTTTAAGAAAATGTCTTCCTATAGTCAACTTTTCTATAGAAATGTCTTCCTATCGTCAACTTTTCTATAGAAATGTCTTCCTATCGTCAACTTTTCTATAGAAATGTCTTCCTATCGTCAACTTTTCTATAGAAATATCTTCATATCGTCAACTTTTCTATAGAAATATCTTCCTATAGTCAACTTTTCTATAAAAATGTCTTCCTATAGTCAACTTTTCTATAGAAATGTCTTCCTATCGTCAACTTTTCTATAGAAATGTCTTCCTATCGTCAACTTTTCTATAGAAATGTCTTCTGTCGTCAACTTTTCTATAGAAATGTCTTCTGTCGTCAACTTTTCTATAGAAATGTCTTCTGTCGTCAACTTTTCTATAGAAATGTCTTCCTATCGTCAACTTTTTTATAAAAATGTCTTCCTATCGTCAACTTTTCTATAGAAATTGGTTCCTATCGTCAACTTTTCTATAGAAATGTCTCCTATCGTCAATTTTTCTATAGAAATGTCTCCTATCGTCAACTTTTCTATAGAAATGTCTACTATCTTCAACTTTCCTATAGAAATGTCTGCTATCGTCAACTTTTCTATGGAAACGTCTTCCTGTCATCAACTTTTCTATAGAACTGTCTTCCTGGAGTCGACTTTTCTATAAAAAAGTTAACGATCATAAAATTTTTGATAAAAATACTATAAAATTTTTTTTGTAAAATTTATGCCAAAAAATTATTTTATCACAACATTTTTTTGATATACAATTTTTTATTTATTTATATATTTTTTTTTAATTTAAAGCATTTGATAATCATTACCACTAAATCGTAATAATTTTAATTAAAATCACACTGTGCCAAAAATGACTGTTGGTGGGTTTTGTTTGACGATCATTGAGACTCGCCTGTTACACAACCAACCAATATTGCATTCATTCATCCAACAGACCTTCAAACACAACCTTTATCTTTGCCATGTAAAATAATAAAAATTAAAAAATCCTTCGCTACCAATACAGAAAATACAAACATTTTGAATATATATATGTAAATACATATGTATCTATATATGCAGATATAGGTATTTAATGTTCCGTCTGTAGGTATTTTTGACTTGCTATCTGTCCTTTCATCCGTCTGTCTGTCCTTATTTGTTGTTGTGCAACACATTCGGCTGACCCGCCAACAAAACAAAATTTTCGCACATCAGTCATTTACAAGTGCAACAAAATGTGTTAGCGATATTCAATATAAAATATAATTTGTTGAGATGTTTGAGACAAGGGAGAAATAAAATCCAGATAGTATTGAAAAGAAACATATAGAGATAAATCTTATTTCAATATACTAAGAAGGCATAAAGTATTACGCTTTCTCTTAGCTTTTGCTAATTGATTCTAGATTAAAAATTTTCAAGATATTAATAATAGGGCATCTTAAATTCGGCGTATTCCCTCAGAATTTCGTACCAGAATACTTAGCTGTTATTTTCTTCCTATAACTTTTGTGATATTGGAGTTATTGGCTGATGTTGCTCCATGTGTTGTTGGCTACAGCAGTTGTTAAAACTTTGTTTCTGTTGCTGATAATGTTTTTATTGTTGTTATTGCTGCTGTTGTTTCCCTTAATTAATAACTTTGCAAGATACTAAAAACTGCTGAAAATCACAAAACGATCGATCGATCGCCGATACATTCAGATGAGTAGGATAACTAAAAATACAAATGAAACAAAATACAATAGTGTTGTTCACAAAACGTTTCTTTGGTACAAGTTTTTTTTTATTTGTTAACAATTTAATGTTTTATGATTTTCGTTAAGAACCTTAAAACCTTTTTTAGTCTTAAAAACTTTAAAGGCATCGCTAAAAACAAAGCTGTGATATAACGCTTATTTTATTCTGTAGTTTTAATTGTTTAACTCAGTTCATATTAGGTTGATTTTTTCATATCCTTAGTTTTTGAATACCGGAGAAACCGGGTTTATTTCGTCGAATACCATTTTATTCTTCAAGTATATTTCAAGTGTTTCTATGGAAAAGTTTACGATAGGAAGACATTTCTATAGAAAAGTTACCGATAGGAAGACATTTCTATAGAAAAGTTGACGATAGGAAGACATTACTATAGAAAAGTTGACGATAGGAAGACATTTCTATAGAAAGGTTGACGATAGGAAGACTTTTATATAAAAAAGTTGACAATAGGAAGACTTTTCTATAGAAAAGTTGACGATAGGAAGACATTTCTATCGAAAAGTTGACGGTAGGAAGACTTTTCTATAGAAAAGTTGACGATAGGAAGACTTTTCTATAGAAAAGTTGACGATAGGAAGACTTTTCTATAGAAAAGTTGACGTTAGGAAGACTTTTCTATAGAAAAGTTGACGATAGAAAGACTTTTCTATAGAAAAGTTGATGATAGGAAGACTTTTCTATAGAAAAGTTGACGATAGGAAGACTTTTCTATAGAAAAGTTGACGATAGGAAGACTTTTCTATAGAAAAGTTGATGATAGGAAGACTTTTCTATAGAAAAGTTGACGATAGGAAGACATTTCTATAGAAAAGTTGACGATAGGAAGACATTTCTATAGAAAAGTTGACGATAGGAAGACATTTCTATAGAAAAGTTGACGATAGGAAGACATTTCTATAGAAAAGTTGACGATAGGAAGACATTTCTATAGAAAAGTTGACGATAGGAAGACATTTCTATAGAAAAGTTGACGATAGGAAGACATTTCTATAGAAAAGTTGACGATAGGAAGACATTTCTATAGAAAAGTTGACGATAGGAAGACATTTCTATAGAAAAGTTGACGATAGGAAGACATTTCTATAGAAAAGTTGACGATAGGAAGACATTTCTATAGAAAAGTTGACGATAGGAAGACATTTCTATAGAAAAGTTGACGATAGGAAGACATTTCTATAGAAAAGTTGACGATAGGAATAGATTTCTTTAGTCAATAGAAACTCCTTTTTTTGACAATTTTACTTTAAGAAGGCCTTTTCTTTAGAAACGTTGACTGTAGAAAGGCCTTTACTTTAGAAATTTAACAACTGGATATTTATACAAATGGAACCTATGAAATTCATTATTCGATTAAATTTTGTTCAAATTTCGTTTAAGTGTTAGACATTACCCCATGGTGATGCCTAGTACTAATCATAAACTAAATACTAATTGAAAAATTAAAAATAAGTTAAGTTTTCTAAGTTTCCCTAAAATGACTTTTCATCATTTATCACTTTTCCATTTAAGGTTTAAAGGTCTGTTTTAAAATAAACTTAACTTTAATTATTAACAGGAAATATACATACTATTGAACTCTTCACAATTTAAGCAATCACTAACATGTGTTTAAAGGAAGTTTGAAGAACCCTTTAACTTAAGCCCTAATCAATATGGTCAAAACGCATCACTATCATCTTCATAATGGTTAGTTTCATTTGGTTTGTTTAATATTTCGTACTGGCAAATAAATATTTCTTTTACTGCCTCGTGATACTTAAACGTTTGTTTCCAATTTCTTTTTTTTTCCTGTTAAAGGATCATAAAAATAAATGGTATATGAGGCGAATATTGCTTATTTGCTACAACAATGTATGCAAAATTGCTTTTTTGCTAATGTGGATTTTTCATGATGTTGTGCTTATTGCAGCAACATCTCCTGTATTACAAAAAGCTACAACAGCAGCAGCACAAAAAATCACTTAAGTTTCAGTTTATTTTTTTATTATGATATTTTGCTGTTGTTACTGGCCACTTTTCAATACATAATTTTCTTTTTAGCTTGTAATGGTTTTTAGTATCACCTGTGATATAAATCTGTGTATGTATGAATTAAATTTTGTCGGTGTGTGGAAAAACTTAAATCAAATAATTGTCTGTTAGTGTTAAGTTTTGTAACTTTGTGCTGGAGAAGAATTTGCGAGTAAATACAAGTCCGAAAGCATAACTTTTGAAATTATCCACCGTTTTACAACGGTTATGAGACAACTTAAATAGTCCATTTGTTGGTCATTATGACAATGTAGTAGTCAATAACTTTCCTATAAAAATTAATTATAAAATAAGAAGAAATACTCACAGAATTGTCGGCGACAACATCAACATCAAGTGGAACTGTATTGACTTTGGTTTGAATCTTAACCTGCTGCTGCTTCTGCCAATAAAACGTTAAACAAAAATGAGTTTTCTGCGGTGGGTATGAGGTTGATGACGATCTCTGATGCATTATATTGAAAGGTTGTACAGCAATTTTTTCAAGGATAAGATGGTAATAATGTCTAGTATTTTATTTAGTTGTAAAAGATTTTATTAGACATGTTTGCGGCAGTCAGGCAGATAATGTGCATTGTAATCTTTAGGCTAAGGTCGAATATCCAAGGGAATTATATGTACCTTTGAAAATTGATATGGCATAAACCATGGAATAATACAAGAAACCTAAAATTCTCCTTCAATATATATTTTTTTTTAATTTGCTAAAAATGCAAAAAACTCAAATAACTGATAATTTTAATTTATACCCCAAACTCATATATAGAAATGCTTCCCATCGTCAACTTATCTATAGTAATGTCTTCATATAGTGAACTTTTTTAAAAAAAAGTGTCTTCTGTCTTCAACTTTTCTATAGAAATGTCTTCCTATCGTCAACTTTTCTATAGAAATGTCTTCCTATCGTCAACTTTACTACAGATATGTCTTCCTATCGTCAAATTTTCTATAGAAATGTCTTCCCATCGTCAACTTTTCTATAGAAATGTCTTCCCATCATCAACTTTTCTATAGAAATGTTTTCTTATCGTCAACTTTTCTATAGAAATGTCTTCCTATCATCAACTTTTCTATAGAAATGTCTTTCTGTCGTCAACGTTTCAGTAGAAATGTCTTCCTATCGTCAACTTTTCTATAGAAATGTCTTCCTATCGTCAACTTTTCTATAGAAATGTCTTCCTATCGTCAACTTTTCAATAGAAATCTCCTCCTATCGTCAAGTTTTTGTATAGAACTGTCTTCCTTTCGTCAACTTTTCTATAAAAATGTCTTCCTATCGTCAACTTTTCTATTGAAATGTCTTCCTTTCGTCAACTTTTCTATAGAAATGTCTTCCTATCATCAACTTTTCTATAGAAGTGTCTTCCTATCGTCAACTTTTCTATAGAAATGGGTTCCTTTCGTGAACTTTTCTTTTTATCGTCAACTTTTCTATAGAAATGTCTTCCTATCGTCAACTTTTCTATAGAAATGTCTTCCTATCGTCAACTTTTCTATAGAAATGTCTTCCTATCGTCAACTTTTCTATTGAAATGTCTTCCTATCGTCAACTTTTCTATAGAAATGTCTTCCTATCATCAACTTTCTATAGAAGTGTCTTCCTATCGTCAACTTTTCTATAGAAATGGGTTCCTTTCGTGAACTTTTCTTTCTATCGTCAACTTTTCTATAGAAAGGTCTTCCTATCGTCAAGTTTTCTATAGAAATATCTTCCTATCGTCAACTTTTCTATAGAAATGTCTTCCTATCGTCAACTTTTGTATAGAAATGTCTTCCTATCGTCAACTTTTCTATAGAAATGTATTCCTATCATCAACTTTTCTATAGAAATGTCTTTCTATCGTCAACTTTTCTATAAAAATGTCTTCCTATCGTCAACTTCTCTATAGAAGTTTCCTCCCGTCATCAACTTTTCTATAGAAATGACTTCCTATAGATAGATTTTACAAAAATATCTTCCCATCTTTGACTTTTTGTTATTTTCAAAATATGTAGTCAATAAATTTTATATGTTTTAATATTGAAATAGCTTTCAGGTAAAACATTTATTTTAAAATATTTCTAACAAATACTGATGGATTTTTTCCCCCAATAAATGTTTACAACTTCCTTTAAGAGTTTTAAGACATAAATAATCAAAACAATTTTTAGCTGCATTAAATTCATTCAATTTCTATCCTAAAATTATAACAATCATTTGATAGATTTTTTTATCACAAACATTGAGTCATCATAAATTTTAAACAAAATCATCAATCACCAAAAATTTTCAATAGCAAAAACCTTTTAGGAGTCATAAAAATTTCAAAATTTCATTTTAGATACCATAAAAAAAGGTTCAATATTTAATAAACCCTTAAAATATTGTTAAGTTAAATTTAGAATATAGATGTTACTTTTATTTTTTTTAATTTTTTAAAAAATCAATTCATAGCCAATTAGTAAGTGGAAAATTTTTTCTACAGATTTTCTTGATAATTATTTATTTAATTTACCACACAGCTACAGATTTAGTAAGAGCATGTGAAAATGCCTTTCTACCCTTTTTTTTAGTTTTGTTAAATGTTTATTTTGTTGATATTTATTTTAAACTTGAAGATTTTTCATTGATGTTTTATTTGTGCAATTGTCTGCTATTATGACCATGACCATTTTTACAGAAGCGTGTAAAATTTTTTGTTTGTTTGAACACACACACGCACTGAAGACAATCGATTCGAGAGACCTTCCTTGGGAAATGATATTGTAAGTGGTATGCTAATTGTTTTAAATGTAAATAGTTATTGAACCTGGTCAATTGAGAGTTAGAAGAGCAAACATGTAGGGTTTTGAGCAAACAAGACTAGACCAGAAGGTGAGCTCTAAAAGTAGCCATAGAATCCTACATAAATAGTCAAACAATTTTTAAACCAAACACTCTAAAAACAATTAATAGAATTGAGTTTTTAGAGTGATATTGTAATTAATGAAACAACAAAAGGTTTCAAACATTGATTCTTCCAAATAGATACTATAAGATAGTCTAGACTACTAACACCAATACATACATTCTATATAATAATACTATTACTAATAATACTAATAATAAAATTAACAACATGTCTTAGTGTTTATTAGCTTATGTCGAAAGTTATATACCCTTTAGCAATTGTATTGGTAGAATCAAATTTTCTAAGTCAATAAATTTAAAAAAAAAATTAAATATAAGAAAATTAGTCGGATGTAAGACTTTATAATTGTTACAGTTTTTTGAATCCTCAGAAAAATGCCTGTGACTCATTTTAAATCATTTTATTTTTTTTTTAGGAAACTTTAAATAAAAAAAATGGGGTAATATATAGATCAAATATTAGAGAAAAATAGGTGCAGTATGAGACAAAAATTGAAAATTTTGATTTTTGAAGTCTTATCTTATCTCTTGCGGTTTTATAGATAAACCACAAGAGATAGGATATGCATGTCGTCATATTTTTTGTAGATCTTGACTTACTTATGTAGTTGTTATATAGTATGATTATTGAAATCGGTTGGGAAATAGCAATTATATCGCAATTTTATCGTGATTTATGAGTCCGAGATGCCCTACTTTGGGGGTCGATTGCGCTGCCACAGTAAAATCTAAGCTTTTCAGGGGGTCAATTCTGGTTCATAGAAGTAGCGATTCTAATTTAGTAAAAAAATGAAAACAAACGTCAAATCATTATCATATGAAAAAATCACTGAAACGAAACGACATTTTTTCATCGTTTCATAACAATTGTGATTCTTGTTTTGTGAAACAGTGCAACCAACTGTCAAAATTTTTTCATATGAAAAGAATTTTTTCACTGAAAAATTTTAAGTGAAAAATCAAAAATAATTAATTAACTTCTTGGAAGAAAATATTGATATTGCTAACGATTAGTATGAAATATAATTATTAAAAAACTGGTCACTAATCTATAAATGTATAACAGAAAAAAATTCTAAACAAAAAGTGGAACTGACGACGAGGCTTACCCCTTTAGGCGGTACTAATGGTAATAATTTAGGTATATATATTTTTTTAAGAGAAGTAACACTCAGGCAAATACTGCCTATACAATGGTATAAAGAGTATATACGAATTGGGTTACATTCTTTGGAAAGGGGATAGTAGAGAAGCAAAAGGTGGTGAAAAGAAGAATAAGATATAGCTTTGTATTCTTCAACGCTGTAAGTGCTATTGTATATAGTTAAGCCCTTTGTTTAAGCTTTTTTGTTTAATAGCCAATTTTATTTATTTTTCGTCGACGGCGTGTTATTGCTATAGGATTACCGCCGACGGAAGATGCTGTGGTAATTAATAATTTTAATCGAAATTAATAATTACAAAAATTGAAATTGGTAATTAATAATTTTAATAAAAATTAATAATTAAGCAAATTGATGTTGCCGAGACCAACATTATTTGTTTCCTGTTTTACGTTTGACATTTGCTTGGCAATTATTATAAAACAGTTGATAAAGTTTCATAGCAACGAATGGAATGAAACACTTTTTTCATAATACAAACGAGAATCAGAAAATAAGTGTTGGTGAAAAAGTATTATGAAAACTAGTTGTGAAAACTTAAATGAAAACTTTTTTTCATTTCATCGTTTCATAGAACCAGAATTGACCCCTAGGTCCAAAACTTAAACACTTCTGCTATATGTACCTAAAATTATTTTTTAAATTTTTCTATCTATATAAATTTTTTTTCCAAGTTTTTTCTATAGAATATTTTGTTTATCAACAATTTTCTTACTATAGAAATTTTTTTTATCAACATTTTTCTATAGAAAATTTTTCTATAGAAAATTATTTTATCAAAAATTATTCTATAGAAAATTTTTTTATCAAAAATTATTCTATAGAAAATTTTGTATCAAAAATTATTCTATAGAAAATTTTTTATCAAAAATTATTCTATAGAAAATTTTTTTATCAAAAATTTTTCTATAGAAAATTTTGATAAACCTTTTAAAATTTTTTTATCAAAATTTTTCTACAGAAAATTTTTTTATCAAAAATTTTTCTATAGAAAATTTTTTGATAAAAAAATTTTCCTATAGAAAATTTTTTTATCAAAAATTTTTCTATCGAAAATTTTTTTATCAAAAATTTTCCTATAGAAAATTTTTTTATCAAAAATTTTTCTATAGAAAATTTTTTTATCAAAAATTTTTCTATCGAAAATTTTTTTATCAAAAATTTTTCTATAGAAAATTTTTTTATCAAAAATTTTTCTCCGAAAATTTTTTTTATCAAAAATTTTTCTATAGAAAAAATTTTTAACAAAAAATTTTCAATAGAAAATTTTGTTTATGAACAATGTTTTTCTAGAAAATTTTTTTTTATCAAAAATTTTTTATAGAAAATTTCTTATCAAAATTTTTCCATAGAAAACTATTTTATCAAAATTTTTTCATAGAAAACTATTTTATCAAAAAGTTTTCTATAGAAAACTTTATTATCAAAAATTTTTCTACAGAAAATTTTTTTATTAAAAATTTTTCAATAGAAAATTTTTTTATCAAAAATTTGTTGTCAATAATTTTTTTATAACAAATTTTTTTTATCAAAAAATTTTCTCTAGCTAATTTTTTTTATCAAAAATGCTTCTACAGCAAATTTTTTTATCAAAAATTTTTCTATAGCAATTTTTTTTATCAAAAATTTTTCTATAGCAATTTTTTTTATCAAAAATTTTTCTATAGAAAATTTTGTTTATGAACAATGTTTTTCTAGAAAATTTTTTTATCAAAAATTTTTTTATAGAAAATTTTTTATCAAATTTTTTTCTCAAAATTTTTCCATAGAAAACTATTTTATCAAAAATTTTTCTATAGAAAATTTTTTTTCAATATTTTTCTAAAGAAAATTTGTTATCGAAAATTTTTTTATAAAAAAATTTTTTAGGAAAAATTTTTCTATAGAAAATTTTTTTTATCACAATTTTTCTATTGAAAACTATTTTATCAAAAAATTTTACTATAAAAAATTTTTTTATTAAAATTTTTCTAAATAAAATTTTTTCTATAGAAAATTTTTTTATCAAAAATTTTTCTATAGGAAATTTTTTTTTATTAAAAATTTTTCTATAGAAAATTTTTTATCAAAAATGTTTCGACAGAATATATTTTTTACCAAAAATTTTTCTATAGAAAACTTTTTTACCAAAAATTTTTCTATAGAAAACTTTTTTACCAAAAATTTTTCTATAGAAAACTTTTTTATCAAAAATTTTTCTATAGAATATTTAAAAAAAAAAAATTCTTTAACAAAAATTTTTTTATCAAAAATTTTGTCTATAGGAATTTTTTTTATTAAAAAATTTTATAGAAACTTTGTTTATCAACAATTTTTCTATAGAAAATTTTCTTACCAACAATTTTTCTATTTTTTTATCAACAATTTTTCTATTTTTTTATCAACAATTTTTCTATAGAAAATATTTTTATCAAAATTTTTTCTATAGGAATTTTTTTATCAAAAATTTTTCTAAAGAAAATTTTGTTAACAAAAATTTTTCCATAGAAAATTTGTTTTTTTTTTGTTTTTTTTTTAAAGCAAATTTTTTTACCAACAATTTTTCTATAGAAAATTTTTTTATCAAAATTTTTTCTATAGAAGGTTTTTTATCAAAAATATTTCTATAGAAAATTTTGTTTATCAATAATTTTTTTATAGAAAATTTTTTTATCAAAAATATTTCTACAGAAAAATGTTTATGGAAAAATTTTCTTTAGAAAAAAACTTTTATCGAAAATTTTTCGATAGAAAAGTTTTTATTTTTTGAGAAAATTTTTCAATAGAAAAATATTTTTTTTTAGTTTTCAAAAAAAAAATCATTTCATAAAAAATTTTTCTATAAAAAAATCGAAATATATACTATATCGAAAACAAAAAAAAATTTTAATTTCAGAATTTTTTTTGCATCGAAAAAAAAAATTGGTGATACTCCTCCTGAAGAGACGGCCTAACCAACCATCGAAAAGCGTCAAGGAAATTTGGTTTCTCCGTAAACATTTTTTGGCTTTTTATCACTAAATTTGTCTGTAACATTAATAAATAAATGTAACAGATATTAAATCAAATGCGAATATTCTTTTTTTTTTGAAATTCTTTTTTTCAACAAAAATGTTTTTATACAAAATTTAATTTATCAAAAATTTGTCTATAGCAAATTTTTTTCGATTGAAAATTTTTTATAAATCAAATTTTGTATAAAAACAAACAATTTTCTAAAGATTTAGACATAAACTAGGGCATAGACTGATAGATAGTTTGGGACTTAAACTTTTAGTGTTTTGAATGACAATTACAAGTCATACGTTTTTCAACACAATTGCAAAGAAATATTTGTGCCTTTAGAAATTACTGGGAAATTTTATAAATATATGTTTTTTTTTTTTTGATGACAAATATATGTTTTTTTTTTTTTGATGACATTTGACAGCAGCTGTCAACAAATGTCCAGCTTGTAAACATTTTCTAAGATGTTAAGCTTTTAAATGGAGAAATAAGCTATAAGAAGGAGCCAGATATTTCACACCAACAAAATATTCAATTTAAAATGTTACTTGTACTTAGTATGAGAAACAAAATATAATTGGTCTGTGTTTAAAGATATGTCGCGACAAGAAAAACTAAAATGTCAAATATTGTTAATTTATATTCAATTAATGAACCATAGCTTTTGTAGATCGGCCCAAGAGAAAATGTTGCCTCGGATACCCCCTGTAAATTAAGTTTGAATGTTAAATATATGTGTTAAACAATTTAAATATATATCCCAGTAAAACTTTTCATTACCAAATAATGAGTTAAACAGTTAAACTATTGAACACGAACTACTTACTCATTCGCTGTTTAAGTCATTACATTAACATGAGGATTTCATTGGAGGCAAGTACTTACCAATTGCAGAAAATTAATGACTTGGGTAAGCAATTTGAAAGCAACAACAACAACAACAACAGCAACAACTTTTTTGTTGTTGTTTTATTAAAAACATATATTTTTAAACGAAATACAAAATTTTTTTTATGATCCCATGGGGGCTCGAACCCAGACCCTCCGACTGCTAGGCAGAGACTCTTCCACTGAGCTACTTCATATGTTGAAAACTTAGCAGCTTATAATTAATATAAACAATTTTTATTTTTAGATCCAAAATCATGTGAAAATAACTTTGTTGTTCCCTGCTTTTTTTGCTTTGTTGTAATTTTTGGAAAAATATTTTTATACGATTTTTTGTAATTATTTTAAAACTTTTCTAAAATTATTTTAAAACTTAATCAATTTAAATCTCCTTTTTTGTATAAGTTTTTACATAAGATTGACTCTTACTTACTTAAATGTTACAACCTGTTAAGGTCAAAGTCCGAGCATATTTTAGAATTCCATGGATTTCGATCTTGTGCGAATATTCTCCAATTTTATAGGCCAAGCTTTGAAAAATGTTCCTCTACTTGGTCTTTCTATCGAAGTTTCGGACATCCTCCTCTAATATTAGGTAGTGGGACATTTCAATTCTAATTTTATCCTCTTCATTGTATTTTTTTTTTCAAGAGAGGGTTACTAGCCCGTAATCCTAACCCATTTTTATCGATCTTATGGGACAACTCTCGCAACATGTTAACTCACAACATTAATAGGTGTTAAACTAGCTCCCCGGGTGATACTATGAGGAGGTGTGTGTCCACAGTTGAGATGAAGGATGACCTAGATAAGTTGGGCTTAACAAGTTAAGACCAATTAGAATCGTGTTTGGTATTCAACATCCCCTACATAATCAAAATTGACTCATGATGGTATTTTTTCATTAACGTGAGTTAGTTTTACAAATTTTTTTTACAGAAGATAATATTTAAGTTCTTAAAATTCAAAAATCATTTAAAAAGACTCTTTTAATAAAAAAAAACTAAAAAAAAATGTTGCCCTTGGTGGGATTTGAACCGGGGCCATTCAGTTTAAATTACCATCTTAATTACAAATAAGTACTTCTGTAATAACTTATTATTTATTCGGATGGTATGTTGTAGTCGTTACAAGGTAACCAGTTACCAGAGTACTTGCCATTACCAAAGTTTTGCTGGGTATGTTAAACAATTTAAAAAATTTCAAAAAAGGAAACCCAATTAACCTTTATTTTTAATTAAAATTTTGGTATATAGAAATTTGTAGTTTTTTATAAAATTCGATTTTCTGGATTCGTTTATGAATCCGTCTAAATAACTGTATTTCGAAAAGTTGCAAAATCGGCTTGACTTTTTTTGTTATATGTTCCAAAACACAAAACTTTTCTTAAAAATTTGCCAAATTTCGTTCAATGCCCTAAGTAAAGGGAATGCTGCACTAACGGGCATTTTTGGTTTAACATCATCCTAGAACCCCATTCTCTATGAATATGTTATAAAACATTAACTTTTAATAAAAAACTTTTTGTAAAAAGTACAAAATTTTGAAAAAAATCACTTTTTTCGATCAGCAAAAGATATTTGACTTTGAAAATTTCTCAACATTAAACGGTTCCAGATACTTAAAAACGGCTTCACTATTTTGTTTCCTGAAATATTGGCTGTATGTCAGTGTTTCTAAGAAATTTTGAGCTTATTAGTGAATGCACAATGGGTCAAAAACTAAAAAAAAATTGAAAAAAAAGAAACAAATGATTTTTTTATTTTTGAAATGAAATAGCTTAAGACGCATAACAGTAATTACTGTAAAGGAAGCATGTTTTTCTTTGATTCTTTAAGCTCATTCTAAAATTTAAAAATTAATCATATTAAGCAATTATTAAAAGAACTACTAGGTCCAAAAGATTTTTTACTTTTGACGCCTAATGATTCAAATACAAGGTAACTATTCATCTAAAAATTGAAAAGCCTGAGTCTTCCTTAGCAATTCTTACATATTTATTACCATTTTTTTGGGTTTCAAACCAGGGACCGTAACTGTTATAAATTTTATCGTAAAAGTCAGAAAATTAAAGTTATTTTTTACTTTTATTTTTTCGAGCAGAAATAAAAGTTATTTTTTTACTTTAATTTTTTCGATAAAAAATAACAGTTATTTTTGACTTTTATTTTTTCAAGCAAAAACAAAAGTAATTTTTGACTTTTATTTTTTCGAGCATGAATAAAAGTTTTTTTTCACTTTTATTTTTTCGAGCAAAAAGTAAAGTTATTTTTTGACTTTTATTTTTTCGAGCAGAAATAAAAGTTATTCTTCTTTAAATTCATGATAAATTCAATAAAAAAATTTTTCAAACAAAGATAATTTGTCAGTGGAATAATTTGCATATTCTCCAAAATTAATGGAGTTGAGTTTTGCAGTTATAATTGGCGTTGAAAACACAAAAATTACTTTTATTTCCGCTCGAAAAAGTAAAAGTCAAAAAATAACTTTTATTTCTGCTCGAAAAAATAAAAGTCAAAAAATGACTTTTATTCATGCTCGAAATAATAAAAGTCAAAAATAACTGTTATTTTTGCTCGAAAAAATAAAAGTTAAAAAATAAGTTTTATTTTTGCTCGAAAAAGTAAAAGTTAAAAATAACTGCTATTTTTGCTCAAAAAAATAAAAATCAAAAAATAACTGTTATTTTTTTTCTAAAAAATAAAAATAAGATTTTTAAAAAGCATCACATTTTATGAAAATTTGGTCCAAGACTATCAAAATGGTATACTTGGTTTTATTCTCCGATATTTCCTTGATGTTGCTTTTTTATCAAAAATCCATAAATAACAGTTATTTTCGGTCTCTGTTTCAAACCACTGTGCGTTTTACGATTATAATTTTCAAATACCTTTAAATTAATCAAATTTCATTTTTAGGCGGTAAACCAGAAGTAAGTTTTAATTTATCTACTACTCAACCGCTCTAATGAGCAGTAATCATATCTACAGACTTGACTTATTGAAAATCTAAATAAGAAACCTTTTCCTTTCGAAATGCTTACAAGCAGCAATAATTTCAAATATTTATTAAAAAAATTTATTATGCTAAAGATTCCAAAGAAGTTTGGATTTTTTTTTTTTTTTTGTTGGCTTGAACAAAATTTTGTTAAGGTTTCTTCTTGGCAAATATTTAACTCGGCAAATCACAAACGTTTGCCAGATGATTACCATTGATTTGTTAGACAAAATTACAAAATTAAAAAAAAAAACATAAAGTAAAAACTCAACAGCTTTAGTTACAGGATAATTTATATTTTTTTTTCATTTTTGTCACTCTTAAGATTTTTTTTTTGGCATTTTTTTTTTTTCAACAAATTCCCACATGAAATCAATTTTGTTTTATCGCTTTTTATATTTAAGCGCTTATGCTATAAGCATGAATAAGTTTTCCTATCATGCATGCATGGTCAGGTTTCTGTTGTTGCTTTTTTCATTTCAGTTTTTCTTAATGTTTTCAACGTTTTGGTCAGTTTAAACATTAAAAGACACCAGCATATAATTGATTTTTCTTTAAAATAACCACAAATTTTGTTTTTTTTTCTTTTAAATTTCATAATACCAATTAAAAGATTTTTCAAATACAAATTCACTAATATGTTTCGTTTTTCTATGCTTTTTTTTATTTCAAGTTTTCCAAACCTGTTATTTACTTAAGGAAAATTTATATACAATATATTTTTCCTCTATTTGAAAGATTTTGTTGCTGTTGAAAACCTCGTCAAAGGCGTCCACTGTAATAAGTCTTATTTATTGGTTATTGGATTAATGATATATTTTGAAATATCTGCCGTGTTTATCATAATTGAAAAATGTTGCAAATATCTCTTATTAACCAAAATTAAAACAAGTGAGAGACTGACGCAAAAAAAAATCGTAGAAAAAAAACTTTAACTAAATTGAGTTTAATATATTGTCGTTAATTGCAACTAATTTAAAGTATGTTGGTGATTTAAGTGAAATTGATAAATAGTTATTAGTTGGATGGATTGGTGCTGCTAGACATAATAAATGAAATATTCACTTGCTGTAAGGAAACCAAATATAGATTAATTTACTTTGAATTTGAAGTTGTTTTGGGATTTCAACATTTTTCTAATTTATAGTTTTGTTTAATCCTTTTGCCATACGGCAATATAAAATTTGATAAAAAAAAAATTAGAGAAAAGGGTTCAAGAGCAAAATATCTGAGTTTCAAAATGTATCAAACATTTTAATAATGTTTTTAAATGACTATGTTTTCTTTGAAATATACATTTTCTTATATTTCTACATAGTACTAGCGTATCCTGCGGTCGAAACAATCGACCGTCATCTAGTTCATTGTGAATACAAATTTCCCGTGCTGTGGCTTAGTTGGTTAGCACGTAATAACACATTGAGCCTGAGTTCGATCCCCGGTCTCGGCAACAGCAATTTCTGTAATTATTAATTTCTATTAAATTTAAGGCCCTATGCTCCAGTGGGAGTCAATGATAACAGAATTAGAAATATTAATTACCACAGCATCTTCCGTCGGCGGTAAGACTACAACAATAATACGCCGTCTACGAAAAATAAATAAAATTGGCTGTAAAACAAAAAAATGCGTCTAAATAACAACAAATGGCGCAACTTCACTGTTCTAAAAATAGATATACCTTTATCTTCTCTTCCATCCCCTTTCCAAATAAGATTACCCAATTCGTATATACTCCATATGCAATTGTACAGGCAGTATTTGCCTGAGTGCTACTTCTCTATAAAAAGAAAACTCATACAATCAGAGCTTTAAGTCAAAAATGACAGTGTCAATGTAGCAAGTTTTTAAAATTGCTCGGGCTAAACGGATATGTGGAGAAATTGATCTCATTGATTTCTATGTCACTCCATACAACAGAGCGTCGAATAGGCCAAATTGGCAAAACTATAATTAAAAATTGTGTAGCTCTGATTCAAGATATTCCATAATAAACCGTTTTTGCATCTTCAGAAGCAAAAGTGTTAGACTTAATAGCTCTTATCAAAACATCTTGCGTTATCGATGTCAAAATGGTCTGTGAAGTGATGAACAGATAAACTTGTAAGCGTTACTAACGGACTGACAAAAATGATAGAGAAATCAAGGTCTTATTTAACTGTTTAACAAAGATCCTAATATTTCAAATTAATTATCATTTTACAGCATAATTAACCGCCAGAACCACGAAGTACTTGGAATCTGTAGAAGCTTACAGCTTAAAACCATTCCAGTCGCAATGCAAGATTTGCCTTTTAATACTCCTTCCTGATATAATAGCATTTTCTAAACATTAATCAGTTTTGAATTTACATTTGATTGAGACCGATCATTTAATTCCTTTTCTTGATTATAATCTGTAATTATTATAAACTTTCCTTTAAACAGACTGTTTTTTTAATCGGTAACATCCTTTTTGGGTATAAGTCACAATGTTCTTATCCAACTCTTTACTACTGTGATCCTTAAAAAAATTGGCATTGTAAAATAGCTCTTAATGATCTCATGCGTGCCCTTCCCTGCAATATTATTTAATTTTTTAACACAATATTTATTCATCAATCATTTAAAGATTTCATCCCAATAAATCAACCCAAAAAACAAAATTCCATAAAAATTTAACTTCAAATAATTCTAATTTGAAAGGTTTACATTTTAAGCACTTTTTTGTCAAATCTTCCAAAATATTAATTTTGTCTTTCACTCCCTCACCACAAATAATAAAAACAATATCAATAATTTTTGTTGCTATTATTTTACAAAACAGAAACATTTATTTAATTGTAATAAAATCAGTGTTGCCACCAACCAAATGTTAAATTACACATGGATCGTGCCAAAGTTACACATGAAATTAGAAATTACACATGTTTTTTTTTTAATTTTGAATTAAGTTCAATTAATTTTTTTTTTGTTAAAAATTAAAAAATATTATTTGTAGTTTTTTAAATTAATAATCATCTTTTTTTTATTTCATAACGCTTGATAAAAAAAAAATTAATGTATACTATTTCAAATCGATTTCAAAAAATGTAATACATAACGACTATATTGAAAATCTTCCACTTCTTGTTTAACATTTTTTGTGTAGGTTCAAAAATTGATACGCCATTAATAAATTTTTGCAAAGTAGGAAACAATCTATCTCTAAGAAATTCTTTAAATCAAAAACTTGTATCTAATAATCTTCTGGCTTCAAAGCCCAAAAGTTTCAAAATCGAAAGGTGCATGTCAAGAGTTTGCAAATCGACATTGAAGAATGAAAATCTTTTTGTTAAACATATATGTCACATTATCCGAGAAAAGGTAGAAAATAAAGTTTTGAGAAAAACTAAAAAAATTAAATTTTATTTTCATTTTTATCGATTTTCCCAAGTTCGTTTTGTATGTTTTTATGGCAAATAAATTTTTATCAGAAATCTAACTCATTTCATCTTATTCTAAACCCTTTTAGGTACCAGAATCCACTGCTAACTCTAAACCCGTTTTTTGACACACTAGGTTCCTTTTCTCGGAAAAGGTCACATATAATGATTGAAAAGTTTGGGCAATTTTGTGATCAACAATATCCGCAATTGAATAAATATTGTCGCTTAAATTAAATATTGTTTCAATTTAACGAATATAAAATTCTCGAAAATCATGAAGTATAATTTTTTCCCGAATTAGAGATTGTGGTCAGAGATTCATGAGCAACAATACCAATATATCATATTCTTTAATAAACATATATATTTTAATCTGAATGGTTGATTTCCCATAACCACTGGGATTTTAAAACATACATTTTTATGTAGTTATTTAGAATAAAAAGTTTGCATTATATGCACGATTTCGAATGGGACACACATAAATTTATTTTTTAAAATGAAAGTTTTGAAGACTGTTAGTACTCAAAAATGACAAAAATTGAAATTACACATGAATTACACATGCAGCCAATTACACATCGGCTACACATGAAAATAAAAATTACACATGATATGTGTAATTACACCTGAAGTGGCAACATTGAATAAAATACTCTTTATTTTTGTTTTTGTCTACCACTATCTCCCCACAAATGTACTCTTTAATTCTCATCACTCACCAAAAATAATAAAAACAAAAGAAAACATGTTTGCATACAATTTCTTTTGTTTGATTCTTAATAGTGAATTTCATATGCATGTGAGTTTTCTTTATTGTGTTAGTAAGATTTTTAAATACCAAACCGATTTTTTAAAACTGAACCGATTTTAATAAAATATAGATTCGTCTGATCTACGGAAAAATACCTTTCAAATGGTATAAAATTTTCCTAAATTGAGTGTATAATTAAAGCGTAAAAGGGGATAATAAATGGGTGCTTGCGTATTAATATTATAGATGTAATGGATTTTTCAATAAAAATGCTACAAAAGTTTTTTTTTAATAAAACAGAAACTGTTTTGAATATCAATGAAATTCCTTATTCTAATAAGAGCATGTTTAATGGCATTATTTATGGAACTCGATTTATTTTTCATGGCCAACACGGGCATGCTTGCAGAAGTCCAGACGCTGAGCCCAATTTTCGACAAGTTTCAAGCATAAATTGGCCGATACAGCTGCAACTTCAAGTTTGATATTCGTGCGAAGTGTATTAATCGTTGCTGGCTTGTTAGCATAGACCATAGACTTGGCGTAGCCCCACTGAAAATAGTCAAACGGCGTCAAATCGCACGACGGAGGCGGCCAATTGACTGGACCATTTCGTAAGTTAACACATTCTACAAACTTAGTTTTCAATAAATTGATTGCGACATTTGCTGTTTGGCGCTGTGCTGTTGGAACTACATGTCCTCCAAGTCTATATCATCCAATTGGGGCCAAAAATATTCGTTTATCATGGAACGGTAGCGATTTCTATTCACGGAAAAAGTACGGCCCAATGACGTTGTTGACTCATATATCTTTTCATAATGAAATGGCAAACTTTATTGTAGAGAAATGTCAAAAAAATAACCAATAAATATAAATAAATTCAGACTGCAATTTTTATTGGAGTCGTGTTGTAGGCTTCTACACAAATGCATGACGGGCAATGTGGTTTCAATTATAATCATGGCTAGGACTAATATTGTAGAATCAAAAAATCGTGATGGTAATAAAAATGCAGAGCGATGTTCATTAGAGTGTATAAGTATACTTCTTGCTCTTATAACACCAATATTTGATTAACTTTAAGTACTCTCAATATGTGTTTTTCAATAGAAAAAAATTGGGTAAAAAACAACCACGTTTAAAGTCATGTTTGAAAACAATTTTCTTTAAGCAAAATTTTGGTAGCTTGGGAAAATTTAAAAAGAAAGTAAAAAAGAAAATAATCTGTGAATTTTTTCTTATTTGAAATAAAATTTTTGGATAAAGAAAATTTTTCCATAGAAAAGATTTTAAAATTTCGAGTCATTTCATTTTAATGCTTAAAAAACTTTTTGGTGTAGAATTTCCTATGTATACTCACATAAATTTATATATATATATATATATATATATATATATATATATATATATATATATATATATATATATATATATATATATATATATATATATATATATATATATATATATATATATGTATATATATGTATATATATATATATATATATATATATATATATATATATATATATATATATATGTATATATATATATATATATATATAATATTAATACGCAAGCACCCATTTATTATCCCCTTTTACGCTTTAATTATACACTCATTTCTGGAAAATTTTACACCATTTGAAAGATATTTTTCCGTAGATCAGACGAATCTATATTTTATTAAAATCGGTTCAGTTTTAAAAAATCGGTTTGGTATTTAAAAATCTTACTAACACAATAAAGAAAACTCACATGCATATGAAATTCACTATTAAGAATCAAACAAAAGAAATTGTATGCAAATATGTTTTCTTTTGTTTTTATTATTTTTGGTGAGTGATGAGAATTAAAGAGTACATTTGTGGGGAGATAGTGGTAGACAAAGACAAAAATAAAGAGTATTTAATTTAGTGGTAGCCAAAACATTTGTATTAGTAAGTGTTAGTTGTATTGGTGAGAAATAATTTACACACTCGAAAAAATATTTTAAAAAAATATGGTATTTTCAATCAGATCTGTTAGTCTTATTTACGTGTTAAATTATTTTAAAAAATCATAACAGTTTTTGGTTTTACTAGTAAGTTAAAACTTTAAACAGAAGAATTTTATTATACCAAAATAATGAAAATCTAAAACATATAATAAAATTTAAAAACTCTCTTAAAAGTAGCTCTACATAACGTTACTATTTTAATTTAAAGTATTAATTTCATAATAGTATTCATTCTTCTTTAATTTTTTAAGTGTCATAATACAATTCAACAAGCGAGACGACAAACATTTTTTGAGTGTATTGAATATACAAGAAAAATTGTGCATTTTTCGGTGGTTGATTGCAGACTAAATGAAAGAGCGTAAGAATGCGTGTGAAGAGCGTAAGAATACATGTGATTTCAGAATGCTGAATTCAGTTCAATCTGGCGACCAATGATTTAATTACAATTAAATAAATGTTTTAGTTTTGTAAAATAATAGCAACAAAAATTATTGGTATTGTTTTTTTTTTTTTTTTTTGAGGGAGTGAAAGACAAAATTAATATTTTGGAAGATTTGACAAAAAAAAAGTGCTTAAAATGTAAACCTTTCAAATTTGAATTATTTGAAGTTAAATTTTTATGGAATTTTGTTTTTTGTGTTGGTTTATTGGGATAAAGTCTTCGAGTGATTGAGGGATAAATATTGTGTTAAAAAATTAAATAATATTGCAGGGAAGGGCAGGCATGAGGTCATTAAGAGCTATTTAACAATGCCAATTTTTTTTAGGAATCACAGTAGAAAAGAGTTTGATAAGAACATTGTGACTTATACCCAAAAAGGATGTTACTGATTAAAAAAACAGTCTTTTGAAGGAAGGTTTATAATAATTACATATAATTATCAAGAAAATGAATTAAATGATCGGTCTGAATCAAATGTAAATTCAAAACTGATTAATGTTTAGAAAATGCTATAATATCAGGAAGGAATATTAAAAGGCAAATCTTGCATTGCGACTGGAATGGTTTTAAACTGTAATTGTAACTTCTACTTCGTGGTTTTCGCAGTTAATTATGCAGTAAAATGATAATAAAACTCAGGCAAATACTACCTATACAATTGCATATAGAGTATATACGAATTGGAAAGGGGATAGTAGAGAAGAGGAAGGTGATGAAAGGGAGAGATAATGCAACACTGTAATCGCACATCATATCTATTTTTAGAACAGTGAAATTGCGCCATTTGTTGTTATTTAGACGCATTTTTTTGTTTTACAGCCAATTTTATTTATTTTTCGTAGACGGCGTGTTATTGCTGTAGGCTTACCGCCAACGGAAGATGCTGTGGTAATTAATAATTTGAATTCTGTTATCATTGACTCCCAGTGGAGCATAGAGCCTTAAATTTAATTGAAATTAATAATTACAGAAATTGTTGTTGCCGAGACCAGGGATAGAACCCAGGCTCAATGTGATATTACGTGCTAACCAACTAAACAATAAACCAGATGACGGTCGATTGTGTCGACCGCAGGATACGCTAATATATATATATATATATATATAAATTTCTACAGAATCAAATAAACATTTGATACACTTCTCTAAATTTTATATGGTTTCTTAATTCACATACAAAAGCTTTTCAAAAATTTCTCGATTGATTACAAAAATAGGCTTAAATTTTCAAAGAATCTTGTTTATTGTTTTTGTAGAAAAATTATTTCATACAAATTTTTTTGATTCTCTATCTATCATACATTTTTTAAATTCACTAAGATCGTAAATTTTCGAAGTTCGTGTCTTAAGTCTTTCGTTTGGCTTGAATACAAAAAATAATAAATCAAAGAATTTGTTTTGTTTCTTAAATATTTTATTTGACATTACTTTATTTATATAAAATATAAACATTTTGCTTCAAAATCATTTTATTTTAAAGCCGTTTGCATTAATATTAATATAAATAAGTATTAGTATAATTTTTATTATTGCTCTTTTAAAGATATAAGAAAGATACGATTACTATGAGTATTGGTATGATTACACTGGTGAATAAGACAAATTACTTTGAAGTCTAACTATTTAACTTAGATGTATTGTGGCCTTCTAAGTACAAGAACACACAAAATTTAAAATTCTGTGGATACCATGTTTTTTTTAATTTTTTCGATTCATTGATTTTATCATATCTTGAGAATGACTTATCTAAAATCGTTGAAAGAAACACCGGCAATTTTCCCATACAATTTTCTTTAAGCCTTCATAAGACAATTTCTACATATGGTCAAGGGCTGTGGAGTTTTTTACATAAAAATGTAAAAGAAAATCGAAATATTGTTATTTTTCAAAAATTCATACAACATCGAAAAGTCAAAATCTTGCCATCGCACAGTGGGATGGTTTAAAAATATAATGGAAATAATTCTGTAACTTCTAAGCCGTTAGGCGGATTTCAACAAAATGTGGATATAGCAAAAGTATTGGGGAGCTTAAGTTTGGAACCTAGAAAGACTACATTTCATTGGAGGGGCACGATCAGCCCCCAAAGTAGTCCACCTCGGACTCATAAATCACTTAAAACGATATATAATTGTCATTTCCCAATCGATTTAAAAAGTTAATCTATATAACTAATATATAGGTCAAGATCTATAAGAAACGTTGCCACATACCTATGCCATCTCTTATGGTTAAAAGATATTCGACTTCAAAAAATAAAATTTAAATTTTTGTCCCATACTGTACCGATTTTTTACTAATATCTGATCTACATAGAAACTGATTTTCTTAATTTAAAGCTTTCTAAAAAAAGAACAAAATTCTAAATATTTTACGAGCAAGTAACCCAGCAAAACTTTGACAATAGCAAGTACTCTGGTAACTGGTTACCTTGTAATGACTACAACATACCCTGCTAAGCTAATGAGTAATAACATTAGTACTTATTTGTAATTAAAATGGTAAGTTGAACTGAATACCCAGGCCATTCAGCTCAAATCCCACCAAGACCAACATTTTTTTTATTATTTTGTTTTATCAAAAATGTATTTTTAAACTAACTCACGATAATGAAAAAATACCATCATGAGTCAGCGGTTCTGATTGGTCTTTACTTGGTAAGCCCAGAATTATCTTGGTTATCCTTCATCTCAACTGTGGACACTGACCTGCTATTGATATCACCCAAAGAACTATATTAACACCCCTCAATGTAGTGAGCTTACATGTAAAGCGAGTTGTCCAATAAGAACGTTAAAAATGGGATGGAAAGACAAAGTACAGGAAAATTTTTCACAACTTTTGGTTTTTGAATTTTTTTTTTTTTGAAGGAAACGAGCAAAAGCTTTTAAAATGTTGGTTCGTATATGAAATGTGTAGACGAAAGTAAATGTCAAATTAGGCAATTGAATAATTCTAATTGTCTGGGAAACAAAAATACGTTTGTTTATTTTTTATTCAGGACCAGCACTCAGTTGATGACCCTACTTATGCAACGCATCGTGTGGGAGGAGGAATAGGTAGAAAAGTTTTTTGTGGACATTTGATTTGAACTTCCCTATATTACAACTGACTGGCAAAACTTCTGCGGGAAGCAATTTCCGCATACGGCTATATAACGAATTTTCTTTGTAGTGTTGTTGTTCTGTCTACTGGCCAATCGACTACGAAAGGATGCGCTCTAGCATATGTTTTGGGTAAGAATTTCGAGGATCGGGAACGAGTTCCCTGATTTCGTTCAAAATAGTAACTATAGAGGAATAGAGTTGGATAACCTACTGTTTGCTCTCACCTGCATTCGCTCGAGAACTCCAAAATAGACTTTGAAGCACCGGCTCATACATGAGAGTTGTATTCCATTTTCGGTCGGATATGTGTAGGTGGTGTAAATAGAACGGAGGTCAGATGAAAGTCGAGGTTTTACGTGGACACACTACCGTACAGGCCTATTCCACGGTGCTCTCAACACCGGGTGGTAAAATACGTCCACCAGCGCCCGGATATACATCCGTACCAAATTGAAACCATGCTTTTTGGACAAGGTTTCCCCTTTGGTGGGGGCGGAGCTATCTAACCTCCTTCCGGTCTATGGGTACGGCACCCGGTTGCAATGCAACTCCACATCGAACTTACGTTCTACCCGCGATTTTGGGTATAACCACAGCCACCACGATGCTCCCAACTAGGGCCACACCAATAGTCAGACTGGAACCGAAATTCCAGGGGCTTCTGACTCCCGTGGTACCAGACAAAGTCTCTGGTCGGACTTCGTGGATAAGCCACTACCAGTAAATGCCCCCAAAAAAGGCTAGGGACTGGTTCCCTGGAGGTCAGATGAAGTAAGTATATTTTACTTGAAAATGTGATTTGTCTAACAGACATCACATTGAATTCCCATGCCCAGAAAATCATTTTATCATTTCCGCGACCGCCGGTTCTATGTACCGGAATGACCCGAAGTTTCCCGGCCAAGGGCTGTCAACTCAGCAACAACATATTTACAACATCGTTTTATAAAATTATTATTTAAAAACAAATTTGCATTTAATTTTGAAGAAAATTTTAAATGTTATTTTTTTTTTTTTGTTTTTATTTATTTTTGATTTTATTCAATTCTAGGGTTAACATCATTTTACAAAAGTCTTAAGTTTTACAAGAAAAGCTTTCAGAAAAGTAATAAAATATATCATGGCAATACTATTATTTGATATTTCATTACGAAGCTTTTATCATAGAATAAATAAATACCTAAAAAGTCAACGAAACGTCAAAGTACACCTGGGACCTGTCAATAGTACGGATCAGTAATAGTGTATTGGTAAGCCTAAAAAGAGCTTTTACTTTTCTTAATGAATACAAACAGTTGCACAAAAAAGTATGATATGATGGGACGAAAATTTTCTTAATTTTAAGAAATTTTCTTGAGAAATCCATATTTTAAGGTATAGAATGAGTTTTACTTGATTTTAGGATAATTAAAATCTATAAACAATTTTTTATTCTAAATTTCATTATTTTTTTTAATACCAAAAATTGCAGCCCTACTTGTTCAATACAAATTAAGCAAAAACAAAAAAAAAGAATGTCGAAAGAAAACAAAATAAAAAATTTTCAGTTTGTAAAAAATAGAAAGTGTTTCGACATCAAAATAATGTTAAAATATTAAAAAAAAAATAACATTTTATGTGTGCAATTTAGAACAGTGCGTTTCGTTCAAAATAACGCGTAACTTTTCAAACAAAATTTTGAGTACAAAATGCTTTTCTGTTTGTCAAAAAAGCTTTCATTTCGTGTACGTGTGATTTAGTAGAATACTAAATTTTAGTGGATCAGCTGACGACCTTCTATATATTCTTCTATGGCTTTTATTTCCAAACGAAAAAGGAAAATTAACTCAATTTAGAGCTTAATCGTTAGGCTAGTATTCGATTGCCTTCTAACGTATGACAGTTTTGTGAACAGGCTGTTAAATTGTTTAAATTTTAAAATTATTAAAAAAACTTCTTTTTTGTTTATTAAATTCATTAAACATTTATAAAAATTTCAACATATGAAGTAGCTCAGTGGAAGAGTCTCCGTCTAGCAGTCGTAGGTCTAGTTCTAGGTTCGGGCTACATGGGGTCATAAAAAAAATTTTGTATTTCGTTTAAAAATATATTTTTTTAAATAAAACAACAACAAAAAAGTGTTTATTGTTGTTTTCCCTTGCCCAAGTCATTACTTTTCTGCAATTGGTAAGTACTTGCCTCCAATGACATCCCCATGTTAATGTAATGACTTAAACAGTGAATGAGTAAATAGTTCGTGTTTAATAGTTTGCTGTTTAATCAATATTTGGTAATGAAAAGTTTTGCAGGAAGTATATTAAAATTTTTACTATGTAAAAAACTATAAGTGCTAAAAGTTAATATTTAAAAAATAAAACATTTTTCCCCGTTTTTTTTTTTGGCATAATAAGTATTTTTGTGTTTTTTAGTTATTTAAAAATTTTTTTAAGAAACATATAACATATTTATAATTTTCTGAAAGAAAACTTTACAAAGTTTATAATTAAGTTAAAAAATAACTTCTTGTTTATTCGGTGTTAGTACCAGAGTCTCTCGAATTACACCTATTGTTTACAGCTTGCTTGCGTGTTGACACACGCAAGCTGTCAACAAATTTTTAAAATCTGCCTAACGGTTTAGAAGTTACAGAATTATTTCCATTCTATTTTTAAACCATCCCACTGTGCAGTGGTTGGTTAGGATATTTTTATTAGGAGGAGTTTCCCTTATTCGATACACATCTTAAACTAAGCATCAAATCTAAGTTGCCTAATTTTAGTTCTAAAACTTTTAAAAATAATAATAAAATATTTCACTTTAAAAACAAATTAGACATCTCAAATTATTACTGTTAAATAAAAAGGTCTTTAGAAGTTCATTAACACCAGATATTTCCAATAGCTAATAAAAAGGTAATATCCCTTACCAAATATTTCAAATAACAGCCATTCTTTAGACACAACAATTCGGTTAGTTACATATTAATTGCCACATTTTTTTTTGTTGCTACCCATAAAACTGGGCTTATACAAAAAATGTTGCAGACGCCATCACAAATTCTCCATAATTTAAAACAAAAACCTATGAAAATTAACAGAGGCAACAACAATAACCAACATAAAGTCAAGATAATAATAACAACAAACAGCAACAAGAACAAGAGCAACAACAACAAAAATATCAGCAATAATAACAACATAATAATAAGAATATTGTAAAAATACCGCTCTGATACTCCGTAGAGAAACTTCTGCTGATAATAAAATAATTTTATGGATTTTTTGCGCGCTCATCATGCCAATTTTAATGGAGTTGGCTGTCAGTTCGTCAACGCGCGTTTACTAGGTGTGTAAATACTTACACTATGAGACAGTACATAGACTTATAAAATACATAAACATATATTTATATACATACTAGAACTGCTAACTAATAAATACCGGGCTTAAAAAAAGTATTTTTGTTCATTTTGTTGCAAGTTTCACTTGAATGTAGTAAAAATTCTACACTTGTCGTTTTTTCATTTCTTTAATATTTATACGCATTCATGTGACTCTGGTTGCACTTGCCGCTGCTGCTTCTGCTGTTGATGACGATGATATGATCATGTTGTTCAGGAGTTAAAAATGATGATCTATTCTTTTTAGTGTTTGGGGTCTTCAGCATATTTTTATTGGCGTTGAAATATAAGAAAAGAAAAATTGAATGAGCTTAAAACTCATTTAGAGCTTTAAAGTTTTAGTTGGAAACTTTTTTGTGCACATGCATACACATGCGAAATATTAGTTATGCACTATGATTTCAATAGGGTTATTCAAGCAAGAGTGCAAATATTTTTATTGAACATTTTTCTCTAGAAAAATTTTTTTATCTAAAATTTTTCTATTGAAAAATTTTTTTATTAGAAAAATTTTTTTATCGAAAATTTTTCTATAGAAAAATGTTTTTGTCGAAAGTCTTTCCATAGAAAAATTTTATTATCGAAAATTTTTCTATAGAAAAATGTTTTTATCGAAAAGTTTTCTATAGAAAAATTTTTTTATCGAAAATTTTTCTATAGAAAAATTTTTTTATCGAAAATTTTTCTATAGAAAAATTTTTTTATCGAAAATTTTTCTATAGAAAAATTTTTTTATCGAAAATTTTTCTATAGAAAAATTTTTTTATCGGAAATTTTTCTATAGAAAAATTTTTTTATCGAAAATTTTTCTATAGAAAAATTTTTTTATCGAAAAATTTTCTATAAAAAAATTTTTTTATCAAAAAATTTTCTGTAGAACATTTTTTTATCGAAAATTTTTCTATAGAAAAATTTTTTTTATCGAAATTTTTTCAAAAAATTTTTCTATAGAAAATTTTTTTTATCGAAAATTTTTTTTTATCGAAATTTTTTTATCGAAAATTTTTCTATAGAAAAATTTTTTTATCAAAAATTTTTCTATAGAAAAATTTTTTTATCAAAAATTTTTCTATAGAAAAATTTTTTTATCAAAAATTTTTCTATAGAAAAATTTTTTTATCAAAAATTTTTCTATAGAAAAATTTTTTTATCGAAAATTTTTCTATAGAAAAATTTTTTATCGAAAATTTTTCTATAGAAAAATTTTTTTATCGAAAATTTTTCTATAGAAAAATTTTTTTATCGAAAATTTTTCTATAGAAAAATTTTTTTATCGAAAATTTTTCTAAAGAAAAATTTTTTATCGAAAATTTTTCTATAGAAAAATTTTTTTTATCGAAAATTTTTCTACAGAAAAATTTTTTTATCGAAAATTTTTCTACAGAAAAATTTTTTATCGAAAATTTTTCTACAGAAAAATTTTTTTATCGAAAATTTTTCTATAGAAAAATTTTTTTATAGAAAAATTTTTTTATCGAAAAATTTTCTATAGAAAAATTTTTTTATCGAAAAATTTTCTATAGAAAAATTTTTTTATCGAAAATTTTCTATAGAAAAATTTTTTTATCGAAAATTTTTCTATAGAAAAATTTTTTTATCGAAAATTTTTCTATAGAAAAATTTTTTTATCGAAAATTTTTCTATAGAAAAATTTTTTCATCGAAAATTTTTCTATAGAAAAATTTTTTTATAGAAAAATTTTTTTATCGAAAAATTTTCTATAGAAAAATTTTTTTATCGAAAATTTTTCTATAGAAAAATTTTTTTATCGAAAATTTTTCTATAGAAAAATTTTTTTATCGAAAATTTTTCTATAGAAAAATTTTTTCATCGAAAATTTTTCTATAGAAAAATTTTTTTATCGAAAATTTTTCTATAGAAAAATTTTTTTATCGAAAATTTTTCTGCAGAAAAATTTTTTTATCGAAAATTTTTCTACAGAAAAATTTTTTTATCGAAAATTTTTCTACAGAAAAATTTTTTTATCGAAAACTTTTCTACAGAAAAATTTTTTTATCGAAAACTTTTCTACAGAAAAATTTTTTTATCGAAAATTTTTCTATAGAAAAATTTTTTTATCGAAAATTTTTCTATAGAAAAATTTTTTTTTTCGAAAATTTTTCTATAGAAAAATTTTTTTATCGAAAATTTTTCTATAGAAAAATTTTTTTATCGAAAATTTTTCTATAGAAAAATTTTTTTATCGAAAATTTTTCTATAGAAAAAGTTTTTTATCGAAAATTTTTCTATAGAAAAATTTTTTTATCGAAAATTTTTCTATAGAAAAATTTTTTTATCGAAAATTTTTCTATAGAAAAATTTTTTTATCGAAAATTTTTCTATAGAAAATTTTTTTTGTCGAAAATTTTTCTAAAGAAATTTTTTTTTGTCGAAAATTTTTCTAAAGAAAAATTTTTTTATCAAAATATTTACTATAGAAAAATTTTTTATGGACTGTTTCTCTTCACTGAATACCCTTACTGTTCATTTAAAAATATTTACCACATGTGCACTTTCCACATTCCCTCAATTTATGTTTATTATTTTATATTATGGGATTCTTTTTTAACGTTGTATTAAAGTTTTTCACTTCTGAAGAATTCTAAAGGCGGGATTTCAATTTCATTTTAACAATTTAATGCCATTTGTTTGCACAAAAAATTAAATAAAAGAAGATAGTATAAAAATACCAGATTACTTAAAAAATTTATAATTTGGATATTTCTTTATAAATTTCTATACTTTGTTTTGCTTTGAATACTCTTATAATATAAGTTCGCAATTAAAAACGATTTTTTAAAAGCAATTTTTATAGAAATACAAAATTTTGGTTTTCTTGAAAACTATTAGAGAAACCCCCAGAAAGGTAAAATTTGAGGTTACTAAAACAATATAAACTTGTTCTTAAATTAAGTTTTTTAAAATTTTTGATAGGAAATATAAAAGTTAAATTTTCTTGAAAACAATAATTTCCATGGTCACAAAAAATTTCAAAATTCGCACTAAAAATGAGCTTAAATATATGATGACTAAAAAAATTTAAATTCATACTAAATATAAAATTTTTGTAAGAAAATTTCAATTTTTTAATAAGAAACAGCAGAAAAGAGCTAAAAATTTTCTTAAAAATACAAGAAATATTGGATTTTCTTTACAATTTTTTTTTAGAAAAACTCAAAGTCTTTAAAACTCATTCATTATGTCAACAAACAGTTTATAATAAACAAAAAAACAGACAAAAACTATGACAACTAAATAACAAAAAGAAGCAAAAAATTGAGGTACTATTAACCCACATCTTTAACACGATCATAAATTATTATATGCATCTGACTTTAGCAATAATAACAACAGCAACAACAACAAAATGACAAAACAGCATCAGAAAAAATCTGAAAATATAGAAAAAAAAAACAAAACAATATCGAGACAGAAAATTTTAAAAATGACATGTTGCAAGGACTTTATAGAGCCCTATCAGGGAATTTAAATTGACAAAATTTTTTATATTGAAAAATTTTATTTCAAAAATTTTTCAATTGCGAAATTTTATATCGAAATTTTTTCAATCGAAAAAATTTTATATTCAAAATTTTTCTACAGAAAAACATTTTGTATTGAAAATTATTTTATAGAAAAAAATTTATATTGAAAATTTTTTATTGAATAAAATTGAATAAAAATATTGAAAATCTTTCTATTGAAAAAATTATGTATTGAAAATTTTTCTACAGATAAAATTTTATATTGAAAAATTTTCTATAGAAAAATTTTCAATATAAAAATTTTTCTATAGAAAAATTTTCAATATAAAAATTTTCAATATAAAAATTTTTCTATTGAAAATTTATATTAAAAAACTTTCTATAGAAAAATTTTTATATTGAAAATTTTTCTATTGAAAATTTTTCTATAGAAAAATTTTTCTATTGAAAATTTTTCTATAGAAAAATTTTTCTATTGAAAATTTTTCTATAGAAAAATTTTTCTATTGAAAATTTTTCTATAGAAAAATTTTTCTATTGAAAATTTTTCTATAGAAAAATTTTTCTATTGAAAATTTTTCTATAGAAAAATTTTTCTATTGAAAATTTTTCTATAGAAAAATTTTTCTATTGAAAATTTTTCTATAGAAAAATTTTTCTATTGAAAATTTTTTTTCTATAGAAAAATTTTTCTATTGAAAATTTTTCTATAGAAAAATTTTTCTATTGAAAAATTTTCTATAGTAAAATTTTTCTATTGAAAATTTTTCTATAGAAAAATTTTTCTATAGAAAAATTTTTCTATTGAAAATTTTTCTATTGAAAATTTTTCTATAGAAAAATTTTTCTATAGAAAAATTTTTCTATTGAAATTTTTTTTATTAATAAAATTTTTCTATTGAAAATTTTTCTATAGAAAAATTTTTTTATTGAAAATTTTTCTTTAGGAAAGTTTTTATATTGAAAATTTTTCTATAGAAACATTTTTATATTGAAAATTTTACTATAGAAAAATGTTTGTATTGAAAATTTTTTCTATTGAAATTTTTTTATTGATAAAATTTTTCTATTGAAAAATTTTCTATAGAAAAATTTTTATATTGAAAATTTTTCTTTAGAAAAATTTTTATATTGAAAATTTTTCTATAGAAAAATTTTTTTATTGAAAATTTTACTATAGAAAAATTTTTATATTGAAAATTTTACTATAGAAAAATTTTTATATTGAAAATTTTTCTATAAAAAAATTTTTATATTGAAAATTTTTCTATAGAAAAATTTTTACATTGAAAATTTTTTTTTATAAAAAAAATTTTACATTGAACATTTTTCTACATTTCTACAGATAAAATTTTATATTGAAAAATTTTCTATAGAAAAATTTTCAATATAAAAATTTTTCTATAGAAAAATTTTCAATATAAAAATTTTCAATATAAAAATTTTTCTATTGAAAATTTATATTAAAAAACTTTCTATAGAAAAATTTTTATATTGAAAATTTTTCTATTGAAAATTTTTCTATAGAAAAATTTTTCTATTGAAAATTTTTCTATAGAAAAATTTTTCTATTGAAAATTTTTCTATAGAAAAATTTTTCTATTGAAAATTTTTCTATAGAAAAATTTTTCTATTGAAAATTTTTCTATAGAAAAATTTTTCTATTGAAAATTTTTCTATAGAAAAATTTTTCTATTGAAAATTTTTCTATAGAAAAATTTTTCTATTGAAAATTTTTCTATAGAAAAATTTTTCTATTGAAAATTTTTTTTCTATAGAAAAATTTTTCTATTGAAAATTTTTCTATAGAAAAATTTTTCTATTGAAAAATTTTCTATAGTAAAATTTTTCTATTGAAAATTTTTCTATAGAAAAATTTTTCTATAGAAAAATTTTTCTATTGAAAATTTTTCTATTGAAAATTTTTCTATAGAAAAATTTTTCTATAGAAAAATTTTTCTATTGAAATTTTTTTTATTAATAAAATTTTTCTATTGAAAATTTTTCTATAGAAAAATTTTTTTATTGAAAATTTTTCTTTAGGAAAGTTTTTATATTGAAAATTTTTCTATAGAAACATTTTTATATTGAAAATTTTACTATAGAAAAATGTTTGTATTGAAAATTTTTTCTATTGAAATTTTTTTATTGATAAAATTTTTCTATTGAAAAATTTTCTATAGAAAAATTTTTATATTGAAAATTTTTCTTTAGAAAAATTTTTATATTGAAAATTTTTCTATAGAAAAATTTTTTTATTGAAAATTTTACTATAGAAAAATTTTTATATTGAAAATTTTACTATAGAAAAATTTTTATATTGAAAATTTTTCTATAAAAAAATTTTTATATTGAAAATTTTTCTATAGAAAAATTTTTACATTGAAAATTTTTTTTTATAAAAAAAATTTTACATTGAACATTTTTCTATAGAAAATTTTTTAGATTGAAAATCTTTCTTAAGAAAAAATTTGGTATTGAAAATTATTTCTGAAGAAAAGTTCTTAATTTGAAAATGTTTCTATAGAAAAATTTTTATATTGAAAAGTATATTCAAGATTTTTCTATAAAAAAATTTGTATATTGAAATGTTTTCTATAGAAAAATTTTGTACTGAAATTTTTCTATAGAAAAATTTTATACTGAAATATTTTCTGTGGAAAGAATTTTAAATAGAAATTTTTTATAGAAAAAATGGTGTAGAGTACTTAAGATTATTTTCCGTTTTCTTTGCAAAATTTTTTTTAGCATTGAAGATATTTTTTTTCATATTTTTGTTTTGGTTTTCTGAAATCGAGAACAAAAAAATTTAACATATGAACATTTTCAAGAGATGAGGTCGTAAAAATAAAAATTTTCAAAATATTTATTCTTCTATGAAACAAATGCAGAAACTTGGCCGGCAACAAGAATAGAGAAGTAGCAACAGCCAACAATAACAAAAAAATGCAAAGCAAAGCCATGGAGCATATTCTCATGTTTAAGTTCTGTTGTTTTTCTTTTAAACAACTAAAAGATTTCCACTGTAACAACAAAGAAACACGTACACTTTGGCCACTAACAGCATCTCGGGATCTAAGAAGAACAACAGAAACTGGCAACGGGTAACAACATGCTGAAGAAAAAGTAACACAAACAAGCAGCAACAACATAAAGTTCACAAAATTGTTGCATTAGTGGCACACTTTATGGTGTTGCATACGAAATTGAACAGCATCCAACGAGAACAACAAACTCTAAATAGACTATGGAGGAACATGAACAACATGGGATTCTTCTTCATCTTTTGGACTTAACTGCATCAGACAACAACTTCCAACGCATTTGTATGTGAAGCAACACGTTAATGCACAGCAACTGCAACCGCTGCTTCAGTTGTTGCTTGTTTTTTGATCTAAACTAACAGCAATTTTAGTTTTGATAAGGAATTTTTATTTTAGTGGGAGAGGAATTCTCAGGTTGGCGGAAAAATATTTAAAGGAAGTTTGGTCAGTGGTTTTAATGCGGTTTCTTATACTGATTTCGAATTTATAGCTCAGGGTAAAGCTGGAACTTATTTCGTTGGAATATGGACTAAACTCAAAAAATAATTGATTCGGCTTAATGCTGCAACCAATTTTGTATGTGACTTGATTTGTTAATTGTTTAGTTAGTGGTTTAAAAAAAAGTTTTAAATATTTTTAGTTGTTTAAAATAAAAGCGATTAAGAAAATAAGAAATTTACAAAAATACTGTCGACATAATTTTTCTGTATAAAAGAAAAGTTATCGAAAAACTTTCCCAATTTTCAAATGTTTAAAAAAATAACAATTTTTGCAAAAACAAGTAAGAAAGGCTAAATGTGGTGTAAAAGTCATCAAATAAAAAAAATTATTTAAAATTTTTTTAATAAAAAAATTAAAATTTTATTCCAAAAAATTCCATATCTATAGGAAATTTAATCTCTGTATGAAATTTAATTTAATTTCTTTAGAAACATTTTTTCTATATTAACAATTTTCCTAAAGTAAAATTTTTATATTGAAAAAGTTTCTATATAAACATTTTTATATAGAAAAATTTTATATAGAAAAATTTGTACATAGAATTTTCTTTCTTTTTATATAGAAAATTTTCCTATAGAAAAATGTGTATATAGAAAATTTTTCTATAGAAAAATTTGTATATAGAAAATTTTTCTATAGAAAAATTTTTATATTCAAAATTTTTCTAAAGAAAAATTTTTATATTGAAAATTTTTCTATAAAAAAATTTGTATATTGAAATTTTTTCTAAAAAAAAGTTTTTATATTGAAATTTTTTTTTTTTTAAATTTTATATTGAAAATATTTCTATAGAAAAATTTTTGTATTAAAAATTTTTCTATAGAAAAATTTTTCTTTCAAATATCTTTATATTGAAAAATATTCTATAGAATAATTTTTATATTGAAAATGTATCTATAGAAAGTTTTTTATAGAAAAATTTGAAAAAAATTTGTATATTGAAATTTTTTCTAAAAAAAAGTTTTTATATTGAATTTTTTTTTTTTTTTAAATTTTATATTGAAAATATTTCTATAGAAAAATTTTTGTATTAAAAATTTTTCTATAGAAAAATTTTTCTTTCAAATATCTTTATATTGAAAAATATTCTATAGAATAATTTTTATATTGAAAATGTATCTATAGAAAGGTTTTTATAAAAAAATTTTATTTTGAAAGCTTTTTTATAGAAATAATTAAATATTGATAACTTTATTATAGAAAAAATTGTATATTGAAAATATTTGTACGGAAAAAATTTTATATTGAAAATTTTCCTATAGAAAAATTTTATATTTAAAACTTTTCGATAGAAAAATTTTATATTAAAATCTTTTCTATAAAAATAATGTAATACTAAAATTTTTTCAATAGAAAAATTTTTATATTAAAATTAAAAAAAAAAAGAATTATATTGAAAATTTTTGAACAGAAAAATTTTTATATTAAAATTAAAAATAAAAATTATATAGAAAATTTTTCAATAGAAAAATTTTTATATTGAAAAATGTTCTATAGAATAATTTTTATATTGAAAATTTGTTCTATAGAAAAATTTTTATATTGAAAATTTTTCAATAAAAAATTTTATATAGAAAATGTTTCTATAGAAAAATTTTTTATAGAATAGTTTTTATATAGAAAATTTCTATAGAAAAATTTTAATATTGAAAATATCTATAGAAATTAAAAAATTAAAAAAACTGTGTATATTTTCTTAATGAAAATTTTTGTACAGAAAAATTTTTATATTGAAAATTTATCAGTACAAAAATTTTATATTGAAAATTTTTGTATACAACAATTTTTATATTAAAAATGTTTTTATGCAAAAATTATTATATTGAACATTTTTGTATACACAAATTTTTCGATTTAAAATTTTTCTATTTAAAATTTTTCTATTAAAAATTTTTCTATACAAAAATTTTTCTATAAAAAAACATTTTATATTAAAAATTTTCTTGACGAAATTTTTCTATAGAAAAATTTTTGTAATGAAATTTTTTCTATAGAAAAATTTTCTTAATGAAATTTTTCCTATAGAAAAATTTTCGTAATGAATTTTTTTCTATAGAAAAATTAACTTTATAAATTTTTTTCTATAGAAAAATTTTCTTAATGAAATTTTTTCGATAGAAAAATTTTCTTTATGAAATTTTTTCGATAGAAAAATTTTCTTTATGAATTTTTTTTATAGAAGACTATTCTTTATGAAGTTTTTCTATAGAAAAGTTTTCTTTATAAAATTTTTTCTATAGAAAAATTTCCTTTATGAATTTTTTTTCTGTAGAAACATTTTCTTTATGAAATTTTTTCTATAGAAAATTTTTTTTTATGAAATTTTTACAATAGAAGAATTTTCTTTATGAAATTTTTTCTATAGAAAAATTTTCTATATGAAATTTTTTCTATAGAATAATTTTCTTTATGAAATTTTTTCTATAGAAAAATTTTCTTTATGAAATTTTTTCTATAGAAAAATTTTCTTTATTCAATTTTTAACTATAGAAAAATTTTCTTTATGAAATTTTTTCTATAGAAAAACTTTCTTTATGAAATTTTTTCTATAGAAAATTTGTCTTTATTAAATGTTTTCTATAGAAAAATTTTCTTTATGAAATTTTTTCTATAGAAAGATTTTCTTAATCAAAAATTTTCTTAATAAATTTTTTATAAAAAAATTGTTCAGTGCAATTTTTTCTATAGAAATTTTTCTTTTTTAATTAAATTTTTTGTATAGAAAAATTGTTTAATGAATTTTTTTCTATAAATAAATTTTCTTAATGAAATATTTCCATAGAGAAAGTTTTTTATGAAATTTTTTCTTCAGAAAAATTTTCTTTATAAAATTTTTTCTATACAAAAATTTTCTTAATGAAATTGTTTCTATGGAAAAACTTTTTTTACGAAAGTTTTTCTATAGAAAAATTTTCTTTATGAAATTTTTTCTATAGAAAAATA